>CM022300.1:578160866-579360866 GCA_011799875.1 Thinopyrum elongatum | reverse complement strand
TCCGGCTCAAACATCCTACATAATAGGAACAAATAGTTTTAGGATTCAACATAATACGTTTTTTTACCTATAAATGTCAAATTCACAAGTACCAAATGATACAAAGTGTGCACGCACACATCTATGTAGTCCAAAATATTTAGGATGAACACAAGCAAATATAACAATCAAGGAATATGCATTCACCATCACACTTGCAACTATAGAAAATACACAATTTACATCATATTTCGCAATGCACTCATCCTTGGCCGGCCCTCATCCTTACTACTAAATCATATGATACTAAACAACTAATCATCACCAAATTTGTTTTTACTTTAAACCTAGGTTGCACCTAGTTGCCAAAAAAAGCTCCAAAATACAAAGTTATTGCAAAAAGTGATTGGAGGGATTGAATGAGCTTACCGGCCTCTTCGATTTGCCCCAAAGATCCGCAAAAATGGTTCAGGGAAGAGGAAGATCGAAGGGGGGGGGGGGGGGGGGGGGGGGGGGGTGGGAGGAGGAGAGAGGCCCTGCTTGTCCTCTATTGCAGCGACTGGAGGAGGAAGAACCGGCCGATGGGTGGGTGGGGCCTACAAATATCGGCGGAAGAAACGCCAGGGTCCTTGGCGTTTCAGCTGTGGGCAGAAACGCGGAGTAGCTTGGCGTTTCATAGTTGGCCAGAAACGCAAGCTTGGTCGGCGTTTCTTAGTTCACCAGAAAGGCCGCGGGTTGTGGCGTTTCTAAAAGGGTCAGATCGTGAAATACTTTCCAGACGAGTTCATTTTGTACAATTATTTCGGTATAAGGTCAGAACAGTGATTTCGTCCCGTCGGGGGCCTCTCCGTTGTCTGGCGACGAAACGGAGTTCATGCGATATACTTGCTCTGTTTTTAATCCTTGTGGATATGGACATACTACTACGTACTTACGGCCTTACGGCTTTCCTCCTGTAATTAATTTACAGCTTCACCAGGCATCATTTTGTACAGTGGTTTTACTTACCAGATGCCAGTTAGTAAGCCAAGCGAGAGCTCTGTTACGGCGTCCAGAGTTTTGGAAGATGTTTGTGGTCCGTACATGCCCGACCGGAGCACCCATCGTTTTGGACGCTTAGCCAGCCCGCCAAAGAAAAAACTGGTGCGCACGTACTGCTGGGGCTGGGGCATTCGGTAAAGCCAAATCGTAGGATTGACCACACCCACAGGTTTTTACACAGGAAAAACTTTGGAAGCTACTCGCTGGTAATAAATCGCAGGTGGTCGTAGGAATGGAAGCGCACTGCAACATCGCAGTCGCACGCACCTCGGGCAGCACGCGGCCGGCCAGTGGTCAAAACCCCGCGCCGTGTGGCGAAACAAATGTACGGCGCCGCAGTGAAAAGACGTCGCTGCTGGAGTAGGAGGCAGGTGCTGAAAGAGTCAAGGAAAGGGTTGGGTTGTCAACCTCTGGATTGAAGAAGATCCATGGGCGGACGGACGACTGGCCCAAACGTACACGCTGCCAGGCTCATCTCGTAATCACCGCGGCAGCGGCGGTAGCAACGCAAACTCGTGCTCCGCTCCGACGCCTCGTCCCGAGCCCGGGTGCCGACGAGATTGCCCAGCTGCACCCGTCATGTCCCCGCGCCCGCCGTATCGCCGCCTGCGTCGGCTCGGGCCCCGGGGATCTTTGCCATTACTGCGCCTCGTGTCACGCTGAACGTACGTGCCACAGTGCCAACGTCGGAGTATGTACTAGTACGTGCGTGTCACGCACCCCGTGGTACGCCCCGTGCGCCCTCTGACCGGCATGCTAACTTTCAAGCTCGATCACCCGTTTGAAATGCACGGGAGAGGCCGTAAGATCTTTCTACTACTAGTACTTGCACGCCATCGGCAGGGGCAGGAGCAGGAGCTAGCAGGCAGGCCGCAATGCTCGCCGTTACTGGAACCGGCGTTCATGACAAAGCAGCCACTGGCGAAGAGGATTGACCCGCACCGGAGCGCGCGGCGCGCCACACCCGTGGATCGTTGGTTGCCATTCCGGCGGCGGACACCCGCGTCTTCCGGCCGGGTGCACCCTACGTACTACTACGTGGACTGCACGCGCACCAGCTTGGTTGCTTGACTTGCGGCTCCATCCGCCGTACTACAGTACGTGCGCCACAAAGTCTTCGCCTTTCCGTTCCCGTGCACCCGCGCTCTCCGGCCCCCGATCAACGCGCACCGCCGCATCCGTGCACAGCCAGGGCTTTAATCGTCACAATTCTTAATTGTTTTCTTCCGTCCGGTCGATGTCGATGCCAGATTAATATCGGCACTTCTGCCCTGCGTCTACGTACGCTCCATCGCACCGCAAGTCTGGCCAAGGCAATAGGAACTGGCTCTTGTTTTTTCCCCTGGTAGTGATGGCTAGTAGTATATCATACAGATACAGCCGGTCGCTTCAAACCCGCCTCAAACGTCCGGACGGTCTGCCTGGTCACTAACCGGTCATGAAATTTTGATCTAGACGGACGCCGCAAACAGGCCTCATACGCCCGGGCTGACCGACACCCCTCATATCCAGTCCAAATATGAGACGGATACGAGGCGCCCGGATACGCCATCCGCATCGGACCCGGCCCATGCTGGCCCACCCGATCCACATATATTTCTTCCCATCCGCTCGCCAGATCAAACCCTAGCCACTTCACTTCACTCCCCTCTACTCGCCTCCGCCACCCAAGCTCACCTCCGACGGTCTCCGGCATGGCGGGCAGCGGATCCGAGTCCTTCACCTCCAGATCCGTCAACCCTGAGCTCATCCCACGCGGCCCCGAGGAGGAGATGGTCGTCCAGCTTGCGCTCCGCCACTCCCGGGAGAAGGCCGTGCCCGGCAGCGCTCGGACTCCTTTCGTCGGGAATCCATTGCGTCCGCCTAATTGGCGCATGGATCCGGTGCTAGGTGCGCCGTCGTTGCCTCGCCGGAGGTGGTGTGGTCCGTCTGGCATCCGAACGCGGTGGCGGATGCGTAACCCCTCCGTTAGCGCGTCGAGCATCAGGACGCACCATGGGCCTCGTCCGACGAGAACATGGCACGGCGTGCCCGAGGCAGCGGGCGCGGGAGGCGGCGGCAGCCCTCGCGGCGGCGGACGCCGGCGAGGTGGAGTCGCATTCTCCGGCGGCCCTTATGGTGCAGCAGTCCGGGCGCCGCAACCATGTCATGGTGGACGTTGTCGGCTTGTTCCAGGACGGATCCATCATACATCTGACGTTGACCGACACCGTTCAGGTTCTGGGCTCCGACGAGAAAGAGTAGGGCATGGGAGACGGTGGCGTCTTGAGTCCCGTGAGCCGGCTCGTGTCCCATGCCCTACTCTACCTTGCCGGCCACCGGACCAACACTCTGAGGGGCGCAGCCGGCCGCCAGACATGGGCACAGCGGAGCCGGACGAAGCTCCGATTAAAAATCGTTGCGTTGCATGTAATAATAGGGATTTGATGTTTCTAATTTGAGGTATCCGGACGTGAAATGCATTTTTTTGATGTGCAACTGATCACTGTTCACAGACGCATCCGGGCAGCCTGCGGGCGTTTGAGGGGTCGGATTTGCCCATCACGACTGTAGATGCTCTTATCGCGTAAAACTCGCTTACATATCGGCATGATAGCCTGGCCATTTGGTGGTGCCATGTGCGCGCTCATGTCCCCTGATGGCAGTTTATGTGTATAACGAATGGTTTCGCATGTTTTATTGTGCTTAATTAATAGATTGAATTCTTTGGACTCTGTTTCGAAAGATACACACACACACACCATCACAGCCTGGTCCATTAGTTTGCTATGTGTGGAATGGAAATGTTATTTGAAAGAAAGAAAACAAGATGATATGTGTGTCCACAGAAATTGTTGATTTGAATCTTCAAATATTGCAAATATATGGATTGTGCGTCATATTCGAAACATGTGAAAACTAGAGACAAAAAAATCTTAGAAAAATGTTAAACATATCACAGTTAAATGCGTTCGGACTTCAAACCCAGTTAGAATTGCTTGTTGCATGGTGACGAGGCTCTCCTTAGTTTGGTGGTGGACAAATTGGGCCAGTTCTTTTAGGCGGCTTGAAAATTAAGCTGCCTCTCCTCAGATTAAAAAATAAGCCGTCCTCGCATAACTAGTTTAGAAGCCCTAGTGAACAAGAGAGGTGGCTTATGGAAAAAGCTGAGGAGGGGGCGGTTTATTTTTTTAAGCTGCCAAAAGAACTGGCCCTAAGCTAGCAAATCCAATTGCTATAACAATTCTAATGACATGGATAATAGTGAGATCGGAGAAATAGCTATTCACACTTGCTAGAAGGATTTGTCTAAATAATAGGTACTCAAAACAAGAGCTAGTTTTATTGCCTTGGCCAGACTTGTGGTGCGATCAAAAGGTTAGGGGATATATTTCTTTAGAATGAGCAGTACATAAAAAATCGATTCTGGTGTAAAGTAGAAACAAAATACTATGTGATACCAGGGAAGCGGATTTGTAGCACCCGGGTGCTACACACCCCTATACGAACATTAAAGTCAAAAAATACCAAGAAATTTGAAAAAAAAATCTGAGATTTTGGGATATCATTTAGCCACCAAGCGCAGAGGTTTATAAAACAACATTTTTTTCTCTCAAATGGACGCCCTAAGATTTATCACGACATTGGAGGGGGGGGGGGGGGGGGGGGGGGTGCCATGAAACGATTCTCCTTTGTAATCCCCGTGAAATATCCTTTGAATTCTTCTAGGGTGTATTAGTAGGGTCATCCTCATTATCCTAAATAATATAATAAACAAGGATAATCCACAATTAAACTTCGAAGTAAATATATATGTTTGAAATGTATTAATTATGCAGACAACAAATCGACCTATATTATGGTCCAAGTAATCGCATGTGTTAGTAATGATTGCACTTTGGTACGAACTAGCTGTAGAAACTTAGGAACAAGAGGGAATATTCAAACCCTAGACACCTAAGTCAAGGGTAGCTACTGCATCACTATATATTTCAACTCTTGTTATTAGACAAAATGTAATTCTTCTTAGGAAATGGAGACAAAAGCTTTGCTTCATTACACTAATAAAAAAGGAATGCTAAATGGATTAAATAAAAATACCTTGCCAGAAGGTCAAGGCGAAAATACATAAGCCTACTTTCTCAACAAAATAAATTCTAAGGACTTCGCATCGGCCGAGACCAAGTTCGTGTCTCACATTTGGTATTACTAACAAGTATGGATGACACTGCCGATGTGTTCTTCAAGAGCTTCACGTCCTGCTCATTCCAAATCTCCCAACCCACTAGCATGGCAAGGAAAAGGATAGCCATGCAACGACCGTCCCTCTCCGAGAAAATTGATAGCTAGCAATGTTTAAACATGTGAAGTTGACCCCAAGCAGCGATGTTTAAATCGACCAAACTACACGAAGATTGGATTGAAGTCCAACTCTACATGCAAGACCGACTCCGGCGTTCGCTTGCAAATCGGGCAAATGCCACAATTCGGTGAATCACAGAGAGCCGTCCAACTTCTGTTTTGAAAGATTGACCACACAAAAGATAAATAAATTACATCCGATAACTGAACAGTATTTTTCAACAAACACGGATCTTCATGTGTCTTCTCACGGCCTCTGTAGTGTAAGCTTGATTGACGGTCGTTTGTGGCGATTGGTGAAGTCGCAGTCGCTTCCTCGGAAAGTGATGACGATGGTGCGTATGATGTATCTTGCGTGTGTGCCTGATGAGCGGGTTGCGACGGTTTTCATTTGGTTTTCGTTAATAGATCAGACAACTCTGCTACTTTTAATTAATTGATTGAGCCCGAGTTTCAGGGGAAAAAAAGATGGGAAAATCATCATGTAGCCAGATCCGTGCCCCGGCAGCCAAAGAAAGAAACGTGGAGTGCACGGCGCCCCACGTCCGTTGCCATTTCGCCCGGCGGCGGACAGCATCCACACTTCTTTTCTGGCACACCGTGCACGTAGGCCGCACGAAGGAACCGGGGCCCCGTCTCTCCATGTGTTTCTTCCGTGCATGTACCAAAAAGTCTTGGCCTTTCCGTTCCCGTGCACCCGCGCTCTCCGGCTCCGGCACGCCCCGCACTGCTGTGCAGACCCCATCCATGCACGCAGAGCCTGTGCTTGTACAGTTGTACCTTTGCTTGTTCGCCCGGTTGGTACGCATGCATGTAGCTAAGGTTAACGTCGCATATCGCGCTCCACGGGGCCTACGCACCGTTCACTTCATTCACGTACGACGAGCATGGATGAAGACGCAGTCGTTCGATGTTGACGCTCGCTCCAGATCAGATGTGTTGACTCCTGGACGGCGACGGTATCGATGGAGGTTGTGTCACGAGGTCGGCAGTGCTAAATCGGAGAGCCGAGCCAAGAGGGATTTAATTCGTGCCTGGCAAATTTCGTGATTCTTCCGTACCCACGCCGTACATACACTCGATTGCACCGGGCGTATGACCAGGGCAACAAGCCTCTTTGTGTGTGTGTGTTGACGATCAACTGCTCGTTGTACATACATAAAACATATAGACCAAACGAAATGATATAGGCAAAAAGACGAGTAAAATAGCTCCATCTTGATGTGCTGTGACGTTGTGTGTAAGGTAGTCAGAATCGTTATTCTAATGAAATCCGCGCTCCCGTGATAGAATCGTAAATCATAAAATTTTAACTATCATAATCGTAGAATCAGATGGTTAGTTTGAATCGTATAGTCGTGCTACAATCGTATAATAGAATCATGATTCTGACAATTTTAATTGTGTGCCTATACATGGAGGAGTACTAGCTAGGAAGTGCGTATTGGTTGGATGATACAAGCTCCATCATGTGTGCTGTAGTTTACCGGCTGGCGTACACATAGAAGCTAAAAAAACTTACGTGGACCGTGGACGTACAAGTAGGGTATCCACTGGGCAGTACATGTGGCCATCGATCGATCGGATCGGGCCTCCTCAGAGAATACGAAGCAAGTGGTCCGATCCATCCGTGGATGATGTCCATCCATCATTCGTCCGTTGTATTGTATGTATGTGCGATCGCCCACATGCTGTGCCGTGTATATGGACCGTGCAGATGCTACGTACTTTGGCAGCATTTCAAAACTAGTACAGAGAGTACATTCTGTACCTACGTATACGAGTGTGGAGATCGATAATCCATATCACTCCTTTAATTAAAGCGTACACGTATACACTAGAGCGAGGAGGGCGGGGAAATATAGGGTCTACCGGTCTTGTGGTGAACCGGTGCACCGAACTCTCGTAGCACATTTTAAAATGCCATTGAGAGAATAGCACATTCACACCACACAAATGTATGCTGTCACAAAATATTTAAGTCGAAATTTAAACATAGCTCGGAAAATAAGAAAAATTAACACCGAATAGTACATAACATAAATTAGGCTTTAGATTTGCCCATTATCACATTGAAGTCAAAATTGTCATTTTTGTATATCGAGCAATGTTTTAAATTTTGATATGGAATGATAACATACAATGGTGTTGTCTCAATGTGCAAGATTTTTCTTCGTTTTTTCGAAACATTTTAAAATGTGCCACGACGTTAGGTGCACCAGTAGCACCGCAAGGGTGGGTGCACTGGATACATTCCGGGAGGAGGGCAACATTCCGTTTTTTTTCTCTACTGTAGCATAATGCTAGGCTAAGAGCAACTCTAGTTGAGTCGCCAAATCGGCCCGATCGCCAAAATTATGACGATTTTGGCCAAAATGCACTCTAGCAGAGTCGCCATGTGCCTCCAGACACTAGTGCAGAATTTCCTAAGAAGACACATCTATTGCACACTTTTGAACCAAACTGTGTTTGATGCAGCCATCACAAACAACAGAAAAATAAAATCGTCAGACAAAAAAAAGATACGTGGGTGGTGGCTGATCCATCAGGCATGATTTAGAAACGAGATGTGTGTGTGATATATGACATAGTGTTCAGTCAGTAGAACTTTTTGCGATGAGCATATGTAATACAGACGATTCCTCACATCATGCCATATGACATAGTGTTCAGTCAGTAGAACTTTTTGCGATGAGCATATGTAATACAGACGATTCCTCACATCATGCCGTGTGCGATCTAAGAGCATCTACAACCGGACCCTCGTACCCGTCTCAAACGGCCGGGCAGGCCGTCCGGTCAGTGACCGGTCACAAAAACGCGACCCAACCGGACCCCTCATATCCGTCTCAAAGGCCTGGACTGACCGGCACCCCTCATATTCATCTCAAATATGAGGACGATATAAGGGCTCGCGGACGCACCCGGGCACGCCCGGTCAGTTCGCCACGTATGACTCGACCCCACCCCGGACCATCTTTTCTCTTTCTTTATTCATTCTTTTCTTTCTCTCTCTTCTTCTGCGCCAATCACGTGCAAATGATCGGACATATGAGAAAAAATATGAGAAGTGTGGTTGCACGGACGAAAAAGTAGGGGTTCAAAACGGACACGCCCGGTCATTGACCGGGCGCGTCCGCGGGCGTTTGAGGGGTCAAATTAGAGATACGTGGTTGAAGATGCTCTAAGGCAAAATGTTCAATCGGAAGAACTGTATAGGATGACTGCTAATGACACAGACGATTCCCAGTGCAAGACGTGTGTGCTACGGGAAAAATGGTTGCTAAAAAATAATTGTCTACGATTGTGGATCGAAAGAAGTCTACATACCCCCCTGAGCTTTCACCAGTAGACTAGTTAACCCCCTCAACTGTAAAACCGGATATCTAGCCCCCTAAACTTTACAAAACCGGATAAATCACCCCTGAGTCTATTTTAGGTGGTTTCTCTAAGTGGTATTGCTTGTAGTCAAAGAAAAACTAGTCAATAACCACAACTGATCGGGAGAGATCATAATCTGTGGAGAACATATCTATCTCAAATGTGGCGACCCCGCACTCTGCTGCCAACAACTAATTTAGCGTGGCCCATCACGCAGCTCCGACAATGCAGCCACTGTTCATGTCGTTGCCGAGCACTCCGTCAGCTTTCTTGCAGTTTGGCGGCGATACACCTGAACCCGTTACCTCATCTTTGCAGCTCCCGATCGGCGATGGACTTACTCACAAAGCTATATCAGGGCAGCAAGCACCTCTGGGTCAAGGCAAGACACAAGTACTCGGTTGATCTATCCTAGATGGAGCACGTATGAATTTGCTGGCTACCTAAGCTAAGCATATTGATGAACCAGTACGTACTAGGCGATAGATTTTCTCCTGGGAAACACATACACGCCTATGCGGCAAGGGACACTAATTTGATTGCCCAGCTTGCACGGAGAGTCCTCTAGCTCCTCGCACGTTATGCGCCCGTCGTTGTTCCAGTCGAACAACTTGCTGGTTCGATGACGCTGATGCAGAAGACGACGGGGACGACTGGAAGGAAGGAGCGGCCTCGTGGTCACTGCGTCCCAGAAGGCCAACTAGATGTCGAGCCGGGTCAGCGACAGGTAGCGCTGATTTTGCCTGAGCTCGGCAAGCTCCGGTGAGGTCGTTATAGGGAAATTTGAGACTCTGACCATGTGTTCACCTTAGCATTTTGTGTTCCGCTGATTCTGTGTGGTCGTGCCACATTAGCAAAACCGGCTGTTGAAACCGCTTTATATCAGGGTGGGGGGTGATTTGTCTGGTTTTCTAAACCACAGGGGGTTAAATACCTGGTTTTATTGTTGAGGGGGTTAAGTGACCTATTCGTGAAACATCGGGGGGTGATCTGGACATCTTTCATTGTGGATCATCACACACGTGTTTATTTGTTGAATCGTTTGCGATGTGGATTGCTTTGTCTGCACAACAATCATAATATTACTTTGTCTACACAATAAATTCTTAGTGTGTATAGTCCGATTCACAAAAAATAAGACATTAAGTAGGAAAAAAGATAGAAACATTAAATTTATAATATTGTTCAATAGTTTATTACATATATATCATCACATATATGTGCTGATACAAGTTAACTACTACAATACATAAACATTAAAGACAAACTATACTAAAAAAAGATCCCTCCTTATGGCCTTCTGTCCGCGGCGCTCCACCAGCTCCCTGGTGCACGGCTGCTTCCCAGAGCGGCGGGAGTTCTCCACTTCGCAGTCGAGCGGTGGCTTCCAGGCGGACGTACGTGACTGATTTGCCCGTGTAGTTAGGCGCCCAACAAATATCTTCGTCGGTGCCACGCTCGACACGATTGGCACACCTCCATGCAGCGATTAGGCATATCGAGCCATTGGCCATCATGGCATTCGCCCGACCGTCTTCGTCAACCACTGCGCACGTCGATGCGCCTGCCGTCAAAGCTCCGACACCTCCTCTTTATTGGCGGCCATAGCCGTATGGAGCTCCGGACTCTCCTTCTCCACCGCCTTCTTGGCCGCCACTCGCCTGGCTTTCTCAGCCGGTGGCAGTGTCAACCAATCGCTCATTTCGTACTGGCCCCAAAAAACACTAGATAGTTGTGGGGGGGAGGGGGGGGAGGGGGCTCCGATGCGACCTCGTCTGGTGTTGCGTAGCGGTCGTCCTCGTTGAGGCTTGGAGAGATCTCGTAGTTGTGGGGCGGGGCCTTCTCCTCCGTGTAACATCCCCAGCATCACACCACAGTGATCACCTTCCAAACATAACAAGTCCTCACCATCATGCCCTAAGAAAAATAGCTAAGAAATATTTCTGCCTCAAATTCAAACTTAAAACGAAGTCAAATAATTATTTCTTCCAACAACAAAACAAAAATGTTCATCATATTGCAATTAATCCCAAAGCTTTTATAAAAATAAAACTAACATCATTTGGATTCCTGTTTTGCCCCTGGAAATTCAAACAGGACCAAACAACCCCAATTTAACTCCAATAAATTGCAACCAAAAATTAGATGGATTCAAAATGGCTCCAAAATTTGTGAACTAGCCCAATATATTGTCAAGTATTTATGTGGCAAGTTACATATTTTATGAAAATCATTTGCTAGCAGAAAATAATGCAAAACAGTAGAGAAAAGCAAAAAACAGTAAAAGAAAAAGAATGAAGAGCACTGTCCATCCCGTCCAACTGTGGCAAAGTGTCTGGCCCGGCCCAGCTAGTTACTGTCATCATCTTCCTCTCGCCGTGTCGCCACCGCGTGCACCCGACCGCGTTCGCGCCGTCGGATCCTCGACACCGAGGCCACAGGAGCTCGAGGAGGAGTGGATAAGGTCCTCCGCGACCCCCAGCCGAACCCTAGCCACTAGATCCCCCTCCCCTCGCCTCTCTTCTCTCCCTCGAGCTCCACCGAACGGATTCGCCACCGCCGCCTCGTCGTTCTCGTGCACCGGAGCCTCCCCGTGCCCTCCGTTGCTGCCAGGAGCCCCGCCGCGCTCTTCCACGCCGGATCCGCCCTCTGGCTTGAGTCGGGGAGCTCCCTATCGACGCCACCGACCCCTCTTCTCCGCCACGGCCGCCACGCCTCGCCGCCGAATACCACCACTCCGGCAGCTCTCCGGCCTCCCCGAGCGCGTCACCGAGCTCCGCGGTGAGCTGCGCTACCTCCCGCCCTTTTTCCTCTTTGATTCGTCGCCGTTTGCGTCGTTCCCGAGCTCGACTAGAATCCGGCGACCGCCGCGGTCGCCGCCGCCGCCGATTCAGTCCACTCCAGCTCCGGCTGAGACCACGAATGGACGCGCGCGAGCCGTTTTGTCCCGTAGGTAGTCGCGGCGTGCGTTTTTGTCGCCTGTGAGCGAAGTCCGACTAGCGCCGCCGCCTCTGTAGCTCGCCGCCGGCGAGCAGCGCGCGCGCTGTTAAACGTCAGTGGGTCCCACCCGCCAGCTCATTAGGAGCTTAATGACACACTAAACAGCCACTGACTGGTGGGTTCGGGTACTGTAGCGTTTAGGATTAATGTTAATTAACAACTAACTAAATGACTCACTGACAGACTGGGCCCACGTCTTAATTGGGTTAATTAGATTAGTTTAAACGCTGTTAAATTAACCAGAGGCTGACTACTGGGTCCCACTGGACCTAGTTGACCAGTCAATGCTGACTGGGCTGGCTCCAGTCAGTGACATGTGGATCCCACTGGACCCACATGTCAGGTTTGACCCTTGTCAACCGGCTGTTGACTGCTGACGTCATAGTGACATCATGCTGACGCAATAAATAATTTTTGCTAAATAAAAATAAATCCAAAAAATATTTAAATCTTTGAAAAATCATAGAAATTAAACCGTAACTCGGATCGAAAAACTTAAAACATGAAAGTTGCTCAGAACGACGAGACGAATCTGATCGTGTCGTCTGTCTCCATGTCGGAACCCCCTACATAGGAGAACCCGCAACTTTGAAGCCTGATTCTGGTATATGAATAGTGCATATACACCGGTTAATAAATCCCACTTTAATTCTAAAATAACTATTATGACTTAGACAAATCTTTAGGCAACCCTGCACTGCATCCTAGGCATGGCATGCTCTGTGTTGCAATATTGCTGTGTATTTATTTGTTTCCTCCCCCTCTTCTCTCTCGGTAGACCCCGACGTCGACGTAGCTCCCGAGACCGACGCAGCTCCGGAGGTCGACTATGCCCCTGACGATCAGACCCTTGCCGCCGAGCTTCCAGGCAAGCACCCCCCTTTGAGCATTCCGATATCGCCCACTCTCTTCTCTCTTATGCTTGCATTAGAAGTTACTGCTGCTGCTGTTATCCTATTTCTGTTGCATAGCCTGTTTATTGTAACCTGCTATTGTTACCTACCTGCTTATTCTAAACTGTTTAGTATAGGTTGGGTAGAGACCCATCAGAGACACCACTAATCCCAACTGCCCTGCTGGATTAACAGAAGACCCGATCAACGGGATCGAAGACCAGGCCCCGGCACCGCACATCACTTTCCCCTTAGTTGCTCGACACTACTGGGTTACTATCGAGTGCCGAGGGTGATACCTCGTCAGCACTTCTGATGATAACCTTGTAGGTTAGTTACTCGGTCGTGGTCAGCAAGGGTGATTCCTCCTACACCACCCCCGATAACGACACCGTCGCGCAACTCCTCAAGAGTAGACCTCGAGGGTGATTCCTCCTTCGTTCACCTTGATGTTATGTCTGGTGGGAATCCAACGAGGGTGATGCCTTGGATTCCTTCTTGATGTGGTAGCCACACGGATGCCTTTACATTACTGTTGATACCGTTTATTCTGGATAAAGACGGGTCGGCCCTGAGGGGTACCAGCACGAGATTATGATGAGAGTGATATGGAGTCGGGTTGACCTGGAAGGTGCCCATGAGATAATTACGAGGCGTGGCCGGGCATTCTTAGCCCTTGCCGCAAGTCCTTGAGATGGGGCGACGGGGTCACATCTTTCGTGAGTCTCTGCTCGTTACCGCACTACCAACACACTAACGGTTTGGCTATTTGATCCGAGGGGCCTCTGGCCTGATAGCACTAACCATCACGTGGGCATAGTATGGGCGTTCTGCGTCGTATACTTCAGCCGAAGCTTAATAGACGTCAGCAACTGAGCGGCACACGCTGGGTTGGACTGGTAACGCAACAGCGCTTGTATTAAGGGGTTGCTAGGTCTGCTCACCGGCGGTGTACGCAACATGCAGGAGCGTTCGGGGCGATGGCCCAAGACCCCTGGGGGCATAGGTTAGTCCGGCGTGCTGACCTCTCTGTTAAGTATTTGGTCGGGTTGCAGCGTATCGTTTGGCCGAGGCCGGGCATGACCCAGTAAAGTGTGTCCGGCCGGAGTTAATCGAGCGTGGTGGGTAAATTGGTGCACCCCTGCAGGGAAGAAACAATCTATCAATAGCCTGTCCTACGGTCACGGACACTCGGAGTTGTATCCCGATTGGTACAACTAGAACTGGACACTTGAGATGATAACTGGATAGTATGGCTCTGGGATTGCTTTCTCGCAGGGAGTCGAGGAAGGATCTCTGGGCGAGGTTGATGACATTACTGTTTGAAAGTGCAACTAATCCCTGGGTGGTTTTGGTAATTCTTAACAACATATAGCTCATTGAATTAATACTCTTTCAAGATGATCATTTCAGAAAGTTCAATGATTGGCATGACATGGACTAGAGATGTGGACCCCTCAAAATGCTAAGGACATATATTGGCTCAAGCTCAAGACTCTACTCTTTTCATTTTAGTGATCCAAGATCATATTGAGTCCATAGGAAAGCCAATACTATTAAAAGGGGATGAGGTGTTGCTTAATGGCTTGCTTGCTCAAAATGCTTAGTGATATGCTCCAAAACCCTCAACCACTTTCTCATATCCACATATATTCCAAACCAAAAGTCAAACTAGGCCCCACCGATTTGATCTATCCGGCGCCACCGAGTTCATTTGACATAGCCACTGCCAGAAACCCTAACCAGTTCGGTCTCACCGATAGGGATCTCGGTCTCACTGAGATGGGATTGCTAACTCTCTGTTTCCCTTCGTAACGTTTCGGTCTAACCGAGATGAGCGATCGGTCCCACCGAGTTCGCAATGAAAACTCTATGTTTCCTCTTCATAACGTTTTAGTCTCACTGAAATGAGCGTTCGGTCCCACCGAGTTTGCCTGACCAACTCTCTGTTTGCCTATTACAGAAATCGGTCTCACCGAGTTCATGTGATCGGTCTCACCGAGATTACGTTATGCCCTAACCCTAATGAAATCGGTCTCACCGAGTTGACATGTCGGTCCCACCGAAAATCCTAACGTTCACATTTTTGAACTAAATCGGTCTGACCGAGTTTCACTATTCGGTCCCACCGAGTTTCACTATCCGGATCGTCCTCTCGTCGCCAGCGACCCCCTGCCGCTGGTCTCCGCCGCCGTCAACGGAAATCTACACCGCCGTTGCCGCCGTAGCGAGCTCATTGCCAAGTTAGGGTATGAGTTCGACCCTTTGTGCAATCTTTACCTCCGATTCTTAGCACAAAGACAATGCCAAGATTCTTACCACGCATGAGATCAATCTATCCAACGAAAACTTCCTTTAGATTAGTTTTGATTCGAAAATTTAGGGTTAGGTTTTTGCCGAACTCATCTCGGACCGACCGAGCTGTAGAAATCGGTCTCACCGATTTGGCTTAGGCCATTGCACTTGTAACTTTCGGTCTAACCGAAAGTTGCAAATCGGTGTGACCAAGTTCAACTCTCAGTGAAACCCTAGCAATCTCGGACTCACCGAACTGTGTCTCGGTCTGACCGATCTCACTAGTTCAGACTCCAACATTGCTTCGGTGGCACCGAGTTTAACAAATCGGTAGCTCCGAAATGCTTTCTGTGGAAAACTAAAACTAAATTTTTGACTCAATTGTTTTGCAAAATCTCTGCACTTTGTGATGCTCATCCACTCTATCTCATCTATAACTATTCACAGGGTCAGCTTTTAGTTTGCAGTGCTAGAATGTCTGATCAGAGTGATAGCCAGAACAGGTCTGAGGAGCAAGTGAATCTAAGTGAGGGCACTAGTCCCTCTGACAGCTATGAGGATGGCAGCAGAAGTACTCCTAGCAACCTGCCTAAGGCTGCTACTAGGCAGAGGAGAAAGAGAAATTCTGATTCTGAAGATGAAGACTATGTTGCTGCTGAGGAGGAAGTCAGCTCTGAGAAGAAGGTGCTGAAAAAGGAATATGCTGCTGCTGCAACCAAGCCTGTGTTGCACAAGAAAGCTCCTGCCAAGAGAGTGCCCATGTCTAAGGCCAGAGCCTCAACTCTTGAAGCCTCCAAATCAACTGTTGAGGAGACTGGTGAGGGCAAGAAGAGAAAGGAAAGGGTCAAGAAGACAATAGCCAGAGTAATTGGCAGACCCTCTATGATGAGAGACCCAGCTGAGGATGAAGAAGAAGATGAAGAAGAGGATGCTGCACCAGCACCCAAAGCTCAGAAGTTGATGGGGGATGCCATCAAGTCTGGGGCTGCTTCAGCAAAGCCCAAGACTGCCCCCAAGTCTACTGCTCAAGCTTCTAAGTCTGCACCAAAGAGAAGCACAAGAAACATACCAGCTACTGAAAAGAACAAGGCCCCAGTGCCTGAAGTGGAAGATGAAGAAGAAGCCCAAGTGCTCAGGAAGTAAAGCCAAAGATCCCTGACCATGATGACAATCATCCAGTGGCTGAGAATATGAAAGCAAGGAAGGATGCAGGTCTCAGATTGTGGAGACAATCAGATCCATATGCTGTGAGGAGAAGGACTGCTGTGGACTATAGATTTCACACCAAGGAGCAGCAGGACTTCTATGAGACAATTCTTTTGGATAAGAAGCCCATAGTGTGTGACATGAAGTGGGTAGACTGGGAATACATCGACAACAATGTAGACCACTTCCCAGGAGTGCATGAAAGTTTCAGACTCAATGGAGTAGACACTTTTGTGGGTCAGAAGCTTACCAAGTGGAATGATGAGCTCATTATGCAATTCCATTCTACAGCTCATTTCTATCCAGATGGAAGGATTGTATGGATGTCTGAAGGTACAAGGTACCAATCAACAGTTGTTGAGTGGGCCAAGCTGATCAATGCCCCTGCAGAGCTTGAGGATGACATAGATGTCTATGCCAGGAGAAAGAAAGATCACAACTCCATGGCAACATGTATAAGGAGATTCCTGACAAAGCCTTAGAGACTCACAAGCTAGGCTCTGTATATTATCTATTGTCTGGACTGGCCACTATTAACACCATCTTGAGGCACACCTTGTTGCCCAAATCAGGAGATCACAGGATGATCAGAGGCCACTCCATCAATTTGCTTCTGTTGTTTGATGTGCCCCAGAAGTTTAAGGTGATGAGTTTGATTGTTGAGACAATCAAGAGGACAGCTGCAGACCAGAAGAGATCATGTGGGTATGCTCCACACATCCAGATGCTCATCAACTCCAAGATGGGCACAGGCACATATTTGTTGGATAAAGAACACCTTCCCTTGAGACCTGAATTTGAGTACAACACAGTTGTCATGGATGCTGAAGATCCTACATCAGTAGAGGCTCAAGAGAAGAGGGAGAAAGCAAAGGTAGAGAAGGCAGCCAAGATGCCAAGTGTTGAAGAGGCATCTCAAGTTTTTCTCAAGTCAAAACAAGATCAACTTAGCTATCTCATTCAAGCAACTTTGAGGGTTGAGAAAGGTTTGGCCACCCTGACTCAGAATCAAGAGAGCCTGGAGAGGATCATTGAAACAAAGTTTTATGATCTGGACTTGAAGGTGACAGAGATG
The DNA here is from genome assembly GCA_011799875.1 of Thinopyrum elongatum. Classification (NCBI taxonomy): domain Eukaryota; kingdom Viridiplantae; phylum Streptophyta; class Magnoliopsida; order Poales; family Poaceae; genus Thinopyrum; species Thinopyrum elongatum. The sequence goes on along the minus strand of CM022300.1, from coordinate 579,343,655 downwards.
CAGACAGCTGTTGAGCAGCTCTAGGAATAAGCTGAAGAGAGGAAAGGGAAAGCTACCACAGATGCTTTTCAGAGAGTGCTTAGGGCACAGAGATCTGCAGCAATGCCTGTGACAGATACAAGAGCTACTGCGTCAGCACCTACAGCTACAGCTTCAGTTGCCCCTCCGGTTGCAACTCCACCAGCTCCAACAACCTCAATAGATGCATTTGTTCTTGGAGTCCTCTCTACACCGCCTCCCGAAGATCAAGCCTAGAGAGACGCATAGCACTATGCATTTTCAAGCTTTTTGGTAACTTGTTGCCAAAGGGGAAGAAAGTGTATAGATCATAGGCTTCGAGAGAGAGAGTGCTTGCTTCTTTTTGCCATTCTCTTTGCTACTTTTTGTGTGCTTGCTTGGTTGATATTCTATGTTTATGTATGTGAGATACTTATGGTCATGTGTTTGATATAATGACATTATTTATCTCTCTTGTATGATCATTCACTTTGCCTTGGTGATGAGTGCATATTTTTCATATTCCATCATTTTGAGCGCTCCACCAAGATGTATGTGACATGGAAGAGTAACCCATGATCCTAATCGATTGTGCATTTGCATTCAGAAGCAAATTTTAAATAATGCACAAATTTAGGGGGAGCTCTTGCTTATCACATACTTCTCAAAGCGACGATATACTTCATTCTTATTATCATGTGTCGAAGCTTTGATCTATATGTTGTCATCAATTACCAAAAAAGGGGGAGATTGAAAGTGCAACTAATCCCTGGGTGGTTTTGGTAATTCTTAACAACATATAGCTCATTGAACTAATACTCTTTCAAGATGATCATTTCAGAAAGTTCAATGATTGGCATGGCATGGACTAGAGATGTGGACCCCTCAAAATGCTAAGGACATATATTGGCTCAAGCTCAAGACTCTACTCTTTTCATTTTAGTGATCCAAGATCATATTGAGTCCATAGGAAAGCCAATACTATTAAAAGGGGATGAGGTGTTGCTTAATGGCTTGCTTGCCCAAAATGCTTAGTGATATGCTCCAAAACCCTCAACCACTTTCTCATATCCACATATGTCCCAAACCAAAAGTCAAACTCGGCCCCACCGATTTGATCTATCCAGCGTCACCGAGTTCATTTGACATAGCCACTGCCAGAAACCCTAATCAGTTCGGTCTCACCGAGATGGGATTGCTAACTCTCTGTTTCCCTTCGTAACGTTTCGGTCTAACCGAGATGAGCGATCGGTCCCACTGAGTTCGCAATGCAAACTCTCTGTTTCCTCTTCGTAATGTTTCGGTCTCACCGAAATGAGCGATCGGTCCCATCGAGTTTGCCTGACCAACTCTCTGTTTGCCTATTACAGAAATCGGTCTCACCGAGTTCACGTGATCGATCTCACCGAGATTACGTTATGCCCTAACCCTAACGAAATTGGTCTCACCGAGTTGACATGTCGGTCCCACCGAAAATCCTAACGTTCACATTTTTGAACTAAATAGGTCTGACCGAGTTTCACTATTCGGTCCCACCGAGTTTGGTAAATTGTGTGTAACGGTTAGATTTTGTATGGAGGCTATATATACCCCTCCACCCTTCCTCCATTCATGAGGAGAGCCATCAAAACATGCCTACACTTCCAGCATTCATTTTCTGAGAGAGAACCACCTACTCATGTGTTGAGACCAAGATATTCAAATCCAACCACAAGAATCTTGATCTCTAGCCTTCCCCAAGTTGCTTTCCACTCAAATCATCTTTCCACCATATCCAAATCTGTGAGAGAGAGTTGAGTGTTGGGGAGACTATCATTTGAAGCACAAGAGCAAGGAGTTCATCATCAACACACCATCTATTACCTTTTGGAGAGTGGTGTCTCCTAGATTGGTTAGGTGTCACTTGGGAGCCTCCGTCAAGATTGTGGAGTTGAACCAAGGAGTTTGTACGGACAAGGAGATCGCCTACTTTGTGAAGATCTACCCTAGTGAGGCAAGTCCTTCGTGGGCGATGGCCATGGTGGGATAGACAAGGTTGCTTCTTCGTGGACCCTTCGTGGGTGGAGCCCTCCGTGGACTCGCGCAACCGTTACCCTTCGTGGGTTGAAGTCTCCATCAACGTGGACGTACGATAGCACCACCTATCGGAACCATGCCAAAAATCTCCGTGTCTACATTGCGTTTGCTCCCTCCAAACTCCTCCCCTTTACCTTCATATGCAATGATTTACATTCCGCTGCTATACTCTTAGAATTGCATGTGTAGGTTGATTGCTTGACATGTGCTAAGTTGCTAAAATCTGCCAAGACTTAAAATTTGGAAAATGCTAGATTTTTATTTGGTTAAGTAGTCTAATCACCCCCCTCTAGACATACTTTCGATCCTACACTGTTACTTTACATTATGTTAAACTGCACTCTTCTTATGCTGCAAGACCGCTGAAGATGATGAAGATGCTAGTCTTCGATAGGACTAGGCCTTTCTCTCTATTCTGGCATTTCTGCAACCCAGTCCACATATACAGCCCTCCTTTGAAAATATTGCATATGTAGTGTAGATCCTTGCTTGCGGAGTACTTCGGATGAGTACTCACATTTGCTTTGCTTTTTTTTTCGCCCCTTATCCATTTGTCGCAACCAGACGACGGAGCCCCGGAGCCGGCTGCCCCCGCCGACGGCCACTACTACTACTACCCTCCCGGCGAGTACTACTACGAGGAGCCAACCGACGACCAGGAGTAGGTTCGGAAGGTCCTAGGCAGGAGGCCTGCGCCTTTCGATCGTAGTGTTTTATTTTGCCCCGCCTTTCTAAAGGCCTATCTGTGTTTACTTTTATATCTGTACTCAGATATCTGATGCTTCCGCTGACGCTTTTGCGCAAGCTTATGTATTCGAGCCCTCGAGGCCCCTGGCTTGTAATATAAAGCTTGTATGACTTTATTTATGTTTTAGAGTTGTGTTGTGATATCTTCAAGTGAGTCCTTAGGCTTGATCGTGTGCATTTGTGTGTATGATTAGTGCACAATTAAGCTGGGGTCGTCACACTCCGCGCATGGGCTGACTGGGTGCGCCGTGGCAGAGTTTGTGAGATAGAGGGGGCGAGCAAGAAGTAGAGTGAAAGATCGTGGATGTCGCCTAGAGGGGGGTGAATAGGCGCTTTAAAATAATTACGGTTTAGGCTTGAACAAATGCGGAATAAACCTAGCGGTTAATTTGCCAAGCACAAAACCTAAAACATCTAGGCTCACCTATGTGCACCAATACCTTATGCTAAGCAAGATAAACAACTAACTGATAGCAAGATATATGACAAGAAACAATATGGCTATCACAAAGTAAAGTGCATAAGTAAAGGGTTCGGGTAAGAGATAACCGAGGCACGCGGAGACGACGATGTATCCCGAAGTTCACACCCTTGTGGATGCTAATCTCCGTTTGGAGCGGTGTGGAGGCACAATGCTCCCCAAGAACCCACTAGGGCCACCGTAATCTCCTCACGCCCTCGCACAATGCAAGATGTTGTGATTTCACTAAGGGACCCTTGAGGACGGTCACTGAACCCGTACAAATGGCAACCGTTGGGGGCGGTCACCGAACCCGTACACTTTGCCAACCCTTGGGGGCGGTCACCGATACCCGTCAAATTGCTCGGGGCGATCTCCACAACCTAATTGGAGACCTCGACGCTTGCCCGGAGCTTCACACCACAATGATTGAGCTCCGAACACCACCAACCATCTAGGGCGCCCAAGCACCCAAGAGGAACAAGCTCTAGGGTACCAAGCACCCAAGAGTAATAAGCTTCTCAACTTGTAACTTTCACGTATCACCGTGGAGAACTCAAACCGATGCAACTAATGCAATGACAAGGGCACACGGAGTGCCCAAGTCCCTCACTCTCAAATCCCACCAATGCAACGAAAGCTATGGAGGAAAAAAAGAGGAAGAACAAGAAGGAGAACACCAAGAACTCCAAGATCTAGATCCAAGGGGTTCCCCTCACATAGAGGAGAAAGTGATTGGTGGAAATGTGGATATATATATCCTCTCTCTTTCCCCCCAAAACTAGTAAGAATCCATGGAGGGATTGAGAGATAGCAAGCTCAAAGAAGGTCAACAATGGGGGAAGAACACGAGCTCAAGAGATAAGGTTCAATGGGGAAGAAGACCCCCTTTTATAGGACCTCCCGAATCCAACCGTTATGTGCTCAAGTCGTGCACAAGTGGTACTACCGCTTGGAGGAGCGGTACTACCGCTTAGCACGGTCAAAACAGCCGAACGAGAGAGAAAAACACGAGTTGTAGTTGTGCCAGAGAGGTAGTACCGCTCTGGGGAGAGGTAGTACCGCTTACCGCTTATAAGCGGTACTACCGCTCGAGTGGAGGGGTAGTACCGCTTACCGCTTATAAGAGGTACTACCGCTCTACTACCGCGAAACCCGACACAAAAAAACGCATCCCCAGAAGCAGCGGTATTACGCGCGGCACAGGGCCGCGGTACTGCCGCTTACAAGCGGTACTACCACTCTAGAAAGCAGTACTACCGCTTGAGGCTTTCAGGAACACAACAGAGAAAACAGAGGATGCAATAAAGCCTAAACTGACACAACTTCTGCATATGAGCCCCGAATTGAGCAAACTCAAGCTTGTTGGATAGATGACGACGAGTAGCATCCAACATCGACTGATTATAGTAAGAAGAGGCAGGGGAGGTATGCCTAAGATATAGAGGGGTGAAACCTCCAAAAGAGAAGAACCAACATAACCTCCAACATCGAAAACATCATAGAAGATGCATGTGAACTCCGTTTTCGATGAACTCGAGCTTGTCATCAAGATGACCATAAGCTCTAAGACTCACAAAGAGAACCGGCAAAACCCCCAACATCGAAAACATCATAGAAGATGCATGTGAACTCTGTTTTCGATGAACTCGAGCTTGTCATGAAAATGACCATAAGCTCCAAATCTCACAAGGAGAAGAACCAAACAAGAACCAATAAAGATGATGCAAGGATGCAATGGTTTGAGCTCTCTACGAACGATACGATCAAGCTACTCATCGAGAGCCCCCCTTGATAGTACGGCAATCGATCCTATAACCCGGTCTCCCAACTACCACCATGAGACCGGTAAAATAGAAAACCTATCAAGGGCAAACATTTGTCTTGCACATAGTCCACTTGAGTTAGATGATGACGATCTTGACTCCCTCAAGTTGGACCACCTTTCTTGATTGCGTTGGCTCGATGAAGACTAGTTGATTGCTCCCCCATACTCCACTATGGGTGAGCCACTCTTTGGCACATCTTCACAAGTCCATTGACACCATAATGGACGGAAAGCTTCAAGGATGATCTCTTCGGGATGCTCCACTTGAACTTGCACACCGCAATCTTGATGACGATCACCACTTGATGTCATCCTCCATGTGTTGTATGAGATCTTCCTCTTGATGCAAACCCATGGAAACAAACCTAACCCCACATAGAACTCACACGTAGATCATGGGTTAGTACACAAAGCGTAATGGACAATGCTTACCATACCATGGGATCACTTGATCCCTCTCGGTACATCTTGTACGCTTTGTGTGTTGATCAACTTGATTCACTCTTGACTTAGTCTTGATCAACCTTGTATCGTGTCTTCTACATGACCACTCTTTGGACAATTCCTTGAATAGCACATTGGTCAACATATAAACTCCTTGAAACCAACAAATGGACTTCAAGAAATTCCTATGGACAAATCCTTCAAATATAACTCAAGAAAACCATTAGTCTATAGAGATTTTCATCAATTACCAGAACCAAACATGGGGGCACCGCATGTTCTTTCAGAGAGGATGTGCAGAAGAATGCGGGTGGGATGACATGGGTGGCACAATATTTACAGGCAGCCAGAATCTGGGTGGGCGCAAGCAGGAGGACACATGGGAGACTAGACGCGTTGGTTGCCGGAATTTGATGCCTTCAATTGGCATGATTTCCAATGCAAAGCCGTGTGCCATAGGCTATAGCTGACGGTTACCAACCTAGAATCATGTGCGGTTTATAATCCAGACGCGCCCACCTTCCAGCCCTTGAGACCGAAGTAGGGTTTCCAATCATGTGGGACCCAGTTGTTTGATATTTTCGTCCGAAAAAAATTCTCAGATATTTACATCTTTTTGTAAATGTAATACATTAATTTTATTTGTTGTTACTCTAATATTAGTGTAAATGTAATATAAAGTTCTCATCACAGCTTCTTGATGCCATATCATAACACCATGCAAAGTTTCATGTATTTTGGAGCGCTTTTCAATTTTTTAAAATTTAGAAAAAAAGATTCTCTATGTTTGTGGCCGAGTCATGACACCAAGATGCTTGAAATTCCTTTCAATTTCTTGCATGTGGCCTAAACATGCACCCAAGGACACAAATATGATTTTTCAACCTATTTTGGTTAGCTGATTCATGTGCATGTAGTTCAAATTTGATTTATGTTCATTAAATACCTAGAAACTCACTTAATGTATTAAAATGCTAAATAAACTCTAAAAAATTCTAAATTTTAACATGAAAGTTCTATTCGTGCATGTTGACAATAAAAAAAATCAAGACCATAAGAGGCAGCGGGTGTCAATTTGTCGTCAAACGTGTCCTATTCCCTCTCGGAACCACGAGTCTTCTTGTGAGATGCTCCGGTTTTACAAGAAATATGTGTCAGCACTTATCTCAAATTGCACAATTTTTTTACGACAACCTCTTGGTGTCATATCATGACATCATGCAAAGTTTCATGTGTTTCAAAGCACATTTCGATTTTTTAGAATTTAAAACACCCAAAGTGGTCGGTCCCTCCCCGGGTCGTGCGCAACCAGAAGCTACGTGCACCAGGCTACCATTTTGCCTATGCCAACTTGTTTGGGCCTGAAGTCTTTGTTGTTGTTGTTGTTGTTGTTGTTGTTGTTGCTGCTGCTGTTGTTGTTGCACTTCTGCAGATTGGGCGTAAGACAACAGATGTATCACACACCATTTGATCAAACTATATGCGATGTAACATATGGAAAAAAGCGTGTGTGATGTCATATCACACACATTTCAAAAACTTAAATGTGTGTGATGTCACGCAAACAACTTGTGCAAAAGATGTGTATGTGATGTAGCCTATCATACGGTTTAAACAACGCAAACATTTGTCATACTTCTGCACACGTTTTGTGCAAAGAATGTGTGTGCATTGTAATCTATCATTACACACATCTTTTAATACATAACCGTATGCGATAGTTTTTGGAAAAAGTGTGTGTGTGTGATGTACCATATTATTGCACACGGTAGCAAAAGAACAACCATGCGTGATGTCTCGTACACGATAGCAAAAGAACATATGTGGAAATGAAACTTCCTGTTCCCATGAATATGGAATTTCTATTTCTACTACAGGTCTATGGCTGCTTTGTGGCCTAACTACCAAACAACACATAATGAGTAGAGCGAGCAGAATGGATCATTTGAGAACTAACTTCTACTACCACACGCGTAATCAACTAGACCCTATATGAAATTGTCGGGTACTACTATATAATACCCTAATTAAGTTGTTAACACAACCATATTATTTTGTATCCATGTTAACAAATCATTAAATTAGTCTTTGTTTTGTGTGTATTTCTCTATGATTGAAGGGGGTTTAAGTTCCGGTCAACACATACTTATATTCCATGTTCGGTCTGTCTTCGCTCCATGTCCGTTTCCAGTAGTATCTGTTTCCATATTTATTTTCGGGGTTTCTATACTCGTTTCTGCTTCTGCAAAAAAAAAAGTGAAAACAAATGTGCTAGCACCTAGTTCCATCCGTTTCCGCTCTGTTTTCATCCCTACCCACCATGCGATGAGCAGCGGGTATGCTCCTCCCGGAGCCATGCGGCTCTCTTCGCCGTTGTCGCCCGCTGCATCGCCAACCGCTCCGACTCCGCGGAAGTTTAGGAGCAACGGATGGCGGTGCGGAGGTCCGCGTCATCGTCCCTGGCCCCGGGGGGGGGGGGGGGACTCTGGCGCGGATATACTCGATCCGCCCTTGGAGGGGCTGGTAGCCGCCTCCGTTGCCCGGTTCCTTGCAAGGCGATATGCGTGGCCCACCGCCTCTGGTTGCGGTTTAGCCGATTCCAGCACCTAGCGGTGCTGGGTGTCGCCTGGCAGGGACGGCAGAGCTGTGTCAGACGAGTGCGGGGTGCCGTGCATATGCAGCTGCCCACCTAGCCCGCCGTCAACACCCCGGAAGAGGATCTACCACCTCGGTCCAGCCGCGACCGACGGAGGGCAATGCAGAGCGCTAGATCCTCCTCGTCGGGCGCCGACAAGCCATCGGACCCCCCATGGCAGGCTTCCCCCACTCCATGCAGTCGAAGTCCCTATCGGACATGGCAGGCGGGGAGTGGATTTGGGTGGAGACGAAGTGGGTCAAGTAACGACTGAGTTTGAGAAGGGTATGCGCGTCGGTCTTCGGATATCTATGTAGTAGGAGGGGGGTCATTGTGGGCCATAGTGGGAATACGCGCCCGGCGCTCCCGGGCCTCCCCATATTCTCCTCAAATTTAAGCTAGATATAAGGGGTATCGGATAGCGCAGACGTTTGAGGCCGGTTTGAGATGCACGGAGCGGCGGGTGGTTAGGATTTTTTGACCGTTGAGTGACCGGCCTGCCCACACCGGTGACTGGTTTGAGGCGTCCGGCTATATGGCGGTGTGAGAGCATCTCCAACAGGCGCCTAAAAAGAGCTCCGCGCGCTAAAAATTCGTTTTTTGGGGCGCCGAACAGCTCCAACAGATGCTGTAAAATGTTGCGCGCGCTAAAAAGTTTTGGGCACGCGCTGAAAAACGCTATCGCGCGCAGCATATTTTGGGCTCCGGATTGCGCGCGCTTCACAATTTGCACTGCGTGCTTTTTTGGGCGCGCGTTTTTGGGCGTCTGCTAAAACAATGTTGGGTCCGGCGCATTAAAAGTGCTACGGTGACGCGCTATAATTTTTATTGGGCGTGAAATTTTTGTGGGGCTGTTGGAGATGCTCTGAGCAGGTGAAACTATATTTTGACCGTGGGCTTCCCTTGAGGTGTCCCGTTCAAAAATATACACCCAAATAAATCATAGGAACGGAAGGGGCAGCACAGAGAGAGAGAGAGAGAGAGAGAGAGAGCTGGGCGGCGGCGAGCCCAGGGGCGCAAAGCGGGCGGAGCTGCCGGCCCCCACCCGTCGCCTGCCGCTGTCCTCGGGCCGGACAAATCCCCCGCGCCAATCCCCGGTCCAGACCCTCTTCCTCCTCAGTCCGCTGCCGCTGCCTGCACCGTCAATAACTCATTACCTTGTTACACTGATCAATCGCTTCAAATTAATCCCTACTGCCATTGCCATGGCCTACCAGCTTCATCCGTCCATGTCTCTCTCCCTCTCACCCGCACACATGCAACAACAGACAACTCCTCCGTTCCCTATCTTAGGTTGTTGCCCTCCCTTGCCTTTGCCTTGCCACTGCTGCTACAAGTAGCACCAGTAGAGTGGAGAGGGAGGGAGGGAGGGGAGCCCATATTTATTGCAACAGTAGAGCTGCTCCACTTACACTGGAGAAGAAGAGGAGCAGCAAGAGAGGAGAAGGAGCTGCTTGCTCGCTGCCCCAGGGGCTCATTACTCATTAGCGCAGTTATTGCCACCCCTGTTTGGTGTGGAGACACACTCCATCTAACAGTAATGGAGAGGATGCAGCTGCAAGGCCCCATCATCACCTCCCTGGTAAGCCCCGCACTCCGTCCTCCCCTTCAACTCGCCTCAGTAATTGAGCGTGCGTGCGCGCGCGCAGCTTCCATTCCAGGTCTCTGGTATGGACTATGGAGCGAGCGTCGTATTAACTGCCACTGCTCGCTCGCCGCTCGCTGCAGCATGGCAGCTTCCCTTCCCTTCCCTTCTCCTGCGTGCGTTTACTCTAGTTTAGTGCTACTCCAATGGCCCTGCCTGGTGATGGCTAGCCTAACTAGCCCTGTGCGCGCACGCTCGCGCCATTCAATGCCTCGTCGTAGCGTCTCTTTTATGGCGTTGCCGCGGTTGCTTCTTCTTCTTGCTAACGTGTTGCTTTCCTCCCTGTGCTGTTGCCGGTTCTTCTTCTCGGCTCATGGTGGTGGTGGTGGTCATGGATCAGTGCTGGGCGGACCAGGCGGCGGCGAGCGCCAGCGCCGCGCAGGTGCCTTTCTTGGCGCTGCTCCAGGGCGCCACCATGGGGGACGGCGGACCAGGCGTGAAGCGGGAGTCTTACGGCGCCGCCGCTGGCTTCGCGTGCCGGCCGGCTGCGTCCGACGTCGACCTGCTCGAGAGCTGCGTCACGCAGCTGCCGGCGCCCCCGGTGGTCGACGCGCCGGCGGCGAAGCGGAGGAAGCGGCCGCGGACGCGCCCGCGTGCGCCTCCGCCGGAGAAGCGCAAGAAGCCGGAGGAGGCCGAGTGCCAGCGGATGACGCACATCGCCGTCGAGCGCAACCGCCGCCGCCTCATGAACGACCACCTCGCCTCCCTCCGCGCCCTCATCCCCTCCGACTACATCCCGCGAGTAAGCCATGGCGCATTCATCAAATGAGATTAATTTGTTGCCGCAAGAACCTTTCCCGGTCTTACGTACGTTTGCAATGAATGCGCCCTAGGGTGACCAAGCGACGGTGGTGGGGGGAGCCATCGACTACGTGAAGCAGCTGGAGCAGCAGCTGGTGGCGTTGCAGGCTTTGGCGGCGGCGCAGCGCGGCGAGGGGCCCGTGGGGACGGCGGCCACGGCGGCGTCGGACGGCGTGTTCGTGTCGCCGCAGTACACGAGCTTCTCCCAGGCCAGCGGCGTCGGCGGCGGCGTGGACGTGGAGGCGATGGCCGCGGTGGGGGGCCACGTGCGGCTGCGCGTCGCGGGGAGGCGGTGGCCAGGGCGGCTCGTGCGCGCCGTCGCCGCCATGGAGAACCTCCGCATGGCCGTGCTGCACCTCGCCGTCACCTCCGTGGGCCACGACGCCGTCGTCTACTGCTTCAACCTTAAGGTAGTAGCTAATCAGTCATCTCAAAGCTACACCAGTTTAACGTCTCGTCTTGACTTTGCTTAACTTTAACCGGCCGCCCGTTGCTTTCTTGCTCCAGCGTTTTCGTTCTTCACTGCATTTCACTGCCGCAAATAGTCGCCATTTTGTTCTCATTATAGGCTACACAGTTGCCTTAACCATTTGATTACTAGGAGTATCTACAGTTCACGCACGCGCCTTAGAAATGTGAATGAGGGTTTGAGAAAAAAAAAACTAGCTAATTCAGAAATAGATTGAAATTGTTTGCTAATACTTCTACTGAGTACAGTGTATGAGTTTTGGTTTTCGTTGGATAAAAAGATAGAATCAAAGTTGACAAAACTGATTACACTAGAGATGTCATCGTCAATGAAACTGGAATCTGACTAACTTGCAGATGACTAGTGTGTGTGTGTGTGTGTGTGTCTTGGTTCCATGATGCATCATGTGTCGTGTCATCGTGTGTGGTACCGGCATCCGGAAAGCGAACTCGCCGTTTTTGCTGATGGACTGGAGCGTGGCGTGGGATTTCGAGCGAGATCGGCAGCTGTGGCCATTCGTACGTACGTAGGTACACTTTTCCGTTAGAGATGGTGTAGGTTGGAGCATGTAGCTGGAGCGTTGGAATACGATGGACGCCGCCGGGTACACCGTACAGACAGCTCTGCTTAATCGACAACTACGTGGTTACAAGCCCCAGCTTTCGTCTCGTGTCTTTTTCCTCTTGTCATGGGTCAAACGAACAAACTAATACGTACACTGACTATGCATGCATGCATGCCAGACCTAACAATCTTTGTACGTATCCACAGTGGCCAGTGCCATGTTTCCCCAACGTGTACGGTGGTTTTCTACGGTAATTTTGTGATTGCTTCTAATGCTGTGTGTGCCTGTGACTGTGCAGATGGAGGACGGGTGCGAGGTGTCGACGTCGGACGAGGTGGCCACGGTGGTGCACCAGATCTTCGCCTACGCCGCCGGCTCATGCTGCTAGCTGAGGCGCGCACCGGCCGGCCGGCGAGTGGGCGACGACGACGCCAAAGCTAACACGTACTACCCCGTAGTTCAAGGAGCCAGAGCGAGCGGATGGGCTTGCAACACGTAGTTGGCGACGATAAGTCAAAGTAGCAGAGCAGATGAGGATGGAGACGGAGGAGGCCGCGACGGCGATGGCGTCAGAGCGCGGCGGGCCCTCGACCACGGCTGCATGCACAGCACAGCACCGGCTGGCCCAGGCTCGCTACCTCTGCTCTACTGCTGCTAGCCTGTAGTAACATGCACGGCCGCGGCAGGGGAGAAGAGCAAGGAACAGTGCATCTTTTTTTTTCCCTTTTTCCTCTTCTTCTTCCTCGATCCTCGACCTTCGCTGTGCGCTCCGGTCGCCGTGTGGTTCCATCCATCCATTCTCTATCGTACTACGAATCTGATATCACTGTTCGATTCCGTGCGGCGCATGCATGCGCCTTTCTGCCCGCGCGCGTCCTGTGCTGTCGCTGCAGCCGGGCTCTGCCTCTGCCTCTGCCCTGCCTCTCTTGGGGAGGAGGGGCAGGCTTTGCCACATCGAGCACTGTTGCCGTGCACTCTAGCGCTAGCCTTTGCCTTTGGGAGGGGGCTATCGGCATCAGGCTAGCTGTGCGACACGCTCGGCGGGGCACGGCAGCGCTGGTGGGTCAATGCCTGCCCTGCCCTGCGCTGTGCTGTTCCATCATTGAGGGTGACGCGAGAGCTTTTGGTTTCGCCATGCCTGATTCGATTCTGTTTCTCTTCTGATGCCGCACGCGAACGTAGAGCAGATCGAGTCAAGGGAGAGGACGGCCGCGCCGCGCGCCTCCGTTTATCATTATCGGCGTGCGCTTGCACTGCCCGGCTGTGCCGTGCCGTGCCGTGTCGTCCGGTGCGTGTGCGTCCCCGTCTGCGCATCTATAGACTGACTAGCTACAGTACTGCATTGCAACGTTGGTACGTTGACTAGATACAGCTAAATTTGGGGCAAATATGAGAAGGCCTGGGCGCCCTTCTCCCGCGTCCGTTCTTCATTTCCCGCGTCCTAATCATCGCCGTCGTCCACCCTTGCTCTCACATCAGCACCGTTACCTCCACTCGCCGCCCTAGATGTCATCGCCGGATACCGTGCCCCCCACCGCCGCCACGGATGTTGCCTTGGCAACGTTTATGGGGCTCTCGCCCGTGGCAACGAGCAGCAAGCCGGAGAATGTCGGCCGGAGGGAGCGGCGAAGGAAGCAGCAAGAGACGGTGGCGCAGGGAGTTCCGGCCAAGGATGTTGTGGACCTCGAGGATGATGTGTCCCCTCGGCAGCGCCCGGTCACCCCGCACCCGTCGACAATGAATTCCATACGGATTTACGGAAACGCAGGCGCTGGACGACGAGGTGTGCGACTCGCCGCAACTTCAACAGGCACGGACGGCGTCGGTGTCTGGTCTGCCCAGCTCCTATTCGACGGAATGTCCCAATAGGAGACGATACAATTTTTGCTCCATTTTGTACCCCTTTGTTCGTTACATTCGTTATGCCACTGGATCAATTAGTTGCATAAGCCATTGAATGAATTCATTGCATATTCCGTTAGTTTATTTAGAATCATGATCATTTACGAGAATTACATGGCTGAGATGATTTCCGAGGGTCAAGAGCCTACAAACGGTATGGAATATGAGTTGTGGATCGAAATTGTCCTACGTTTCATGTTGGGGAAACATCACGTGCTAAGAAGTAAAAAAGGGCAAAAACACCCATGGTAAAAGTTCCAGCATTCATAACAATTAAGATATTTTGTTGGTCAAAGCTTATTTGGACACAAGCATGGACCCTATATGTGGCATGGAGCAAAAGGACAACAAGCATTGTGAGAAGATCCACTAGCACTATAATGAACATAATGAATACTATAATGAACATAATGAATATGTGGAGCCATATCCTATCATTATCACCTGCAATGTGGCCTCTCTCGAACATAGATGGTCCATCATCCAAGAATACGTGAGCAAGTTATCGACCACTATGCTTCCGTGCTTGGCCGGAATCAAAGTGGGATTGGAGTCCAAAGTCACGTAAGTTGAATTGCGAAGTTTGTCATAATTTGCATTGCTAGTTTTTTAATGTTGGATTCTCATGATTGATTTATTGTTTGATAGATGGTGTTGGCCGTCGCTTTGTTTCAACAGACCGAGAAAAGCAATTCGGTTTTAGCCATTGCTGGATCAATTTGAATGGCCAGCCAAAGTGGAATCAACTTGTGGAAGACCTCAAGAAAGGCAATGAGAGGTTGAAGACAAATGATGGCTCAAGCTCTGATGTCTACTACGCAACCGTCTTCTTGTAGACTCGTGTTGGGCCTCCAAGCGCAGAGTTTTGTAGGACAGTAGCAAATTTCCCTCAAGTGGATGACCTAAGGTTTATCAATCCGTGGGAGACATAGGATGAAGATGGTCTCTCTCAAACAACCCTGCAACCAAATAACAAAGAGTCTCTTGTGTCCCCAACACATCCAATACATTGGTAAATTGTATAGGTGCACTAGTTCGGCGAAGAGATTATGATACAAGTGTAATATGGATAGTAGATGTAGGTTTTTGTAATCTGAAAATATAAAAACAGCAAGGTAGCAAGTAATAAAAGTGAGCAAAAACGATATTGCAATGCTTGAAAACAAGGCCTATGGTTCATACTTTCACTAGTGCAAATTCTCTCAACAATGATAACATAATTGAATCATATGACAATCCCTCAACGTGCAACAAAGAATCACTCCAGAGTTTCTATCAGAAAACGTAGGACGAAAACGTGGATCAACCCCTATGCATAGATTACCCCAATGTCACCTCGGGAATCCACGAGTTCAGTGCCAAAACATACATCAAGTGAATCAATAGAACATCCCATTGTCACCACAGATATCCCATCGCAAGACATACATCAAGTGTTCTCAAATCCAATACTCAACCCAACATAACGAAATCTCAAAGAGCAGGACTCAATTCATCACAAGAAGGTAGAGGGGAAGAAACACCATATGATCCAATTATAGTAACAAAGCTCGCGATACATTAAGATCGTGCCAAATCAAGAACACGAGAGAGAGAAAGAGAGAGAGATCAAACACATAGCTACTGGTACATACCTTCAGCCCCGAGGGTGAACTACTCCCTCCTCGTCATGGAGACCGCCAGGATGATGAAGATGGCCTCCGATGATGGTTTCCCCCTCCGGCAGGATGCCGGAACGGGCCCCCGATTGGTTTTTCGTGGCTACAGAGGCTTGCGGCGGCGGAACTTCTGATCTAGGGTTCTTTCGGGAGGTTTCTATATTTATAAGATTTTTTGGCGTCGGAAACAAGTCAAGGAGGTGCCCGAGGGGCCCACAAGCCCTCAAGACACGCCCTGGGGGGTAGGGCGCACCCCCTGGCTTGTGGACTCCTCGGGACTCTTCTGGTCCAGCTCCGGTGCTTCGGGGGTCTCTTTTGGTCCATAAAAAATCACCGTAACTTTTCAGCCCATTCCGAGAACTTTTATTTCTGCACAAAAAAATGACACCACGGTAGTTCTGCTGAAAACAGCGTCAGTCCGGGTTAGTTCAAATAAAATCATACCAAAACCATATAAAATTGTTGCAAACATGGCATGAATACTTCATAAATTATAGATACGTTGGAGACGTATCAAGCTCCCACCAATACATTGGAGTGGATGACAAAGAGGAAGAAGTTGTAGGGGAGAATGGAAGAGCCATCGTGCCAAAGAATAAACGGCAAGTGATGGGGAAAAAGTGGGAGAAGGGAGGGATGCCCATGACGCCGCGGCGACAAAATTTTCCACCACATGGATGGTAATTTTTTTTCCACAAGGGAAAACAAGAAAGAGGAGATGTACAAGTTCATGTTGGATGCACAAAAGAAAGGATGTATTGGGACGAGAGAGGGTGAACAAAAAAATGTGAATTGAAAGCAATAAGTTGGAATTTGAGAGGGAGAAGGTAGAATTGGAGAAGAGAGAGTCCTGTCTCAAATGGGAGCTCGAGAAGGGCCGGACTTTTGGATCAATAAAGCTTGAGAAGGAGAGGTTGCAACTCACTCGAGACACAAAGGATTCAAGGTTATGTTGGCGGACGCAAGACTCTTGGATGAGCAAGCAAGGAAATGGCCTGAGGGGAAGAGGGAATGAGATCAACCAACATAGGGACTACGTTGCGTGAGAGCGTTGATGGCAGCAGCAGACGCGACGGCCGCGGCAGAGCAAGCGGCATGGATAGCAACCAGCGAGTGATCCATCATTTTGGCCGGACGTGGCCCGGACTTGAATTTTATTTTGGCATGTCCGGATTGTTGAATTGTGATTTATCTTGCTTTGTTGCATTGTTGAATTGTGATGAACTTGTGCTATATGATCCACATGCATGGATTTCATGGATTTGAGGGTTCAAATTTGAGCAGTGTGGCTGCCCGGCATGATATCTGAGGAGCCGTTCCATGCTGTCCGGGGTCACGCCCGGGCGTTTCCACAAACGTTGGGGGGGGGGGGGGGGGGGGTTACCTTGTCCGGGTGTAGATGCTCTAATAGGAGTTCTCAAACTTCAAATTCACAGTATTTGAAGTATATATCACTCGAAGTTTATTCCTCTTATTTGTTTCAATGATGCGGCACATAATGGGGCTCGTCCAGAGAGACTACGGGCTCTCTACAATACCTCACATTCATTGGATGTAGATTGGATAGTCACACATCACGAATGGCATATCCGCCATCATCACCAAGCGACTCTAGTGTTAGTTTTTTTTTCTAGAAAAACACATGATATACTAGACTGTGACACATACACATCATGACACACATGCATTGGGTACAAGGACAGGAATATCAAAGTTCCAAGATTAACAGAGTCAAACTAGAATTGAAATAATGATCCACACTAATAATACGTAATGACATCAAACGTATAGTCCAATACTCCCTACATGAGAAATTTAGGATCGGCCTAAAACTACAAGACCAATGTGAGTGGAGGCGAACAATTTGAATGCACCAACAAGATTGCAAGGTATGTCATGTCGTTATCCTGAACAAATCGTCACTGTCAAGTAACCCTCATCTTCCTACTCTACCATTGGCACCGAATCCGTCCCCTCCCTTTGGAGCTACGTGTCTTTTCTCAACCCTTGAGTGATTCACGGAACGGGAGTGTATTTTAGATAAAAACTAGCACATTAAAGTCATGGCCGAACAAACTTGAACCGCCTGCCACAGTCCACCGGCCCTATAATCCCAAAATTGAGGGAAATCCACTCTAAGGCCTCGTTTGATAGAGAGCTATCAGCGGGTATTGCCAGGGGATAAGACCAGACGGTCTTGAAAATCCCATAAAGTCCAAATTAGTTGTTTGGTAGATCAATATTGGAGTGGTAGAACCTTGACAATTCCACAAAAACCTGAGAAACTTATGTTGTTCAGTCCATTACCCAGATCTAGCGTTTCCTTCGGAGTTGAGGGAATTGGGTGAAGGTTTCACCCAATCCGTTTGGGGATAAACCCCAGTTATCCCCTCCCAAACCCCTGTACCAAACAAGCCCTAATTGTGTTCATCGGCTTCGCGCTCCTCCCATATCATCCTAGACGGCAGACATGTCCTTCATCTTATTATTTTTTTCATGGTTATCCATTTGAAATTCCTAGGCAGTTATGTCTGAAATATCCCTATCTAGGGTGTTCCGAGATGAAAGTTACGGTGAGGATGGTGAACAAAAGGTTTTTGAGTTTGGTACCCTATAGGGCTAGCACGCATGTACCGAAATTCTGTATTAGATTGTAGATATTTTAGTATTTTTCAAGAAAATCTTATAAAGGAAGGTGGAATCCATGCTTAGACATAAACTCTTGCTTAACCCAGTGCACTATTCAGGAATTCGTCCGATTAATCAGTTAACGGGCCAATTAATCGCTACTTGTAGGGAGGCCGAATCGAATAGCGCTTATTCATCGTGTTAACTTATGAGGCCGATTAGTTGGCCTGTCAGATCGATTAATCGGTTGTTAGGCCGAGCTCGTTGCTGACCCATTAATTTGTGGGCAAACGAAGCTCAAAAAATTTCCCCGTAACCCCTCTCATCCCCCTCTCGCTCCTCAATAGCTAGGGATCGACCAAACAGTAGCATATTTTGGTGTATTACATAACTGAGAACATGAGAGTATGAAATAATACATAAAAACTAGAATATGTTGACAACTTCCTATTTAATCCACCGATTAATGGTGGACCGACTAATCCTGTCAATAGGCCGATTCACCGATTAATCGTTACTCCCAAACCGACCGAGCAGCTACCAATTACCGATTTCCTGAACAATGACCCAGTGGTAGGCATGCCTGCTCTCACCCTACAACCACAAGTCTAGGGTTTGGAACCCCTGATTGCTTCATTTCATTTTTATTACAATTTTGTGTTTTAAATTTCACGTTGCCGAGAATAGAACTTTGGTCTAGGACCATGCATGTAAGGAACGCACCATCGGGACATAGCAGTTCTTGTGTTATAGTGGGGAGGGCCGTTTTGGCTCTAGGGAGCACATGCTCCCGAATGAACGGTATATTCAAAACAAATAGTAAATAAAATTTACAAATTCTTTTTTTTTTGTGGATGTTCATGTTAGTCTATCAAGCGTGCTTGATAATTTTCTTGTGAAATGGGATAGCAGTGCTGCGTCGATAAAAAGACAAAATTAAATGTAACATTTGTAGGTAGTATTTGGCGTTCGATTTCGTTTTTTCACACGGGTCAAAATGCTTAAGTTTTTCAACTAAAAATTTGCAGATAGCATTTGGTTTTGACAATGAACACATTTTTGGCGAGCAGAGCATATGCTCCCAAGAGCCGAATTGGATTTCCGCGCTATAGTGTTGCTACAACAGAGATATATACAATTATTTAAATCCAAATTTAGTTGAAAATTTCGTTGATTTGTCCGAAACAGATTTCGAAATTCCAGAAATGTGGTTTTGAGGGCAGCGAAATTTTCTTGCTGTCGAAATACGAAACCTTGGTCTGGAGCCGTTTTTCATTTAACCTTGTTCGAGATTCTAACTAGTGCAATGGTATAGATACTGAGACATGATGTTTCAGGTTCGCTAGGCTAGATTCTTGGTCCTTGCCCGGCCGCAACTAGCATGGTTGTTGGTTTCGATGCGTTGACAGCATTCAGTTGAAGAATTTGGATAGCAAAGAAAGTTGAGGACCCGGCTTGATCATTTGGGTGTGACAATGAAGACATCTAATTTTCCTTGACATTTGGGCAAAGGATCTAGTCGGCCTAGTCAAAATGGATGTTGCCATCGATCGCCGGCATGCTCCCAATGCAAGATCGATCATGTACTCATAGCAGGCAGCGACGCGCCACCTTACCTATGAAGTCCTCTTGACCTATGGCAGTGGCTGACTGGCACATGATGCCGGCAGCGTAGGTCATGCTGTCAGCGTGATGAGCGCCCGCCACAAAGTCAAAACACGAACACACGAGTCGGGGTCTGCATCAGCCGATGGCACCGGCGCTAGCACGGACAGCAGAGCGCTTAATGCATTTCTAACCGATCCCTTGTAACTGGTTACAGAAGTAAAAATGAGGTCTTACTCCAACAGGTACATGGCTGATCCCTTATTCGCTGTAAGGGGGTATAACTTTTACTCCGGTCCTAAATTTCTTCCAATATTTACTCCACCGTGCGCCAGCTGAATAAAAGCCATGCCTCCCTTCCTCTGCCTCCCCCCTCCCCTCCCGTGACGCATCTGCACCCGCGCCGCCCCTCCCAACCCCCGCCGGCACCCGCCCGCCACCGCTGTCCCCTATCACTTCGATTTGCGCCTCCTCCTTCCGTCGCCGCGAAGAAGCACTGGATCTGCGGCTGCTCCTGCTGCCGCCGGATTTGGCGTTTCCGGTCGCCAGCGGCTGCGCCTTGCCATGGATTGGCCGGGAATGGACCACACAACCCCGGCAACGCCTTCGGGCCGCATGCAGGTACCGGCTCCTCTAACCACTCGAATCTCTCTCGTCGAAGGCTCGCCGGCAAATACATGCCCGGCCATCGCCGGGGCTCGGCGCTGGCGCAGCGGCTCGCGGGCTCGCCGTTGCCGATCATAATGTGCAAGGACTGCACGCGACAGGTGGTACGTCGAGTCTCTACCACGCCGGAACATCCCGGATGGGTGTTCTTCAAGTGCACAAATGATGGGGTATGTGCTTATTTTCATTCGGTTATTCATCGGATTTGGCGCATCGGTAGTTCATTGTTTGCTCATCTATGTGTGTAGGATGGCTGCAAGTTTTGGTATTGGGAAGAAGAATACATCGATCTATTGATAGCACGAAAAATGATAAATGTTCGTGCACTAGTTGCTGGAATTGAGGCTAGAGATGAGACTAGAGATGAGATTAGATGTGAAGCAACGTCTAGTTTTTTAGAATCGCAGAAGAAAGAAGTGTTGAAGCTCAAGAATCCGCTGATCAACAATGAAGACATAGAGAAGATATTAATCAAATTAGTGGGAGCAATTAGGAAAATTGAATATCTTTTAAAATGTCTAATTGTGGTTCTTGTTTTCTTTGGTCTTGCTCTCCTGGCGAAGAATTAGTGAACTATGTACTCCAATATCGTTGAATGAAACAAAAAAGCAAGGAAATGTGTTTCGGTGGCCGAATATGTGATGCAAATGAATTTTTTTACTCTATTATATACAGGGATCGGTTAGGTCCGGCAAAATTTTAGCGGAGTATATATACTCCACTAAGCTTTTACTCCGCCGGATACTCCACTATTTTTAGGGGATCAGTTATAAATGGCCTTATGGCATCTCCAACGGTAACTCGCAAAAATCCTCGCGCATCCGTCTGTGGACAAGGGGAGACCAGTCCACGGAGGACGCCGTCCAAGGCTAGCCGCATACATTTTCACAACAGCTCGAACCAACCAGAGAAATTCATGCAAACACGGCCGAATTTCATATAAACATGACGGATTTCATATAAACATGACGGATTTTCATATAAACATAACGGATATCATTACATTTACATCAACTAAGTGGTGTTGGTACGGCTCTGGTGGTATAATAATACCTAATCTAAATAGCTGCCCACGGATCCCTTTGTCTTCCTCATGTCCGGCAGCCTGATCACCGGACTGCCGGGAGCCCCGAAGGTATATACTTCAGCGCAAAGGACGGCTCGCTTTCCCACCGCTCATCGGAGTGGAACTCCCGGCTGATGCTTCAGCGGGAGGGGAAGGCGGCGCCTACGCTTCCATGGAGCCCATGCAGTATCGACGGAGGTCCTCGCAAGAGAAGATCCGGGCAAGACACCGATTGTGTACGCCGGCGTCGCCTCGGTGGTGGCCTTCATGGGACCCAAGTGGCGGCGGCCTCCCATATTCTACTTCTCCTCGATTATGGCGACGGACGCGGAGGCGCTCGCCACCGACTCGTTGCTCTCCGCGAACCCGGCTTCTGTCTTTACCTGCATGGCGCGGCCACAGGCACGGGAGGTGTGGTCGCGGGCACGGGAGGCGCGGTACGACGCGTCGTCGTCGACGGCAGCGATGACGCCCGTGCCGCTGTGATCCCCGTCGTGCCGGCGTTGAGCAACTCAACACTTCTCATCGAGCTGGCCTGGAGCGGCGAGTTGCTGTACCACGCGACGGCTTGGGGCTGCAACTGGCTCCGTCGGGCTAGGTGGGGGAGGTGGAGTAGCGAGCTGCCTCGCTCGTAACCGGCAGGCTCGGCGGGCCACCCAGCCGGTTTGTATGCCGGAGAACTGCTCTTTGAAAGCCATCAGAAGAGTGGTGAAGGAGGAGATGGGGGAGAGGCGGAGGGGTGTGATTCTTGCCCGGCGTCTGGCCTCACTTAAGTAGAGGGTGCACGGGAGGAGCTCGGTCGGCGTTGCGTTTAATGCCGGCCCGCTCATGAACGGATGTGTGGCCGGAGTAGATTTCTCGGCTTTCACGCTGGTTTAATGGAGGCGTATGAATGTGGCAAGGAGGTGTGTTCAGCCGGGCGTGCAGCGGGCGGCGCCCTCAGCCGGTGCGCTGCTTCAATGACAGAGGCAGTGAGAGATCGTGTCCATTCTGAGCCGCCTTCAATGTGGAGCGACGCGCTATACAACGACATGAATGCGGGCAGCTGGCGCCGGGTGAGATGCACGCGCGAGATGTGGGAGGGGGTTTTGGTGGGTCAGGGCGGTCAGAAGTGGGCTTGTGATCGGTCTGGACTCCCACAAACCTCTCCACTTTTATCTTCCGTTTGCGGAAGAAAATGTCTTGGATACATGCCAGCGTTAGATGGCTTCCGCGGTCCGGACAGCACGGTGCGAACAGTTGCGGGATGTTTGAGAGTCGGCGTTGAAGATGCCCTTAGAGCATCTCCAGCTGGCGTACAAAAATTGCTCCGCACGCTAAAATTTGAGTTTTTTTGATCGCCGGACAGCTAAACTTTTGTGCGGGTGTTGAAGATGCTCTTACGCGCGCGTGGGCCAGTTTGTCGCTCGATCGACCTCAGCCTACGCTCTCCTCTCCTCTCCTGCTACGTCGTCGTCTGCCCGCGCTCGCCGCATGCCGCTGGGCTCTATGCGGCACTGTCGCGATACACTGCTGCGTTGCTGTAGGCGTAGGAGAGTCTGGGCCTGTGTGCACCGGCGCGGGCGGGGCGGGATTTGCCGCGGCTGAGGTCGGGAGCAGCATATGAGCGATTTGTGCAGTGCAACGGCAGGCGCCGCCCCAATCATCAGCTACGTGTTCGCCTGCCGGCCTACCGATGGGTCGTGTGCCCTGTGTCGTGGTGGTACGCCACAGTGCGACGCACGGTACGGCCCTACCGATGGGTCGTGTGCCCTGTGTCGTGGTGGTACGCCACAGTGCGACGCACGGTACGGCCCTACCGATGGGTCGTGTGCCCTGTGTCGTGGTGGTACGCCACAGTGCGACGCACGGTACGGCCCTATCCAGGCGCTGTTTGAGTCTTGTCTGGAGCCCTTCCGTTGCCTGCGACGTGAGGCTGTGGCTGACTGCCCCTCTGTGTGTTTGTCTCGCTGCATGCCTCCATGTACGTACACACGAGACGAGGGCGTAAACAGATGCAGATTTGTATCCTTGTGCGCGCTCGGTGGAGGGCTCAGCACGCGGCGTATGAGGCTGAACGAAACGGGTTTGTCACTTGTGTGATACTAGGTCTCCAGCGCTTACACAGTAGCGCTCAGGCTACCTGAACATGGCTGGGAAACTCTACGTTACCATTGACCATCGTCAGAAGATTACGTACTACCTGCGTTACAACAGACCCTACTTGATCAATCATCATCTTTGCAGCATGGTCATTTGGGCAACCGCATAGTCATTTTGGCATTCGCGCATCGGCGTGGGCCTGTCCGGACCGGAAAACGTCAGCCCCGTGTGATTCGGCCTGCGTGGGGCGATCGGTCGATCGGTCCATCCATGTACGCACTTGCTTCAGTTATGCCAGCCGCCATTTAAGACGAGATGACGCCGTCCAGATTTACGCTACGTATGTGAGAGACAGGTACAGGCACCAATCACCAATTCGCCATCATCATCATGTGACTGACTGCATCGAACAGCTTTTTTTTTCTGATGAGACAAACTGCCGGTGCTCCTATAGCGCAAAACACTTCAATTCCACGAAAAAGAAAATGATCCGCTTGAGAGGGATTGAACACAGAACCTTCAGCTCAAGCGTGCGCATTGCTAACCACATGACCTTATAAGCATGTCAAAAGCGAGAAATGTTAAAAGAACTAAATGGCAGCGGCAGATCCGAACAATTTTCTGAATTTTCAAACACAAACATTTTTTGAAAAAAGTGGATTTTTAAACACGAAACCTTAAGCCCCCAAACAAAATGTTTAAATGAGAACATTTTTTGAAACTCCAAAACATAAATAAACCCCAAACATTTTTTTGAAAACTGATTTTATTTTGAAGCTCCCAAAAAATACAAACGCGAATGATTTTTCAAAAGGCGTACATGTTTCGTATATGTATTTTTTTTACAAAACAGGCGGAGTTTTTGAAACTCCCAAAAAAATTCGAAAATGTTTACAATTTTTGAAAACATAAACGTTAACAAAATTCTAAATGCATATATTTTTTGCAAAAGGAACATTTTATGAACAACATTTTTGGAAAATGTGATTTTTTTTTAATAATGCAGTTTTCTTAAAATTCGTAACATTTTTTGTAAATGGAACATAAACTTGAAAAAGAAAAAAAGAATCAGGAAAAGTAAAATGAAAAATGTATCAGGAACTTTCTAGAAGGTTCAAAAACCGGAGCGTCGAAGCTGTATGTATACGTAAAGGCAGACCGACCAAAAAATCGCTAGCTCGTACGTGCAATTCGTCGTGCGTCTCATATCTACCAGGTAGGTCGACACTTCGGAATTTCCAATTCGCCGCTTTTTGGGTCTATTTGTCGACGCTCTGACACAGAGCGGCGAGGTTCCTGAACCATTTTTTTGGGCACCATAGGCGCCGGTGCGCCGGCCGAAACGTTTCGGTGGAACGCACGCTAGCCATTGGATATGACGCGCCCTAGCCCTTGGATCGCATAAAAAACGTTTGCCCACAGCTTCTTCTTCCTTCCTCCTCCTACGCATCTAGCCGCCATGGATGAGCGAGGCCGCCGGCCTCGAAGCACCACTGAACTTCGCCGCCCCCGACGCCGGTCACCGCCCTCGCCGCCGGTCACCGCCCCCGCCGCCGGTTACCGCCCTCGCCTGCGTTTCACGCCGGCTTGACGCATGCAGCAGGGTTTGCCCCGGGTTGCAGCTCCCCCGGCGACGGTCGCAACTTCGTTGCGACGGTTGGAGCTCCGGTGGCGACGATCACCGGTCGCGCGCCCTCGACGACGAGCTCACGACTGAACCGAGGCAAGGCTTGAACCGTCGCACATGCCCTGTGTTACAAACGCTGGAAAAAAAGCTTCAACCTCTGGATGGAAAAGCTTCAACCCGATAGAAAAGCTTCAAGCAGCACTGCGAATCAGGGGGGATGCAACCGCTGACGCGAAAATGCTATAACCTTAGATGAAAAAAGTTTCAACCAGATGATAGGAGAGAGCTTTAACCAAAGCGCTGCTCAAAACGAAAGAAGTTTCAAACGTTTACAAAAAAGCTTTGACCGTGGATGGAAAAAGCTTCAACCGTGTATGAAAACAGCTTCAACCGTTGGACAAAAAGCTCCAACCAGACACTGCAACCAGAGAAAAGTTGCAAACGTTGACAGAGAAAGCTTCAACCATATATCGAAAAAGCTTCAAACGGTTATCGGCGACGGGAAAGCTGTGGTTGCAGCCTGCGGTCACCTCGGTCACTGCCGTCACGCACCCCGGCCGCCGCGGGGTTGCAGCACATGGACATCCCCATGGTAGCACCCCGTCGCCCCCGGTTGCAGCATCTCCCGTGGTCACCCCGGTCACCGGCGAGATGGGATGGTCACCGCGCAGAGTTGTGATGGTCGCCGCGGGCTTGAGAGCATGGTCGAGCGGGAGGGGAGGCGTGCTCCTGCGACGGGGGGAGGGGGTGGAGGCAGCAGGAGAGCGCGGCGCGCGCCCCCGGCGAGCTGCGAGAGATGTGGGGGTGCTGCGTGCGCGAGATGCGGGAGACGCGGGGAAGAAGGAAGCGACCGGCCCAAAGGTTCGGCCGGCGCTCGGGCCCCAAGCGTTTTCCCATTTTTTTGTCCTTTAACTGATTTTTACGGGGTTTTTTTGTTTTTTCTTTTCCTTTTTTTAGTTTCTTCTTGTCAATTTTCTTTTCATTTTCCTTTTTTAGTTCTTTTCTTTTTCAACTATATTTTTATTTTCGAAAAAGTTTCAATTTAAAAAAAAATATACTTTAAAAATTGGTTGTGTATTCAAAAATTTTAACAAATGTTCGGTTTAAAAAAATAGGATTTCCAAAAATGTTTCAGTTTTCAAATTTTGCTCACAAATTAGAAAATGTTCGTGATTTCAGTAAGTATTCTCCAATTGCCAAAAAAAATCTTTTCAAAAACTGTCCAGAATTTTAGAAAACGTTCTCGTTTTTAAATTTTGTTCACAACTTCAATAAAATAGGGAATAAAAAATATTCATGTTTTTAAAAATTGTTTCAAAATTTTGGAAATGTCCTCTTTTTCAAATTATGTTTTTAAATTCAAAAGATGCTCGCATTTTCAGGAAATGTCCGGGAATTATCTTAAAAATCGTGTTTTCCAAAAAACATTATCCAGTTTTTTCAAAAAGATCAGATTTGAGAAATTTGTCAAATGTTTTAAAAAATTTGAATTTTTAAGAAAAACTATTGTTTACAGCTTTGTTCTTTTTACCAAAAAATGTTTGAGTTTCCAAATTTTGTTTGTGTTTCTCGAAAAGTATATTGGAATTCATTTTTTAAAAAATTGTTCATGTTTTCCAAAAAGTGTTGAAATATTTCAAATATATATATGGTATAGTAAATATCATGCAACACTTAACATTCCTCTATGCATAGTTCTTAAGAAATACACGCTGCCATCAGTCCCAAGCCGTCATCAGCTCTAGTGGCTACCAGCACACAGTAGAGTACAGCGATGTCATGATTTTTTTGAATTCACGTATATTTATTCCAAAATACTGAACTTTTTATACAATTTGGAACATTGTTTCTAAATTTTTGATTTTTTAGATTGGTGAACATTTTTAAAAATTTAGTATCTTTTAATGATTTGTGAACTTTTTCCTAAATTATGAACATTTTTTGAAATCTGGAATATGATTTGAAGAAGAAAAAACAAAAACAGAAAAAAAGATGAAAAAAGTTTTTTTTAAAGGAAAGAGAAAAACAAAAAAATAGGGTGCCTGCCTTTCAGATGGGCCGGCCAAAAACAACGCTCGGGGTGAGTAGGGGGTGCGCGTTCCATCGCTTTCCAACGCACATCACGTTAAATAGGAGCTCCCAATTCGTTGACTGTTTGGCGCAAAATGCGTCAAATAGGGTTTTCTGCAAACAGGATCACCCTGCTATAGGTTTATTTATTTTTAGGTGAAAGCCCTGCTATAGGTAGCACTGTGGACGTTCTATACAGGCGATTGGGCCTTCAGCTTCAACGCAGGAAGGGTCGATGACAACCCAGTACCCAAATGCTCAGACCTCCTTTCTGAACCAAGAAATGCTTCGCAGTTCAGTTTAGATTAGAGTTGCTTTTGGCGAAAATGCTCTTTTGATCCCGAGCTCATAAGCTCCTGCATGAACAGTAATGTCCAAAAAAATAGTAAAAAGATTCAAAAAAATCTGATTTTTTTTTGTGATGAACATTGATGAATGTTCTAACTGCGTGCAAAATTTCAGGTCGAAATGACATTCATGGAGGTCTGGGCAAAAACATTAAAATCGATGCTCCAAAAAGACTATTGTTGGAAGCATTTTGGAGCATCGATTTTGTTATTTTTGCCCAGACCTCCACGAATGTTATTTCGACCTGAAATTTTGCACGCAGTTAAAAAATTCATCAATGTTCATAAAAAAAGATTTTTTTGAATTTTTTTACTATTTTTTAGATAATACTGTTCATGCCGGAGCATGTGAGCTCGGGATCAAATACTCTATGTCCTGCTTTTGGTGAATATACAGGAGCGCTACTATAATGTTCAGAGTTGAAGTACTCGTTCCTGGAGAACTGAATAACAGGAGCGGTATAAACAGGGGCTGGCCCAGGATTTGAAAAGCGTGTATTCAAAATTTCAAAGGCCGCAAAGTTTTCTATGACCTAAAGCCTTGTTTTATGAAGTCTGATAGCATCACCGATCCGATACTTGGCTGCATCAATGGCAAAAGAGTGAAGGCGGAGTTTGTCCAATGTATTAGCATTACTCCGCCGCTCAAACAAACTATTTGCAAACATGTTGAACTTTACTCTGTCCATATCAAAGTGACCGCACCGGAGCGCCCCACATCCCGTCGGCCAGGGCCCTCCCTCCTCCTCCTCTCCTCCCACCGCCGCCGGAGGGCGTCGCCAGGCAAAGCCCGACGGCGTCGGCGGCGGTGGGGCTGTTTGGCGGCGCAGCGACGGCGGATCTGGTGGCCTTAAGCACCAGCGAGGGGATGAGCTCCAGGGGCTGCGCGCAGCAACGGTTGCGGGGCTCGGGTGGAGTGAGACTGCGGCCTTGGCTCATGGAGGAACGAGACGGCACGAAGGAGCTACGATGGGATGCGGTTCGCGGAGTCAGGCAGCAACGAGGCAACGCTGAGGTGCTGCTGCTGTGAGGCTGCGCGGGCGTGGGGAGCGGCGGCTCGGGCGAGGCCGGACAGGGAGGCTCGGCAGGCGCGCGCTGGAGGTCCGGGCAGCACAAATCTGCAATGGGAGGGCCGAGGCCCGTCGTGGTGATGCTGCTCCGGCGGGGGGCGCATGGTGGAGGGGCACCGGCGGCGGCCTGTACGGCGCTGGGTTAGCGGCTTCGGGGGTCCGACGGCGAGAAGGTGCCGCCGTGAGGTCGTGCGGCGGCGCGAGGGGGGTTGCTGCTACTCGGTCAGTGCAGCAGCCCGAGGTGGAGGAGCTCGTAGTGCTGGAGCAGGTGGGCACTTGCGGCGGCTGGATATTCTGCATCTTCCGACGGGCGCGCGTGGTGCGCGTGCGCGTGAGAGCTTCGTCACGGCTGGGAACCGAGGTGGTTCATGGCCTCGGGCAGCATTTCGTCGAGCCTTGTCGGCGTGGTGCTTGGCATGGTTTGGCGGTTCGTGTTGCGTCCGTTGACCCGGCTCTCAGTCGGCTGCTGACGGACCTAGCGGCCAGTGTTGATCGGCGGCCTCGGCAAGGTGCAGTTGATTGCTCCGATGATGGGCTTCTTTGACTATGAGCTGGCTTGGTGGTGGTGCTAGGTGGTCGCCTTTGTGAAATGATGCGCGGATGAGGTGGTCTCAGGAGCTTGGGTGAAAACCCTGTCTCGGTTGTGGCCGTGACCAGTGACGGCGGCGGCCGTGGCCGTCGCTTATCTTCTTGGAGACATCGTTGTATTGCTGCTGCACCCCTCCTGCACGGATCGCTGGAGCTCCAGGGGAAACCCTTGATCTGGTTTGATCGAACGATGACGGCGCCTGATATGTCTTCAACGTATCTATAATTTTTGATTGTTCCATGCTATTATATTATCTATCTTGGATGTTTTATATGCATTATTATGCTATTTTATATCATTTTTTGGACTAAACTATTAACCTAGTGCCCAGTGTCAGTTGCTGTTTTTTCTTGTTTTTGTCTTTATAGAAAATCAATACCAAACGGAACGTAACTTTTTGACAATTTTTCTTGGACCATAAGACACCCTGAAAGTTTCGGGAGGAGGCCAGAGGGGCCACGAGGCGGCGACAAGCTCACAGGGCGCGCCCTAGGGGGGCGCACCCTGCATGTTGGAGATATGCCCTAGAGGCAATCATGTATGATGATATTTCCTATGTGTTTATGAATAAAGATAGTCCTTGGACATTATCAATGATGTGTATCAGCAAGTACGTGACTTGTTTGTGGGACTATGCATTGTATGATGACTGTCCTAAAAGTTCCCTAGTCAAAATGACTGTGTGGACGCGCAGCCGACTAGACTAGCATATGACACGGTCGATGGCTTGGTCTCACTAGCCATGGAGCATTGGATGCTAACCGGATAATATGGACTCGGATGGGTCTGATCGGATTCTACATAGTCGGATCCGAGTTGAGATAAGGTCCGAGTCGGACAGACCCAACTATGAGACGCAGCGATATGTCATTTGTGAGTCTCTAGTACAACATACGTTCTATATCCGAAGACCTGAGCTGGCGCATGTACTCGAGATGGTGACATGCCTGCTTTGGGCCGACCAAACGCTACTCCGTGACTGGGTAGTTACAAAGGTAGGTTTCGGGCTTGTCCAGACCCATGCTGCGAGACATGGTCGAGCAAGATGGGATTTGCCCCTCCGATCAGGAGAGATATACTTTGGGCCCCTCGTGTGATCCGACCAAGATAAGCATGGCCATGCGACAGGGATTATGAGATAATCCGGTTAGTGGTCGGCATCACTGGAACTAGAAAGAGGTCGGGCTAGCACAAGGATGACAGACTCGCCTTGAGCCCTACAACATATATCGTGTGGCAAAGGGAACAGAAGTGTTACATGTTGTACAGGTTCGCCAACCGACTTCATTGTCTACTTGGTGGTCGGCACGCCTTGCTAGAGGCCGCTACCAACCGAGCAGGTTGGAGGTGATCTGACCTGCGACCAAGCCGACTTGAACCTAAGGGGTCACGCGCTTAAGGGAAGGAACCTGTGAGGCCGGATCGGACTCCAAGAGTTAGATGTGATCCTATTCGGACTCGGATCTAGGCCGAACAGATTTTGGGCTTTCGGGTCAGTGCGAGGCCCAAGTGTTGAGCCCACGACGGACGCCTATATATAGTGGAGGAGCGGCACACTCATTTGGTTGATCGCTTCGGCGTTGTCACTAGGGTTTGCATGTGTTGCGAATAGCCACCTCCACTCGCCGTCGACTGTGTGATCGGACCTAGCAGGCCGTCGCACGGTGTTCCTCTTGCACGCGCGGATACCGTTAGAGGCGGTGCACCTGCGCCGCTCTGGCGAACTTGTACGCGGGATCCACGACCAGCTCTTCGAGGGAGATCGGACAAGGAGGAGACAGCTCTGGATGCACTTCCCCAACTCTACTTCCGCTGCACGGCACTGCGCATCTAGTGGTAACGATCTGTGATCCATCTCTCGTAGCATGTTCTTGGTTGTTCTGCGCGTAGGAAATTTTAATTTGCAGTCGACGCACCCTACCGTAGATCCCAACACTACAAGCTTGTGGGCCTGCCGTGGCACTTCCAACCCTAATTCTTCTTCTATAAATTCTCAAATATTCCCCGTAGACCATAGGGCACACCAGAAATACTTTTCCGCCGCCGCAAGTTTCTGTCTTCGTGAGATCCCTTTTGGAGACCTTTTCCGGTACTCTGCCGGAGGGGATTCGACCATGGAGAGCTTCTACATCAACCTTGCTGCCCTTCTGATGATGTGTGAGTAGTTTACCACAGACCTACGGGTCCATAGCTAGTAGCTACATGGCTTCTTCTCTCTCTTTGATCTTCAATACAATGTTCTCCTCGATGTTCTTGGACATATATTCGATGTAATCTTCTTTTGCGGCGGGTTTGTTGAGATCCGATGAATTGTGGGTTTATGATCAGATTATCTATAAATATTATTTGAGTCTTCTCTGAACTCTTTTATGCATGATTAAGATAGCTTTGTATTTCTCTCTGATCTATTGATTTGGTTTGGCCAACTAGATTGATTTTTCTTGCAATGGGAGAGGTGCTTTGTAGTGGGTTCAATCTTGCGGTGCTTATTCCCAGTGACAGAAAGGGACATGGCATGTATTTGTATTGTTGCCATTAAGGATAAAAAGATGGGGTTTGTTCATATTGATTGGTTCTATCCCTCTACATCATGTCATCTTGCTTAAAGCGTTTCTCCATTCTTGTTAACTTAATACACTAGATGCATGCAGGATAGCGGTCGATGTGCGGAGTAATAGTAGTAGATGCAGGCAGGAGTCGGTCTACTTGTCCCAGACGTGATGCCTATATACATGATCATTGCCTTGGATATCATCATAATTATTCGCTTTTCTATCAATTGCTCAATAGTAATTTGTTTACCCACGGTATGCTTTCTTCCAAGAGAGAAACCTCTAGTGAAAACTATGGCCCCCGGGTCTATCTTTTATCATATTATTTACATATCTATAAAATAAAAAACACAAAAAATACCTTGTTGCAATTTATTTATTTTTATTTTATTTAGCACTTTTATTTGTCTTTTATATCTATCACTATCAGATCTCATCCTTGCAAGTAACCGTGAAGGGATTGACAATTCCTTTATCGCGTTGGGTGCAAGTATTTGTTTGTTTGTGTAGGTGCAATTATTTGAGACTTGTGTGTTCCTCCTACTGGATTGATACCTTGGTTCTTAATTGAGGGAAATACTTATCTCTACTTTGCTCACCCTTTCCTCTTCAACGGAAAAACCAACGCAAGTTCAAGAAGTAGCAGGAAGAATTTCTGGCGCCGTTGCCAGGAGGATCTACATCAAGCCTACCAAGTACCCATCATAAACTCTCATCTGTTGCATTTACATTATTTGCCATTTGCCTCTCGTTTTCCTCTCCCCCACTTCTAAAACGTTTTCAGAAAAACACAAAAATATTTGCCTCCTTTCCGTTTGCCTTTTCGTGTGCTTTTTGTTTGCTTGTGTGTTAGATTGCTTGCTTTGTCACGATGTCTCAAGAAAATACTAAGTTGTGTGATTTTTCTAACTCTAATAATAATGGTTTTATTAGTACTCCGATTTCTCCCACCACTAGTGCGGAATCTTATGAAATTAGTGCCGCTTTGTTGAATCTTGTTATGAAAGAACAATTTTCTGGTAGTCCTAATGAAGATGATGTTTCCCATCTCAATACTTTTGTTGAATTGTGTGATATGCAAAAGAAAAAAGATGTAGATAATGATATTGTCAAATTGAAGTTATTTTCGTTCTCATTACGAGATCGTGCTAAAACTTGGTTTTCATCCTTGCCTAAAAATAGTATTGATTCATGGAATAAGTGTAAGGATGCTTTTATTTCCAAGTATTTTCCTTCCGCTAAGATCATCTCTCTTAGGAACGATATAATGAATTTTAAGCAACTTGATCATGAACATATTGCACAATCATGGGAGAGGATGAAATTAATGATAATAAATTGCCCTACTCATGGTTTAAGTTTATGGATGATCATACAAAATTTTTATGCTGGATTGAATTTTGCATCTAGAAATCTTTTAGATTCCACCGAGGGTGGTACTTTTATGGAAATCACATTAGGAGAAGCTACTAAACTCCTAGACAATATTATGGCAAATTACTATTATGAGTGCAATGCTTCGTGTGATTTGGGTGCTATCGTTTCCACTATTCCAAAAACTTTATGTGATGTGCTAGGTTTCCATAAACTTGATGATTGTTCCTTAAATTTGCACTTAGCGGATTCTACTATTAAAAAACTTATGGAAAGAATTAATGATGTTCTTACTATTGCAAATAGAAATTATGTGCCCATAGATTTCATTGTGCTTGATATTGATTGCAATCCCACATGCCCCATAATTCTTGGTAGACCTTTTCTTAGAACGATTGGTGATATTATTAATATGAAAGAAGGAAACATTAGATTTCAATTTCCATTAAGGAAGGGCATGGAACACTTTCCAAGAAAGAAAATTAAGTTGCCATATGAATCTATTATGAGGGCCACTTATGGATTGAATACCAAAGATGACAATACCTAAATCTATGCAATATGCCTAGCTAGGGGCGTAAAACAATAGCGCTTGTTGGGAGGCAACCCAATTTTATTTTATGTTTTTTTTCTTTTTCTTCTGTTTTTCAATAAATATGCAATTGTACTTCTGTTATGATTGTGTTTTAGTATTTTAATTAGTGTTTCTGCCAAGTAAGACCTTTGGGATGATTTGGAAGATCGTTGATTTGATTCTGAGAAAAAACAGAAACTTTTGCGTCCAGTAACAGAATTGTTAAAATTTGCTGGAACATGGAAAAATTCTGAATTTTTTACACATGATTGATATATAGATTACCTATGTTTTCCTAAGTTTTCAGAATTTTTGGAGTTACATAAGTATGACCTTAATTTGGGTTTCTACAGATTGTTTTTGTTTTTAACAGATTCTATGGTCATTGTGTTGTTTGCTTGTTTTGATGAATCTATGGGTTGTATCGGAGGGTATGAACCATGGTGAAGTTAGAATACAGTAGATATAATGCAAATATAAAATTGGAATGAGTTTACAACAGTACCTAAAAGTGAAGATTTGTTTTATTATACTAACGGATCTCACGAGTTTTCTGTTGAGTTTTGTGTTGTGAAGTTTTCAAGTTTTGGGTAAAGTTTCGATGGGCTAAGGAATAAGGAGTGGCAAGAGCCTAAGCTTGGGGATGCCCATGGCACCCCAAGTTAATATTCAAGGACAAAAAAACATCTAAGCTTAGGGATGCCCTGGTTGGCATCCCCTCTTTTGTCTACAATACATCGGTAAATTACTTGAGGCTATATTTTTATTCACCACATGATATGTGTTCTGCTTGGAGCGTCTTATATTATATGAGTCTTTGCTTTATTTGCTTTTTAGTTTGCCACAATCATCCTCGCTGGACACACCTTTTGAGAGGGACACATATTAATCGTGAATTTATTAGAATACTCTATGTGCTTCACATATTTTTTTTGAGCTAGATAGTTGCTCTAGTGCTTCACTTATATCTTTTAGAGCACGGCGGTGATTGTATTTTAAAAAAATTGATGAAATCTCATGCTTCACTTATATTATTTTGAGAGTCTAATAAATATTATGGCAATTTGCTTAGGTTATGAATTTAGTCCTAATATGATGGGTATTCAAGAGGAATATAATAAAAAATTTCATGAAGATCATTGAATATATGGGAAGTTTGATTCCTTGCATTTGTGTTGAGATATAAAGATGGTGATATTAGGGTCATGCTAGTGAGTAATTGTGGTTTAGTAAGAATACTTGTGTTAAGGTTTGTGATTTCCGAAGCATGCACGTATGGTCTCTCATTATGCTATGAAATTGGAGCATGATTTATTATTGATTGTCTTCCTTATGAGTGGCGGTCCGGGACGAGCGGTGGTATTTTCCTACCAATCTATCCCCCTAGGAGCATGCGTAGTAGTACTTTGCTTCGAGGGCTAATAATTTTTTGCAATAAGTATGCGAGTTCTTTATGACTAATGTTGAGTCCATGGATTATACGCACTCTCACCTTTTCGCATTTCGCTAGCCTCTTCGGTACCGTGCATTGCCCTTTCTCACCTTGAGTTGTGGTGCAAACTTCGCCGGTGCATCCAAACCCCGTGGTATGATGCGCTCTTTCACACATAAACGTCCTTATATCTTCCTCGAAACAGCCACCATACCTACCTATTATGGCATTTCCATAGCCATTCCGAGATATATTGCCATGCAACTTCCACCGTTCCGTTTTATTATGACACATATCATCATTGTCATATTGCTTTGCATGATCATATAGTTGGCATAGTATTTGTGGCTAGGCCACCGTTCATATTTTTTTATAGATGTCATGCTAGATCATTGCACATCCCGGTACACTACCAGAGACATTTATATAGAGTCATATTTTGTTCTAGTATCGAGTTGTAATTCTTGAGTTGCAAGTAAATAAATGTGTGATGATCATCATTATTAGAGCATTGTCCCATGTGAGGAAAGGATGATGGAGACTATGATTTCTCCACAAGTTGGGATGAGACTCCGGATATATATATATATATAAGAGGCCAAAAAGAACCCGAGAAAAAAGTGGCTGAAGTGCCCAACAAGAAAAGAAAAGAAAAAAATGAGAGAAAAAGAGAGAAGGGACAATGGTACTATCATTTTCCACACTTGTGCTTCAAAGTAGCACCATGTTCTTCATGATAGAGAGTCTCCTATTTTGCCACTTTCATATATTACTAGTGGAATTTTTCATTATATAACTTGGCTTGTATATTCCAATGATGGGCTTCCTCAAATTCCCTAGGTCTTCATGAGCAAGCAAGTTGGATGCACACCCACTTAGTTTTCTTTTGAGCTTTCATACACTTATAGCTCTAGTGCATCCGTTGTATGGCAATCCCTACTCCTTGCATTGACATCAATTGATGGGAATCTCCATAGCCCATTGATTAGCCTTATTAATGTGAGACTTTCTACTTTTTTTGTCTTCTCCACACAACATCCAACATCATATTCTATTCCACCCATAGTGCTATATCCATGGCTCACGCTCATGTATTGTGTGAGAATTGAAAAAGCTGAAGTGCGTTAAAAAGTATGAACCAATTGCTTGGCTTGTCATCGGGGTTGTGCATGATAAATACTTTGTGCTAAGAAGATAAAGCATGACAAGACTATATGATTTTGTAGGGATAACTTTCTTTAGCCATGATATTTTGAGAAGACATGATTGCTTTTTAGTATGCTTGAAGTATTATTGTTTTTATGTCAATATTAAACTTTTGTTTTGAATCATACGGATCTGAATATTCATGCCACATTAAGAAAGATTACATTATAAACATGTTAGGTGGCATTCCACATCAAACATTCTGTTTTTATCATTTACCTACTCGAGGACGAGCAGGAATTAAGCTTGGGGATGCTTGATACGTCTCTAACGTATCTATAATTTTTGACTGTTCCATGCTATTATATTATATATCTTGGATGTTTTATATGCATTATTATGCTATTTTATATCTTTTTTTGGGACTAACCTATTAACCTAGTGCCCAGTGCCAGTTGCTGTTTTTTTCTTGTTTTTGTCTTTACAGAAAATCGATACCAAACGGAACGAAACTTTTTGATGATTTTTCCTGGACCACAAGACACCCTGGAAGCTTTGGGAGGAGGCCACATGGGCCACGAGGAGGCGACAAGCTCACAGGGCGCGCCCTAAGGGGGGCCCAACAAGCTTGTGGGGCCCACGTGGCACTTCCAACCCTAATTCTTCTTCTATAAATTCTGAAATATTCCCTCTAGACCAGAGGGCACACCAAAAATACTTTTCCGCCGCTGCAAGTTTCTGTCTTCGTGAGATCCCATCTGGAGTCCTTTTCCGGTACTCTGCCGGAGGGGGATTCGACCACGAAGAGCTTCTACATCAACCTTGTTGCCCTTCCAATGATGTGTGAGTAGTTTACCACAGACCTACGGGTCCATAGCTAGTAGCTAGATGGCTTCTTGTCTCTCTTTGATGTTCAATACAATGGTCTCCTCAATGTTCTTGGAGATCTATTCGATGTAATCTTCTTTTGCGGTGCGTTTGTTGAGATCCGATGAATTATGAGTTTATGATCAGATTATCTATGAATATTATTTGAGTCTTCTCTGAACTCTTTTATGCATGATTAAGATAGTTTTGTATTTCTCTCCGATTTATTGATTTGGTTTGGCCAACTAGATTGTTTTTTCTTGCAATGGGAGATGTGCTTTGTAGTGGGTTCAATCTTGCGGTGCTTATTCCGAGTGACAGAAAAGGACATGACACGTATTTGTATTGTTGCCATTAAGGATAAAAAGATGGGGTTTGTTTATATTGATTGGATATATCCCTCTACATCATGTCATCTTGCTTAAAGCGTTACTCCGTTTTTGTTAACTTTAGTACACTAGATGCATGCTAGATAGCGGTCGATGTGTGGAGTAATAGTAGTAGATGCAGGCAGGAGTCGGTCTACTTGTCACGGACGTGATGCCTATATACATGATCATTGCCTTGGATATCATCATAATTATTCGCTTTTCTATCAATTGCTCGATAGTAATTTGTTTACCCATCGTATGCTTTCTTTCAAGAGACAAGCCTCTATTGAAAACTATGGCCCCCGGGTCTATCTTTTATCATATTATTTTCAGATCTATAAAATAAAAAACACAAAAATACCTTGTTGCAATTTATTTACTTTTATTTTATTTAGCACTTTTATTTATCTTTTATATCTATCACTATCAGATCTCATCGTTGCAAGTAACCGTGAAGGGATTGACAACCCCTTTATCGCGTTGGGTGCAAGTATTTATTTGTTTATGTAGGTGCAATTATTGAAGACTTGTATGTTCCTCCTACTGGATTGATACCTTGGTTCTCAACTGAGGGAAATACTTATCTCTACTTTGGTGCATCACCCTTTCCTCTTCAATTGAAAAACCAACGCAAGCTCAAGAAGTAGCAGCGCCTTGGTGTCGTATTCCCTCCTGGGGGCTTCGTCTTTGGAGCTGGATGTTGGCGAGCATGACCAGTGGAAGATGGTGGTGTTGGCACGAGGCTTCTGTGGCAACGATGATGGGGTGAGCAGCATCGGTGACGTGGCTATGGTTGCGGTAGTCGGCTCTTCTCCGACGTGTCTGCGGGATCGTCTCGGCTGGTTTGTTGCTGTGAAGTCGAAGCTGCGGTGGCGGGGCCCCGGTGGTATACGATGAGAGGCAGCAGGTGGTTCATTCGATGATCTTCTGCGGCGCCAGCCGTGCCTAGTTCTCCTTCGTGGTTCTTTGTCAGAGTCAGAGTTGCACTGTCTGGCCGCCGGTGGCTGGGTCTGGCGCGGACCTTCATGCATCTCCACACGACCTCTTCATTGTGGGTTGAGTTGACGATCGGCTACGACGAAGTCAGAGTCATTTTCTCAGGGTTTAGGGATGGCGATGACGCCTCTAGGGGAGGAGTGATGACGATGACGTCTGCGTGCTGTCTCGGCAAGACCCTCTTTGAAGTGGTGTGCATGAGGTTTCATATGTATGCCTCCCAACGGTTGTGATGGTTTTCGCCAAGTTCTCCATAATGAACTGGGCAATCTGGTTTTCGCTCGGTTTTCCTCAATTAACTGATCAACTCTTTTCTTCTTAATGAATGCAGGATAACTGCCATTTCAAAAAAGCCTTGTTTTTGGCACGTACAAACGATTATAGCATGATATTATACTAGTGGTATAATATATAATTGGGAATAATATCATCAATGTATAGAATTGATCATTACTAGAAATTGTTCAACACATATAAATATTATTTCTCCAATATGTCAAAGTGGATAATTCAGCCAAGTTAAGTGCGGTATGACTGTACTGATGTCGATGTTCGATGGGGTTCTCGGAATGAGAGAAAGTGAGTGGGTTGTGGAGTGCACATAAAGTTTCAATACATTGAAATGTGAAACCTATCTTTTCAATTCAAAAAGAAAAGGTATGAGGATATATACCTGTTGTTGCTGCGTTTAGGGAAAATTTGAAACAAGCTCCTGCGTCACTTCGTCGGCGCGGAGAACCAAGACTTCAGCATTGTCGCCGGAGAAGGAGGGACTCGGAGAGGAGGAGAGAACAAAGTGTGGATGTGCATCGCCAGTGCACGGCTTAAATAGCCACGGGCAGACCATGCGAAGGGCCAGTCAGCTCGCTTCCGTGCGGCGCAGCTGCCGGAGTTGGTTTCTCGGGACGTGGCGTCCGTTTTGAAGCGGCGACGCCCAAGAGGTCGTGTCCGTCAGCGTCGCCTTCACGTCCGGTCGTGTCGCTAGGCATTAATGTCGGCTGCTGCATGCTTTGGGCTAGCATGAATGCAACGCGTGAAGTATACCTGCGCATATCTCGGGCAGGGCCAAAAAAAGCCCGGTGCTGAAAATCCAGGCCCGAGCCCGGCCCGACCATCGGGCCTACTAAATCGGGCCTGAGCCCGAAAAAGCATGACACGGCCTGGTCGGCCGGCTCGACTACGACTATAATCTTGTTTTCCGCAAGCCCAAGCCCGACCCGATCTGCCCGTCAAGCTCAATTTCTAGGCCCGACCCTGGCCCGATGGCACGCTCAGGCCCGGCTTGGACCGGGATTTCCCGGTCGTGTCAGGTCGGGCCGTCCAGGCCGGGCTACCCATTGCCAGGTATAGCATCAAGCGGCATGGGTGTTGGATGGAAAGCGTGGGAGAGGCGAGTGGATGTTTCGGGTGGGCCAGGGCGGTCAGACGCCCGCAAAGCCCCCTCCCCCTCTTTCTCACTATTTTACGAAAAAATTGTGTCTGGATCAGTCGGTGGACCGATGCAAGCCCCCGTTGAATGGCAAAACACGTCCAGACCGTGTGGTCCGGACGTATACGAGCGGTTTGAGGGTCCGCGTTGCGCTGACCCTCAAACCGCCCGCATACGTCTGGACCGCATGGTCCGGATGTGTTGTGTCATCCAACACGGGCCTGTATCGGTCCACCGAACAGTCCGGGCGTACTTTGCCACAAAACAGAGACAAAGTTGGGGGAGGGGGGCTTTGCCGGAATCCGAACTACAGCCACGTAGGACTCCGACACCCCCGGCCCACTAAATCCTGCTTCCCGGTCCCATTTTCCTCCAATCCGCCCCTTCTTCCCCCTTGCTTTGCATATGCACCCTTCTCCTCCGACGCCGGCGTTGTACCTTTCTCGCCACCACACAAGCATTGCCGAACCTCCACACCTAGCACCGACGCGCACACTCGTCTTTTACGATGGCATCGTCCACCTAGGACTCGTCCGTAGGCAGGTACGCTCCGCCCTCCCTGGTCGAATTCATCCATGGCGGTCACCACACCCGATAGGTGTTTGGTCAAATGCCATTGTGCTTATTTTCGTACGCCATGTCGTTTTTTAGAGTACGAAGGGTGGCGGGGTACTTGACCATGGAGGATGAGTTGTTGGCCGTATCCACGGATTTCGTAGGCAGGAGCAGAGAGGGTCGTTCTGGCAACGCGTGCATGATTCGTTTCATGTGCGAATGCACATTGCACCCTATTACATGCACATCATCCATGATCGCAATGTGAGGTCGTTATCGTATCAATGGTGCGCCATCCAGACCAGCGTCATCAAGTTTTTTGCACGGTTGATATGCTGGAGGCAAGGTGGCCATTGCTCGCGGCAGACGATGAGATAGTACATTTTGCTTCTTCTTGCCCAACTTATTGATTGATTCATGCATTCATTCAATGTTGCTCTACACATTATGTAGCCCGTACGCGCTGTTGTGGTATACCATATGAAAGAGAGAGGGTCATTTAGGTACACACATTGTTGGATGAAGCTGAAGAGGCAGTATGTGTGGGATGACATAATCCGTTCATGAAAAAACTAGTTGAACATCCGGTTAATCTCTTTGAATTTGAACTATTGGTGTACTAGAGTTATTTGCATGCTATGCATGAATGATTTGTGCTATTTTCTATCCGAACCGAAATCCACCGTGTTTGCATGGATTTCATCAGGTTAGTTCAAACAATAGTTGAAATGTAAACGGACAACGTCCGTGTTCACAGACTGTTTTCCTGTCCGCGGACGGATGCTGGAGCAAATTTGCGGGTCAACCTAGCCTTGGAGACAGCCTTTGGAGCAACTCCAACGCGCCGACCCATTTCGTCCGCGCGTGTTCGTTTCGGTCGCGATGGACAAAAATAGTCGGCCCAACGCGCCGACCCAAACGGACGTGCGTCCGCCTTTTGTCCGCCTGGCGACCCATTCCTGGCCTAAATTTGGGCCTCATTTGCGTTGGCGCGAATACGAAGCAGACGCGTGCGACGCGCGCCTACTCCTCCCCTGGCCCACCAATCGGTGGCACATTGGCCATTCTCTTCCACCCCTATCGACAGCAAGCCCTCGCCCGCCCCACCCCGTTGTCGCCGCCGCCCAGTTCCGGTGTCCCTGCCAGCAGTCCACGCCCACACACCTCCCCTGCACACCGCCACCTCCCACGTCGCCGCCACCACCGCCTCGCCGCCGGGCCACCACAGCTTCCCACCCCCACCCCGACGTCGCCGCGCGCACGAAGTCGCCCCCGCGGCCCCTACCAACTCCTTCGTCTGACGCCGCCACACTCCCCTGATGCCGCCACGCTCGTCGGACACTGCTAGGCCAGCTACCTGGTCCAGAGGAGGCGCGCATCTCTTCGCCGGCCAGCTTCTTCGACGACGCCCGCAAGCTGTTCGACAGCTTGCCCCCAAGGTACAAATGGACTCCGCCGACGAGTTCTTTTTCCACAATTTCCTCTGCGACTCCAACGATTCCTCATCTGACGATGAGGAGATGGTGGCTGCTGTGTTGGTCCATGACCACCTTAGTAGGCAGCGGCCGTTGTTCCGGGGCTCGACACTCCGGCGTTGAATCGCAACCGAGAAAGCGGCCATTTCCTTGTTTGGAAGGACTACTTTGAGACAGCCAACCCGCTCTTCAAACAACACCAATTCTGGTTGCGTTTCCGTATGGCTAGGCATGTTTTCAACCGTATTCGAGAGGGGGGGTGGTCGGATACGATAAGTATTTCAAGTGCACTTGGAAAGATTGGCTTCTCCTCTTATCAGAAATGCACCGCAACTATCCGGATGCTTGCATACGGAGTGCCCGGTGATCTCATTGATGAGTACGTCTGTATGAGCGAGTTTACGTGCCTAGAGTCCATGCACAGGTTCTGCAAGGCTGTGATTGCAGCGTTTGGCCCTGAGTACTTGAGAGAGCCGACTGTTGAAGATACAACCCGCTTGTTGGCGATTAATGCAAGCAGGGGCTTCCCAGGGATGCTTGGCAGTATAGACTGCATGCACTGGGAGTGGAAGAACTGCCTTCTGCTTGGCAAGGGCAGTATAGGGGCCATGTCAGGGCTTGCACTGTCATACTTGAGGCCGTGGCCTCACAAGATCTCTGGATCTGGCACTCTTTCTTTGGCATGGCCGGATCGCACAATGATAGCAACGTGCTTCAACGCTCGCCGGAGTTTGCAAGGCTTGCCGAAGGCAACAGCCCGCCGGTGAATGTTAACATCAACGGCCAGAACTACAACAAAGGATACTACCTAGCTGACGGTATATATCCTCAGTGGACCACTATTGTGAAGACAATCCCCAACCCTGTCGGAGAGAAGAGGAAAAGATTTGCCCAAGAGCAAGAGGGTGCTAGGAAGGATTTCGAGCGTGCCTTTGGTGTTCTGCAATCTCGATGGGGCATCGTTCGATATCCTGCTAGAACTTGGAGCATCAAAAAGTTGTGGGTGGTGATGACTGCTTGTTAGATCATGCACAATATGATCGTATATGATGAACGCCTGGAACATATCTACGATCAAGGGTTTCAGTTTCAGGGTGACAAATATTGTGTCTGAGCATGGAGGAGGAGCGACAACGTTTGCACCACCCAATTTCATCATCAATTGCGTGATTGGTAAACTCACATTCAGCTGTAAGATGATTTGGTTGAGCATATATGGGCTCATGTGGCAAGCAATAGATGTATCTTTTTTTTAAATGTATTTGTGATAATTTAATTTTTGTTCGGCTTGTAAACTACGATATATTTATTTGGGTTATGGAACTATGCTATATTTGTTTGCTTGTGAAACTATGCAAAATATGTGTATATTTGTTGAAAAACGATGACAAGCCGGCCACGCGAGTAAATATGAATCGGCGCATTAGACGCACTGCCGTCCCAAATAAAAACAGGATGGATGCCGAGCGGATGACGGATCTAAACAGACAAA
Source organism: Thinopyrum elongatum (assembly GCA_011799875.1). Lineage (NCBI taxonomy): Eukaryota > Viridiplantae > Streptophyta > Magnoliopsida > Poales > Poaceae > Thinopyrum > Thinopyrum elongatum. The sequence goes on along the minus strand of CM022300.1, from coordinate 579,300,415 downwards.
AAAGGACAAACCGCGCTTACCTTTGGGTCGGCGCTGGAGTTGGTCTTACGCTACGTGCGGTGCGTACCGACCGAGCTCACAGCTGCATTACTGTTGCTGTAGAGGCTCGGCCTGCGTGCAACGGCGCGGGCGCCGCGGCCGAGGTAGATGGTCGAGTGGCGGTGGGGGCAGCAGCATGTGAGCGATATGTGCAGTGCAATGGCAGGCGGTAACGCAGTGCTGGCGGCCCGCCCCAATCATCAGGTACGAGCCACCCCGCGTACCGACGGGTCCTGTGTCGTGGTAGTATGCCACAGTGCTACGCACGGTACGGCTCTATCCAGGCGCTGTTGCACCTTGTCTTGTGTTGCCTGCGAATCTGCGATGTGCGGCTGTGGCTGACTGACCGACCCTCTGCGTGTTTGTTTCGCTGCATGCCTCCACGTACGTACACTCGACTCACGAGACGAGGGTGCATGGACAGTCGATGTTGTGCAGCCGAGGTTTATTCCAGGGTTTTCAGAAAACTTTCAACATGTAGTGGTGCGCATTAAGAATGTATTGCTCCTACCACATTTCTTCTTTTAAGTTGTAATGGTAATTCGACCATGTTCAAACCCACTGATACGTACATGCAATCACCCTACCCCATCAATCATCATGTTTGCAACATAGTGAATTCGGCAATCGCGCTCGCGCATCGGCCTGGGGATCGTGTGATTAGGCTCGTCAAACGATCCGCCGATCCGTAAGTGTACGCACTTGCTACGTACATATGGGGGCACATCATGGGAGCAACTAGCTGACGAGCGCTTCTTCGAGAGCCTCACAACGATCAGCAATACTTGACGTGCTCTCAGCTGCCGTCATGTGCCGCGTTCTGAATGCTTTCTTCGGATTTTGTTTTTTATTTTATTTTTGCACGCGCGTTTTCGACTTTTTAAATGGTTTTTTCTGGGTTTTTTTTTGACTTTTTTGTTTTTCACTGATCTTTCTTAACTTTTGAACAAAAAAGCGTGAAAAAACGTGTTCTTTTTTTGCTTTCGCGAGAGGCATGGTTTGCTTTTGCGAGAGGCATAGCCATGCCTCTCGGAAACGAAAAAACCATGTTTTTTTGTTTTTTTTGTTTCGCCATATGCAGGGTTTTGTTTCCGCGAGAGACACGGTTTTGCTTTCGCGAGAGACACGATCGTGCCTCTCAGAAACGAAAAAAAATACGTTTTCTGTTATTTTTTGTTTCGTGAGAGGCACAGTTGTGTGCTTTCGCGAGAGGCACGACCGTGCCTCTCAGAAAGGGGAAAAACACATTTTCTGTTTTTTTTCCTTCCGCCAGAGGCGCGGTTTTGCTTCCGCGAGAGGCACAGTTGTGCTTTCGCGAGAGGCACGGCCATGCCACTCAGAAACGAAAAAAAAAACATGTTTTCTGTTTTTTTTCCTTTCACGAGAGGCACGGTTTTGCTTCCGTGAGAGCCATGGTTGTGATTTTACGAGAGGCACGGCCGTGCCTCTTTCGGAAAGGGAAACAAATCGTGCTCCCGGTTCGGTTTTTCGTCCTGTTTTTTCGTCAAAAAAAAGTTTGTCAAAACCTATCAACATGGGATCTAGTTTTGAAGATCTCGATGCGAGGAATCCATTGGTGAAATCGGTTCGAGATTTGGACGCACGGTTTAAGAGATAAAACGTTTTGAATAAACGGATCTATGAAAAAAGGGAAAACTCCCAGGTTGCGACAAGTGGCGCACATGCAGCGCGTCACTTGTCACAACCTGGGAAGGTGGGAGTGATCTTTACAAATCGTACTCCTCGATTAGTGATTTCGCACATCATGCATGCTCCTGCCAGCCACCATCTAAGCCAAGATGACCTGCGGGTTACTATGATGTAGATAGTCTGGGCAGACCCTATTTGACGCCTGCAGGCGTCAAAAGGACGATTCTTCGCTGAAGCTTGCCTCCCGACGCCCCATTTTGGGCCGGCCCACGGTCGCTCAGCTTCTTCTTCACTTTTTCTGATATTTTTCCTATTCTTCTGCTTCTATTTTTTTCCTTTTTCTTTCTTTTTTCGTGTGTATTACACAAAGTTCATTGCTTCTATTGAAGGAAATGTTCACCCTATATTAATGAAATGTGCAACACTTTTCAAAAAATGTTCAATGTGCAATTAATTTTTTTAAGTTTGTATCACAAAATGTTCAATGCGTATTTACAAAATTTAGCATATATCACAAAAAGTGTTCAGTGTATATTAAAAAAATTGTTCAGCGTATATTACAAAAAGTTTCAATGTATATTTAAATTTTTTCAGCGTATATTAAAAATTGTTCACATTCTTCAATTTTTGTTCACCTTTTTGAAAATTGTTCATGTTTATAGGGTTTTTTTTCGAATTTTGAAGTATATTAACATTTTCAAACATTATTCAAATTTGAAGAAAAATTGTTCACCTTTTTCTCAAGAACTGTCGAATTTTATCAAACAAAAATGAATCTGCCGTTTTAGCTGTTACTTATAAGTTAGTGCTATGTTTTATCCAGCCATAATTGCCAGCTTGCTGCCATCCGTGCTTTGTAGCGTGAGGTCCATAGATCGACTCCACACGCCCGCCCATTTTTGGATGAAATTTACATCGGACGCCTTCGAATGGGCCCGCCCATTTGCGTAACCTTCCTCGAAAGCTCAACTATTGGACGCACGCGCACGTTGAATAGGAGCTCTCGATAGTCTGCTTGCAGGTCGGCGGATAGCATAGAAACCTGCACCCATGCGTGATAATGGGCTGGCCCACTCAGCGGTTCTCTTCCCCCATTAGTTTTTTTTTCTGTTGGTCTTTTTCTGATGTTCCATTTGATTTTTTTTATTTTTCCAAATTTGTGGATATTTTTTGCATCTGTGTATATGTTTGAAATTTAGAATATCTTAAAATTTACTAATATTTTTTGAACTTCTGAACATTTTCCAAATTAAGATCATTTTTTAAACTTTGTGATATTTTTTGAATTTGTAAACATATATTGATTTTTAGCAAAAAAATATATGATTTTTTAAAACTCATGAACGCTTTTTTACTTTTGGATCATTTATTTGAAATTCAGAAGCATTTATTGAGATATCAGCTTTTTATTTTTTTACGAAGTATTTAATAGGAAACTGATTGAAGTATAAACAAAACTGACTGAAAACCCCGTTTTGCAAAAACATTTGAGAAGCCGACGTGCATTTGGCCATCCCATTTACTGTTTCTCATGCGGGGGAGCCGAAGCGAGCATTTGCCGTGCTATCCAGTGCGTAGCCCATGGACTAGGAGGTCCCAGGTAGCTCTTCTCAAAAAGAAAAAGAAAAAAAGAGGAGTTCTCAGGTAACACGGAGCGGCGACCGAACAAAGACCATTGTAGTCGGCTGGCCTAGTCAGGAGCTCTTCTCAATTTCTTTCATCGGTTGGTTTTCGGTCTTTGTTTACTTCTATTTATATTTTGTCAGCCATTTCAAAACTTAATTTATATAAAAAACTTCAAAACGTTCATCGTGCAGTAGAAAAATGTTAAGGCGGTGTAAATGTTTTGTTCGTTCAACTTTTGAGAAATGGTGACTGCATTAAAACATGTTGACGTGTTTCAAAAATATGTTCATGACATTTTAAAATACATTTATAAAATAAAAAAATGTCCACATAACTAAAAAAAGATCAATGCCCCTCAAAAAATTATGTGATATTATAAAACAATGTTCACATGTTTCAAAAATATTTTTGTGTTTTTTCTAAAGTGTTTATATAATCTTAAATAATCTTTGCAAAGTTTAAAACAATATTCCGTATCATTCAAGAAAATGCTCAACGTGTATTTGAAAACACAAAACTCCTAAATAGGCCGGTAAAAGAACATAGAAAACCAAAACTCAACTAAAACAGATGAAAACCGACATAGAAAACACACAGAGAAAAATAAAAGAAAGCCAAGTTGAAGTTTCTAAAACCAGTCCGGACCGGCCATAGAAGCTTCCTAAAACCAGCTCACCAGAAACCCATATTCGGCCGGCCCATCTGGCAGTCACCCACCGCATGATGGCCGGCCCATCGGAATACCATCTTGTAGTAGGTAAGATATAGAGCAACTAACTACCCTTGCGGGGGACCTCCAGGGGTCACATTTGGTGCCCTGAGAGCACGCCAATTGGTGTGTCTAGCCGCCGCCACATGTTGCATGTTGGGGGATCCCTTTGGATTATTTTTTAAAAATTTTGTCGCTTTTTCGGGTTTTTGATGAGTTTTTTCTGGGTTTTTTTTTGGGTTTTCGCCTGGTTTTCCCTAGGTTTTGGAGGAAAAAATCATTGTTTTTTTGCGCGGGAAAAAAATGTGTTTCAACGAGTTGTGCTTCTCAGAAAGAGAAAAAAATCTATGCTCGAAGAGAAACACATATTTGCTTCTCGTGGAGGCACATATTTTCTTCTGCGAAAATCTGTGCTTCCACGAGAAGCGCAAGTTTGCTTCGTATGGAGACACAGATTTGCTTTCATGAGAAGCACTAGTATGCTTCTCGAAAAAAAAATTATGCTTCCACGATAAGCACATACTTGCTTCTGGTGGAGGCACATATTTTCTTCCTTGAGAAGCACAATCGAAAGGGAAAAACTGTGCTTTCAGGAGAAGCTTAAATTTGTTTCTGCGAGTGTGCTTGTCGAAAATGAAAAAACTGTGTTTCCACAAGGAGGGCAGATTTGCTTCTCGTGGAAACACAGATTTGCTTCCGAGAAAAAAAAGTTCACCGAAACCTATTAACATTCATCCGTCTTCAAAAAAAATTCGTCGAAACCTATTAACATGTGATCTAGTTTTGAAGTTCTCGATGTGACAAATTCAACGTTGAAAACAGTTTGGGATTTGGACGCATGGTTCAAAAGATAAAATGTTTGAATAAACGAATCTACGAAAGAAGGGAAAACTCTAAGGTTGTGACAAGTGACTCACATACAGTGCATCACTTGTCAGCGTCTGAGAAGGTGGGAGTGACTTTTGTAAGAGTAACCTTTAATTAGTGTTTCGCGAGATATAGCTACGCGCAGGTAGCACTGTGCTTGTTCTGTACATGCGATTGGGCTTTGGGCCTCAATGCAGGAAAGGCCGATCACAACCCAGCAATAATAATAGTACTCAAATGCTTCAGACTTTTCTGAGACAAGAAATGCTTCACAGTTCAGAGTTAGAGTTGCTTTTGGTGAATATACAGGTTTACTACTATAATGTTCAGAGTTGAAGCACACGTTCCGGAGAATTGGATAACAGGAACGGTAGAAACCTACTTCTATTTGAAACCGAGCTATCCACCGGAAGACAAAACATGCAGACATCCACTTTTCAGATTGTTATAGAGTAATGATATGAATTTCAAAATGAAGAAAGTTCTAGGACCAAACATATAGCTGCAGCCTGCAAACCTACCTGCAGCGCGAGAGGGCTCTACGGTACCGAAGCAAATGATTTTACAGCTTTGCCCAGAAGATCACATCTGTTTTATCTCTCACACTGACCAGGTGGAAATCCCTGGCACTACAGCATATTTGCGCACAAAAATGAAGCAAAATGTACAGATGGACATTGCTAAGGCGATTCCAGCGTGCCGGCAAATAGACTAGAAGAGTACCTTCTCCTTCTTCACGAGGATCGGCGGGTCAACATCGATGCCCATGTTAGCGGCAGTGCCCGCTATGATTCTCATGGCGGACTCGATGGTTTTGCAGTTCAAGTCAGGCAGCTTCTCCTGGGCGATCGTGCGTACTTGGTCCACTGTCACCTTTCCAACCTTCTCGCGCTGTGGCTCCTTTGAGCCTTTTTCGACGCCTGGGAATCAGAATTAATAAAATGGAGGTAAGGAACCGTTTAGTTCACTGAGCAGTTATAAAGCCTAATATAAACTACAGTAAACAGAAAGTTGAGGAGTGTAGAAATTTTAGTGGCTAACTTATGACTTGTTTATTTTCAGAGAAACTAATGACTTATCAATCCCACAGACAGTATTAAGTTGTGCCAAGTACAGCCAAAAAAGAAACTGTACGTATATAACAGGTAGCAGATGCGGTTCAATTTTTTTTTTGCCTGCTTATTTTTTACTCCCTCCGATCCAAAATAAGTGTCACAGCTTTGAACTAAGGTCAGTAGTCTTTTTGGCCTGCTTGTCAGTGATACAGTGCTTTATGGAATAACGAAAGCCTAGAATGACAGTTAAGGGAAAAGGAAATGGACACCAAATTTGGTGAAGCTTATATACCCTGTGAACTTGGAGCCAAGTACAAACTCCAATGTTAGCTGAACAGGAAATTTAATGAGTCATGCATATTGCATTGTACCCAAATAAGTGTTAACTCAAGGTATTACTCCCTCTGTAAAGAAATAACGCTCTTCTATTTATTTACGGAGAGAGTAGTTTTGTAGAGGTCCATATGCAATTCATCAGATACAGATAAATGATCAGTCTGTCCCATGTGTGCAAAATTGGTATGCAGATAGCAACTCACAGACCACTTTCCCTGTCAGTAGGTTAACATTTTCGTATATGCATTTGCAATTAAAATTATTAATAATAGCATAATGAATCATTAATCATTCCCTCTACAGTCTGCACATACTTAAAACTCAACCATAGTATTCTTATAGAATTTGAACAAGCTAGGCTCCCACAGACCTAACAAATCAACCTAGCTACTGCATTTACCTCTTTCCCAATTATCCCCATATATCTTCAATTTGGTGCATGAACCTCAAATTAAGTACTGCAATTTGATGCTAATCAACAGGGTGCATACCTGCAGCCTTTAGGAGCAGTACTGAGGCAGGAGGCGTCTTCAAGATAAAGGTGAAGCTCTTATCCTGCAAAGATGCAAGGCAATGCCACACGCATCATGAGGACTAACTCACATTACCAATACATTCTGCACACACATTTAACATTCAGGCTCGGGGGATTAACCAGCAGTGCAAGCTCACATCGAACACGGTGATCTCGACGGGGATGATGTAGCCGGGCTTGTCGGCCGTCTTGGCATTGTAGTCCTTGCAGAAGGCCATGATGTTGACACCCTTGGCACCGAGCGCCGGGCCGACGGGCGGCGCCGGCGTCGCCTTGCCCGCCTCCAGCGCCAGCTTTATGATGCCCACCACTGCAGAACAACACACACACATCGGGCGCAGTTTAGCCGGAGCACTAGACGGGGGCCGGACAAGACCATGCCGGGTGGGATGAAGGTGGAGGCGAGCACAGGCACGGACCTTTCTTGGGCTTGGGGGGCGCCATGGCCCTGACGGCGAACACCCTCCGCGAGGGCGCGGCCGCGGCCGCGAGCGCCGCCGGGCGGAGGAAGGAGGAGGGGGCGCCGAGGAAGGAGGAGGTGAGCTTCTTGGCGGTCGGGGACGGGAGCCCGTGGAGGGATAAGGTTGTGGTGGCCATGGCTGTGCACTGCTCTCTGTTCTGCTCTGCTCTTCTTTCCTATCTTCTAATCTGCTATCTGCTGGGCAAAGGTTAGAGAAGGCGCTGCCCAAGTGAGTTCGTCTTCGCTGGGAGGACACGGTTTTAATCTTGCCAAGGACGACCCTTTTTTGTTTGTGAGCGGCAGGGTGAACGCACGCCGAGCAGGCCCATATTTCCGTCGGTGCAAAGGCCAGGAATAAGGTGGCGGGTCGTCCCCAAAGCTTCTACCTGGACCGGCTACTGTAGAAGCCCATTAACACGTACACCATTTTTAATGAAAATATGTATTTTTTATGTTTACAGATTTTAAAACTGCCATCAAAAATAATTTGATATAAAAAGGTGTGTGTATTGTGAAAAGAAAGTTTTAATGTATTTTAACATAGATGTTCATAGCTCCAATAGCAAATGTCTACGCACTTTTAAAACATTCACATATCTCAAAAGAGATGATTATGTGTTATTACAGAACAAAAAAGTAAAATGGTCAAGTACATAAATACCCATGTACCTGCCCATAAGCAAGATCACACTTCACACGCTATCCTACGCTAAAGGCAAAGAATAGGATCACAATCACTCGAAGAAAACACATGTGTGATGTGTCCATGGGACCCAAAGCATGGCACATGTGGGTGCATCTTTAACAGGAGACCCACGCGATAGACAATGAGGACAAAGTAGCTTGTAAAACATGTGAAATATACCAGACTATCTTTAAAAAATGCTTGTGTGAGTCAAACGAAAGCCCCTTTGTATCGAACAAAATGTTCACATTAGTACCAATAAAATTGTTCAACATGTAAAAAAAAACTTTGTGGCAAATAATTTTTAAAATTATGTTCCATCCTTCTATGAAAATAACATTTTGCTAAATAAATTGTTGAAATAAAAAGTAATAGAATCTGGAGCAAAATCAACAAATAAAAAGTACTCGATGCAAATTAAACCCTTCTAAACATGTTCCTCACTCTTTGAAAAATGTATACTTGTGTAAATAAAATGTTCACGTTTGTCAAATAAAATGTTCACACAACTTAAAAAAATCCATGAATAATATGATTAACTGGAAAAAAATCTATGAAATATTCTCGAACTCCCAAAAAATAAGTCCATATGTAAGTACATTTAAGTAAAAGCTTCATACAACTCGAATGCGCCGGCAGATAATTTTCCTTGCACTAAACCTCCTTTTCCCCTCTTCTCTCAACATGGTAGTATGCCACCTCAGCAGTGGGAAAAGATTCGCCACAACATGCAACATGCATAGAAAAACCACCTTAACATGCAACATGCATGGGAATTTCCATTTTATTATGCTATTTATATTTAACAAACAATTTAGAACTATATAGTAGTCAAACACAATAAATCCTATATATTCACACTTGTACTTTTTCATATTATTACTTCAAGTAATCAAAACTGAAATATATTGCAAAATGTTTCCGCAACAACGTGCATGATATCATTTAGTATACCTAAATTGTTGATCCTCACTAATTATAATTCTTTCAACATGCAATTATGCCAACTCATCATGCTTGCCACCATGCCAATGCCAACTCATTACACCATGCATAGAAAAAGGCACACCTTTTAGTATGCACCACGCATGCTACCCATATTCGATAAATATTCTATAACTATAAATTAATCAAACAAAAACTTATGTCTTTTATTTTTGTTCTCATATTATGATCTAAATACTGCTAGTAAGGTACACATGCATTGCACGCATGAGATTTGGTAACCAAATTATGAATAAATACCATACTATAGCATGTAAGCTTTGAGTCATATATGCATGATATAGATGTTCGTTTAATTCTTATAGTTCATCTCATTCAAAATCAATTAGTTTTATAAAAAAGTTAATGCATTTTAAGATTCATGGATATTCTGCATTATAAAGCATAAAGTAAAAACAAATAATGGCAATTTATTTAGAAAAAAAAGTTTGGACAATTATGATATGAAAGATTCTACAACAAAGGAGAAGTGCTTGTGTTTTGAGATTTGTGCATTATGCCATGGAGTCCTCTAGATTGTACATGTGGCAGAATCTGGTGGAGTGTAGATGATATCCAACGGCCAGTAGTGCTTGGATTTGCCATCTCTGTACCGTCGGATTGGCTTGATCCAACGATAAACTTTCAAAGTTATTCGCACACTATATAAGGGTATAGATAATGTTTCATGCATGCAAATCCCACTTAAATAATTAAAAATAATACCACACCAATGTGCGGGGTAAAAATCTCTAGTGATACTAGATGATATCCCACACGTAGTTATGGTAATATATTTCAATGAGATTTGATTATATGGAACATAGATAATTGAAAATATATATGAGTTAAAAAATATATGTGTTTGATTATTCTATATTTGTAAAATAATTGTTAAAAAATTTAGCATAATATAATGAAAATACTCATACATGTTTGCATGATTTTTTCTATGCATTATTGCATGTTGAGGTGGACCTTTCCTTCGCATGGTGCATGCTGACAAATACGTTAATGGGGCTAGTTATTTAGATAGTATAGACAGCGGAACAAAACAAAAAAAATGTCACATGCACAGATTTTGTAAAGCAGAATCATCTATTTAACCCAGTATAGATACAATATAATGGTACGAGCTACAAAAAACAGTCCTTTATTCCGTTTCAGTTCTTACAACTAGTAGATATAAATCGTTCTAAAAAACAAGAGTAGCTACTATATTTTTCGCATAATTCAGACGAGAACTTCGTCTTTATCAACTCCATCATGGTACCCCTCGCAAAAAAGGGAACTCCATCATGTTACGCACGCTGGGGGTCCAAGTCCAACAACCCCTGACCCTTTTTAGTTCAACCAAATGAACTAAATTTAAAAAATCACAGCACTTTTGATAATTTACTTCATTCGGTTGAACTAAGAGGGTCAGAGGCACCCCTAGACGTTACAAATGTGCATCCCTATGCACGCACACGGCCAGAGCCACAATCGGTTCTCAAAGGTGGATCGAGGATGGCAAGAACAACTCCTAACGACTGACAAAACGTGGCGACGACTGAAAACGAGAAGGGCAAAAAACCGTCCAGATTTCCCCCCCATGTCTAGCTTGGTTCTGGTTTCTGAAGGTGTTCGGCAGGGGAGCTGGAGGCTAAACCCTTGTTATGTGTCTTAACGTTTTCGTGGGGAAGAAAAGAGAATGGGGGTAGCACGCTTGTTTTATATCGAAGAAAAAGAAACTAGGTTCTGAAGAGCTCCAGGCAGTGCTCCTGGTCCAGATTCCTGCTCCAGAACTTCTTGTAGTACTCGTCGTAGGTGTAATTTCTGTAGACGGCCGGCGATTTCTCACCGATGAGCTTCTCGGCGGGGCCGAGCATGACGCTGTTGCAGGGGCAGAGGAAGGAGGCGATGGACATCCTCGGCCTGTCCGAGTTCACCACCGCGCGGTGCCACACGCTCTTATATCTCCCGTTGCTCAGCGCCTGAAACACAGTGGAAATTGGTTTCAGTTAGCAACACTTCGGTCAGAGTCCCCGAGTTCAGAAAAGAGTATAGACCATTTTGCACTGTACAGTATGATGCTTGGAGTATCTTATATGATTGCGCCGAGACTGGCGTAATGCAATGCGTCATTGGATCTGGGCAGCTCATGTTTGTTTGCACTTCTTCTGTGGTCGGTCAAGGGTTTGTCTTGATTATATACATGGATGCAGTTCAGTCCAGCAGATCCAGCAATATTTTACTGAACTTGCACACAATTAGCAATGTGTTCTACACTTAACTAGGCAAACAGTGTAAGATCTCTTGGCCTAAGCAATTGACCATGTGTATGATGCTACCCCTCCGTTCCAAAATATAGTGCTTCCTCTATTCCCGTGCTTCAACTTTGACCATAAATTTAACCAACAAGATCGACTGCGGCGGGAGCAAAAGTTATACCAGTGAATTCGTATTCAAAAGAAGTTTTCAATTATATAATTTTTTTTCCAGCCGCAGTCGGTCTCGTTGGTTAAATTTATGGTCAAAGTTGGACCTCGAGAAGCGCGGGCGCACTATATTTTGAAATGGAGGGAGTACATGGAATACACATGGAGTCATTTAGCTGCTCATGTTTGTTTACCGTTCTTGTGTGGTCTGTCAAGAGATTGTCGTAATCATGTGGGTGCAGTTCAGTTAGAGCAGATCCAACAATATTATACCGAACCTATAGACAATTAGCAATGTGTTCTACAGTCTACACCTAACCAGGCTGCTAAACTACAACAAGATGATGCATATATATATATATATATAAAACATGAGGGTGGACATTAGTCATTAGAATACTACAAACGATCGATCTTGGTTTGCTCAAGAGATATACGCTATGTACTTGGTGCATCACCTGCAGCTGGTCGCCGAGATTGATGACGAGCGCATTGGGCCGCGGGTTGACAGCGATCCACCGGCCTTCCTTGAGCACCTGCAGCCCGGCAACCTGCTCGTCCATCATCAGGATGGTGAGGGCGTTGGGGTCCGTGTGCGCCGGGAGGCCATAGGTCAGCTCCGGCGACGGGCACTTTGGGTAGAAGTTCACCGCCATGTGCTGCTCCTGCTCGCCGAGGACCTTCTTGATGTAGTCCTGCTCCAGACCCAGGCTCTCCGATATCGCCGAGTAGAGCCGGAACCCGAGCTCCCGGACCTCTTTGCAGTATGTGCTCATGACATCCCTGGTTCATGAAAAACGTGCCTGCCGGTTACTCATCTGTAAAACCTTGCAAGCTACAACTATACTATTTTTTTTTCCGAAAAATAGCGTTTTTATTAACTCAAAACGTAGCATCAAGGGGATACAAGCATGTGCAGTGATCTAAACGATCTTATATTGGTTTACGGAGGGAGTATCGTTTTTCTGATAAAGATGAACAGAAGCATCTAGCTAGATATTTTCATTCACGCACGATTTGGCAGGCGATTGTCGCTGTTAAACACTATTTCGCGGGGACATGTCGTGGTACCAGTGACCATCTTGATCTCGGCCCTACTGCACCAAGTTCCTCTGTCATGTCCATCCTCCAATGACATCTAGTGATACCACCCCCATCCCCACACAAACAAGTTGCGACGTCGCGTCGACGTCATCTGTCATCCACAAGATCTAATCCTAGATCCTTACCAGGTGAAATGTTCTAGACACGCATCATGTGAGTGTGACCACCACCATGAATCATGTCCTTCCTTGTGAACTCATGTGTTTTTCAGTTTGATTTTTTCTAAAAGCGGTTCTTATTTCATTGTCTTGTTGTGCATTTGTTCTGTTCCCTTGGTGCCCATACGGCAAGTTGCACCCTTTTATAAGCAAAGTAGCAGAAGAGGCATATATTCAGTGGCGGACCCACCATTGGGGCGAGCTGGGGCGGCCGCCCCGGGTCGCCGGCAGCGGAGTATCGAACCCCACCTAAGTATCTTTCCTCCGGCAGGCATCAGAAGTTCAGAAAACAAAAAGCCAGCGGCGGCGGTGCTGTTTCTCTGTTTCTGTGTGACTGCATCGGGTTGAGGGAGAAAGAGATTTGGGCTGGTCCGCTGGTGGATTGGGCTACGTTTATTAGTTACTACAGCCCACTGTACAGGCCCAAGTGCCCAATTGATCTGTACTGCAATCGAGACAGAGAAGGAAATTCCCAATCGATAGAGAAAAATCGCTTCTAGCCGTTCCCCTCGACCTAGCCAGACGCAGCCGTTCCCCAATCAATTTTGTAGCTCGTTTGGAAATTAAAATGGGATCATATTGTGGCATAAGTGAGCATTTCAAGCAACAAGAGTTTATGTTACTCCCTCCTTCCCAAAATATAGGGCGTGATTGACTTTTTACGGTCTTTGATGTACGACTTTGACCACTAATATATATCAAAGTATATGGATTGAACATGTATAAATGGCATCGTTGTATTTGTCTTGCAAAATAATTTTATTTCATACGTATGTATACTAATTTTATAGACATACAATACATGAAAATCATAGTCAAAGTTATGCAACGAAGACCAGAAAAGTCAAACCGTGCCTTATATTTTGGGAAGGAGGGAGTAGTAGTTTACTAGTTTTTAAAATCTTTTTTATTCCTTTGTCGTTGAATGATACTCCCTCCATTCCTAAATATAAGTCTTTTTAAAGATTTCAATACGAAATACATATGGATATATATATACAGACATATTCTAGAATGTTGATTCACTCATTTTGCTTCGTATCCGCATAGGAATCTCTAAAAAGACTTATATTTAGGAACAAGAAGAGTATGAATTTTGGTTGAATAGAGTTGCATTTGTGCCAAAAAAAATTAGACGTTAAATGTTCGCTCCAGCTAACTTCAATTCCTGGGTCCGCCGCTGCCTATATTGACAGGTCACACGAACTGGCCAGTTCCTTATTGCACTCCTCCTGCTCTCCCCCGGCGAGGCCACCCGCCCCGTTCACGTTTATGCCAGATTCTAGCGCGACATTTAGGTGTGCGGTGTTGTTGTAGCATGGGCCACTTCCGTTTGTTACCGATTTCTTGGCCCTGAACCAATACTTTTATGAGAGCTGGAAACCCTGCCCTGTTTGTCTGTGTACAGAGAACACATCTCCAGCACATGGACAGGTCGTTGGTTGTTTTCTTTCCGGTACATGGTATGGCTTGTTAATAGTTTGGTACCGTGTACTGCATACTTTGTTAGCACTAAAAGTTTGGCACTGTGTACGCCGTCCTTGTTCCAGGTACAGAGCATAGTTTGTTAGTTTGGTGTATAATACTGCGTCCTTGGTTGTTCCAGGCACAGAGTACAGTTGGTTAGTTTGTTTGATAATTTGCTAGTACAGCGATCAGTCTCGTGACTCATGGCAAAAGTGTTAGTTTCTTTGTCTGTTTATGGTTGAATCTAGGACGGAAACGCTAAAGAAATTGGTAGTCCCTTTGGCATCAGTGGCAAAAAGATTTGAAAAAGGTGTGTTCTCCTAGCTGAAGAAAGTGTAGGTAATGCTGGAGCATTGTCAACTACTACTAGTATGCTAGTAGAAAGGTAGCCGCATGAGTACTTGATTGGCACAGCTACCAGCGCTAGTGCTGGCACAAAATAATGCCAAAGTAATTAGGGGAAAGTACTTTCAAGGAATTTCTAGAGTAATCAAATTTGGAACACAAATTTCATAAGGGTGCTCTGTTTTCTTTCAGTGCTGGAGCAAGGTCCAGTCACACAAATTTGGAGTGCTTTCTTTCGGTGGGGATGGAGGTGTAATGGCGGGAATTGGTGAAGGGTACCTGAAGGGCGGCGGATTGGCTGGCCACTCCGGGACGAACTGCTCGAGCGGGTGGCAGTGCAGGCGGAGGTAGTCGCGCCAGTTGTGCACGGTCTCCTTGCGCACGTTGAAGCTGGTGGAGAGGCGCATCTTCTTGGCCGGGTCGTCGGAGTAGAGCTTGGCCTTCTCCTCCGGCGAGAGGCGGAAGAAGTCGTGCGCCACCGCCATCGCTGCCAGCATGACCTCCAGCGGCAGCCCGTGGTTGAGCACCTGGCGATCGACCAGAGACCACACACGGTGAGCGAAAACAGAGCACCCCATTCTCTTTCCGAAAGGGAAAACAGAGCGCCGGCCGGGCTTGCAAGTCGGAGGGAATGGGAATTGGGGCTAACCTGGAAGAAGCCGTGGGAGCTGCAGGCGGCGCCGATCTGGGCGACGACGGCGGCGCGGTCGGGGTTGGCGAGGTCGACGACGGGGATGTCGGCGTCGGGCACGACCTCGTCCAGGCGCGGCCGCTCCGCCTCCGACCGGACATAGCTGTCGGGCAGCGTGTGGTGCACGGCCGTGGAGATGAGCTGCTCCGCCATGCCGGCGCAACAACAGAGAGAGAGAGAGAGAGTAGATAGATGTCACGGTCGAGGCGTGAGCAGAGGAACGGCCGTAGACGGAGAGGAAACGCCGCGGCTGGGCTGGGTTTGTTTGAGCAGGCGGGGAAGCCGGAGGATTTATGGACGAACGCAACGACGCGCTGATGGGTTGACCAGGGAGCGGCGCGTCGTCACTCACCGCCAAAGGGCGGGACGTCATCGGCCGTGACGTACCTCCAGCACCGGGGACGGATGGCGAGCCGCACCGGTGGTGGAGTGCACCGCTTGGTGTGCCAGCCAGGCGTTTGCGGCGGCGCGTCCAGGCCGCGTGTCGAACACAGCCCCTGCCACCCCTCCGGATCCCGGCTCCCAAAGAGACACATATCTGTGTACAAAGGTTGGAAAAATTTACAAAAATTTAAGCTGTTTTGGATTTTTTTTTAACACGCTACAGACGCAAGCGCCCCATATATACGCGCATACACTCATCTCTATGATTCTATGAATGCGCACATACACCCTACCCCTCCGAGTGAATGAATTGAGATATTTTAATATGGACTACATACAAAGCGGAATGAGTGAACAAACTTTACTAAAACGCGTCTACATGCATCCGATTCAAAAGAAAAATTAGAACATCTTGTAATTTGGAACGAAGTGAGTACTATGCTTTAATATTATTTACTTTGGTGTCGCAGGTTATAGTGTGGTATGTCTTCTTAGCTTTAGCTAAATTTTTTTTTCTCAAAAAGGTCTTGTGAACACAAAAGAAGTATCTTTGCACTTTTGTCTTCGACGGAACATGGACGACAGTTTCTTTTTATTTTAAACTTTGTGGCCTTTAACGTGTTCAAACATATATGGCGGTAAACCTAAGGTTTGAATTCGATCCCTTGTGGGTTGAGTGTATCATCACCATTTTAACCATTTCACTTAATATATTTTTTGACGTCGCATGTAGCTATTTTCTCTTCCCGCGTTTGCTATTGTCAAGTTGCCACTAACTTGCATCAGTGATTTTCTAATGGTAACATTGAGGTAGAGATGGGGGGGGGGGGGGGGGTAGAGATGGGGGGGGGGGTGTCGTGGCAAGCACCAGAGAGGTGAAGCTGGCGAGGCCAAGCCTGGAGTGACATGGCAGGGGCATCACTGACAGACGTGAGTCAGATGTTGAGAGCTTCAGATGCAATGCGGGGGCTCGCTGGAGCTGGAGAAGAGGCCAGGGTTAGAGGGATGGCCACGCAAGGGGGGGCTACAGAGGTGGCAGCTTGAGGTAGGCCAGACGAACGTGGTAGCACCGTCTGTGGCAGGCGGCCCAACCGGCCTCGGAGGATGGCAAGAGGAAGGAGAGAAGACGGTGATGGGAGAAAAGCTAGAGCAAAAGGGTGACCAGAGGTAGAAGATGAAACGTAGCCGTAAGATTTCAATCCAGTGGCGGAAAAAAAAACTAAGTCCAAACTTCTTTTAAGGCAACTTACAAATGGCATGTCCCTTCTTATTTTAGAAACAAAACTAACTCTTTTTCCGAAAAAATAAACTTGTGAACACAAAGGTGCGTCTTTTATTTTTGTCTTTGTCGGATCGTGGACGGGAGTTTGTTTTCTTTCTTGTTTTATACCCTGTGGAAGCTAGTCAGATCCAGCACACAAAGTGAGCATTTCAAGTTATTGACAAAACATAGTGCCATGTAACGTGTTCATACACATATATGGCGGTAACAACTTGGTTTGAAGTTTATCTCAGGTTGGTTGAGCGTATCCTCCTCCTCCGAACAATCTAATTATAGTTGATTTCATAAAGAACTGCTTAAGATAATAAAAATCTAGGATTGAAATAAGCCACACATATTTCAAATGACCTCTAAGGAGAACTCCATCAACTTGCTAATGCTCCTATTAGGGACTAACTAACTAGAGGGCACGCTCTGGTTTGGACTATGAGTTGGTGCTCAGGGGCGTACAAGGCGCTGCCAAGTGGTGCACCCAACCATCGCCATGTGTCACGCGTTCGGCCCACCCACGTGTCACAAACAACGCGAGACGTCACTGGCCTGGCAACCAGTGACGTCGGATGGCGGATGGCAAGCGACAACGGTGGTGCGTCGTTTGGCGTGTCGGCGAGGCGTTAGCGGCGGTGCGTCTAGGGTGTGTGTCGAACTGAGCCCCCCCACCCCCACCTCAAGCACCCAAAAAGGTGTATTTCTGTATTACATAAAGGTTGGAAAAGATAGAGGGGATATTTACTACTATGCTTTAATATATATTTTTGGCGTCACGGGTTATAGTGTGGTATGTCTTCTTGGCATTAACTACTTTCTTTTTTCAAAAGGAAAACTACTTCCTTTTCTCAAGAAAGTCTTCTGAACACAAAAGGAATATCCTCGGATCATGGATGGCAGTTTGTTTTCTTTCTCATTTTAAACTCCGTGGCTTGTAACATGTTTAAACATATATGGCGGTAAACCTAGGGTTTGAATTCGACCCCTCATGAGTTGAGTGTATCACCACCCTTCTAACCGTTCAATTAATATATTTTTTGGCGTTCGCAAGTTAAAGTTTCTGTAGCTGCTTTCTTTTTCCACGTTCGCTATTGTGAAGTTATACCACTAACTCGTGTTGGTCTATTTCCGAGCGTAACACCGAGGCAGAGATGGGCGAGTTGTGGCGAGCACTAGCGAGGTGCGAGATTGCTGGCGAGGCCAACCTGGAGTCACGTGGCAGGGGTGTCAACGATGGACGGGAGCCAGAGTTTCAGAGCTTCAGGTGCAGGGCAGGGAATTACTGAAGCTGGAGAAGAGGTGGCATCTTGAGGCAGGCCAATTGGACGTGGTAGCGTCATCGGCCATGGGTGGCAGTGGCAGGCGGCCCAACCGGCCTCGGAGGATTCCAATAGAAAGGAGAGAAGACGATGATGGGAGGAAAACTAGGGCCAACAGATGATCGTAGGTAGAAGATGAAACCTAGCCATGAAATTTCAATCCAATGGCGGAAAAAATCGACCAGCTCCAAATTTCGTTTAGGGCAACTTACAAATGGCATGTCCCTTCCTTTTTAGAAAGAAAACTACCTCTTTTTCTGGAAATAATTCTTGTGAACACAAAAGGTGCACCTTTGTATTTTTTTATTCACCAGATCATGGGCTGCAATTTGTTTTCTTTCTTGTTTTGTACTCCGTGGAAGCTAGTCAGATCCAGCACACAAAGTGAGCATTTCAAGTTATTGACAAAGCATAGTGGCATGTAACATGTTAAGACATATATATGGCTGTGGCTATGGGATTGGAAGTTGATCTCATGTTGGTCGAGTGTATCATTCTCGTCCTAACCATCTAATTATAGGCGTTGATTTCTAAAGAAGCTCAACACAATATAATCTAAAATTGAAAGAAGCTACACACACTTTTTCAAATGACATTGATGGAGAAGTCGGCCAACTTGTTAATGCTCCTATTACCAAGTTGCATATATTATAACAAAAAAAGGCCCATGGCGTCATTGCTGATCTATCTCTCAGTGGCATCATATCGGTAACCCGAGTCTCTTTAAATCAGATCATTTTCATAAAAAAAAAAGAGGGAGATTCTTTTCAAAAGGATATAGTGACCACTCCATCATAAAAGGATGTACGTAACCAAAGATAGTTAAATTATAGCAACTTGTAATCAAACTAGAAGGATGATCCTCGTAAATGCAAGGGGGGTTATGTACGTGTTAAGTACTTATGTTTATCTCATGTAAATAATTTACCCCCTTCATTAATTGCACAATACACATCATTTTAAATATTGAAACATTTCTGAATGTGCATCTTTTGACCTTTGTTTTGCATATTAATATATGATTATGTTGCTAATAAATTACAAAAAAGAATTATGAAATGTCTTGTTTTATGAAATGCTATTGATTCGTTTTGTTTGCAACAATCTATATATCCAGTCAGCCTCGAGCTACATCATGGGCACCAACCAAACTACCCCGCAACCCGCATGCCCGCTAGACCCGCCTGCTATTGAAAAATAAAACTTCTTATCAAATACGACCTCCATATCTAGACAAATTTAAGATAAGTGATTTGGGACGAAGGGAGTACTGTGGCATTAGTCGTCTTCACTGTATGCATTTGTCACCGTCCAGTATTGACTTGGTCTACACGCTGCCGGCTAAGAGTTTTCCTCCTTTCAAAGGGGCTGCTTTTCAAAGTTTGAATTGTATCCTGTGGATAAAGAGAAAACTTTTCAAACTTTTCCTCCTTTCAAAGCGGCTGCTTAGACCAAGTCCTCCACACTGCTCCACGGTCAGAGTTGTACAGTGCTTCAAAGACGGCACTGTCCACGTCCACGGAAAGATGAGACCGGCCGGGAGGTCTCTACCAGTTCACAGAAACTGCTTATACTCTGGAAACGCCCATCGGAGTATGCATGCACATGACAGTACTAGTTGCTTCGCCGATGAGATGTGCTGCCAACCGACTCCGAACGAAAGTGTTTTTTTTTTTTGCAGGTCAAGAGCTTAACTGACTAAACGACAAGATTACAGTCTTTCCTGATACAATCAACTAGAAAAGCAGGGACATAATTAATCCACATGCAGCGTCTCCTAGAGGAAGTGGCTTGCTTGGCACAAAGGTGTGCTAGCTCGTTTGCTTCCCTTGGAGCATACATAAGCTGAAAAGACTCCAGGTTTTCACTAAGCTCTTGAACTTGATGAAGAGTTGCCGCAATCTCCGAACGATCAAAGTTCGCCAAGTTCCACATATTCACAACCTGCTGCGCATCCGATTCGATGATAACATGACTCAGGCCCAGGTCACAAGCAATCTGCATGCCGTCCCTGATCGCCATAGCTTCGATTGCCTCTGCACTAGCCGCCACATCGTACCATAAGGATTGCGCCCGAAGCAACTTTCCTCCATGATCCCGCATTCCAAGTGCCATACTACCTTGATGTGTATCAACAGAAAAGGCTGCATCCACATTTATCTTTATCACCCCAGCATCAGGGGGTTTCCAACTCGGCTTTACTCGTTCCTTGGTCACCTTCCGTTCTTTACCAATAGCAGATAAGTCCATAGCAACATCAAGCGCCCACTTCACCGATTGCATGATGGATCGGCCTGATTCCTCATGAGTCTTGGCATTCCTCTCACACCAAACTGCCCAAGCCCCACACAAAATTACGCAAGCTTCAGTTTCGGTTACCTTGCTTCCATTGACTAAGTCCATGGCCCAAGAGGCCGGGTGTAAATCAGTGACTTTTATTGCTGCTGTCTGCTTGATTTGTGTCCAGAACAATTTAGCCCAAGTGCACTCGAATAAGGCATGTTTAATTGTCTCTCTTTGGCCGCACGCATGACAGAAGTCCATCTTCTCAATATGTCTGCCTTTTAAAACAGATTTGGTTGGGACAAACTCGTGAATAACCCGCCACCAAAAATTCTTAACCTTGGGAGGTGCTGCCATACTCCAGAGCCTCTTCCAGAACAATTTCTTATCGCCACCAGAGCCAGAAGCTAGCACGTTCTGACGCTGGCTTTTCACTAGCAGATTATATACCGATTTGACAGAGAACTGGCCGAGTTTGTCAGGCTTCCAAGCCCAAATATCCTCTACTGCCCTGCCCAGTGGGATCCGGACGATCGCATCGACATCCAGTGCGACAAAATTATTTTGCAGCGCTTCAATGTCCCAGCATGCAGCGCCCTCATCAATCAATTGTTCCACACGTGTGACTGTCGCTGTGGGGAGCCTGACAATAGGTCTACTGCTGATATTTCCTGGAATCCACGGGTCCTCCCAGACACGGATCGTGCTGCCATCTCCCACCCTTCTGATTAAACCCTTATTGAGGGCTTCACTCCGAACGAAAGTGTTTGGCTTTACGCTTATGGAAGTTTGGTCTCCGCCGTCGTTTTCGCTCAGGGTTGGCAACTGCAGACTATGAAACAACCGGCTCGATCGAGGAAAGAAATGATGCACGCCTGCTCGTTTGGGAAGAGGGAAACTGAAACCACGTCCGCAGCTGCCTCGATAGCAACCTAAAATTCGTTACGTTCTCACGGTGCAATGCGTGTATCATGTTAGCCACGGCGCTTCCACGTCATACATGTGCTAGATTCTTTGCTTTTCAGTTATGTGCGTCGATATGAGCCACACCTAGATAAAACAATTCTTCGATTTGGGACGCAGAGTTTTTGCACCCGCTTCATACATGCCACGCACTCTCGGGTTGTCTTCCTCTGTCAGCTCACTTCCTTCCAGTGTCAAGTTCCTAGTCAAGTTGCACCCAAAAAAATAGCAAGATTTATTACTGTAGCTGTTTCAAAATGATTTGTGCCAATTACTACTTTCACAACACAACCACCTAGATGCAGGCAGGGGGAGGTGAACATACTCCACACCGGCTAGACCAGAGGTGAATTTGTGGCTCTGGCTGGGATTGGCAGATCCAGAGCTGGGCCAGGGTCGTCGTCGCCCTTGCTTCGAGGTCGCCCGACGCCTGCGCACAATTCGATGCGGCGCCGAGCTTGTCGTCATCGTCGTAGGGAAGGGTCTTCTCCAACACGTCGTCCGCCTGCTGCCGCCGGTCAACACTCTCTTATGGCACCGGCACCGTAGCCCCCGCCGCCGCCCTCCCTCTCAGTCGCCATGGAGGGAGCGGGAGAGGGAGTTTGGACTGGGATGGGAGAATTTAGGGGAACCGCACCTCTTCGTGGCGTCGGTTAGGTTAATCGAGCGGCCTTAACGGCCGTCACGCCTCGCCGTTGGCCTTTGCCATATGTACCTTAAAGGTGGGGCCGGGGTGTCAGGTTCGCCGTCAAAACACGGTCCACCAAGCATTTAGTAGTTACGGTAACACGATTAATGAAAAAGGTGGCATCGGCAAACTATTATGAAAACAGTGGTCTTTTGATTCATTGTGTTGTGGTGGTTATTGGCAATTTACTTTCTCATCGTGATTTTAGTCCAAATTTAAACTAAAACTATGGCAATAATTATGAAATGGATGGAGTAATTGATATGATCTGAGTCACATTTAGGGTTAAGTACTTTTTTCATGCTTTTGGTATTTTGACGTTAACGTCTTGGGGCAGCCTCTCTAGTAAGAATGTGTTGTTTTTCTATTTGTTTTAGCTTTTGCACGCGGATGCTCGCACACGCATGTTGTTTTTGTTTCTATTCCGTTATCAACGATAATGGAACTCGATCCCTTTGGATGCATCGAATGATAAATGGATGTACTTTGGACGTGAGATATATTTCAACACATGGTTTATTGTGGTAATTACTCTACTCGATGTTGAAACTACCTTTTTATAACTTCGTTGTTCGCCAATGATAGGCGCCGGTCGACTGGCCCAAAATTTGGCCGGTTGCCGCGTGGCCGTGCGATTAGCGCATCATTGGTCGTTCAGATCTTACCCCCCTGAGCTCTGTCTTCCTCCTCGCGCATCCCTTGGCCCTCGCATCACAGCAGCAAGCGAAGCGGCGTCCGCTCCTCCCCTTACGCTCCACTCGCCACTCGTCGGACCACCGCAGACCTCCACCCCTTCGTCTTTGTAGGTCGCGACCGTCACGACACCAGGTCGTTGTCATCGGAGCACCAGCAGGCCGACATTCGTCATACCTCATATCGTGGCCTGTGGTTGCAGCATCTTGTGCTCCTGGTTCGAACGTCTCTGGAGGCCGGTTCCAGCTGGCCGTTTACAAAAAGTTGCAAGCAGAAACGTCGCCGGCGCGTGGCACACCGACGAACTGGTTCCAGCAAAACTGCAAAAGCCATGATGCCGTACGCGGCGTGCGATGGCCGGTTCCAACAATTTGTGGTGCCGGACGCAACACCCCATGCATACGGTTCCAGCAGTTGCCGCTCACTGTCTCGCCGGTGTCCCTCGTGTTGTCGCAACCGCGCCATAGCCTATTTGCCAACACAGCAAATCATGACGCCGTACCCAGCAAATCACATCGTCGGTTGTTTGTCGTGTGTTCTGTTCTATATGTGCAACAAAACTGACCGTCATTTCCAGCAAAACTCTTCGACGCTTCCAGCAAAACTCGCCGTCGGTTGCAACACCGGTCTCCTCCGTTGAAGCTCGCCACTGAGCTACCACCTAGCCGCTAGTAGCATCTAGCCATGCCGGTTGTAGCATTCACCATGCTGGTTGCAGCTAACCGGAAACATGGTTGTAGCTCGTCGCAAAAACATGGTCGCAACATGCGCTCGCTCCCGCTCGCCGCCGTTCAAGCATGGTCACCGTGGGTGGTAGCACCCCGGCGTTGCGGTTGTACACGACGCGGTTATAGCACCCCCACGACGCGGTTGTAGCAGCTAGATTGTCCATGTTCACCCTTGTGTGTAGCCCACTCGCCGTGGGTGCAAGCATGCGGCGATAGCCGAGGCAGGAAGACGCATGCCATGGATCATGGCGCATGGCGTCGGTTGAGATCAGGAGGAAGAAGAAAAAAGGAGAGAGAGATGGGAATGAGGCTTGCTACGTAGAGGAATGAGTAGTGAAGAAGGGGTGGGACCGTGGGCACGTGACCTGTGGGCATGCGGCGGAATTTTCGGCCGGCTGGCCGGTAGAAAACATTACCCTTGTTAAAACTAGTACCTTTTTTCTTTAACTTTTTTTGGGAAAAGACTATCATGGCTAGCTTTATTAACTTAAAAAACAGTTACATTGTTTACTAGTTGGCTAATTAAGAACCTAGGAGGCTCATCAGTCCAACTATCATCACACTTATTACGAAAATTGAACTTAGCTAGCTCATGTGCTACAGAATTTGCATCAGGAAAACATTGCTTGAAGATGACCTTTCCTACTAACGTTGCCAAATCTATGCATTCCGCAAAAATCGCCTTTGCTACATCCTACCATTGGTTCTGTCCTTGGCACTAACCTTTTATCTTTGCCTCGTTTGGATCCAAGTTTGTTCCCTCCCACGAATCTCGGCGTAACGCGTGCGTTACAGATTTTACAGTTCACACTAATCCACTTTCCAGTCATCTTGGATGCGACAACTTTATTTGCCGACATGGAAGGAACGCATGTAGAACGGGTGCGCACTCTGTCACAGCCGCACACACTCTAACCGACAGGATTAGACTTGCCTACATTGCACTATCTCGTCGATCTTCGTTTTTTCTTTTTCACCTTGTGAGTTTTGCCCGGATGCATGCATCTACATCTCGACGTCCCATATGGAGTTATACTGTGCAAATAACGGCCGAATAAGACCAGCCTAGCTAGAGAACGTCACGGGAAATTATCACTTGTCGAATGCAATGAACTCTACACAAAACAACAACAAAAAAAAGGTATGCAATGAACTCTGACAGTCTCTCCCTCGGCCATTTTTATTTAAGAGAGTTGGATATTAAAAAATACCTACTCCCTTCGATCCAAATTGATTGAGTCAGCTTTAGTATAAGTATAGTACAAAGTTATGCTAAGATTATGTCAATTAATTGGATCGGAGGGAGTACATCTTTATAAATATTTATAGTATACATATTTTAAAAGTGTTCTCATGACGTATACTTTCATCGGTTTTATAGAATAATGAAATAAAGTTGCATGTCTAGATTTATGTAAACCAACTCCCGTAAAGAAGATGCCCTGAGCTCAAGAAGGCAAAAGCTACCACTGACCCTATCAAATGTTCACGGATACGTCTATTCTCAGGTCAAGACTATGAGGTATTACTTGAAAGTGGATTACACGAGCGAGAGGCGTGGGTTGTGGAGAGAGATTGTTCTGGCCGGAAGAATGTCTGAACTCCGCCAGAGCTCCCCACGGTTTAGGTTCGGTTTTGTAGAGGAATAGGATGCAACTCTCAATGTATTGATTGGGTGCATACGCACTATATATAGTACAAGGGGAAGTCATATCCTTAACTATACACAAGGAGGAAGACTTGGAGTACAAGGAATACACGTGCTAAATACATATACTCAACCCCCCCCCCCCCTCTCCGCGCGCAGTCGAAGCGGCGCCATTGCTGACGCAGAGACTGGACCGGAACTCCTCGAAGGACGTCGTGGGCAAGCCTTTGGTCATGATATCTGCAAATTGTTGGGATGTGGGAACGTGTAAAACACGAACATGGTCAAGAGCCACCTGATCCCGAACAAAATGAATATCAAGCTCAATATGCTTGGTATGACGATGATGAACCGGGTTGGCGGAGAGGTAGACGGCGGAGACGTTGTTGCAATAGACCATCGTGGCCTTGTCGACGGGACACGAGAGCTCGTGAAGGAGCTGACAAAGCCAGGAACACTCGGCGACGACGTTGGCCACAGCGCGATACTCAGCCTCAGCGCTAGACCGGGAGACCGTGGGCTGCCGCTTGGATGACCACGAGATGAGTGATGGACCAAGGAAGATGCAATAACCCGAAGTGGAGCGACGGGTGTCGGGGCAGCCGGCCCAGTCAGCGTCGGAGTATGCGATGAGGTCGGTGGTGGCGGAGGCGCGCAACGTGAGACCAAGGTCCATGGCGCCTCGGATGTAGCGGAGAATCCGCTTGACAGCGGCCCAGTGAACGTCACGAGGAGCATGCATGTGAAGGCAGACCTGTTGAACTGCATACTGAAGCTCCAGTCGAGTGAGAATGAGATACTGAAGAGCACCAACAATAGACCGGTAGAAGGCAACATCCGAAGCAGGAGAACCATCAGTAGCAGAGAGCTTGGCCTTCGTGTCAACAGGCGTGGCCGCGGATTTGCAGTTAAGCATTCCGGCACGGTCAAGGAGCTCATGAGCATACTTCCGCTGATGAAGGAAGAAGCCATCAGGACGGCGCACCACCTCAACACCGAGGAAGTAGTGCAAAGGACCCAAGTCCTTGATGGCAAACTCAGCACGAGGACGATCAGTAAGTTGACGAAGGAGCTCAGGTGTGCATGCTGTCAGGATGATGTCGTTGACGTAGAGGAGCAGATACGCCGTGTCGGTGCCCTGGTGATAGACAAACAGCGAGGTGTTGGAGCGTGTAGAGCGGAAGCCGAGCTGATGAAGGAACGCCGCGATGCGCTGGTACCAGGCGCGAGGAGCCTGCTTGAGCCCATATAATGAGCGGAAGAGCAGGCACACATGATCTGGACACGTCGTATCAACGAACCCCGTGGGCTACTGACAGAAAACCTGCTCCGCGAGATGACCATGAAGGAAGACGTTGGAGACGTCCATCTGATGTACCGGCCAGGCACGAGAGATCGCAAGTTGTAGAATAGTGCGGATCGTCCCAGGCTTAACAAACTGGAGCGAAAGTGTCGGTGAAGTCGACGCCGGCACGTTGGTGAAAGCCACGAACGACCCAACGCGCCTTGTAGCGGTCAAGGGTACCATCTGGGCGGAGCTTGTGCTTGAAAACCCACTTGCCGGTGATCACGTTGGCGTGCCGGGGGCGGGGAACAAGCTGCCAAGTCCGGTTCCTCTGCAAAGCATCGAACTCCTCCTGCATCACAGCCATCCAGAGAGGGTCGCGAAGAGCGGCCCGAACCGATGACAGTAGAGGGGATGGTGCCGATGTAGAGGCGGTGCAGACGTACTCATCCGAGGCGTAGCGGGAGCTCGGGCGAAAAACACCCGTGCGGGAGCGCGTGACCGGACTGGCCGCTGGTGGTGGAGGGCATGCAGGACCAGCGGCAGAGGAAGACGCCCCGGGCACAGCCGCGGGTGAGGCCGACCCATCGGGAGACGGTGGAGAGGCCAACTGGTGAGGCCGGCTCAGCAGGCGAAGGGGACGTCATGGGAGGCGTCGAGGCGGCCGCGGGCGAAGCCGGCCCGGCAGGTGAAGGGGACGCCGTGGGAGGCGTCGAGGCGGCCGCGGGCGAGGCCGGCCCGGCTGGCAAAGTGGACGCCGTGGGAGGCGTCAAAGCGGCCGCGGGCGAGGCCGGACCGGTGGGCGAAGGGGACGCCGTGGGAGGTGTCGAAGCGGCCGCGGGCGAGGCCGGCCCATCGTGCAGCAGGGGCACGGATGGGGGCATCAAGCCCGAGAAGGCGGCCGTGGAGGGGCCCGACCCGGAGGGGCCCACAGCGGGCGCCAGCGCAGAAGCGCCCGTCGCCGGCTGAAGCCGGCGACGCGATGGACCGACAGCGGGAGAGGATGAAGGCGCCACCTATTCCTGTGCAAAGGGAAAAACATGCTCATCAAAGTACACATGTCGAGAGGTGATGACACGGTGGGACACGGGGTCATAGCAGCGGTAACCCTTAGTGTTAGCCGGGTAACCAAGGAAGACACAAGGAACGGAGCGAGGAGCAAGTTTGTGAGGTGCGGTGGTGGTGGTGTTAGGATAGCAATGGCAACCGAAAATCCGGAGGCCATCGTAGGAGGGAGGAGTGCCGTACAGAAGGTGATGGGGAGCATAGTTCTAGCGAGGGCGAAAGGGGCGGAGGTTAATGAGGAGGGTGGCGGTGGCAAGAGCATCAGGCCAGAACTGAGGTGGCATATACGCATGGAAAAGTAAAGTGCGAACACACTCATTGAGGGTGCAAAGGATGCGCTCAGCGCGGCCGTTCTGCTGGGAGGTGTATGGACAGGTAAGGCGAAACACGGTGCCGTGGGAGGAAAGAAGGTGACGGATGGTGAGGTTGTCAAACTCTTTTCCGTTATCAATCTGAAGTGCGAGTATGGACCGCCCGAACTGTGTGGAGACATAAGCATAAAATGCGATGAGAGCAGCGGGAACATCAGGTTTCCTACGAAGAGGAAATGTCCACACAAAGTGAGAATAATCATCCAGTATAACAAGATAATAAAGATAACCGGAGTTACTGGGTACTGGAGAGGTCCATACATCGCGATGAATTAACTCAAACGGAAAAGAAGCAAATGTGGACGAGGAAGTAAAAGGAAGGCGAACATGTTTGCCTAACCGATAGGCTTCACATGAGTGAGCGGCCATTTTGTTACATGAAAAAGAAAATCCTCACATTATTTGACGAAGTGAAGAAGTGCTAGGATGCCCGAGGCGAGCATGACAAAGATCAACGCCGGCGGAAAGGGCTCGAGGACCACCCGAAGATGACGGCGACTGAACTGGGTAGAGGTCGCTGGGACTGTCACATCGGTGAAGTATCATCCTGGTGCGAGCGTCCTTAACAGAAAAGCCAACTTCGTCAAATTCCACAGTTACAAAATTATCACGAGAAAGATTACGAACAGAAACTAGATTCTGAATAAGATGTGGAGAAACAATGACATTATTAAGAGAAAGAGGTCTAGAGTTAGAGGGAAAACTAGCGGAACCAATATGAGAGATGGGAAGACCAGCACCATTGCCGATGATGATACGGGAGGGAGTGGAAGTGGGATAGACGGAGGAGAGGTTACCCGGATGAGCAGACATGTGTGCGGTGGCCGGAGTCCATGAACCAGTCGCCACCGCCAGAGTAGGGCGCCGGGGCCTGCTGGAGCGCCGCTAGCAGCGCCGGGTCCCAAGCCCTGGAGTAGGGCTGCTGTCCGGTGGGAGGCCCATAGGCCGCGCCGTACCCGGGGCCGCCGTAGGCAAGGGGCGGGGCGGGAGGGCCGCCGTAGGCCCCGAAGGCGCCCGGCTGAGGCGCGGCCAGGAGGGCCTGGTGGGTCGGCGGGCGGGGGCCGAGGATGCCCGGGGCGGGGGGTCGTGGCACCGGCATGCCGTACGCATGAACGACCCCCGTCCAGGGGTTATAGCCGTCGGCCCAGGGCGGCGTGGGCTGCTGTTGCCCAGCATAGTGGGGCTGCTGGGGGCCGCCACCTCCTTTCCCACCGCCTTGCTGAAGGAAATATGCTCTAGAGGCAATAATAAAGTTGTTATTTTATATTTCCTTATTCATGATAAAGGTTTATTATTCATGCTAGAATTGTATTGATCGGAAACCATAATACATGTGTGAATACATAAACAAACACAGTGTCTCTAGTAAGTCTCTACTAGACTAGCTCGTTGATCAAAGATGGTTAAGGTTTCCTAACCATGGACCTGAGTTGTCATTTGATAACGGGATCACATCATTAGGAGAATGATGTGATGGACAAGACCCATCCGTTAGCTTAGCATAATGATCGTTCAGTTTTATTGCTATTGCTTTCTTCATGTCAAATACATATTCCTTCGACTATGAGATTATGCAACTCCCGGATACCGGAGGAATGCCTTGTGTGCTATCAAACATCACAACGTAACTGGGTGATTATAAAGATGCTCTACAAGTATCTCCGAAGGTATCTGTTGAGTTGGCATACATCGAGACTAGGATTTGTCACTCCGAGTATCGGAGAGGTATCTCTGGGCCCTCTCGGTAATACACATCATAAGCTTGCAAGCAAACGACTAAGGAGTTAGTCGCGAGGTGATGTATTACAGAACGAGTAAAGAGACTTGCCGGTAACGAGATTGAACTAGGTATGAAGATACCGACGATCGAATCTCGGGCAAGTAACATACCGATGGACAAAGGGAATTACGTATGTTGTCATAACGGTTCGACCGATAAAGATCTTCGTAGAATATGTAAGAGCCAATATGAGCATCCAGGTTCGGCTGTTGGTTATTGACCGGAGAGGTGTCTCGGTCATGTCTACATAGTTCTCGAACCCATAGGGTCCGCACGCTTAACGTTCGATGACGATATAGTATTATATGAGTTATGTGATTTGGTGACCGAATGTTGTTCAGAGTCTCGGATGAGATCATGAACATGACGAGGAGTCTCGAAATGGTCGAGAGATAAAGATTGATATATAGGATGATGGTATTCGGACATCGGAAGTGTTCCGGAGGGTACCAGGTACTTATCGGGTCACCGAAAAGGAGTTTCGGGCACCCCCGGCAAATATATGGGCCTTATGGGTCAGGAGAGGGAACACACCAGCCCACAAGGGGCTGGTGCGCCCCCTATAGAGGCCGGCCTATGAGGAGGAGAAGGAAAGAGGGGAGGGAAAGGAAAGTGTGGAGTAGGACTCCCCCTTCCTTCCCTCCCCCCCCCTCTTTCCTTCCCCCTTCTTCATATAAGGAAAGGGGGGGGGGGGGGGGGGGCTAGGGCAAGGCAGCAGCCCTAGGGCTGCCGCCTGGTCTCTTGGGGCGCCCTAGGGGCTGTCTCCTCCCCTCCCACCTATATATATGTGGGGAGGGGGCGCCACACAAGGACACACCATTATCTTAGCCGTGTGCGGCGCCCCCGTCCACCGTTTACTCCCTCGGTCATATTTTCGCGGTGCTTAGGCGAAGCCCTGCGGAGATCACTTCACCGTCATCATCACCACGCCGTCGTGCTGACGGAACTCATCTACTACTTCGCCCGTCTTGCTGGATCAAGAAGGCGAGGACGTCATCGAGTTGAACGTGTGCAGAACGCGGAGGTGCCGTGCGTTCGGTACTAGATCGGTTGGAGCGCGAAGAAAGTTCGACTACATCAACCGCATTGTGAAACGCTTCCGCTTATGGTCTACGAGGGTATGTAGACACACTCTCCCCCTCGTTGCTATGCATTTCCATGGATAGATCATTGCGTGTGCGTAGAATTTTTTTTTGTTTTTCCATGCAACGAATCCCAATAGTGGTATCAGAGCCAGGTCTATGCGTAGATGATATGCACGAGTAGAACACAATGAGTTGTGGTCGGTGATAGTCATACTGCTTACCATCAATGTCTTATTTTGATTCGGTGGTATTGTGGGATGAAGCGGCCCAGACCAACCTTATATGTCCACGTACATGAGACCGGTTCCACCGACAGACATGCAACTAGTTTTGCATAAAGGTGGCTGGCGGGTGTCTGTTTCTCCTATTTTAGTTGAATCGAATTTGACTGCGGCCGGTCCTTGAAGAAGGTTAAAATAGCAAACTTGACGAATCATCGTTGTGGTTTTTGCCGTAGGTAAGAACGATTCTTGCTAGAAGCCCGTAGCAGCCACGTAAAACTTGCAACAACAAAGTAGATGACGTCTAACTTGTTTTTGCAGGGAATGTTGTGATGTGATATGGTCAAGACATGATGTGATATACGTTGTTGTATGAGATGATCATGTTTTGTAAGTTATCGGTAACTGGCAGGAGCCTTATGGTTGTCGCTTTATTGTATGAAATGCAAACGCCATGTAATTGCTTTACTTTATCACTATGCGTTAGCGATAGTCGTAGAAGCAATAGTTGGCAAGACGACCACGACGTAACGATGGAGATCAAGGTGTCGAGCCGGTGACGATGGAGATCATGACGATGCTTTGGAGATGGAGATCAAAAGCACAAGATGATGGCCATATCATGTCACATATTTTGATTGCATGTGATGTTTATCTTTTATGCATCTTATTTTGCTTAGAACGGCGGTAGCATTATAAGATGATCCCTTCACTTAATTTCAAGATAAAAGTGTTCTCCCTGAGTATGCACCGTTGCTACAGTCCGTCGTGTTGAGACACCACGTGATGATCGGATGTGATAGACTCTACGTTCACATACAACGGGTGCAAGACAGTTTTGCACATGCGGAATACTTGGGTTAAACTTGACGAGCCTAGCATGTACAGACATGGCCTCGGAACACTGGAGACCGAAAGGTCGAACGTGAATCATATAGTAGATATGATCAACATAGAGATGTTCACCATTGATGACTACCCCATCTCACGTGATGATCGGACATGGGTTAGTTGATTTGGATCACGTATCACTTAGATGACTTGAGGGATGTCTATTTAAGTGGGAGTTCTTAAGTAAATTGATTAAATTGAACTTAATTTATCATGAACTTAGTCCTGATAGTATTTGCATATCTATGTTGTAGATCAATAGCTCGCGATATAGCTCCCCTATATTTTTATATGTTCCTAGAGAAAACTAAGTTGAAAGATGATAGTAGCAATGATGCGGACTGGGTCCGTGATCTGAGGATTATCCTTATTGCTGCACAGAAGAATTATGTCCTTGATGCACCGCTAGATGAAAGACCTATTGCAGGAGCAGATGCAGACGTTATGAACGTTTGGCAAAGCTCGATATGATGACTACTTGATAGTTTAGTGCGCCATGCTTTACGGCTTAGAACCGGGACTTCAAAAATGTTTTGAACGCCACGGAGCATATGAGATGTTCCAAGAGCTGAAATTGGTATTTCAGACTCATGCCCGAGTCGAGAAGTATGAGACCTCTGACAAGTACTTTGCCTACAAGATGGAGGAGAATATCTCAACTAGTGAGCATGTGCTCAGAATGTCTGGGCACTACAATCGCTTGAATCAAGTGGGAGTTAATCTTCCAGATAAGATATTGATTGACAAAGTTCTCTAGCCACTATCACCAAGCTACTAGAACTTCGTGATGAACTATAATGTGCAAAGGATGACGAAAACGATTCCCAAGCTCTTCGCGATGTTGAAATCGACGAAGGTAGAAATCAAGAAAATGCATCAAATGTTGATGGTTAACAAAACCACTAGTTTCAAGAAAAAGGGCAAGGGATAGAAAGAGAACTTCAAGAAGAACAGCAAAAAGTTGCCGCTCCCATGAAGAAGCCCAAAGCTAGATCCAAACCTGAAACTGAGTGCTTCTACTGCAAAGGAAATGGTCACTGGAAGCGGAACTGCCCCAAAAAATTGGCGGATAAGAAGGATGGCAAAGTGAACAAAGGTATATTTGATATACATGTTATTGATATGTACTTTACTAGTGTTCATAGTAGCCCCTGGGTATTTGATAGCGGTTCAGTTGCTAAGATTTGTAACTCGAAACAGGAGTTGCAAAATGAACAGAGACTAGTTAAGGGCGAGGTGACGATGTGTATTGGAAGTGATTCCAAGGTTGATAAAATCACCATCGCACACTCCCTTTACCTTCGGGATTAGTGTTGAACCTAAATAAATGTTATTTGGTATTTGCGTTGAGCATGAATATGATTGGATCATGTTTATTGCAATATGGTTATTCATTTAAGTCAAAGAATAATTGTTGTTCTGTTTACATGAATAAAACCTTCTATGGTCATACACTCAATATAAATGGTTTATTGAATCTCGATCGTAGTGATACACATATTCATAATATTGATGCCAAAAGATGCAAAGTTGATAATGATAGTGCAACGTACTTGTGGCACTGCCGTTTAGGTCATATTGGTGTAAAGCGCATGAAGAAACTCCATGCAGATGGGCTTTTGGAATCACTTGATTATGAATCATTTGATACTTGCGAACCATGCCTCATGGGCAAGATGACTAAAACTCCGTTCTCCGGAACAATGGAGCGAGCTGATGACTTATTGGATATAATACATATCGATGTATGCGGTCCGATGAGTGTTGAAGCACGCGGCGGGTATCATTATTTTCTGACCTTCACAGATGATTTGAGTAGATATGGGTATATCTACTTGATAAAACACAAGTCTGAAACATTTGAAAAGTTCAAAGAATTTCTGAGTGAAGTGGAGAATCATCGTAACAAGAAAATAAAGTTTCTACGATCTGATCGCGGAGGCGAATATTTGAGTTACGAGTTTGTCCTTCATTTAAAACAATGTGGAATAATTTCACAACTCACGCCACCTGGAACACCACAGCGTAATGGTGTGTCCGAATGTCGTAACCGTACTTTATTAGATATGGTGCGATCTATGATGTCTCTTACCGATTTACCACTATCGTTTTGGGGTTATGAATTAGAGACAGCTGCATTCACGTTAAATAGGGCACCGTCTAAATCCGTTGAGATGACACCGTATGAACTATGGTTTGGCAAGAAATCTAAGCTGTCGTTTCTTAAAGTTTGGGGTTGCGACACTTATGTCAAGAGGCTTCAGCCTGATAAGCTCGAACCCAAATCGGAGAAGTGCGTCTTCATAGGATACCCTAAGGAAACAATTGGGTACACCTTCTACCACAGATCCGAAGGCAAGATCTTTGTTGCCAAGAATGGAACCTTTCTAGAGAAGGAGTTTCTCTCGAAAGAAGTGAGTGGGAGGAAAGTAGAACTTGATGAGATAATTGTACCTTCTCTCGAATTGGAAAGTAGCACATCAGAGAAAACCGTTCCTGTGATGCCTACACCAACTAGAGAGGAAGCTAATGATGATGATCATGAAACTTCGGATCAAGTTACTACAGAACTTCGTAGGTCAACCAGAACACGATCCGCACTAGAGTGGTACGGGAATCCTGTACTGGAAGTCATGTTACTAGACCAAGGCGAACCTACGAACTATGAAGAAGCTATGATGAGCCCAGATTCCGACAGATGGCTTGAGGCCATGAAATCTGAGATATGATCCATGTATGAGAACAAAGTGTGGACTTTGGTGCATTTGCCTGATGATCGGCAAGCCATAGAGAATAAATGGATCTTCAAGAAGAAGACTGGTGCTGATGGTAATATTACTGTCTATAAAGCTCGACTTGTCGCAAAAGGTTTTCGACAAGTTCAAGGAGTTGACTACAATGAGACTTTCTCACCCGTAGCGATGGTTAAGTCCGTCCAAATCATGTTAGAAATTGCCGCATTTTATGATTATGAAATCTCGCAAATAGACGTCAAAACTGCAGTCCTTAATGAATATCTTAAAGAAGAGTTTTATATGATGCAACCAGAAGGTTTTATCGATCTTAAAGGTGCTAACAAAGTGTGCAAGCTCCAGCGATCCATCTATGGACTGGTGCAAGCATCTCGGAGTTGGAATATACGCTTTGATGAGTTGATCAAAGCATATGGTTTTATACAGACTTGCGATGAAGCCTGTGTTTACAAGAAAGTGAGTGGGAGCTCTGTAGCATTTCTGATATTATATGTGGATGACATATTGTTGATTGGAAATGATATAGAATTTCTGGGTAGCATAAAACGATACTTGAATAAGAATTTTTCAATGAAATACCTCGGTGAAGCTGCTTATATATTGGGCATCAAGATCTATAGGGATAGATCAAGACGCTTAATAGGACTTTCACAAAGCACATACCTTGATAATTTTTTGAAGAAGTTCAAAATGGATCAGTCAAAGAAAGGGTTCTTGCCTGTGTTACAAGGTGTGAAGTTGAGTAAGACTCAAAACCCGACCACGGCAGAAGATAGAGAGAGAATGAAAGTCATTCCCTATGCCTCAGCCATAGGTTCTATAAAGTATGCCATGTTGTATACCAAACCTGTTGAGTACCTTGCCATGAGTTTGGCAACGGGGTACAATAGTGATCCAGAAGTATATCACTGGACAGCAGTCAAAATTATCCTTAGTTACTTAAGAAGGACTAAGGAGATATTTCTCGGTTATAGAGGTGATAAAGAGTTCGTCGTAAAGGGTTACGTCGATGTAAGTTTTGACACTGATTCGAATGACTCTAAGTCTCGATCTGGATACATATTGAAAGTGGGAGCAATTAGCTAGAGTAGCTCCATGCAGAGTATTGTAGACATAGAAATTTGCAAAATACATACGGATCTGAATGTGGCAAGCCCGTTGACTAAACTTCTCTCACAAGCAAAACATGATCACACCTTAGTACTCTTTGGGTGTTAATCACATGGCAATGTGAACTAGATTATTGACTCTAGTAAACTCTTTGGGTGTTGGTCACATAGCGATGTGAACTATGGGTGTTAATCACATGGCGATGTGAACTAGATTATTGACTCTAGTGCAAGTGGGAGACTGAAGGAAATATGCCCTAGAGGCAATAATAAAGTTGTTATTTTATATTTTCTTATTCATGATAAAGGTTTATTATTCATACTAGAATTGTATTGATCGGAAACCATAATACATGTGTGAATACATAAACAAACACCGTGTCCCTAGTAAGCCTCTACTAGACTAGCTCGTTGATCAAAGATGGTTAAGGTTTCCTAACCATGGACATGAGTTGTCATTTGTTAACGGGATCACATCATTAGGAGAATAATGTGATGGACAAGACCCATCCGTTAGCTTAGCATAATGATCGTTCAGTTTTATTGCTATTGCTTTCTTAATGTCAAATACATATTCTTTCGACTATGAGATTATGCAACTCCTGGATACCGGAGGAATGCCTTGTATGCTATCAAACGTCACAACGTAACTGGGTGATTATAAAGATGCTCTACAGGTATCTCTGAAGGTATCTGTTGAGTTGGCATAGATCGAGACTAGGATTTGTCACTCCGAGTATCGGAGAGGTATCTCTGGGCCCTCTCGGTAGTACACATCATAAGCTTGCAAGCAAACGACTAAGGAGTTAGTCACGAGGTGATGTATTACAGAACGAGTAAAGAGACTTGCCGGTAACGAGATTGAACTAGGTATGAAGATACCGACGATCAAATCTCGGGCAAGTAACATACCGATGGACAAAGGGAATTACGTATGTTGTCATAACGGTTCGACCGATAAAGATCTTCGTAGAATATGTAGGAGCCAATATGAGCATTCAGGTTCCTCTGTTGGTTATTGACCGGAGAGGTGTCTCAGTCATGTCTACATAGTTCTCGAACCCGTAGGGTCCGCATGCTTAACGTTCGATGACGATATAGTATTATATGAGTTATGTGATTTGGTGACCGAATGTTGTTCGTAGTCCCGGATGAGATCACAGACATGACGAGGAGTCTCGAAATGGTCGAGAGGTAAAGATTGATATATAGGACGATGGTATTCGGACGCCGGAAGTGTTCCGGAGGGTACCGGATACTTATCGAGTCACCGGAAAGGAGTTTCGGGCACCCCCGGCAAAGATATGGGCCTTATGGGCCAGGAGAGGGAACACACTAGCCCACAAGGGGCTGGTGCGCCCCCTATAGAGGCCGGCCTATGAGGAGGAGAAGGAAAGAGGGGAGGGAAAGGAAAGTGTGGAGTAGTACTCCCCCTTCCTTCCCTCTCCCCCTCTTTCCTTCCCCCTTCTTCATATAAGGAAAGGGGGGGGGGGGGCAGGGCAAGGCAGCAGCCCTAGGGCTGCCGCCAGGTCTCTTGGGGCGGCCTAGGGGCTGCCTCCTCCCCGCCCACCTATATGTATGTGGGGAGGGGGCGCCACACAAGGACACAATATTGTCTTAGCCGTGTGCGGCGCCCCCGTCCACCGTTTACTCCCTCGGTCATATTTTCGCCGTGCTTAGGCGAAGCCCTTCGGAGATCACTTCACCACGCCGTCGTGCTGATGGTACTCATCTACTACTTCGCCTGTCTTGCTGGATCAAGAAGGCGAGGACGTCACCGAGCTCAACGTGTGCAGTATGCGGAGGTGCCGTGCGTTCGGTACTAGATCGGTTGGAGCGCGAAGAAAGTTCGACTACATCAACCGTGTTGTGAAACGCTTCCGCTTACGGTCTATGAGGGTACGTGACACACTCTCCCCCTCGTTGCTATGCATCTCCATGGATAGATCATTGCGTGTGCGTAGAATTTTTTTGTTTTTCCATGCAACGATTCCCAACACTTGCCGCTGGCCGCCGCGGCCACGACGGCGATTCCCGCCGTTCCCGCCGTTGGCAGCGCGCGGCGGCTGCGGCATCGGCTGCTGCGGCGGGGGCTACATAGGCGCCGGCGGCAGTGGTGTCGGGGCACCGTGAGAGAGACCGGCGGCGGGGCGGCGCGGGTACGGAGGTTCTTCATTCGACGCCCCTCAAGACGAAGATAGGCCACAACCCGCTCATAGGTGGGATTGGCCATGAGGGTGAGGTTGGACGCGGCGTTGCCGAAATCCTTGTTGAGGCCGGCGGTGAGGGTGGACAAAAGAAGCTCATCTTCCACCTTGAACCCGACGTCATTGAGCTCATCGGAGAGGGTCTTGAGGCGGAGACAGAAGGCGTCGATGGTGGAGTCATTCTGGTGACACCCAAAAAACTCCTGCTGCAAGAAGACGATCCGCTGGAGCTTGTTGTCGGTGAAGAGGCCATTGATCTTGGTCCACACCGTGTAGGCATCGTCCCCATCGCGAACGACGGTGTGGAAGATGTCCGGAGAGACGGTGAGGAAGAACCACCGGATGAGGGTGGCGTCAATGGCCAGCCAGTTGGCGTCACGGCGCATGGCGAAGAAGTTGGTGAGGCCGTCCACGTGATCACGAAGGTTGTACTCATGGAAGAGGAGATTGAAGTAGGTTTTCCATGCGTAGTAATTGGCGGAGGTGTGGGAGAGGGTGATGGGGACGTGATCGGAGAGGGCGATGTTGCGGATGTCAGCGGCAAGGGGCTCATCGGGTTCAGAGCTGTAGGAGGAGTCGAAGGGGTTGCTAGGGCGGAAGGAGGAAGACATGGCGGCGCGCGGTGGGAGGTGGTGGCGGCGCGAGTGGATTAGGGTTAGGGTTTTTGTGGGAGAAGGAGGGAGAGGCGCGGCGGGAGAGGAGCAGCTGGGGAGGAAGCGGCGCGGTGGGAGGGAGATGCTGTAGGGTAACGCAGCAGAAAACAAAAATTTTCCGACCTACGCACCAGCCCAGGACCACTATGGAGACTGCATACAAGGTTTGATCATTTTCGTTACCGACTCGAAGCGCAGCGGAAGTAGAGTCGATGACGATCGGCGGTGCAGATCCCCGCAGCTAGGATTTACAACCTCCCAACCGCGAGGATGTATACCCTCGTCTTCCCTTCGGACAGCCCTCCGGGAGGCTGTCGAACAGTCCCCCAGACGATGTCGCGGACAGCCCTTCGGGAGGACCTTCGAAACTCGAACGGTCACTCGGACAGCCCTTCGGGAGGACTCACAGAACTCGGACCGTCACTTGGACAGCCCTTCGGGAGGCACTCTCGAACAGCCCCTCGGGCACTAAGATCGAAACTACGACCTCTCTACAGAGTTGCACACATACGGTGTCATCTATCCGGCAGGGCTTCGCCGTCCAGAACTAGTTCCCACCGGAACCCAGACAGCCTTTCGGCTCTACGAAACTATTTTGCTGGGAGGGAGAGAGAATGCCAGATCATGCATGGCTTGTGTGAGAGCTAAGGATGGGGAAATGGCTGCCAAGATCACTCCTATATATAGGCTAGCCAAGGGGTAAAATTGTCACACAAAAACCCCAAAGTGCCCTTGGAATATCCCTTTCCAAAAGGGAATATGCCATATGGGAGTGCCATGTGGAGCACCATGGTGCTCCACCTCCTTGGCCGGCCACCCTTGGGGGGGGACCCCCCCATGAGGTGCCATGCCCTCCTTCCCCTTCTAGAAGGCCCTTTTGGAATTTCCAAAAAGGTGCTTTCCATAAAATTCCCAAAAAGCACTTTCACTATTCACGACGACATTTTTCAGCGTCCGTTCGAACTGAAAATATTTATGTGGGCTTAGAACATTTCCAGTACCCACTAAAATAATTTTCAATGCGTTCTGGAACAATTCCAGTTTAGTGATTTCATCTGCGAAAAGCATCTGAAGCGGTTCCGGCAGCCCCGGAACATTTCCGGTTTTTCTTCCAGAAAATTCCCAGAAGTTTCCAGAATGATTCTGGTATCCTCCAAGAATTATCAGGCATGTGCGGAAACCATTTTGACTAAATGGTATCCCCTGAAACAACTTTTCAGTTTCACCGGAACTCATCCGGTGACCTCTCTCTGCGGAACTTTTCCGCTGTCCGAAACTTTTCGGTGTCCGAAACTTTTTCGGTGATTTTCTCTCAGACTCCCTATCTAGTATTCAGCAGATAGATGACCCTTAAGCGTGTGACCCTATAGGTTCGGTGAAGTATAGACATGACACGGAACCCCTTCCGATCAATGATCAACATCGGAGCCGTGGACACCCATATTGACCCCTATACCCACACGAATGAATATTCGAGTGAACCTCCAGTTGCCGTGTGCTATTCCTGTTGCTTCGTGATATGTTACAAATACCCGAGGTGAGACATGTTGGCATTCCCGTGGATCAACACTTGTCCACTATGCTAGTTACCTCGTTACCGGTATTGTTCTCTTTTCTCGTTCCCATGTTCCGGCATCCCCGTGATCAAATCACAAAGTGTCTGGCCAGACGATGATGGATACCGTAACACCGAGAGGGCCCAGAGATATCTCTCCATCGCCGGAGGAGCAAATCCCAATCTTGAGCTATCAAGTTACTTGACACACTTTTCCATGAACCCGTAAGCCGCCGTAATAGCCACCCATTTACGGATGACGTTTAACAAACACCAAAGTTCATGAAGCAAGCATGAAGAAACTCGATACTCTCATGGTCTAAGGAATCATGCAAACATTAACCATCTCTGTGTTATTAACCATTAACTTGTGACGAAAGAATCTCATAGCATAACATCAATCGGGTCGATTCAACACAAATGTTCTGCTAACATTGTGCCCTCAAAATTGCTGGCATAGTCATGCCCATGATCAGGAAAACAGGATCATCATGCAATACTTGAGCCAGTCATAGAGGCTTGACTAGGAATACATTTTATCGTTTATTATTCCACACGTGCATATGAGTCTTCCTCCGAGCCTTGTTTTATTTGCAGACTCGAGAACCATAGCAGTTATAGCATGGAACATAAACCTAATTATGAACAGGGAGATAATCAATAACATTTATTATTGCCTCTAGGGCATATCTCCTACAGACTCCCACTTGCACTAGAGTCAATAATCTAGTTAATGCTAATGCACTTCACACCTGTGGCACACCGGTGTAAATATGCTTTGCTTGTGGTATAGCCTGATGTCTAACGGATCTGACGACTTCAGCTCCGTGTGTATCTTTGCATATCCTCGCGTTTTCACGCTTTCACAAAATTCATATTTTGTGTGGACTTGGCTTTGTATGTATGCGAATCACAGGTCGAACCTGGATTCCTCAGACTGAGTTATGGAGCAACTACTTGCAGTAGTGTCCCATTGACAAAAGCCATCTTGGAACCATACTAAGTTCATGAATGAACTATATGATTCAACATCTTTTTTGTCACTTTAAAGGCGGCAACATACTTCGCCTCTGTTATAGAATTCGCCACAGTAACTTGTTTGGAACAATTTCCAACTACCGTGCCACCATATTGTGTGTTACACAAAACCCTCAATTTAAATCGAAAATCGCTTGGAGCATGGATGAAGACTGTATCGATGTAACCTTTTACAACGAACTCTTCATGATCTCCGCTTGCGAGAAAACATGCCATCGGTGCTACTATAGTACTCAATGACCCTTTTTCACTGTTGTCCCATGATCAGAACTTTTGATCACTTTGGTATCTATACTCGCAACAACTTTGGGAGTATTGGACATATCTGGTTGTTTTTACATACCATGGAATACATGATTAATCCAAACACAAGAGTGTGTGGAATCTCCATCATGTATTTTGCTCATCAGTGTTTTGGGACACCGAGTCTTGCAAAAACTCTTTCCATGTGACTTCGGCAAGAATCACTCCTTGACGTTTTTAATGCTAAAAGGTTTTAGCATCTTGTCAATATGTATCTTTTCTCAGCCCCATTAGGTAAATCTATCTCCATAGATCATCATGCCTAATATAAAGGCTATTTAGCCCAAGCACTTCATCGAAAAACTATTTTCAAATGAAGTCCTAATTCGTGTCAAGAAATTTATTTCCAATTAACAATGTGTCAAGCACACAACGGTTTTTAGAAATTTTGTTATGCTCCCACTTACTTTCTTGAATCATAAGCATCTTCGTTACCCATTGATGAAGTCAAAACCTTTTTGACCATTTCATCAAAGCGAAGATTCCAACTCCATTTTGCTCTCTTCTGTCCATTGCTGGAACTCTGAAGTATGCACATTCACTAGCATCCTCTGGATCGACAAAATACTTTGGACTGTATCACTCACAAGTCCTAGGTTGCATTTCCATCTTATGGAAATCCTTTTGGCATCCATGTTTCATATCTCATGACTGAAATATGTATTAATTGCTAGTTCAACCCGAACCGACTTTAAGCATCGCTACGGTGAAACAATCTCATCGTAGTCAACTCCTTGAACTTGTATTGCAACAAGTCGAGCTTCATGGATAAAACATTTTTATTCGTATCAGTTATAGTTCCATAAATATTCGTCAGACTCTAAGTCTTCCGAAAGGTGTATCAAGGTTTTAATCTTGAATCACTTATATGGAAACTATCTCGGATTGTATTGGCATTTAGCCAATTCCGGAGTCAGGGCCCATCAACGCTTCCTTGTGTATCGTAGGTATACTGTTGTCTAACAACAATATCTCGTTGCGCACCTGATAGGTTAGCACGAGCCTTGCCTACGTGGTTCAGCTGCAAGTTCGACTGAAGTCCATACATTTTATTGTAGAGACTTCTGTATCAGTCGCAGTAGGAAACTCCGGAATTACTTCCAAGGTCTCTTTCCTTTGACCTGATGACGAAGATACTGTTTACCTCGTCGAGTTGCACTATTCTCCCACTCACCTTTTTGAAAGAACCATTTTCTTCAAAAAGCATACCGTTCTTTGTGGCAAACCTATTTGCCTCGGTATAGTGAGGGAGGAATACCCAATTGCTTGGGATAACCTACAAGGTAGCACTTGTCTGATTTGGAATAGGTTTGTAACCTTTTACACAAGCCCCATATTCCAAATGTTTAAGAAAAGATATAACATGGTTGGGCGTACCATACCATGGCGTCATTTCAACAGACCTGATGGAGCTCTTTTCAGTGTAAAAGCCGTAGTCTCTAAAGCATCACTCTTTAAAAGGGATAATGGCAAATTTATATATGTCATCTTTGATCTTACCATGTCATAAATGGTTTGATTACATCTTCACGGACTTTCCACATGCAATGGTGTTCCGGGAGGTGCAAGTTATGAAACTACTTTCATAACTCATCAGACATTCGCTAAACTTGTAACTCAAATATTCCTGTCTGCAATCAAATTGTAGAAACATAATTTTCTTGTTACAATAACTTCTACTTCATTCTTGAAAACCTTTTGAATGAATTCAAAAGATCTAGACTTATGTCTCATCAAGTAAATATACATATATCTACTTGAGTCATTTCTGAAAATAGATAAATCCACTGTTTGCAATAACATTTATCGGACTACATACATCAAAATGTATGAACACCAATAAGTTATTTGCTCGTTCCTTATGGCCTGTGAACGGTATTTCAGTCACTTTACTTTTCGGAGGAAAGTTGCAAGTGTCAGATGATTCAAAATCAAACGACTTTAAAATCCATCGTAATGGAATTTATCCATGCGGGTTTCTCCAATGTGACCAAATGCAGTGCCACACTTGTGTGGTATTCTTTTAGTCTTACGACATTTAGCGTCAGTGTTATGGATGTATCATATTACTATCAATATTCATAACATACATCCCATCTGGATGGAAGCATGGCTCTAAATGTTATTCATAACACTGAACAACAGTTGTTCTTTTATGAACAACCCTTTTGCAACAACATTGTGCAAGGGGCTAGAGTGTAAAACTCTAAAATGAATTATGAAAGTAAATCCAGAGGTAATATATTAATATCATTATTCATAACATACATCTCATTCTCAATGAAAGTATGGC
The DNA here is from genome assembly GCA_011799875.1 of Thinopyrum elongatum. Lineage (NCBI taxonomy): Eukaryota > Viridiplantae > Streptophyta > Magnoliopsida > Poales > Poaceae > Thinopyrum > Thinopyrum elongatum. The sequence continues at coordinate 579,256,699 of CM022300.1, read as the reverse complement.
CCTTATGTTATTCATAACTTCGAACATAAAAAGTTCTCTTATGAACAACCTTCTTGCAAGACACCTTATGCAATGGGCTAGAGTTTGTGAAACTCCAAACGAATTATAAAAATAAATACAGACGGTAATACACCGATGGAAGGTATAGTAACATTTACTATGTTCCCCGTGTATACCTAAAACTCATTTCTGGCTAGTCTTTCAGGCCATAGTAGTTCTTACATCGAGTTGCAACAGAAAGCAATCGAGCGGGTATCTTTGTGATTAACTCACAATACCCAAGAATCAGTGATTAACAATTTAATCATAATTCCCAAGGACTATATCTTTGACCAGCCTTCTATACATCAAAAACTTGTATGATATTCATACATGAGCTGGATATTCCAGTCTCCTTTCTTTCTGCCTTTATACTCCTAACAGTTTAACTTTCAGTATTTCTCCTACTCTCAGAAAAAGCACCGAACTTAAGAGTGGCGTTAGCCCCGGACTTCCTAGGCGTGAAAGTCTTACTAACACCCTTCGGACACTTCCTTTCTCTTCAAGTTGTTGTTTTATTCACCTTTCATCATATGATAGGCGTTCTTCTGGATCCCTCTCTTATCAGTCTAATGCATAGTAAACTCCTTTACTAATAGTTTGCAAACAAACATTGCTTTGGATATCTCATATCTTGTAGCCTTTGTCTGTCTCTGAAAATGATTTTCAGATTCCATGAATATCACATAACTATCCAAACTTTCGAAGTTCGGGTCTCATGGAAGCAAATGTATTGCACTTGACTGAAACAGAATTCTAGCTTTTGGATCGAAGGACGAGAGTCACATGATCCATAGCATAAGCGAAAGAATACCGAAAGTATGCGATAGGACAAAGTCCTTCTCGGCACTCTTGAGGAGAATCCTCACATTACGTTACCAACCGTAAATTTTTAACCAGATATTTAACAGCTATTCAATTTTAATAGGGAAGGTGGAAATGCGAGCCATTATTCTACAACTATTATGCAAATCACACTTAGACAGTGTTCAAAATTAATTGCACTGAGAATTAAACAAGATAATTCTACAGTGCGCTCCCACTCAAATCAATATCTCTCATAATTGATTGTGAGTGATTCAAGATCCGCATTTCAATTCAACGCCATTGATGGTAGCATCACTGATGACGAAAATCTCAATCGGTAGGCAAACTTGCCAATCACATCTCTATGTGACTCTTGTTCATCTTTCGATGCGTGTGTTCCGAGCTCATGACTTTCATGCCTGAACGTCAAGACAACCAAGTGATCTCGCTGCGAGGTCTCAACTGACCCGCCTCACACATCCCTAATCGTTCGTACCCATGTTAGCATGTGATACCCCGAAAAGTTAGGTGCCGTGACGGTGCTACACTTGGGAGAACACTAACTACTTGATATTTTTGTGAGAGATCACCCTAATAAAAGCGACTACCGCGCAATCAAGAAGGGTGCAACATAAGGGATAAACATCTCAGGCAATTCATAATAGCATGATATGGTATAGCCCTTTCTGACGGAGAAGTCTTGTATTCCTTCGTCTTCGGCATTCACGTCGGTGATCACCTTCGCGAAGATTGCCACCACCTTGTCGATGCAGCAGATAATATTGCTATCTCTATAGCTAATAAAATAATGCATTACACAAGGTTGACACACAGGTCATTTAAAGTGCAATCATATGGCTCCAGCCATCATGCCAAATCATGACACGCAGGTCATGTTAATCAATTTACATTATATAGTCATCTCATACATAATCAAATTATTATGAGCACCGCTATACCACATCACATGCACATGTAAACCCTCCTGCAAAACCAAGTTAGACGTCTCTAATCGGTTCATGCAAAAACTTGTTTTACGTGGCTTCTAAGGTTTCGAAACAAACCGAAGCTACCAACGTCCATCATCAAGTATGATAATTCAAGCGCTAGTTTAACAATGCGGGGTGTATGAAAACCGAGATAATAAAATCTCGAGCCCCATACTGAACTTCGTCATACGCATGACCCCTGTGCAGATCATATCTGCATTGCCCTTTCATCTGCGAAATTTCATCTTTCTTTTTAACTACGGTGGAATTCAATGAACTGTTAGCACTTCGTTGATCAATCAGGATCGCGGACTGCCAGAACATTGAAACTCCACCATGCTGTTATCAAGATCAGAAATATGCAAATTCCAGGGAAGCAACAAGAATATCGGGTAACAGATTTCATCTGCTACCCGCACAAATAATTTTCAGTAATAGAACTCATCTACTACCTAATTATATTGTGCAACACCCATACATCTCATGTATTCTAGATCGCAACCTGCATCTACGCATAGCACGGCTCATGATGCCACTGTAGGGTAACGCAGCAGAAAACAAAAATTTTCCGACCTACGCACCAGCCCAGGACCACTATGGAGACTGCATACAAGGTTTGATCATTTTCGTTACCGACTCGAAGCGCAGCGGAAGTAGAGTCGATGACGATCGGCGGTGCAGATCCCCGCAGCTAGGATTTACAACCTCCCAACCGCGAGGATGTATACTCTCGTCTTCCCTTCGGACAGCCCTCCGGGAGGCGGTCGAACAGTCCCCCGGACGATGTCGCGGACAGCCCTTCGGGAGGACCTTCGAAACTCGAACGGTCACTCGGACAGCCCTTCGGGAGGACTCACAGAACTCGGACCGTCACTTGGACAGCCCTTCGGGAGGCACTCTCGAACAGCCCCTCGGGCACTAAGATCGAAACTACGACCTCTCTACAGAGTTGCACACATACGGTGTCATCTATCCGGCAGGGCTTCGCTGTCCAGAACTAGTTCCCACCGGAACCCAGACAGCCTTTCGGCTCTACGAAACTATTTCGCGGGGAGGGAGAGAGAAGCCAGATCATTGCAATGGCACATGTATGTGAGAAGGAGTGAGTCTTTAGGCAGCCCCCTCCACCCCTATTTACAGGCCAAGCCCAAGGGTGGCTTCTCCAAGAAGCCAAGGGGAAAAATACCAAAGGACCCTCAAGGTGGCTTCTCCAAGAAGCCACCCAAAAAGCACTTTCACTATTCACGACGACATTTTTCAGCGTCCGTTCGAACTGAAAATATTTATGTGGGCTTAGAACATTTCCAGTACCCACTAAAATAATTTTCAACGCGTTTTGGAACAATTCCAGATTAGTGATTTTCATCTGCGAAAAGCATCTGAAGTGGTTCCGGCAGCTCCGGAACATTTCCGGTTTTTCTTCCAGAAAATTCCCAAAAGTTTCCAGAATGATTCTGGCACCCTCCAAGAATTATCGGGCATGTGCCGAAACCAATTTGACTTTATGGTATCCTCTGAAACAACTTTTCAGTTTCACCAGAACTCATCCGGTGACCTCTCTCTGCGGAACTTTTCCGCTGTCCGAAACTTTTTCGGTGATTTTCTCTCAGACTCCCTGTCTAGTATTCAGCAGATAGATGACCCTTAAGCGTGTGACCCTATAGGTTCGGTGAAGTATAGACATGACACGGAACCCCTTCCGATCAATGATCAACATCGGAGCCGTGGACACCCATATTGACCCCTATACCCACACGAATGAATATTCGAGTGAACCTCCAGATGTCGTGTGCTATTCCTGTTGCTTCGCGATATGTTACAAATACCCGAGGTGAGACATGTTGGCATTCCCGTGGATCAACAACTTGTCCACTATGCTAGTTACCTCGTTACCGGTATTGTTCTCTTTTCTCGTTACCGTGTTCCGGCATCCCCGTGATCAAATCACAAAGTGTCTGGCCAGACGATGATGGATACCGTAACACCGAGAGGGCCCAGAGATATCTCTCCATCGTCGGAGGAGCAAATCCCAATCTTGAGCTATCAAGTTACTTGACATACTTTCCCATGAACCCGTAAGCCGCCGTAATAGCCATCCATTTACGGATGACGTTTAACAAACCCCAAAGTTCATGAATCAAGCATGAAGAAACTCGATACTCTCATGGTCTGAGGAATCATGCAAACGTAAACTATCTCTGTGTTATTAACCATTAACTCATGACGAATGTATCTCATAGCATAACATCAATCGGGTCGATTCAACACAAATGTTCTTCTAACATTTGTGCCCTCAAAGTTGCTGGCATAGACATGCCTATGATTGGGAAAACATAATCATCATGCAACACTTGAGCTAGTCTTAGAGGCATGACTAGGAATACATTTTACCGTTTATTATTCCACACGTGCATATGGGTTTTCCCCAGAGCCTTTATGGATATACGGGCTCGGGAACCACAGCAGTTATAGCATGGAACATAAACCTAATTATGAACACGGAGATAAATAATAACATTTATTATTGCCTCTAGGGCATATCTCCTACAGATGCGCGGCTAGGAGGGGAGGTGGGCGCGGCGCAGCGGCTGGTGGTGCGGCGGCGCAGCGGCGGCCAAGGGAGGCGACGACGGCGCGGGTAGGGCAGGGACCGAAGAAAGGCTGATACCATGTAGAGGAATAGGATGCAACTCTCAATGTATTGATTGGGTGCATACGCATATGTATATATAGTATAAGGGGAAGTCATATCCTCAACTATACACAAGGAGGAAGACTTGAAGTACAAGGAATACACGTGCTAAATACATACACTCAACAGGTTTGTGGGTTTTCAGACGTCTAGACGGATATTTGCTGAATAGCGTCGAAGACCTAAAAATGTCGGAATAATCCGGTCCAAACATTTTGATGATCCACGTCGCTGTTGCTCTCATACTTAGGGCATGTACAATGAATAGCTCCAGGGTGATGCCTCGCATGCCATGTAGCATCGAATATCAGGTAAAGTAGGTTTGGATAAGGAAGTAAGATCCTCTTCAGGATGCGGGTGCTTGGAGAGAAAAAATGTGGTCCGGTGTCAAAAGTTGAAAATGTTGGAGTAAAAAGTAGAGATGCATGTGTACTAGAGTCTTTATTTTTTATTTTTTAATAAGGCCCATTAATGATAGCTTGCATCGGAGACAAAAAAATAAATATAGATATCTCAAACTACTTTTTGTCATGGGGCATCTATATCCATATGTCACCGTTGTACATGCCCTTAGAGTTTGTCGGCTCCCACGAATCTTAGGGCGATACGAACTTCACAAGTCACACTGATCTACTTTGCAGTCATCTTGGATATTGCAACCTTTTCTCTTTTACATGGATCAGTCGGCAAAAGACACAAATTTAACCTCAAGGCGAAACTATTTCACAAACTAAATTGTTTTTGAAAGTATTTCACCCAGCTGACCTCCAATGTGCAACGCCTGACAGCAAGGTGCTGCACTCTACTGTGCAGCGCCTAACACTCAGGCGCCACACCTGTGCAGCGCCTAACTGTAAGGAGTTGCACTACACTGTGCAGCGCCTAGCTGCAATGAGTTGCACAGTAGAGTGCAGCGCCTTGCTATCAGGCGCTACACAAAAGGGTCGGCGGGGTGAAATATTTTTAAAAATAATTTAGCTTGTGACATACTTTCGCTCTAAGGTCAAATTTGTCAATTTTGCCGGATCAGTCGATGCGGCAACCTTTTCCTTTTGACATGAATATAGCAACTTTATTTGCCGGCAAAGTGAACGCAACTACAACTAAGCGGCAGGCTTTTACACTATCGTCTCGTCGATCTTTCTTCTCTCTTTTCACCTTTTGGCCACGACGGGATGGGCCTATAGCATCTACTCTACCATCCAAAGTTACCACGGCAGCGAAAAAGTGTCACCGGAGTTACGAGAACGTGCGATTTAGCGATGTCCGATCTAGTGCTAGCTTTCCCTTTTCCTCCTTGTTGTCGACGGGGAAGGCGTGGGCGGCACCGGCGCACCGCCGGTTGAAAAAGTCGCCCCGTCACGCTCCACTCCGACCCCGACGGCACCGCCAGTAGAAGATCTTCCGGGGATTCCGGCCTGAGTACCCCGCGGAGTGGACTGGATCTCCGGTGAGTGGTGTTGCTTTGCACCCATGCGCGCGACGGGGACGCAAGGAACCGACGACCGAAACGTACTACCTACGATATGATCTATCTACATCGATCACATGCCGCACGGCTGATGCGCCGAGCAAGCTGCACCGCGCAATGCTTTGCCAAAACAGTGCCGCTCCACGTGCCCACCCTAGCTCGCAAACGTGATGCGGTTCCAACGGCTCATGGTGCCCCCGGCACAAGAGGATCGATCAGTACTGACTCGGTGATAGACAGCTCCAACCCCAAAGTCAAGTCAAGAGGTCGATGAGCACTGCTCATGGCTGTCCAAGATAGGTACGAGTTGGGGCCATGCGAGTGACTATGAGACGACCGGCACGCCTTCTATTTGGTGCTATGCGTCCGATTTTCATATTTTATACCTCAGAATCATATAAACCATGCAAAATAAACTTACGTACTACAACACGCTAGCCACTACGCTTCGTCGTCGAAGATGTCCACGACATCGGTGCCGGGCGGCGGGTAGATGGGCCGTAGGAGGGCTCCGGCTTCTCCTCCTCGTCATCATTCATATACGCGATCATCTCATCGACTTTCGCAGCGTGCTCCGCCTCTGCCTTCTGCCGACAGCGACGTTTGGCCTCCGCCTTTGATTCCGACCCGGGGGGGGGGGGGGGGGGGGGGGGGATTGAGGATCGCCCGCTCCTCCACCTGTAGATCCGCGTCCCCAGCGTCCCCCATATCCTCCTCCTCCGGATCCACCACGTCCGGATCTACTCAAGGAGTTGCAGCCGGCCCTCCGATGTTAGATATGAGTAGCTCCTTACCTGACGGCGTGGGGGCATGGCTACTAGTGGTGACGGACGGCGATTGGAAAGTGCGGCGGCGGCGGATGGGAGGGGGGAAATGTGGACGGGTAGGGTTTTGGTGCCGGCGGTCGGCTTAAATAGCCAGGCAAGGCACTACGCGGCCCTCCGAAGCGGCATCATTGGTCCGACGAAGGAGACGAATTTCAGACCTCCGGGTTTCGAAATGTTTTCCTTTGGAAACAATCATCGGTCCGACGTGACGGACGCGTCCGATCGCCCGGGCCTCTTATATTCGCCCTAAATTTGAGCTAAATATATATAAGGGGTGCCGATCAGCCCGGGGATTTGAGATCCGTTTAAGGCGCCCGTCTGGGCTTTTTTTTTTATGATCGATCACTGACAGGCTGTCTGACCGGGTGTTTGAGGCGGATTGAAGTGTGCGGCTGTAGATGCTCTAAGAGTAGTCACTCACTGGTCCTTAGATGTAGACGACTGACCCTGGCTATGAGATGAGATGGCCAGATAAGCACGCACGTGCTGGTGAGTGCACCGCTCCCGGCTTGAGACTCTTGTAGCGTACGTGTCCTTGCCCACACCGGTGGATCGACGAGACACGGTCGTGGTATCGCTCTCTTCCACGTACGTACGGGCCGGTGCGGGTGCAGCGGCTTCGTCAATCGTCATCCGGGCGGGAACACGTCAAAACGATTGGGACGTGCACGCGCCGAGGCGTAGCAATCCAGTCCTCTCAAGGATCGCCACAGGTCAGGTAGACGCGCTTGACCGTCAGGTTGCTTTCGTGGCAATCTCTGACTTTCATTGTCACAAGTCACAACCAATCACGTTTTCTATAATAAAGTTCACAAATTTATGAACAGTTTTGCTAAAGCACATCTAGATGTGCTCTAAGTATTGCACATCTAAGTCCTATGTCATTAATTTTATAATAAGATTCGTATGAACTAAAATCACGACACTTATTTTACACATTAGCTAAATGTCAGTCGACCTGACTTTAGCTAATGGATCAGTCGATTTTGAGATGCCCGAAGAAATTCGCCGGAGGAAGGCCGGAGGGGAGGAAGGAGAAGAAAGGAGCTCCCTGACAGGCTACCCCACCATCTATCTTAGGGAAGAGAGTGGGTGTGGAAGAACAGCGGTGGGGGAGGGGGGAGGGAGGGGGGTAGGATGGCGGTGGTGCAACTTCATCGGAGAAAAAAATCCGGACGCGGGCGGGGATAGAGGGATGGCCGGGGGCGGCGGCAAAAACCGGCGATGGGGGGCTGTTCCAGGAAGGGTGGGGCGGCGAGGCTGTGGGGGAGCGCCGCCGACCGCGGCTGGTAGTCGTAGGCGGTTCGGCCGGCGGCCCGTGCGGCGGTCTGGGAAGAAGAAGGAAGAAGGAGGTCGGCTGAAGGAAGAAGAAGGCCAAGCGCCGTTGGATCTTCATCGGACGTTTGAAAAAAGGACCGACTAACCCAAATTTAAAAGTCAGACGAAGGGACAAGTGGTGCATGTGTGCACTACGTCTACAAGCATGTATGCACTCCTCGTTCAGAACTGGCCTCTCCATAGATTTGTGGCTGCCGAGGGCATTTGGACTCCGAGCTCACAATTCACACACAACTCTAATAAAGAGATGCTTCTTTTTTTGTAGATTATCATTGTCGACTCTCTGCTTACAAACACAAATGTTTTTCAGGGGAGACGATCGGTGAAAGTATCACATAGTATAACAATTTCCTTAGGTATGATCTGTGAGATGAATTTTTTTGGGATCAATATTTTGGACATACAAAACATGTTCAACGATTTAAAAAACAATCCAATAACATACGTCGATGTGATATATACAACTCCAAAAATTGCAGCTTTAATTTTGGCATGCACTTCAAGAAAAAAGAGAGTAAAAAATCAGTTTTAAATAGGGCCAAATACTATTCACTCAAAGGTGAACCCTATTCACATTTGAGTTTTTTTTTTTGGCTCTAGCTGTAGACTGGAATTTGAGCTGAAATTTTCAAGTTGTCGATCTAACCCAGAAGTATATTACAATTTCCAAAACCTGATTTTTATGGATTGATCCAGTGATCTTATCTAAAGGCCCGCTCCGAAATGTTCTGTGTGATTGTAGTAAAAGAAATCACCGTCGTTGTTTGAGAAATTTCCGGGCAAACACGGGACGGACATATGACGCAAGTCAACATGCAGTAAACAAACATGAAACTTTGAAATGCTAACAACACTAAACTACAGCCCGACAGATCACTTAAGCCATGTTTCTATATGCACCATGAGGCTCAATTAATTGAGCATCTTGATTTGAAACGGGTATAGTATCGTCTCTCTCCTTGACTTGTGGTAACATGCAAGCTGGTCAAGCAAAGATAATGCTGGTCTACCAGCCGATTCTGTGTCGATCGGTACAATGACAGTGTATCCTTCCATTTCGTTCGCTTTCATTCACCGCTGGCGAGTGTCGGGCTTGCATCGCCAGTTCACCAGAGACAGAACTGGCAATCGCCTCACGTCATCAGCGTATATGTTGCTCGTCCGTAGTGACATCGAGTGCGTACGTCCGTAGTGATGGAATATGCTCCCTGATCTCGAGGATATATTCTACTCTGACGAGATTTGTCAAGCTAAGAGAGGGTTGACCCTCGAGGTCTTTGTCGCCAGTAGTTGTCTTCTGTACGCAGCTGACGCAGAGCCTGACGTTATTAAAAATTGGAGGGGATTTTTCTTTTCCTGAAGTTGAATTCCTAAAAATCATAGAAATCCTAACGCAACCTAAGAATCCTTACCTTGTTTTATTTGACGATCCGCCTATTTACGCAGTAGTGCGAGTGAAGAAACTAAAGAATCGACACCACCATAGGCAACAAAGGCCCATTGTATTGTGGAAACAAAAGTTACATCGATTTGAAGCCACCAACTCCTCAACAATGTAACATGGGAATTTTCGATCCAAGATTTTCAAAGGGAGAAAGTATGGCACTCCAAACACACATTACCTATTTAGAAATAGCTTGTCGTACGATGTTCTATGTCTGATTTCCATCCGATACTACCACGCATCGTCAGATTTGCTTCTCCAGTTGGATCAAAGTGTCATGGCTAAGTGTAGTACGTGTATCGGGCGGGAAATCTTCATACATATACCACTTCTCTAATTTGCGTTCGATACAAAAAAAAAGTACTCCACACCCGTCCCAACAAAATGTTGGGCAAACACGCACCCTTATCTATCCTGGTACGGCCCATTTCCATTTTTCTTCATATAATTTTTTTTTCATTTTCTCTTTTTTTTTCAAGTTTCTTTCCAAAGCATACCAACACATATTCAGACATGTGTGAACATTTGTTTTGAAAATAGTCACTCTTTATTCAAATACACAACTTTTTTGAAAAAAAATCCATGAATATATTTTTGTACTTGTTTTTTAAAACATTAGATTGAGCCACTTTACAATATGTTAACTAAAAGCATGTTCCTTAAATATGGATAATGTTAAACGTGTTTAGGATTTTTTTTTCATGTATACGAAGTACGTACAATGTGAATAAAAAAGTAGAAAAAGTTAATCATGTGTATGAAAAATGTTAATCACGTGTACAAGTTTTCTTATACATTGTAGAAAATATGTTCGTATAATACAAAAACATGATAGATTCTTTAAAAAAATTTATCATGAGTTCAAAAATGTTTTGCACATTTTCAATAAATGTTTGTACACTGTAAAAAAAAGTTGCATAGTTCGGAAAAGTTTATATCATTAAAAAAATGTTTGCACATTGTAAATAAAGTTGCATAGTTCCAACATGTGTTTAAAAAATGTTTAACCTGTATTTACAAAAATTGTTCAAAACATGTTTTTGTAAAAACCTATTAATCATGTATTGAAAAAATGTGAAGCATTTAGAAAAAAAGGTTTTAGGTCTATATGACAACTGTACAACGTGTATTAAAAAATTAGACATTTAAAATATATAAAAAAGTTTAATCATCTATTTGAAAAATGGTAAACGTGTGTAAAAAATGTTTCAAATGCACACGAAAAAATGTATAATGCATACAGAAATGTAGACATCTGTTGATAAAAAGAAAAAGGAAAAAACTGAAGAAAACTAGAAGAATAAAGGTGAAAGTCATTGATTTCCCTAAAAAAAAAGGTGAAAGTCGTTGAAAGAAACAAAGAAAACCAAAAGTAAAAAAGAAAAAGGAAATACAAAGAAAACCAAAGAAAATGGATAAAAATAATGAATGAAACAAAAAACAAAAGGAAACCGATAAAAAGAAAACAAAAATAGTGACCAGGCGAAGCGAATGTAGCCGACGACAGCGTTTTTTTAGGGTCTTGCCAACACCTTTATTGCTCGTTATAAATGTTCATAGGGATAGAAAAGTGGGCCATGGAGATTAAGCAGCCCCAAATGGTGACCCTTATCAAGCAAAGCGCCATGTTTGACAAGACTATGAGCTTCAAAATTTGACAAGCTTTGATATTCTCCACAATTTTCTTCCAATCGCATATTTGACAAGACCTAATAATAAACTCCTTAATGATGGGCAAGTAAGAGCCCCTGAAACTAGCTTTGATATTCTCCACAATTTTATTGCAATCGCATGCAATAACCACCTTGGTCATCATCAAATCCTCCGCGTGTGCCTATGCCTCCCTGCACGCAAGAGGCTCAAGTGATGTCGGATCCTACATGCCAAGGCAGACAACTGTCGGAGATCCAAGATAAGTTATGTCGGCGCTTCTACATACTACCGCCGCTACACCTCCTTCCCTACCAGGGGCTAGGTCACCATTTTTGGCTTCTTAATCTCCATGACGCAGTTTGTACCCCTATGAGCGTTTATAACGAGCAATAAAAGTGTTGGCAAGCCCCTAAAAAACGCAAATAAAGCGTTGAACGAACATGTATGTTAACATAGGGCTCTGAAAAATTTCTTCATGGATCACCTTCCTTCTCACCGTCCAAATCTCCCATAGAGTTACCAATAATGTTACAAAATTAGCATGAGATAATGATTCCATCATCCTGAATAGCCAATGCTTTTCACTTGACTCTCTGATCTCAACAATCTACTCCACTAGAACTTCACCCGTTAAACCCCATACACACCTTGTTGTTGTACACTCAACTAGGGAGTGTCTCCATGAATCAATGAAGCCGCAGAGCTGGCAATGATCATCTGGCCTCATATTTCGGTGGTCACGCTCATCTTGCATTGGGAGTGAGTGCCTGCAAGGAGCCATTAGAAAGTTCTGATTTTCGCAGGAACATGAACATTCCACAGGGTAGTCCAACACTTTTCCTCAGAAGCTGCATTAGATGATGAAGCTCTACAATAAAGTATCTCTTCTCTTCTATTCCTTTCTGTGATCAACATACGATATGTTGAGACAATCATGAAGCAAACCTTTCTTTCATATTGCCCTGACCAGAAATCATCCAACTAATGGGTGCATAGGTATACTTCTTATTACTGCTATGTCCATTGTCAAAAAATGTTGATCCAGCAAATCATTGCGCCAAGATGTCGTCGTGTTTCATCATGAACATCTGTTCACCTGCAATGTCTTTACTGGAAGAAGAGGTGTACAATTAGGTACATCAAGGTGGGAGAAGAAAATTCTAAATTCTTCCAAGCTATGGCAACTGAAACACACGGAGAAATTCCATCGCCTCTCTGTCTCTGGATGATGGATCTGTTACTTCTGACCATGATACAATGGCTCAGGCTTTCTTGGGATCTTTCAAAAATAGAATGGGCATGTCCAAATGAATTAATATGGGTTTGAACCTGAGATCTTTGCTAACACAGGTGGAGGGTCTGGATGTGCTCACTAGGCCTTTTGAGTCTGAGGAGATTGAAGGTGTGGTCAAGGAAATGTCCACTGATAAGGCACGTGGACCTGATGGATTTAATGGACTTTTCATTAAAAGGTGCTGGCATATTATTTCCAAGGAGTTTATTAACTTGGCTCATGAGTTTCATGCGGGGTGGGCGAAACTGGAGAATATGAATGATTCTTATATTACACTAATACCCAAACAACAGACTCCTAGGGGTGTTGGTGATTTCAGACCAATTTCACTGACTAGTGTTGGTCCCGAATTCTTGAAAAAATGGCTCCGAACAGGTTTTAGAGGGAGATTTTGAGATGTATTCACAAAGAACAATATTGATTTATTAAAACAAGGACAATCCAAGATCGTCTAGCATGGTATACTAGTGCAATTAATCTAAGGGACCAATCCTTCTATTGAAATTGGATTTTGAGAAGGCTTTTGACTCAATTAAACATGAAGAAATCTTTCAAATAATGCAGGCTAAAGGTTTCCCTGGAAAATGGATATCATGGATCAAAGAGCTGTTGTCTTCTAGAACATCTTCAGTTCTGTTAAATGGGGTACTTGGCAGGAACTTAAAATGTAAATGTGGGGTGAGGCAGGTAGATCTAATATCACCCTTGTTATTTGTCCTGGCCGTTGATCTGTTATTGTCAATGTTGAATGATATGCTGCAAAGGGGAACACTATGATTGCCTATACCATCACATGACCATGACTTCCCTGTTGTGCAATATGCAGATGATATCATTATGCTTTAGCCTCCTGATAGATCTCATCTCAGAGCCCTAAAAGAAGCTTTGTTGTTTCTCACAGTCCACAAATTTGAAAATTAATTTTCATAAATCATCAATGTTTCCTATTGATGTGCACAACTCCATGATACGTCTCCAACATATCCATAATTTTTAATTGTTCCATGCTATTATAGTATCAATCTTGGATGTTTTATATGCATTTACAAGCAATTATATATCATTTTTGGGACAAACCTATTAACTTAGTGCCAGTTGCTGTTTTTTGCCTGTTTTTGGTTTTTCATAATATCAATACCAAACAAGGTCCAAATGCCACGGAACTTTTTGGAGGTTTTTTCCTAGACATAAGAGACCCTGGAAGTTTCGGGAGGGGACTAGAAGATGGAGCAGTGGCCCACGAGGCACCAGGGTGCGTCCAGGGGGTAGGCGCACCCTGGTGGCCGGTGGGGGCCATGTGGCTCCGTTTGACCTAACTCCGCCTCTATAAATTCTCTAAAATCAGGAAACCAACAAAGAGCCACCTGAAGTACTTTTTTCGCTGCCGCAAGTTTTTGTTCTCGCAAGATCCCATCTGGAGGCCTTTTCCGGCACTCTGCCGGAGGAGGAATCAATCACGGAGGGGCTCTACATCAACCTTGTTGCCCTTTCAATGATGTGTGAGTAGTTTACCACAGACCTGCGGGTCCATAGTTAGTAGCTAGATGGCTATCTCTCTCTCTCTTTGATCTTAAATACAATGTTCTCCTTGATGTTCTTGGAGTTCTATTCAATGTAATCACTTTTTACGGTGTGTTTGTTGGGATCCGATGAATTGTGAGTTTATGATCAGATTGTCCATGAATATTATCTGAGTTTTTTTTGAACTCTTTTATGCATGATTATTATAGCTTCGTATTTCTCTCTGATCTATTGATTTGGTTTGGCCAACTAGATTGTTTTTTCTTGCAATGGGAGAGGTGCTTTGTGATGGGTTCGATCTTGCGGTGCTCAATCCCAGTGACAGAAGGGAACATGACACGTATTTGTATCGTTGCCATTAAGGATAAAAAGATGGGGTTTATTCATGTGTGAGTCTACTTTGTCTACATCATGTCATCTTACTTAAGGCGTTACTCCGTTCTTTATGAACTTAATACTCTAGATGCATGCTGGATAGCGGTTGATGTGTGGAGTAATAGTAGTAGATGCAGAATCGTTTCACTCTACTTGTCTGGGATGTGATGCCTATATACATGATCATTGCCTTGGATATCATCATGATTATTTGCTTTTCTATCAATTGCTCAACAGTATTTTGTTTACCCACCGTATGCTATTTTCAGGAGAGAAGCCTCTAGTGAAAACTATGGCCCCCGGGTCTACTTTTATCATATACTAAAAATTCTACAAATAATTTGCTGCATTTTTACTTTATTTATTTTATTTTGTATTTTTGTTCAATCTATCTATCAATTACTCCACAGTTTTATCTTGCACGTAACTGCCAAGATATTGACAATCCCTTGTTCGCGTTGGGTTGCAAGGATTTGTTATTTTGTGTGTAGGTGCTGCTAACGAGGTGTTGCGTGGTTCTCCTACTGGATTGATAGCCTTGGTTCTTAACTCAGGAAAATACTTATCTCTACTGTACTGCATCATCCTCTCCTCTTCGGGGAAATCCCAATGCAGTTCACAAGTAGCAGGAAGAATTTCTGGCGTTGCTGGGGAGACATCATCAACATCTATCAAGTACCTACGCATAAACATTCATCTCCTTGCATTTACATTATTTGCTATTTGCCTCTTGTTTTCATCTCCCCCACTTCTAAAAAGTTTTTACAACAATACAAAAATATTTTTCGTTTGCTTGTTTTTCTTTTTGTTTGCTTGCTATCTTGTTTGCCTAGTCAGGATGTCTCAAGAAAATACAAAATTATGTGATTTTTCCAATACTACTAATAATATTTTTATTAGTACTCCGATTGCTCCTCCCACCGCTAGTGCGGAGACTTGTGATATTAATGCCGCTTTATTAAAGCTTGTTATGAAAGAACAATTTTCCGGTAGTCCCAATAAAGATGCTGCATCCCATCTTAACACTTTCGTAGAGTTGTGTGACATGCAAAATAAAAAGTTGTGGATAATGATATTGTGAAATTAAAATTATTCCCGTTCTCATTGCGGGATCGCGCAAAAATTTGGTTTTCATCTTTCCCATGAAATAGTATTGATTCTTGGCATAGGTGTAAAGATGCTTTTATTACCAAGTATTTCCCTCCCGCGACAATTATATCTCTTAGAATTAAATTATGAATTTCAAGCAACTTGAGCATGAACATGTTTCCCAATCTCGAGAGAGGATGAAACTAATGATAAGAAATTGCCCTACTCATGGTTTAAATTTTTGGATGATCATACAAAAATTTTATGCGGGGTTGAACTTTGTTTCTAGAAATCTTTTAGACTCCGCCGCAGGTGGTACTTTCATGAAAATTACATTGGGAGAAGATACCAATTTTTTTGATAATATTATGGCAAATTATTCACAATGGCATACTGAAAGAACTCCTAATAGTAAAAAGGTGAATTCTGTTGAGGAAATTAGTACTTTGAGTGATAAAGTTGATGCACTAATGAAATTGGTTGCTAGTAAAAATGCTCTTATTGATCCTAATGATGTGCCATTGTCCACTTTGATCGAGCATAATAATGACCTCGTAGACGTGAATTTTGTCTCGCGAAACAATTTTAATAGTAATGCTTATAGATGTAATTTTAATCCTAGGCCGTTCCCTCGAAATTCCTCTAATAATTATGGCAATTCCTATGGTAATAATAATAATAATAATAATAATAATAGAATGCCCTACGAGCTCGTCATGCATGGCCTGACCCCCGCGCCCGGCGCGGCGCCAGCCGTCTTTCGTAGGCTCGTCCGACGTCCCCTGCGCGCCCCCGCCGCGTTCATCCCCGATGAGTACTCCAGCGAGGTGCTCGACGTCACCGACTCGCCCATCCCCCTCGGCTGCGACATCTCCGACGACGTGGCGGACCTCTGCACCCGTGTGGAGGTGCTCGTCATCGGCTCCGGCTCCACTTTGTCTAGCGCCGTGAAGAAGGCCGCTGCTGCCAGGGCCGCAGCGGAGCGCGCCAGCACGGCCGACCCGCTGCGTGCCACGCTGCAGAACCTCAGCATCCCCATCACCACCAGCGTCAACACCACCCAGGCCAGGGCTCAGCTCGACGAGGAGTGCAAGCGTCTTCTGGATGAGGCCACGACGCTTGCTGCTACGCAGCGCCGGCTGGAGTCCATCCAGCGGGAGCGCGACGCTGCATACGGCTTCACGCCGGCCATAGCCGAACCTAGCCGGGTTGCCGAGGTGCGAACCCGTGGCGGTGCCATCAGCCACGCGCTGGGCGCGGTCCAGCCCATCTACGACACCGCCATCAAGAACATGCGCGCCGCGGAGGCGGCCGCCGTGGTCATGGAGCAGCTGCAGGGCGAGGAACTGCAGGAGCGCCTGCGGCGCATGCGCGAACTTCTCGGTGCTGCGAACACGTGGCAAGACCGCCTTAACGCTCCCGCGGTGTCCGAGTCGCACCGCACCAAGGACCCTGAGCAGCGGAACACGGCATCTTCTCCGCGCCCCAGTGAAGCTCATTCCGGCCGGACCCGAACCCGACGCAATCGCGCCCTGACAGCCGGCGACGACCTAGGCAACGAGCCGGCTCCAGAGGATCGGCGCCGGCAAGACCCTCCCCCGGCATCCAGCCGGCATGGCCGTCCGGCTTCAGCTGACCCGGCTCCCCGCGGCCCGGTCGCAAGCCGGCTGGGCCCATGCGACATCGACGACAACGATGCTCGCCACTGCATCGAGCAGCTCGCCCTCTCCCTCGAGATGGAGGAAGGCAACGTGGTCGGCCCGGCTTGCTTCAGCCCATGCATCCGCGACGAGCCCTTCCACAAAGGGTTCACGCTTCCCTGCGACACCCCCAAGTACAATGGGACCGTTAAGCCAGAGGACTGGCTGATCGAGTACACCACCACCATCGGCATCGCGGGCGGCAACCGGTGCCTGGCCGTGCATTACGCCCCGCTCATGCTCCACGGCTCAGCCCGGACATCACCAAGCGCATCATGAGGGGCGACATGCCACCGCCTCCCGCTCCGGCTCCGGGTGCAGGGCATCCAACTCCGCAGCCCCCGCCCCCGGCAGCCGGCGCCATGTGCAATGAAGTCTTCCCCAACGTGAACGACTGCTACGTTGTCTTCACCAGCTTCTGCGATGACAAGCACAACGAGTGCTTGCTCCGGCAAGAGGTGAACACTATCATCCCGGCCATGCCTGAATACATTTACTGGTCGGAGACCACCCGGCCGTCATGCCCACACCAGGTGGCTACGCCCTCGTCCTCGACCCCACCATAGTCGCTGCCAAGCATACCTGCAAGTTCTCGTGAGTCCTCATCGACGGCGGCAATAGCATCAACATCCTCTACCGTGACACCATGACCAAGCTCGG
The DNA here is from genome assembly GCA_011799875.1 of Thinopyrum elongatum. Taxonomy (NCBI): domain Eukaryota; kingdom Viridiplantae; phylum Streptophyta; class Magnoliopsida; order Poales; family Poaceae; genus Thinopyrum; species Thinopyrum elongatum. The sequence goes on along the minus strand of CM022300.1, from coordinate 579,238,800 downwards.
CATAGAGGCCAAGCAGCTGGAATGACCCGGACGGTGTTCCACGGCATCATGCCAGGTCTCTCTTGTTCTCCCATCGGCCGGATCTGGCTCGACGTCCTATTTGGCACCAGCGACCACTTCTGGCGTGAGCCCATCTGGTTTGAGGTGGTGGACTTATCCAACCCTTACCACGCGCTGCTGGGCCGGCCTGCGCTCGCCAAGTTCATGGCAGCCCCCCACTACGCTTACTTGAAGATGAAGATGCCGGGTCCCAAGGGCTTCATCACGGTAGCCGGCGACTACGAGAAATCCTTGGAGTGTGCTCGAGCCGGCGCTAAGCTGGCCAAGTCGCTGGTCATAGACGAGGAGCGGCGCCAGCTCGACCGGATAGTCGCCTTGGCCGACGAGCAGCTAGCTGTGCTGATACGTCCATTTTGCATCATGTTTTCCTACTGTTATTTATAGATACGTTGGAGACGTATCAGCATCCCCAATCTTAATTCCTACTCGTCCCTGAGTAGGTAAATGATAAAAACAGAATTGTTGATGTGGAATGCTGCCTAACATGTTCATCACATATTCTTTTCTTTTGTAGCATGGACATTTGGACTTTTTATATGATTCAAAGCAATAGTATAGTTTTGACATGAAGATTTCAATACTCAAGCATATCAACAAGCAACCATGTCTTTCAAAATATCAACACTAAAGCAAGTTATCCCTAGCCCATTATGCTCAATCATTGATCCATTCATGAAACACACTCGCATATTAGCTACACCCAATGCTCAAATACGATCATAGTGCCCCTTAGTTGGTGCTTTATAAGAGAAGATGGAGACTCAAATAAAAATAAAAATTGCATAAAGTAAATAGAAAGGCCCTTCGCAGAGGGAAGTAGGGATTTGTAGAGGTGCCAGAGCTCATAGCGAAAAAGATAGAGATAAAACATTTTGGGTGGCATGCTTTTCCTGTCAATGAAAACGATCGAGTAGTTCCCAATACTTTCCATGCTAGATATATCATAGGCGGTTCCCAAACTGAAAATAAAGTTTATTCCTTTTTCCACCATACTTTCACATTCCACAGCTAACCGTATCCACGGGTGCCGTCCATACCAACACTTTCCAAGGAATTTATTATTTGACAACATAAAGTAAATTCATTTTTCATTTCGGGACTGGGCATCCCTAATACCTTTGCCATACTCTCGTGCAATGACAAGTGAATAAACACTCCTCTTGAGAATAACACATCTAGCATGGAAAAATATCAGCCACCCCCTACCGTTTCATGAGCGGTACGAGCACACAAAAAAGAAAATTTATTTTGAAAATTAGAGATGGCACATACAAATTTGCTTAGAACGGCACGGAAATACCACATATAGGTAGGTATAGTGGACTCATATGGCAAACTGGGTTTAAGGAATTTGGATGCACAAGTAGTAATCCCACTTAGTGCAATGGAAGGCTAGCAAAAAGATTGAGAAGCATCCAACCAAGAAACAAAAAATCACATAAGCGAGCATTAAGCATAACTAACACCGAATAATGCAGCATAAGTAGGATGTAATTTCATTGCATAACTATTGAATTTTGTGCTTGCATAGGGAATCACAAACCTTAACACCAATATTCTTGCTAAAGCATAATTACTCACCAACATGACTCACATATTATATCATCATATCGTAAAACTATTACAAAGAATGAAGTTTATTTTGTCCAATGATCTTCATGAAAGTTTTTATTGTATCCCTCTTGAATATCTATCACTTTGGGACTAGTTCATATGTTGCTTTTGATAGCTCAAACAATTTTAAGTGAAGAACATGAGCATAAAAAATTTCTTCTCTCAAAATAATATAAGTGAAGCATGAGAGAATTTCTTCAAAAATTTACTAACTCTCAAATAAATCTAAGTGAAGCTTGAGAGCATTTATTCAAAAATAATAAAGCACGCCATGCTCAAAAAAATATAAGTGAAGCACTAGAGCAATTCCATAGCTCAAAAAAAAAAATTAAGTGAAGCATAAAGAGCAATTCTAACAAGTCATAGCATAATTTTGGCTCTCTCAAAAAGGTGTGTCCAGCAAGGATACTTGACACAAAATAAAAAGCAAAACAAGCAAGGACTCATATAACACAAGACGCTCCAAGCAAAACTCATGATATGTGACAAATAGAAATATAGTTCCAAGTAAAATACCGATGGTCGTTAGAAGAAAGAGGGGATGCCACTCGGGGGCATCCCCAAGCTTAGTTGCTTGTTTCTCTTTGGATAATAACTTGGGGTGCCATGTGTCATCCCCAAGCTTAAGCTCTTCTTACTCCTTATTCCTTCATCCATCGTGATCTCACCCAAAACTTGAAAACTTCAATCACACAAAACTTAACAAAACCTTCGTAAGATCCGTTAGTATAAGAAAACCAATCTTTACTTTAAGTACTGTAGAAAACCCATTCAAATTTTGTTATTGTATCATATCTACTGTATTTTAAATTTGCCATGGCTTATACCCCCCGATACAATCCATAGAATCATCAAAATAAGCACACAATGCAAAGAAAATAGAGTCTGTAAAAAACATACCAGTATGTAAAGATGCGAATTGTTCTCATACTTATGTTACTCCAAAAATTCTAAAAAATTAGGAAAACAGAGAAATTTGTTTATCAATCTTGTGTAAAAAATGCAGAATTTTTAGTCGCCTCTGTAAATCTAGACAATTATTTTACTGGATGCAAAAGTTTCTGTTTTTCAACAGGACCAAATCAACTATCACCAAAGCTATCCCAAAGGCTTTACTTGGCACAAACACTAATTAAAACATAAAAAACACAATCATAACAGAGGCATAATTGTGCAAACATGCAAGAACAGAAAGAAAACGGCAAAAATAAATTTTATTCATTGGGTTGCCTCCCAACAAGCGCTATCGTTTTACGCCCCTAGCTAGGCATAAAGCATAGATCTAAGTATTGTCATCTTTGGTTCTAGATCCATAGGATGCCCTCATGATTGATTCATATAGTGGCTTGATTCTTGTTCTAGGGAAGTGTTCCATTTCCTTTCTTAGTGGAAATTGAAATTTAATATTGCCTTCTTTCATATCAATCACGGCACCAATAGTACATAAAAACGATCTACCAAGTATAATTGGACAAGACGGATTGCAATCAATATCAAGAACAATAAAAATCTATGGGTAAATAATTCCTATTTGCAAGAATAAGAATATCATTAATTCTTCCCATAGGCTTTTTAATAGTAGATCCGCCAAGTGCAAATTTAAAGAACACTCTTCAATATTGGTAAGACCAAGCACATCACATAAAGATTTCGGAATTGTGGAAACACTAGCACCCAAATCACATAAAGCAAAACACTCATAATTTTTGATCTTGACTTTGATGGTGGGTTCCCATTCATCATGTAATTTTCTAGGAATTGAGATCTCTAATTCCAACCTTTCTTCCAAAGCTTTCATCATAGCATCAACAATATGTTTAGTAAAAGTTTTATTTTGTTCATAAGCATGGGTGAATTTATCATGGATTGCAACAAAGAAATACAATCAATCAAAGAGCAATTATCATAGTTAAAGTCTTTGTAATCCAAAAGAGTGGGCACATCACTAGTTAAAGTTTTGACTTCTCCAAACCCACTTTTATCAATTTTTTCAACAAGATTTTCACCCTCCAAATTATCGGGACGCCTTCTAACTAAAGTTGACTCTTCTTCAGTCCCTTTATCATCAATTTTAATTTTACTAAACAAAGAATCAATAGAAGAAACACCAATCACTTTAAGATCTTCATCATTTTTATGAAAGCAGTCGCTAGAAAACGCTTTTTCTAAAAATTCTCTTTTAGCTCTAAGCATATCGGTTCTTTTCTTACTTTCATCCATAGAAACATACAAAGCTTTAATTGATTCTTCAACCTTAGGCACAAAAAATTTCAACTTGAGATTTTCTACATCATGAGAAATTCTATCAATGCTTCTAGACATATCATCAATCTTATTCAACTTTCCTTCTATCGTATTGTTGAATTTTTTTAGCATTGATAAATTCTTTAATATTATTTTCAAGATCAGAGGTGTTCCTATTATTATTATAAGAAGGATTACCATCGGAATTACCATAATTATTAGAGGAATTTCCCGGAAAAGGCCTAGGATTAAAATTACCTCTATAAGCATTATTATTAAAATTGTTTCGCGAGACAAAATTCACATCTATGGCATGACTATTTTGCTTAATCAAAGTAGATAAAGGCACATCATTGAGATCAATAGGAGCATTTTTACTAGAAACCAACTTCATAAGAGCATCAATTTTTTCACTCAAAGAATTTATTTCTTCAACCGAATTGAATTTTTTACTAGTATGCCATTGGGAATAATTTGCCATAATATTATCAAGTAATTTAGTAGCTTCACCCAAAGTAATTTCCATAAAAGTACCACCCGCCGCGGAATCTAAAAGATTTCTAGAAACAAAAATCCAGTCCCGCATAAAAAATTTGTATGATCATCCAAAGATTTAAACCATGTGTAGGACAATTTCTTAGCATCAATTGCATTCTTTCCCAAGATTGTGCAACATGTTCATGCTCAAGTTGCTTAAAACTCATGATTTGAGTTCTAAGGGAAATAATTTTTGCGGGCGGAAAATACTTAGTAATGAAAGCACCTTTGCATTTCTCCCAAGAATCGATACTATTGCGAGGCAAAGAAGAAAACCAATTTTTTGCACGATCTCGCAAAGAAAACGGAAATAATTTCAACTTCACAATATCAGTGTCCACATCTTTTTCTTTTGCATGTCCCATAATTCTATGAATGTGTTAAGATGGGATGCGGCATCCTCATTAGGAGTACCGGAAAACTGATCTTTCATAACAAGATTCTACAAAGCAGCATTGATATCACAAGACTACGCACTAGTGGCGGGAGGAGCAATCGGAGTGCTAATAAAATATTTATTATTGGTATTAGAAAAATCACACAACTTGGTGTTCTCTTGAGTCATCGTGACTACGCAAACAGGATTGCACACAAAAACAGATCTGACGAGAAAATGGCGAACAAAAAAGGGGGCGAATAAAACGGCAAATTTTTGTGAAGTGGGGGAGATGAAAGCGAGAGGAAAATGGCAAATAATGTAAATTTCAAGGAGATGAGATTTGTGATTAGGAACCTGATAGATGTTGATTATGTCTCCCCGGCAACGGCGCCAGAAATCCGCACATTGACGGGGGACTATCTTGACTTGATCTTCCCCGGCAACGGCGCCAGAAATCCTTTCTTGATGGCTCGTGTCCGCGTCAGTATTTTCCCTGAAGAGGAAGGGATGATGCAGCACAACTACGGTAGGTATTTCCCTCAGTGATGAGACCAAGGTTATCGAACCAGTAGGAGAACCACGCAACACTATGTAAACGGTACCTGCACACAAAGAACAAATACTTGCAACCCGACGCGTAACAGGGGTTGTCAATCCCTCCCGGGTAAAAGATAGATAAATTTGTAGTAGATTGGATAAATAGATCTCGTGGAAACGCGAAATAAAATAAATAACAAAAAAATTGCAGCAAGGTATTTTTTGGTTTTTGGAATAATAGATCTGAAATAAAAGAGCCAAATAATAGATCGGAAAGCAAATATGATAAAGAATAGAACCGGGTGCCGTAGATTTCACTAGTGGCTTCTCTCGAGAAAAATAGCATACGGCGGGTAAAAAAATTATTGTTGGGCAATTGATAGAACTTCAAATAATTATGACGATATCCAGGCAATGATCATTATATAGGCATCACGTCCAAGATTAGTAGCCTGACTCCTGCCTGCATCTACTACTATTACTCCACACATCGACCGCTATCCAGCATGCATCTAGTGTATTAAGTTCATGGAGAAACGGAGTAATGCAATAAGAATGATGACATGATGTAGGCAAGATCTATTCATGTAGGAATAGAACCCATCTTGTTATCCTTAATAGCAACGATACATACGTGTCATGTCCCCTTCTGTCACTGGGATTGAGCACCGTAAGATCGAACCCATCATAAAGCACCTCTTCCCATGGCAAGAAAAATCGATCTAGTCGACCTAACTAAACCAAAGATTCGAAGAAGAAATATGAGGCTATAAGTAATCATGCATATAAGAGTTCTAAACTCAAAGAACTTTCATGGATAAAATAGATCTGATCATAAACTCAAAGTTCATCAGATCCCAACAAATACACCGCAAAAAAGAGTTACATCAAATAGATCTCCAAGAGACCATTGTATTGAGAATCAAAAGAGAGAGAGAGGAAGCCATCTAGCTACTGCCTACGGACCCGTAGGTCTACAATGAACTACTCACGAATCATCGGAGATGCACCAATGAGGATGATGAACCCCTCCGTGATGGTGTCTAGATTTGTTCTGGTGGTTCTGGAACTTGCGGCGGATGGAATTGTGTTTCGTCGACTCTACTAGGGTTTTGGATTTTCGGGGTACTTATAGAGCAAAGAGGCGGTGCGGGAGGCCACCGAGGCGGGCACAACCCATCAGGGTGCGCCTGGGCCCCCAGGCGCGCCCAGGTGGGTTGTGCCCCCGTCGGGGCACCCCCTCTGGTACTTCTTTGGCCCAAGTTGTTCCTTCTGGTCCAGAAAAAAATTCCAAAAAGTTTCGCTGCATTTGTACTCCGTTTGGTATTGATTTTCTGTGAAGTAAAAAACAAGCAAAAAACAACATCTGGCACTGGGCACTATGTCAATAGGTTAGTCCCAAAAAATGATATAAAGTTGCTATAAAATGATTGTAAAACATCCAAGAATGATAATATAACAGCATGGAACAAGCAAAAATTATAGATATGTTGGAGATTAATATGGAGCCTGATGCTAAACCCGTTGTTGATCACCAACGACGATTGAATCCTAAGATAAAAGAGATGGTAAGAACTGAAATATTAAAACTTCTGGAAGTAGGTATAATCTATGCCATAGCTGATAGTAGATGGGTAAGCCCCGTTCATTGTGTCCCTAAGAAGGGAGGTATTACTGTTGTTCCTAATGATAAAAATGAACTCATTCCACAAAGAATTGTTACTGGCTATAGAATGATAATTGATTTTAGAAAATTAAATAAAGCTACTAGAAAAGATCATTACCCTTTGCCTTTTATTGATCAAATGCTAGAAAGATTATCAAAGCACACACATTTTTGCTTCCTAGATGGATATTCTGGGTTTTTTCAAATACCCGTTTCACAACCTGATCAAGAGAAAACCACCTTTACTTGCCCTTTCGAAACTTATGCTTATAGACATATGCCTTTTGGTTTATGCAATGCACTTGTTACCTTTCAAATATGTATGACTGCTATATTCTCTGATTTTTGTGAAAAGATTGTTGAGGTTTTCATGGATGATTTTTCTGTTTATGGAACTTCTTTTGATGATTGCTTGAGCAACCTTGATCAAGTTTTGCAGAGATGTGAGCAAACTAATCTTGTCTTGAATTGGGAAAAGTGCCACTTTATGGTTAATGAAGGTATTGTCTTGGGGCATAAAATTTCTGAACGAGGTATTGAGGTGGATAAAGCTAAAGTTGATGCAATTGAGAAAATGCCATGTCCTAAAGATATTAAGGTATTCGTAGTTTCCTTGGTCATGCTGGTTTCTATAGGAGGTTTATTAAAGACTTCTCTAAAATTTCTAGGCCTCTTACAAATCTTTTACAAAAGGATGTTCCATTTGTTTTTGATGATGATTGTGTAGAAGCCTTTGAAACACTTAAGAATGCCTTAACTTCTGCACCTATTGTTCAACCACCTGATTGGAACTTGCCTTTTGAAATTATGTGTGATGCTAGTGATTATGCTGTTGGTGCTGTTTTAGGACAAAGAGTTGATAAGAAATTAAATGTCATTCATTATGCTAGCAAAACTCTAGACAGTGCCCAAAGAAATTATGCTACTACTGAAAAAGAATTTTTAGCAGTTGTGTTTGCCTGTGATAAATTGAGATCTTACATTGTTGATTCTAAAGTTATTATCCACACCGATCATGCTGCTATTAAATATCTTAATGAAAAGAAAGATGCTAAACCTAGACTCATTAGGTGGGTTCTCTTGCTACAAGAATTTGATTTACATATCACTGATAGAAAAGGAGCTGAGAACCCCGTAGCTGATAACTTATCTAGGTTGGAAAATATCCTTGGTGACCCACTACCAATTGATGATAGCTTTCTTGATGAACAACTAGCTGCAATAAATGTTTCTCATAATACTCCTTGGTATGCTGACTATGCTAATTACATTGTTGCTAAATACATACCACCTAGTTTAACATACCAACAAAAGAAAAAGTTCTTCTATGATTTAAGACATTACTTTTGGGATGACCCACATCTTTATAAAGAAGGAGTAGATGGTATTATTATACATTGTGTATCTGAGCATGAACAGGAACAAATCCTACGGAAATGTCACTCTGAGGCTTATGGAGGGCATCATGCGGGAGATAGAACTGCTCACAAGGTATTGCAATCTGGTTTTTATTGGCCTACTCTCTTCAAGGATGCCCGTAAGATGGTTTTATCTTGTGATGAATCTCAACAGTAATATTGGCAAGCGTCAAGAAATGCCTATGAATTATTCACTTGCTTCTGAACCATTTGATGTTTGGGGTTTTGATTATATGGGACCTTTCCCTTCCTCTAATGGGTATACACATATTTTGGTTGCTGTTGATTACGTTACTAAGTGGGTAGAAGCTATTCCTACTAGTAGTGCTGATCATAACACTTCCATTAAAATGCTTAAAGAAGTTATTTTCCCAAGGTTTGGAGTCCCTAGATATTTAATGAGTGATGGTGGTTCACACTTTATTCATGATGCTTTCCGTAAAATGCTTGCTAAATATGATGTTAACCATAGAATTGTACCACCCTATCATCCTCAATCTAGTGGTCAAGTTGAACTTAGCAATAGAGAAATAAAACTAATATTATAGAAAACTGTTAATAGGTGCCAAAAGAATTGGTCTAAGAAATTGGATGATGCACTTTGGGCTTACCGAACAGCATATAAAAATCCTATGGGTATGTCTCCCTATAAAATGGTTTATGGAAAAGCTTGTCATTTGCCTCTAGAGTTAGAACATAAAGCATATTGGGCAATTAAAGAACTCAACTATGATTTCAAACTTGCCAGTGAAAAGAGGCTATTTGATATTAGCTCTTTAGATGAATGGAGAACCCAAGCTTATGAAAATGCTAAGTTATTTAAAGAAAAAGTTAAAAGATGGCATGACAAGAGAATCCAAAAGCGAGAATTCAAAGTTGGAGAATATGTTCTATTGTACAACTCTCGTTTCAAATTCTTTGCAGGAAAACTTCTCTCTAAATGGGAAGGACCATATATCATCGAAGAGGTTTACCGCTCTGGAGCTATCAAAATAAATAATGCCGAAGGTACTAATCCGAAGGTGGTCAATGGGCAAAGAATTAAACATTACATTTCAGGTACGCCTATTAATGTTGAAAGCAATATTATTCAAACTATGACACCTGAGGAACACATAAAAGAGACCTTCCGAAAAACTCCAGAATAATTAAAAAAGAGGAGGTACGTGATATGATAAGTAAACGGACTCCGAAAAATCAGCAAAAATATTTTCTGTCAGTTTTGGAATATTTTAAAAATTAGGAAAATAAGAAACAACCAGGAAGGCACCCGAGGAGGGCACAAGACACCAGGGCGCGCCAGGGGGCCCTGGCGCGCCCAGGTGGGTTGTGCCCACCTCGGGAACCTTCCCGACTCCGTTTTCCTCCCGTTTGCTTGTTTCCCAAGATAAAAAATCTTTAAATACCCACCGAACGTATTGACCACCGTATCGCAAAGAAATCTTCTGTTCTTCTTTCTTGTTGTTTTCTGGCAGATCTGAAAATATGTCATCTCAAGATTCGGAAGAAGATTGCCCAGTTTCTTATCAGCCTTTGGATAAAAATATCTTCAAGGACACCTATCCCTATATATGGTTCACTGATGAGGAAGATGAAGATGAGCCAGTCCCTCCTCGGTTCGAGCAAGAAAGCAAGGAGGCATTATGCAAGAGGATAATAAAGCTTGGGATGGAGAACGATGAGTTGAGGATAGATAATTTTACTCTCCGACGCAAGCTGGAGAAAAAGGATAAGATCGCTACTACCTCATCACCACCACCTTCTTCATCACCAAAGGAGACTTGAGTTCATGGTATGGACACTCCCCTTGGCTTGTGCCAAGCTTGGGGGAGGTGTCCCGGTATCGTATCACCACCACTATCTTTGCCTTTATCTATTCTAGTTCGATCCTTAGTTGAATAAAAGTTTTAGTTTGATCCTTTCTTTTCGAGTGTTTGCTTAGTGATCTATCAGTCGATGTAATCGTGTGCGAGATATATAATAAAGAGTAGTTTGAGTTTTGTTTCTTTACTTTTATGTCTCAATAAAAAAGAAAGGAAAATAAATGAAAAAGATCATATGCTAATCTTATGGTAAGTAATGACATCACATAAGGAAAAGTATAAGTGGTAAAATTTGTTGGAGATTGACAAACATAGCATTGGTCAATGATGCAAGTCATGAAAGAATTAATAAGGGAAGAGAAGATTCACATGCAGATACACTATCTTGGACATCTTTTATGATTGTGAGCCCCCATTAAATATTTTGTGTCAAAATAGTTGACGTTGGACAAGGAAGACAACGTAATGATTTATGTTTGTTGATATTCACGTAGAAGTTATATTGAAATAGATCCTTTAACATGTGGTGCTTGCTCAATATCTTTTCTAGCCAAAAATTCCGCACTAAGTAGAGATACTACTTGTGCATCCAAAAACCCTTAACCCGGATCTTATTTTGAGAGTCCACCATACCTACCTATGGATTGACTATGATCCTTCAAGTAAGTTGTCATCGGTGCAACAAGGCAATAAAAATTGCTTCTAAATGTGTTGGATCATTTAGTGTAAGAGAAAATTGAGCGTTGTACGAACTTGTGATGGCAAAGTAATAAAAGCGACGGACTGCATAATAAAGGTTGCTATCATAAGGGGCAATATAACATGACGTTCTTTTGCATTAAGGGATTTGGCTTACAAACAAATAAGCGCATGACAACCTCTGCTTCCCTCTGCGAAGGGCCTATCTTTTACCTTTATGCATTTACTTTTATGAAGAGTCAAAGTTTTCTTCCCTATTCCTTTTTATTTTCTCTTTTTGCAAGCATCATGTGGTGAGGAAAGATCTAGGCACATATATCCAGTTGGATATGAGTAGGCATGAGTTATTATTGTTGACATCACCCTTGAGGTGAATACGTTGGAAGGCGAAACTACAAGCCCCTATCTTTCTGTGTGTCCGGTTGAAACTTTTTCTTCATGGGTACGCTGTGAGTGTTAGCAATCATAGAAGATTAAATGATGGTTGAGTATGTGGACTTGCCTAAAGGCTCCGATACGTGACCCTTCCTGAAAATATGATGAATTGTAGTTGCAAAGTTGACTGAGAACATAGTTTGTTGGTTTTCAATAAGGTTTATGCTTTATACTTCAATGTTGTGATGAATTGTTACGTGTTCATGAGAAGTTATATGATAAAAGTTATTTGAAAAAGTTTTATGTTAAAATTCCTTGCTGTTATAATAATGGGATAATTAATTTGGTGCCCTTAGTTGTGTCCCACTCGGCAGGTTTACCCCTAGTTTCCGAAAACACTTGTTCCTGCCCAAACCACTTTGCTCCTCTTATGCTTTTGCCCTTTGACCGTTTGACCATCACTTTGAAAACTTCATAAAAAATTCATACTAACTCAGAAAAATTTAAATAAGATATCAAAATGTTCAGAAAAGCATGACCTATATGTGCATGTCATCTGCATTCATGAAAAAAGTGTTTGCCAGTCCCCCATCTCAGTTTTAGCTCATATGATCATAGCATGAACAGTAAAATCTAAAAAAATTCTAAAAAATTTTGGTAGCAAATTTTGACCAATGTTTTGAGTGCTTGCCAAGTTTCATAAGGGAATGACATTCATGGAAGTCATGGCAAAAAAACAAAAAATAATGCTCCAAAATTTCATTTTTTTACCATGACTTCCACGAATGCCATTCCCTTATGAAATTTGGCAAGAACTCAAAACATTGGTCAAAGTTTGCCAACAAAAAAATTTAGAATTTTTAGAATTTTTTTAGATTTTACTGTTCATGCTAAGACCATATGAGCTAAAACTGAGATGGGGACTGGCCAACACTTTTTTCATGAATGCAAATGACATGCACATATAGGTGATGCTTTTCTGAACACTTTAATATCTTATTTGAATTTTTCTGAATTAGTATGAATTTTTTATGAAGTTTTCAAAGTGATGGTCAAACGGTCAAAGGGCAAAAGCATAAGAGGAGCAAAGTGGTTTGGGCAGGAACAAGTGTTTTCGGAAACTAGTGGTAAACCTGCGAGTGTGACCCAACTAGGGGCATAAAATCAATTATCCCTATAATAATATGCATGATGCTTCTATGTCCGTATTTTGTTTTTATCGACACCTCTCTCTCTAAGCATGTGGGCATGTTTTCGATTTCGGGTTTCGCTTGAGGACAAGCGAGGTCTAAGCTTGGGGGAGTTGATAAGTCCATTTTGCATCATGTTTTCCTACTGTTATTTATAATGTTTTTATGCATAATAATGCTTTTTGGAGTATTTCCAATGCCTTTTCTCTAATATTATGCAAGTTTTACACAAAGAGGGAGAATACCGGCAGCTGGAATTTTGGACCTGAAAAAGCTACGTCAGAGTTACCTATTCTGCACATCTCCAAATGAGCTAAAAATTACGGAGAATTGTTTTGGAATATATGAAGAATATTGGAGCAAATAACTACCAGAGGGGGCCCACCAGGTGGGCACAACCCACCTGGGCGCGCCAGGGAGCCCAGGCGCGCCCTGGTGGGTTTTGCCCTCCTCGGCCCACCTCCGGTGCCCCTCTTCTGGTATATAATTCATTTTGACCTAGAAAAAATAAGGAGAGGACTTTCGGGATGAAGCGCTGCCGTCTCGAGGCGGAACTTGGGCAGGAGCACTTTTGCCCTCCGACGGAGCGATTCCGCCGGGGGAACTTCCCTCCCGGAGGGGGAAATCATTGTCATCATCACCACCAACAAGTCTCCCATCTTTGGGAAGGCCATCTCCATCAACATCTTCAACACCACCATCTCCTCTCAAACCCTAGTTCATCTCTTGTGTTCAATCTTTGTACCGGAACCTTAGATTGGTGCTTTTGGGTGACCAGTAGTGTTGATTACATCTTGTAGTTGATTACTATATGGTTTATTTGGTGGAAGATTATATGTTCAGATCCATTATGCTATTTAATACCCCTCTGATCTTGAGCATGATTATTATTTGTGAGTAGTTACTTTTGTTCTTGAGGTCACGGGAGAAGTCATGTTGCAAGTAATTATGTGAACTTGATATGTGTTCGATATTTTGAAGATATGTATGTTGTGATTCCCTTAGTGGTGTGATGTGAATGTCGACTACATGGCACTTCACCATATTTGGGCCCAAGGGAACGCATTGTGGAGTAGTTATTAGATGATGTGTTGCTAGAGTGACAGAAGCTTAAACCCTAGTTTATGCGCTATTTCGTAAGGGATAGATTTGAATCCAAAAGTTTAATGCTATGGTTAGATTTTATCTTAATACTTTTCTCGTAGTTGCGGATGCTTGCGAGGGGGTTAATCATAAGTAGGAGGTTTGTTCAAGTAAGAACAGCACCTAAGCACTGGTCCACCCACATATCAAATTATAAAAGTAGCGAATACGAATCAAATCAACATGATGAAAGTGATATGATGAAATTCCCGTGTACCCTCAAGAACGCTTTGCTTATCATAAGAGACTGTTTTGGCCTGTCCTTTGTCACAAAAGGATAGGGCTACCTTGCTGCACATTATTTACCGTTACTGTTACTTGCTTGTTACAAATTATCTTACTATCAAACTATCTATTACCGACTATTTCAGTGCTTGCAGAAAATACCTTGCTGAGAACCACTTGTCATTTCCTTCTGCTCCTCGTTGGGTTCGACAATCTTACTCATCGAAAGGATTACGATTGATCCCCTATACTTGTGGGTCATCATGTGCCGGCTCCGGCTAAGGAGTCGGCTGGCGAGGCCTCCTTCTAGCCATCGAAGGATACCAAGAAGATCCCGCTCAACCTGGAAAACCCCAGCTGCAGCAAGTACGTTGTTGTGGGCACCTGCCTCAGCAACAAATAGGAAGGCGAGTGATACGTCTCCAACGTATCTATAATTTTTGATTGTTCCATGCTATTATATTATAATTCTTGGATGTTTTACAATAATTTTATAGCAACTTTATATCATTTTTTGGGACTAACCTATTGACATAGTGCCCAGTGCCAGTTGTTGTTTTTTGCTTGTTTTTTACTTCGCAGAAAATCAATACCAAATGGAGTCCAAACGCAGTGAAACTTTTTGGAGAATTTTTTTGGACTAGAAGACACACGATGGGCCAAGGAAGTACCAGAGGGGGGCTCCGAGGGGAGCACAACCCACATGGGCACGCTTGGGGGCCCAGGCGCGCCCTGGTGGGTTGTGCCCACCTCGGCCGCCTCCCGCACCGCCTCTTTGCTTTATAAATACCCCGAAAATCCAAAAACCCTAGGGGAGTCGACGAAACATAATTCCAGCCGCTGCAAGTTCCAGAAACCACATATTCAATCTAGACACCATCACGGAGGGGTTCATCATCCTCATTGGTGCCTCTCCGATGATGCGTGAGTAGTTCATTGTAGACATACGGGTCCGTAGTTAGTAGCTAGATGGCTTCCTCTCTCTCTTTTGATTCTCAATACAATGGTCTCTTGGAGATCTATTTGATGTAACTCTTTTTGCGGTGTGTTTGTTGGGATCCGATCAACTTTGAGTTTATGATCAGATCTATTTGTTTATCCATGAAAGTTATTTGAGTTTCTTTGATCTCTTATATGCATGATTACTTATAGCCTCGTATTTCTTCTTCGAATCTTTGGTTTAGTTAGGCCGTCTAGATCGATTTTTCTTGCCACGGGAAGAGGTGCTTTGTGATGGGTTCGATCTTACGGTGCTCAATCCCAGTGACAGAAGGGGACATGACACGTATGTATCGTTGCTATTAAGGATAACTAGATAGGGTCTATTCCTACATGAATAGATCTTGTCTACATCATGTCATCGTTCTTATTGCATTACTCCGTTTCTCCATGAACTTAATACACTAGATGCATGTTGGATAGCGGTCGATGTGTGGAGTAATAGTAGTAGATGCAGGCAGGAGTCGGTCTACTAATCTTGGACGTGATGCCTTAAAATGATCATTGCCTGGATATCGCCATAATTATATGAAGTTCTATAAATTGCCCAACAGTAATTTGTTTACCCGCCGTATGCTATTTTTCTCGAGAGAAGCCACTAGTGAAATCTACGGCCCCCGGGTCTCTTCCTTATCATATTTGCCTTCGAGATCTATTTTTATTTGCTTTTATGTTTAGATCTATTAATCCAAAAACCCAAAAATACCTTTGCTGCAGTTTTTTACTATTTATTTTATTTCGCGTTTCCACGAGATCTATTTATCCAATCTACTACAAATTTATCTATCTTTTTACCCGGGAGGGATTGACAACCCCTCTTACGCGTCGGGTTGCAAGTATTTGTTCTTTGTGTGCAGGTACCGTTTACATAGTGTTGCGTGGTTCTCCTACTGGTTCGATAACCTTGGTCTCATCACTGAGGGAAATACCTACTGTTGCTGTGCTGCATCATCCCTTCCTCTTTGGGGAAATACCGACGTAGTTCAAGCCGCATCAGCGAGCTCGTAGACTTCCTCCGTGAGAATTGGGATATCTTTGGATGGCCCCCAAAGGACATGCCGGGAGTTCCAAGGGAGTACGCCGAGCACAAACTACACGTCCGCAAGGATGCCAAGCTTGTCCGTCAACCCTTACATTGCTTTTCAGAAGAGAAGAGAAGAACCATCGGTGAAGAAGTCACCCGGCTGCATGAAGCCGGCTTCATCATGAAAGTGTTTCACCCTGAGTGGCTGGCCAACCCAGTCCTCGTCCTGAAGAAAAACAAGACCTGGCGCAAGTGCATAGACTACACCAGCCTGAACAATGCCTGCCCCAAGGATCCCTTCGCCCTCCCGCGGATAGATCAAGTGATCGATTCCACGGCCAGCTGCGACCTCCTGTCCTTCCTGGACGCTTACCCCGGCTATCACCAGATCAAGCTAGACTCGAACGATGCCCTGAAGACGTCCTTCATCATGCCCTTTGGGGCGTACTACTACGTCACCATGTCGTTCGGCTTGAAGAACGCTGTCGCCACCTTCCAGCGCTGCATGCAGAAATGCTTGCTGAAGCAACTCGGCCGCAACATTCATGTCTATGTCGACGACATCATGGTGAAGACCAAGCAGCACCTCATGCTCCTTGACGACCTGAAGGAAACTTTTGCAAATCTGCGCCAGCACCACATCAAGCTCAAGCCAGAGAAGTGCGTGTTTGGCGTGCCGGCCGGACAGCTACTCGGCTTCCTCGTCTCGGAGCGCGGCATTGAGGCGAACCTGGAGAAGATCAAGGCCATCAAGCGCATGCGCAATCCGGACCGGCTGCGTGATGTCCAGAAATTGACCGGCTGTTTGGCCTCTCTCAGCCAGTTTCTCAGCCGGCTGGGCGAGAGGGCCTTGCCCCTGTATCAGCTGATGAAGAATACATCGTCGTTCGAATGGAACAACCAGGCGGACGAAGCGTTCCGGGATCTCAAGCGCATGCTCTCCACCACACATGTCCTGGCCGCACCGGCTGACAAGGAGCCACTGTTGCTATACATTGTCACCACCTCGTGCTCGGTCAGCATGGTGTTGGTGGTCGAGCGACCAGAAGAAGGCAAGATCCAGTCAGTCCAGCGCCCGGTCTACTACCTGAGCGAGGTGCTCTCTGCCTCCAAGCAGAACTACCCTCACCACCAGAAGACACGCTGGCCAAGATCGGCTCCACCCGGCAAGCTATCCCGTCCGGTGTCTCCCACGAGCACCTGCGTAAGCCGTCTATCAAGCCATCTCCGGATTCCGAGTCCATCTTCATCCCGGACGACCCCGCAGCTCTCCCACCCGACCCTAGAAACCCCGGCTCCATCCCGGGGGCTGCCGACGCTGGCTCGGGGGCTGTCGGCTCCATCCTGGGGCTGCCAACCCGGTCCCGAGGGCTTCTGTCTCCAACCCGGTCCCGGGGGCTGCTGTCTCCAATCCAGCGGCCGCCGTCTCCGACCCGGGGGCTGCCAACCCCGGCTCGTGGGCTGCTGCTCCGGATCCCATCAAAGTGGCCGTCTTCACCGTGGTGACGGCTCCGTCATGGGCCCAGCCGATCCTGGCCTTCCTGGAGAGCGGAGTACTCCCCATGGACAAGACCGAGGCCTGGCAAGTACAGCGCCGGGCGTCCGCCTACAACATCATCAATCACGAGCTCGTCAAGCGTAGTGCAACAGGCATGTTCTAGCGCTGCGTCGAGCAAGACAAGGGCATAGAGATCCTCCTCGACATCCACCAGGGCGAGTGCGGGCACCACGCCGCCTCCAGGTCCTTGGTGGCCATGGCTTTCCGCCATGGCTTCTACTGGCCCACAGCCCTCAAAGACGCAGAGTCGCTCGTCCTCAAGTGTGAGGGCTGCCAACGCTTCAGCATGCGCAGTCACCAGCTGGCTTCGGCCCTCCAAACCATCCCGATCACCTGGCCCTTTGCGGTCTGGGGGCTCGATATAGTGGGGCCCTTCAAGACTACTCGAGGCGGCATGACACACTTGCTAGTAGCGGTCAACAAGTTCACCAAGTTTATCGAGGCACGGCCGATCAAGAAATAGGACGGGCCGACGGCCGTCCGGTTCATCAAGGACATCGCGGTGTGCTACGACGTCCTGCACAGCATCATCACAGACAATGGCACCAACTTTGCCAAGGGCGCATAGCACAGTACTGCTCCGTCTCTGGCATCCGGCTTGACCTGGCCTCCGTCGCTCATCCTCAGTCCAACGGCCAGGTCGAGCGGGCCAATGGCCTGATCCTGTCCGGCATCAAGCCGCGACTCATCAAACCCCTTGTTCGCTCAGTCAGCAGCTGGCTCGATGAGCAGCCGGCCATCCTTTGGAGTCTCCGGACAACGCCGAATCGATCGACCGGGTTCACCCTGTTCTTCCTCGTCTATGGAGCAGAAGCCATCATCCCGACCGACATCGAGTTCGACTCGCCACGAGTCACAATGTACATGGAGGCACAAGCCAAAGAAGCCCACGAAGACGGCGTTGACCTGCTCGAGGAGGCACGCCTATTGGCCCTCAGCCGATCGGCCATCTACCAGCAAAGCCTGAGGCACTACCACAGCAAGACGATCAAGCCCCTCGCATTCCGCGAGGGCGACCTCATACTCCGGCTCGTCCAGCGGCAAGCCAGCTAGCACAAGTTGGCCTCCCCATGGGAGGGCCCCTTCATTGTCAGCAAAGCCATGTGTGACTGCAACGCCTACTACCTCATCAACGCACGCAAATCGAACAAGCGCAAGAGAGACACGGCCGACGAAGAGACAAGCCGGCCTTGGAATGCAGAGCTTCTCCGCCCATTTTATAGTTAGATGTATGCACGTATGTATCACTACCTTTTGAAGTTCAAAGAAAGACATCAGGACCCCCGAACAACACTCGGGGGCTACCTTTTCCTATCAACTATTGTGTCTCGCACACCCTTGTGATTTTTCGCCTTCCACCGCCGGGTCGGTTCGTCCGGCTCGGGGGCTCGAGGGCTGGCCGGCTCGACCACATCCCGTCGTTCACTTAGTCCTTTTCGGCGTGTCCGAGTCGCAAAGGCCCTCCCCTTCGCCCTAAGCCACAGTCCGGCTTCGGCTGTTCGACTGGCAAGATCCAAGGGCCGAACGCGCCGGCACGCAGAGATCTGCTAAGTTGGGTCGGCCGGATTGGCCCATCCGGTCCCACTACACTAAGTTGCCGCACGACCGGCTGCTTGCCAGCCGGCTTCGCCGTCTGCTGCCAGCCGGCCCAGTGGGTGCTTCTCTCGCGCTCAACGTTCAAAAAAGCCTAAGTATTGTGTGTCCTTTCCCAAGGCCGAACACCTTGTCACAGACTGGAACCTGGCTGTTCGACTAGCGGGAGGGAGGCCCAAAGAAGGGGCAATCAAGAAAAAGCCTAAGGGCAGAAAGCAAAAAGCGCACATACTCGCAAAAAAGGCCCACGGCCGGAGTTCATTACATTCCTTACACCCCTAGTGGGTGGACTTGTTGATTAACAAAGTTCGAAAAAGATAAAAAGGTAAGACGGCTTCAGGCAGTGGCCGCGTTGGGTTGCGCGCTCACCAGCTCCTCCGCGCCAGCCGCGGTCGCCGCGTCGGCACCAGCTTGCCCAGGCTCCTCTGCGCTGGCCTCCGGGTCCGCCAAGATGCCGGTGTCATCCAGCCCGGCCTCGTCATCTGCGTAGGCATCCGTCTCCTCGGAGCTGCTGGCCGGGTCGTCGAGCGCTAGGCCAAAGTCATCAGGCGAGACCTCCGCACTGTCCTCCAGCCGCTCCAAGTTGAACTCGTCATGCGCGGAAAAGGAGGCGAGATAGCTAGCCCGCCAACGCTCGCCAGGTTCTCCTCCTTGTCATCTGGCCAGTCTCGCAAGAGGTCTGGGTTCGGAGACTTACCCGATTGGTGTGCCGCGCCAGCTTCAGCATCCGCCGGCTGCGCTTCGGCCAGCTCTGCGTTCTCGCCGGTGAGCTTGCCTTCGGCCGAGCCGGATCGCCCACCCGCCAAGACCTGCGCCTTTGTCCCGTCACACATTCGTTCGACCGTGAGCAGCAGCGTCTCCTTCATCGCGTCAGGACGGAGGAGAAGCTCAGCCATAGCAAAATATGGAGACCAGGGACTCACCACCGGCGCTGGGTTCCCTTGGTGGTAGGGCGCCTTCCCGAAGCGCCAGTCCGCGACCAACCCGGCATTGGAGATGCTGTTGACCCGGTCGGTGACTGACGACCGCGTCAACTCCTGGGCCGACATCCGGGTGGTATCCTACTAGCTGTCCATTTCGGCGATGATGTGAACCCGGTGCTGCAGCGGCAACACCTGGCGAGCAATGAAGGCCGTGACGAGATCCGTCTCGGTGAGCCCCTCGCGTGCCGCCATCTCGGCGACCCGGTTTCACAAGTTCAGCACCCCCTGCGGCGGGTTCTTGGGGCAGTAGTTCCAGTTCGTCTTGGCCTGCGGCGTCACGTCGAGGAACGGCGGCAGGTTGATATGGTCCGCGCGAAGGTTGCGCGCATAGAAGAAAGAATTCTGCCACTTCTTGGCAGAATCCTCCAAGGGCATCTTGGGGCACACCCCATGCGGCTGACCCGAGACGACGGCGGCCCCGCAGGCTGACATCACGCCGGCCGATGGCCCCTGCTGCTTCAAGAAGAAGAAGTGAACCCAGAGATCTATACTCGGCTCCACGCCCAAGTAGCCTTCGCACAACGTGACGAAGCCGGAGAGCTGCAACACCGAATTCGCGCCCAAGTGGTGCGGCTGCAGCCCGAAGAAGTCCAGAAAAGTACGAAAGTAGTTGCTCGCGGGGAGGCCGAGCCCGCGCTTGAAATGGGTGAGGAAGACCACGCGCTCGGTCCCCTCTGGCCGCGCGATAATCTCATCGCCCGCCGCGTGCTCGGTCACCTCCGTCGTCGGCGGCAGCCGCCTGGTGTCGCGGAGGTATTGTATATCCTCCTCGGCTGTTTCTGACCCCTCCCATGACCCCTTGGGCCATGCCATCGGCAGAGATGGTCAGAGGCGTGGGGCGCGTCGACAAGCTTGAGGCCGGGGCTGTCGCTTGGCGCTGCGTGGCAGCAGCGGAGCGCTGCGGCGGGAGGCAGGCTCGAGGTTTGGAGAAGGAAGGGAAGAGCAAGACGAGGGGAGCATGCGAGGGCGTCTCCACCGCGCTCCTCCCTCAGGTTTTATAACCGCGCCAAGATGTGGGGAAGTGGGATTGGCTGCGCCCATGATTCCACTTCCCCGCATTGTGCGGGCATGATTCGCCCCACGACTTAATTGCGCGGAGAAGCACAATCGCCCACCGCTACCACAATCAATCCCCTGTGCATGGGCCGAGGGCGCGGCGTGGCGGGGCCCAGCCCACTGTAACATCCTGTAGCGCGCGTGGCCTAGCAGGGCCTTACCGGCCGCTGTTCACCACGGGGCGCCTGCGTGAGGCCGCGGGAGGCGCGTCCCTTCCCCTTCAAGACTCGGCGAACGCCTCAGTTTCCCACCCATGCCGGGGTGCCGCGATCCGGCTTTCGGAAGCCGGCACACAGTGGGTGTTGCCGGGACCCGATGGTCGTAAGCTTCATCAACTCAGCCGCCTTCTCAAAGGGTGAAACTGCAAAGGCGCCCCTGCATGAAGCCCGCGTGCCTTCACAGCTTCAGGGACTACTGTCGGGGGGATGTACCCCGGGCAGGCAACGGAACCCGGATCCTTTTCAAAAACATCGGGGCCAGCAATGCCCCTCAATCCGGCTCGCACTGGCCAGCTTCCCGGCGCAACTCGGCCAGCCGGCTGGTCCCAAGAAACCAACCTCCATCGACAAACATGCATGGCTACAGTGCGCCCCCCCTTTGCGCCGCCCCTGGCGGGTGCGGTAGTCATGCCAACCAAGCCACCTCTTGGGCCGGGCGGCGTGTCGGGGGCGCAACCCTGTAGTGGGGCAGCGCTGCCGTCCCATGACGTCCGGCAAGGCGTGCCACAGCACCCAGCAGCCGACCGTACCCGCGCCCGGCGGACCCGGCAAGACCCGCACCTGACGGACTCGGCAGACTCGGCGGCCCCCACTGCCGGCTCCTAGATACTGACACCAGGGCCCCGCGCCCATTTAATATTAGCATTGTAACCCCGGGGGGCCAGCCTATAAGACCCCCCGGTGCCCCTCCATGCAGAGGGTCGACCATCAGTAGAACACCCACACACACACGAAGAAGGAGCAGCCTATGCACTGGCCCGTCTTCCTTCCTCCCCAACACAGCTATAGGAGCAAGCTTGTATCCACCTCATATAAACCACACTCGGCAGGACTAGGGGTGTTATCTCTTCGGAGAGCCCCGAACATGGGTACGTCTTGCATCTCGCGTTCGCTCGTACCGACCTCGCCTCTGGAGCCCACCGGTGCCCTTGTCCCTGTCCCCTCTTTTAGCCATCTCATGGCATCTGCCATGGGATCACCACGACATTGATATTAATGAATCAATTAAATCTTTATATGTCTCCATGGATGAAAGTAAAGAAAGAACCGCTAGGTTGAGGGCTAAGCAAGAATTCTTAGAAAAAGCGATGCCTCCCGGTTTTTATCGTAGTAATGATGAAGATATTAAAATGATCGATGTTTCTTCTATTGAATATTTATTTAGCAATGTGGAACTTGATGCAAAGGGGACTGAAGAAGATTCAACTTTAGCTAAGAAGCGTCCCCATAGTTCGGAGGGTGAAAATCTGAACGAAAAAATTGATAAAAGTGGGTTTGGAGAGGTAAAAACTTTAAATAGTGATCTACCCACTCATTTGGATTACAAAGACTTTAATTATGATAGTTGTTCTTTGATTGAGTGTTTTTATTTGTTGCAATCCATGTTAAATTCACCCAATTCTTATGAACAAAATAAGGCTTTTACTAAACATATTGTAGAAGCGATGATGAAAGCCTTAGAAGAAAAGTTAGAACTGGAGGTTTCAATACATAGGAAATTATATGATGAGTGGGAACCCACCATTAAAGTTAAAATTAAAAATTATGAGTGCAATGCTTTATGTGATTTGGGTGCTAGTGTTTCCACAATACCAAAATCTCTATGTGATGTGCTAGGTTTTACCAATATGGATGAATGTTCTCTTAATTTGCACTTAGCAGATTCTACTATCAAGAAACCTTTGGGTAGAATAAATGATGTTCTTATTCTTTCAAATAGGAATTATGTACCCGTTGATTTCATTTTTGCTTGATACTGAATGCAATCCGTCTTGTCCCATAATACTTGGTAGACCGTTCTTACGAAGCATTGGTGCTATTATCGATATGAAAGAAGGGAATATAAAATTTCGGTTTCCCTTAAAGAAGGGTATGGAAACTTTCCCTAGAAAAATAATTAGGCAACCATATGAATTCATTATGAGGGCAACCTATGGAGTTAATTTTAAAGATGACAACACTTGAAACTATGCATTATGCCTAGCTAGGGGCATAAAACAATAGCGCTAGTTGGGAGGCAACCCAATAGTTATCTTAATTTTCTTGTTTATTTCTCTGTTTTCTTGTGTGCACACAATTATTCTACTGTTATGGTTGTGCTTTTGTGTTTAAATTAGCGTTTGTGCCAAATAAAGCCTTTAGGATGATAGGTGCTTTGATTCTGTGAAAAAACAGAAACTTTTGCATCCAGTAGCAGAATTATCAGAATTTTCTGGAATGTGGAAAAATTCTGAATTTTTTACACATTATTGATTTACAAATTTCCTATGTTTCCCAAGTTTTTCAAAAAAATTGAAGTTACAGAAGTATAGTCAATATTTAGATTGCTACAGACTATTCTGTTATTGACAGATTCTATTTTTGATGCATTTGTTTTGCTTGTTTTGATGGAACTATGGATTGTATCGGGGGGTATAAGCCATGAAGAAGTTAGAATATAGTAGGTATAATGCAAAAATAAAATATGAATGGGTTTGCAACAGTACCTAAAGTAGTGATTTGTTTTATTATACTAACGGATCTCACGAAGGTTTTGTTAAGTTTTGTGTGCTGAAGTTTTCAAGTTTTGGGTGAGATCACGATGGATGAAGGAATAAGGAGTGGCGAGAGCCTAAGCTTGGGAATGCCCAAGGCACCCCAAGGTAATATTCAAGGACTCCCAAGCAACGAAGCTTGGGGATGCCCCAGAAGGCATCGCCTCTTTCTTCTACCGACCATCGGTAATTTTACTTGGAGCTATATTTTTATTCATTTTCTATTTCTGTTCCGCTCTTCACTTAGTCCTCCTTAGTTTTCCCCACGCTCTAAGCCAGTCCTCACTTTTCCCCTCCACCACGCAGCCCACCCTCGTAAGAGCACAAACGGGGGTTTGCATCGGGTCAAAGCCTTTGACCATTACTAGGCGTGGTTTCTGACTCGTGGGACACCCCTGTCAGCGGCTGTCCGCTGGTAGATGGTTTGCACATATACTGACTTGTTGGACATCTCTGTCAGCGGCTGCATGCTTGTAGATGGTGGGCGCATATTCTGACTTGTGGGACACCTCTGTAAGTGGCTGAACGGTCATAGATGGTGGGCGCATATTCTGACTTTGGGGCACCTCTGTTAGTGGCTGCGCGGTCGTAGGTGGTGGTCGCAGTTACTGGCGCGTAGGATACCTCTGTCAGCGACTGTGCAATCATAGGTGGTTGTCGGTGTATTAAACATGGGTGTTTTATACCCTGACCTATGCACAGACAAGTAGCAGCTCCCTTGCCAAACTAAAGTTTCGATGAAGATTCCCAAGCTAAAGAAGTCGCTCTTCGAGAGATCAAGGAGCGCATCAAGAAGGCCAAGCTGATCAACTAGCCAAGGAGAAGAACAAGACGGAGCACTAGAAGCAGTCCTTGCCGGCGAGGCCAAGCCGGCAAGGCGAAGGCCTGGCAAGCTCCGTGGCCGGCAGGCCCCCGCCAACTACCAGCGCTCCATCTCACCAAGTAGCAAGCCGCTGCTCAGTGAGGTGTCAAGCCCGCAGGCGATTAGGTGGGGCTTACCGGACACGTGCCAACGTGCCGGAAGGATTATTACCTTTATCAACACCTGTCCAAATGGCGTGTCAAGATAATAGGAGTTAGCTAGGCAAGCGGTGCAGCGTCCTTGCCGGGGCTTCTCCTCCTCACGACACCTAGCGATGCATTTAATGTTTTTTGTCCTAACTAGCAGAGTTAGGTATGATAGCAATATTTGCTATCTGGTCAACATATAGTTACCTTTTTGGCACTGTGGTAACCCCTTGAGCTATAAAAGGAGGTCCATGGCAACCATTACAGGGGTTTGAACCCATTCAAACCCCACACACACTTGCACGTGTAGCTTCCTCCTCCTTGCGTCTTGCCGGGGGAAACCGCTCCTTGTACTTGTGCATCCACACTTCCAATACACCAAAGCAGGAGTAGGGTATTACACCTCAAAGATGGCCCAAACCTGGGTAAAGATCATCGCGCCCTCTATTAATCCTACTCTTTGCGCTCTATGCAATCTCCTAGCCGAACCACAAGGGGCTAGATGGCCGCATAGATGGTCATACACACTAACATCTTTGGCGCGCCAGTTAGGGGATTCACTGGGGTGGACCTGGTTTAGCAGACGACGCATGATTTCATCGAGCTTCATCATCATTTTCATCCTCCATGGCGCCCAAGAAGAAGGTCTCCATGCCGACGAAGCCTTCCATGTCAAGCTTCCTTCACATGCGTCCGCGGGCGGCGCAGGCGGCGCCACCGCCATGGACGGCGCGAACGCTGCGGTAGACACGACCAGCACGGGGGGTGTGGTCGTTGTGCCCACTGCGGTGGGAGCGGGCGGTGGAGGCACTGGAGGCGGTCATCTTCCATGACCCTCGGGCGAAGATAGCAACAACGATGCGGGCGGCGCGGGCACGCAGCTCCCGCCTCCTCAGTGCACCGGCGAGCGCAGCCATCGGAGCAACATTGTTCGGTCAGGCGCAAGCCGGGATCCCCCCGCTGCGATGACTCCGGTGGTGGTGAGGGAGACGACATCGAAGCACACGCCACGTCCGTCGCGAGATGGACGTGACATGACGCCGAGTGGCGTTGTCGATCATACGCAGCAGCGCCCGCACGACAAGACACCTGTCAATCAAGCTCAAGATCTTTAGATGCCACCTCTACCAATCCAACCCACTGTCGCACCCGCGGCATGGCGGCAAAATTGCAACAACGCTCCTGCTGGCTCTGCCAGGAGTCGAACGATGTCGCGATCTTCGCTCTCCAACATGCCTTCGACGGCAATGGAGGCGATGGCGCGAGCCCAAATGTTGTTGAACTTTCCTCCAACAGCAGATAAGATGGATGAGTGGTTGACCACCATTCAGAGTTTGATTGGGTTTGCGGAGGCTAACAAACCCAAGCTGGCGGAGCCCTCGCTGCACCCACAAACAACACCAGTAGCTTAGACTGATGGCCATGTTGTAGGTGGTACGCCAACGGTGCAGTCGCCTCCACGGCATCAACCCCCGCAGCAGCATCAGCAACCACAGCGAACCCAACGAGCTGCCGAGCCTGATGATGTATCGATGGCCTCCTCAGATCCACAGATGCAGCAAGATCAATAGCAGGTACTGCTGGATAGGCGAGCAAAAGATGCTCGTACCACCATTCAGCAACGCCGGGAGGCGCGTCGTCAATCTGACGAGCACAAAGGTCCAGCCGTTGATGAGCCAGCGCCCGTTGTTGGCGGGTACCTACCTTACGAGGTTGGGTGCTGATACGTCTCCAACGTATCTACTTTTCCTAACACTTTTCCTCTTGTTTTGGACTCTAATTTGCATGATTTGAATGAAACTAACCCCGGACTAATGCTGTTATCAGCAGAACTACCATGGTGTTGTTTTTGTGTAGAAATAAAAGTTCTCGGAATGAAACGAAACTTTGTGAGGAATTTTTATACAAAATAAGAGAATTTCTGGAGCCAAGAGCCACCTGAGGGGGGCACCTGGGTGGGCACAACCCACCAGGGCGCGCCTGCCCCCCCCGGCCCGCCCAGGTGGGTTGTCCCCACCTGGTGGCCCCGCAGACCCTGAAACCGACGCTATAAAATCCTATTTTTCCAGAAAAAATCGGGGAGAAAGAATTATCGTGTTTCGTGAGACGGAGCTGCCGCTGTCTCCTGTTCTTCATCGGGAGGCCAGATCTGGAGTCCGTTTGGGGCTCCGGAGAGGGGGGGTCTTTGATCTTCGTCATCACCAACCCTTCTCCATCGCCAATTCCATGATGCTCCCCACCGAGAGTGAGTAATTCCTTCATAGGCTCGCTGGTCGGTGAGGAGTTGGATGAGATTTGTCATGTAATCGAGTTAGTTTTGTTAGCGCTTGATCCCTAGTATCCATTATGTTCTGAGATTGATGTTCCTATGACTTTGCCATGCTTAATGCTTGTCACTTTGGGCCCGGGTGCCATGATTTCAGATCTGAACCGTATATGTTATCACCATTATATCTATGTTCTAGATCCGATCTTGCAAGTTATAGTCACCTACTACGTGTTATGATCCGGCAACACCGGAGTGACAATAGTCGGGACCACTCCCGGTGATGACCGTAGTTTGAGGAGTTCATGTATTCACCGTGTGTTAATGCTTTGTTCCGGTTCTCTATTAAAAGGAGGCCTTAATATCCCTTAGTTTCCAATATGGACCCCGCTGCCACGGGAGGGTAGGACAAAAGATGTCATGCAAGTCCTTTCCATAAGCACGTATGACTATTTACGGAATACATGCCTACATTATATTTATGAACTGGAGCTAGTGCCGTATCGCCCTAGGTTATAACTGTCTCATGATGAATATCATCCAACAAATTACCGATCCAATGCCTACGAATTTATCTTATATTGTTTCTGCTAAGTTACTACTGCTACCGTTACTATTGCACTTGCTACATTATCACTGCTATCATTGTTACCGTTACTATTGCTGCTGCTACTATTATCAACACTATCATACTACTTTGCTACTGATCACTTTGCTGCAGATAATTAATCTCCAGGTGTGGTTGAATTGACAACTCAGCTGCTAATACTTACAAATATTCTTTGGCTCCCCTTGTGTCGAATCAATAAATTTGGGTTGAATACTCTACCCTCGAAAACTGTTGCGATCCCCTATACTTGTGGGTTATCAAGACCTTTTCCTGGCGCCGTTGCCGGGGAGCATAGCTATATTTGTTGAGTCACTTGGGATTATTATCAATTATTCACTATGAAGAATCTGAAGGGTGCTAAGACTAAGATTTTTCCCTCTAAGACGAGGGGAGGTAAGGAACTGCCATCCAGCTCCGCTTTAGATTCACCTTCTGTTATAAGTAAACTTGCAACACCACCACATGCTACTAATCCTAATATGTCGCAAGTTATTGATGATGCTACTTCTGCTATTAATGATGCTTATGATGATGCTAGTACCTTGCTTGATGATGATGTGCCATTAGGTGAATTTCTTGATGAACAAATTGCTAGAGTAAGACAACATGATGTTGTTGAATCTGATGATGAGCTTGAAACTGAAAATCTTGAAACACCCACTAGAACTAGCCCTCCTAGATATGAATTGCCTAAGGTACCGGAAGGTTATGTTATGAATGAGGAGACAACTAGAGATATTCTTGCTTGTTAGGATAGAGATGATCTAGAGAAATTATTATGCAAGTATAAATAAAAATCTCTGAATGCTAGAATGGAATACTTGATATCTTCTATAATGGACTAACCGATGCTTCTAGGGATTTCCTAGATAGTTGTGCTGGTTGTGTTTTTAGGGAACGAACTATTGGACAAGCTGAAGAATTATTGAATAGCATATTGAAAAACTATGATGATTGGACTCTTCCTGAACCACCATCTAAACCCACTCCGAAGAAGAGGGGTATTTTATATCTCAGTCCCGAAGATATGCAAGAGGCAAAGAAATATATGAAGGAAAAAGGTATTAAAGCTGAGGATGTCAAAAATTTACCTCCTATTGAAGAAATACATGGGCTTGATGCACCACCACTGCCTAAGGTGGTAGAGGTAAATTCTCTAATGAAATTCAATGATAATGATAATCCTCACAATATGCACCCTAGCCAATGCCTTTATGAGTTTGAAAACTACATTAGAAAACAAGATCACTTCAATGCAAATGTTATGAAACAATTAAAATACAATTCTGACATGATTGCTCGCTTGAGTGACTTGTTATTTAGAATCTCAAATGATGTTAGAGGTGTGGGAAAGCATGCTTCTATGGTACAAACCCAGTTAGAACAAGTTGCTAAATCTCAAAGAGAATTGCTTGATGAAATGAATAACAACATACATGACTTTGCTGTTAGAGTTGCAACTAGAGGAGGTAAAATGACTCAGGAACCACTTTATCCTGAGGGACACCCAAAAAGAATTGAACAGGATTCACAAAGGAACAACACCACTGCACCTGGTCCTTCTAAAAATAAAAATAAAAAGAAAAATGATAGGACTTTACATGCCTCTAGTGAACCTGAAGTAGAGAAACCTCCTGATAATGATAATGATGTTTCTATTTCTGATGCTGAAACTCAATCTGATAATGAACATTCACCTTGTGATAATGAAAAAGATAATGATGAGGTTCATGAAGAAACTCAAACAAATAATAAAGAACCAGACAATGATGTTGAGATAGAACCAGCTGTTGATCTTGATAACCCACAACCCAAGAATGCAAGATATGATAAAAGAGACTTTGTTGCTAGAAAACACGGTAAGGAAAGAGAACCGTGGGTTCAAAAACCTATGCCTTTTCCACCTAAGACAACTAAAAAGAAAGATGATGAAGAATTTGAACACTTTGCTGAAATGCTGAGGCCAGTCTTTTTGCGTGCTCGCTTGACTGATATCTTGAAAATGCCTCCTTATGCAAAGTACATGAAGGACATCATCACTAATAAGAGAAAAATACCGGAAGCTGAAATCTCCACCATGCTTGCTAATTACACTTTTAAGGATGGAGTACCTAAAAAACTTGGAGATCCGGGAATACCAACTATACCTTGCTCCATCAAAAAGAATTATGTGAAAGCTGCTTTATGTGATTTGGGAGCTGGTGTTAGTGTTATGCCTTTCTCTTTATATAAAAGACTTGATTTGAATAAACTCACACCTACTGAAATATCTTTGCAAATGGCTGACAAATCAACTGCCATACCTATCGGTATTTGTGAGGATGTGCCCGTTGTTGTTGCTAATGTTACTATTTTGACTGACGTTGTTATACTTGAGATGCCCGAGGACGACAACATGTCGATTTTCCTTGGTAGACCCTTCTTGAATACTGCAGGGGCTGTTATTGATTGCAATAAAAGCAAGGTCACTTTTCATATCAATGGTAATGAGCATACGGTGCACTTTCCGAAGAAACAATTCCAAGTGAATGGTATTAATGTTATTGAAAAATCTCCGACAATCACTATTGGAAGTTTTCAACTACCTCTACCTACTACCAAAAAGAAATATGAAATGCTTATTGTTGGGGACATTCATATCCCCATTGAGGTAACTTAGTGATTTACGAAAGTTCTTCGGTTTCATGTTAATCGAAAGTGGTTGTTAATAAGACTTGATCAACCTTATTAATGGATCATTTTTGAGAGGTATGAAGTTGATGAATTTAGTGAGCATTACCTTCTGTCCCTACCTTTTATTTTCTGTTCCTATTAGTTAAATAAAATAAATGCCATGTTTTATCTATTTTCTGATTTTTCCCGTGCAATAAAAAAATGACCCAAAAATAAAAGTTCTCAGAATGCCCTGAAAATTTAATACGATTTTTTTTCTGATTATTTAAGAATTTCTGGTGCAAATAATGTCAGAGGGAGGTGCACCAGGTGGGCACAACCCACCTGGGCGCGCCAGGACCCCCAGGCGGGCCCTGGTGGGTTGTGGTCCCCACGTGGGCCCCCTCACTTATCTCTTCATCCCACATCTTCACTTACCTCCAGAAAAAAATCTCCATTGCTCTCTCTCTCGTGTTCTATCTCCCGAAACCACGGATTTTGATCTCTTTGCTCGAAGCTCCGTTTCCAAAACTATTTCGGGGAATTGTTGCTTGGTATGTGAATCCTCCGTTTGTCCATTTAGTTTTTGTTTTATTGGTTTATATTTTGAATAATTAGCTGCTCTTGGTGCTGCTGTAGATGAGCTTGCATGTTGAATTCTTAGAGTTCTAAGTAGTTTGAATGCTTGCTATGGCCTCTATGCTTCTCTATGAGTAGTTGCTACCAATTTTGTAGAGTTTTGTTATGAAAAAATTGTGGACTAAAAATTTCAGAATTTTTGTTCATAGGAAAAACATGAGTATCTTTAGGAAGTTTGCTTCCAAGAAGAACTCCAAGGGAGTGATTGGGGAGTCATCTGATAGTGACCTCCATACTCGGAGATTGGTGGAGCTACGGCCGTGTGAATGGCCGCATACCCCGTTCATGGAAGAGGCTGGAATCCTTCAAGAGTTTGCACAATATGCTGCTAATGCCGGCTCATCGACTTCATCACAGCTGAATGCGAACAGTATCACCTCCTCACAAATTCCTTTATGCAAAGTTTTACTTTCCTTCCTAGGAATAACCCCCCTGAAGTGCAGTTTAATTTATATGCTGAACCCCGTCAGATACCACTTACTGAATTTTGTGAAATATGCTTGCTTCCTTCTGATGGTAGTCTGGCAGAGCCTAGGCCCACAGAGTTTGAAAGCTTCTATCGTACTCTGACAGTGGGTGATGAGAGAGGGGTGTCGAGTATCACTGCCGCTGGCTTGCATTTTCCTGCTGTTCATTATTTTGCTCTTTTTATTACAAAATGCTTGCTTGCTAGAGAGAAGGTAGGTGCACTCAGTTCACCAGACCTTGCTGTTTTGCGTCGTGCACTAGAGGGCGACAACACTTATAGCTTGGGAGCTATTGTGGTACGTCGCCTCCACATTAATAAGTCCAAGGGTAAAATTCATGGAGGCATTTACGCCACTCGTTTGGCGGCTCGCTTTAATGTTCAGATTCACCTGCATGATTATCCTTTGCCCAAGGTTTACCTAGATCGCGCGGCTATGAATCACCACCAGTTTACTGCTATCGATTATCCTAACATTCCTATTCCTTATAACCTGGTTTTTAGTGTGAGAACTCGTGATATTATTCCACTACCTGCACCTGCTTTGTTTGATCCTATTGCCAGGGGCGGATACAGGATTATGCCTGCGGATATTATCGCCTACCGGAACAACCAGGCTGCAGCAGAGGAGGAGCCTCAGCAGTGGGATCCGTGGGTGCCTGCTCCTCAGCACCCCAACTATCATCCAGGCTATTGACTGATTACCAAGTTAGGCCAAAAGCCTAAGCTTGGGGGAGTACGTGTTTCTCACCGACTTTACATTCATGTTCACACATTTCAATTGTCGGTGTTCACACTTTTTCATTGTATTATCCATGCTTAAATTTATTTTCTTGCTTTCTTCTTGTGTGTTTGAAAAACTTTGAGAAAATCCAAAAATATTTCCAGCTTCTTTTTGCTTTTTCTTTCTAGAGTAGTTAGCTGTAGCACTAAAAAGAAAACTCAAAAAGATTTCCTTGTTCTTCTTTTGCTTGTTGGGAGCTTTCCCGTGTAAATATTTTTTCTCGTTTTTGCTTTTCCCTTTTTATTTGCTTCTTTCGAATAAAACCAAAAAAACTCCAAAAATATTTCAGTGTGTTTCTCTGAATTTCTTTTCTTTCTTGCAAGTCGTACCAAGGAGAAGACCACGATGAAAATCTTGAGTGGCTCTCATATGCATAATTGTTGATTTAACAAAGAGCCCATTTTACCTTGTCTTCTCCTGTTGAATAAATGTTTGCAGATTCCAGCTTAGTCCATGGCACTCTTGCACTATTATTATTTTCATATCGTTCGGTCGTGCAAGTGAAAGGCAATAATGACGATATTCGATGAACTGGCCGTGGCAGAGAGAAACGGGTATGAACTCGACTTGTTCTGTTTTTGTAAATATGTTTAACCTAGTATCCATGATTCAGCCCATTA
The DNA here is from genome assembly GCA_011799875.1 of Thinopyrum elongatum. Taxonomy (NCBI): domain Eukaryota; kingdom Viridiplantae; phylum Streptophyta; class Magnoliopsida; order Poales; family Poaceae; genus Thinopyrum; species Thinopyrum elongatum. Next base: position 579,205,880 of record CM022300.1, on the reverse strand, counting down.
TGATTAAACATGTTCGCAATGACAATTAGAGATTATAGTTTCTCATGCCATGCATAAGTAGCTAGGAGTGGATAATGATTTATCTTGGATATCAACATTGCGTTAAGATGATTGTGATATAGTATGATGATATGGTATCCTCCTCTGAACGTTCGAGTGGCTTGACTTGGCACATGTTCATGCATGTAGTTGAATCAAAACCAACATAGCCTCTATGATATTTATGTTCATGGTGTTCATATCCTACTCATGCTAGTGTCCAATGTTACTTATGCATAATGCATGTTCATGACCGTTGTTGCTCTCTAGCTGGCCGCTTCTCAACCTATTTGCTAGCCTTCACCTGTACTAAGTGGGAATTCTGCTTGTACATCCAAAACCTGAAACCCAAGTTATTCCAGATAAGTCCACCATACCTACCTATATGCGGTATTACCCTGCCGTCCTAAGTAAATTTGCATGTGCCACCTCTAAAACCTTCAAATAAATATCCTTTTTGTGTGCCTGGATCGTTCATGGAACGACAGGAGGTAGTCGGTATCTTCCATGCTAAGCGAGTTATTCTCAGGTCGAGTGTTTATTCACTCGCCATCGCATGAGAAAAGGGCGGTAATAGGGATTCCCAGTCCCGAACTCAAAAATGCAAATAATTAAACAAAACTCCCCCGGGACTATTGTTGGTATGGCCGGCACCCGTTGTTTCGGACAAGCCGTGGAGTGTGATTGATGGTGGAGGGGGAGTAAACCTTTACTTTTATCGCTTGGGAACCGCCACTAGCGCGCTTAGCATGGAAGATGTTGATAGCTGATGGTCATGAAGTAAATGAGAAGGGTGCATGTCTCAAAATATCATTTACCTCTGTTTTAAAAACTTGAGCTCTGGCACCTCTGCAAATCACTGCTTCCCTCTGCGAAGGGACTATCTATTTACTTTCATGTTGTGTCATCACCTTCTTAAATAAGCGCCAGAACCTGAGAGCACTGCTGTCATGCTTATGCATTTGTGTAGCTAATGTTTGGTGCATCATGACTGGATCTTTTCTACCATGAATTACAATGTTTAGTCGCTGCTTGAACTTTGGAGGTGCTCTGCATTTATGTTTTGCGGTCTCGGGAAGGGCTAGCGAGATACCACTATTGTCATATTATATCATGGTTGTTTTGATAACGTGTTGCCATTTGAGATATCTTATTATTGCTCGCTAACTGATTATGTCATTGATATGAGTTAATATAATTTTTAAGAGTTATTGTCGACATGGTTAGTTATAATTTTGGTTGAAAACCTGGGTGCTGTTTAAGCTTATTTATGCAAACAAGAGCAAAAGAGTTCGTAAAAGTTTTTCTTTTTCACTTTCAGTTTATCAACTAAATTGCTTGAGGACAAGCAAAGGTTTAAGCTTGGGGGAGTTGATACGTCTCCAACGTATCTACTTTTCCTAACGCTTTTCCTCTTGTTTTGGACTCTAATTTGCATGATTTGAATGAAACTAACCCCGGACTGACGCTGTTTTCAGCAGAACTACCATGGTGTTGTTTTTGTGCAGAAATAAAAGTTCTCGAAATGGAACGAAACTTTGCGAGGAATTTTGATACAAAATAAGAGAATTTCTGGAGCCAAGAGCCACCTGGGGGGGGCACCTAGGTGGGCACAACCCACCAGGGCGCGCCTGCCCCCCAGGCGCGCCCAGGTGGGTTGTCCCCACCTGGTGGCCCCGCAGACCCTGAAACCGCCGCTATAAAATCCTATTTTTCCAGAAAAAATCGGGGAGAAAGAATTATCACGTTTCGCGAGACGGAGCCGCCGCCGTCTCCTGTTCTTCATCGGGAGGCCAGATCTGGAGTCCGTTTGGGGCTCCGGAGAGGGGGATCTTCGATCTTCGTCATCACCAACCCTTCTCCATCACCAATTCCATGATGCTCCCCACCGGGAGTGAGTAATTCCTTCGTAGGCTCACTGGTCGATGAGGAGTTGGATGAGATTCATCATGTAATTGAGTTAGTTTTGTCAGGGCTTGATCCCTAGTATCCATTATGTTCTGAGATTGATGTTGCTATGACTTTGCCATGCTTAATGCTTGTCACTTTGGGCCCGGGTGCCATGATTTCAGATCTGAACCGTTTATGTTATCACCATTATATCTATGTTCTAGATCCGATCTTGCAAGTTATAGTCACCTACTACGTGTTATGATCCGGCAACCCCGGAGTGACAATAGTCGGGACCACTCCCAGTGATGACCGTAGTTTGAGGAGTTCATGTATTCACCGTGTGTTAATGCTTTGTTCCGGTTCTCTATTAAAAGGAGGCCTTAATATCCCTTAGTTTCCAATATGGACCCCGCTGCCACGGGAGGGTAGGACAAAAGATGTCATGCAAGTTCTTTCCATAAGCACGTATGACTATTTACGGAATACATGCCTACATTATATTTATGAACTGGAGCTAGTGCCGTATCGCCCTAGGTTATAATTGTCTCATGATGAATATCATCCAACAAATTACCGATCCAACGCCTACGAATTTATCTTATATTGTTTCTGCTAAGTTACTACTGCTACCGTTACTGTTGCACTTGCTACATTATCACTGCTATCACTGTTACCGTTACTATTGCTGCTGCTACTATTATCAACACTATCATACTACTTTGCTACTGATCACTTTGCTGCAGATAATTAATCTCCAGGTGTGGTTGAATTGACAACTCAGCTGCTAATACTTACAAATATTCTTTGGCTCCCCTTGTGTCAAATCAATAAATTTGGGTTGAATACTCTACCCTCGAAAACTGTTGCGATCCCCTATACTTGTGGGTTATCAAGTGCCCTGCCTTCACACGCGAGCTGTGATACGTCTCCAACATATCTATAATTTTTGATTGTTCCATGCTGTTATATTATCAATCTTGGATGTTTTATATACATTTACTAGCAACTTTATATCATTTTTTGGGACTAACCTATTGACATAGTGCCCAGTGCCAGTTGTTGTTTTTTGCTCGTTTTTTACTTTGCAGAATATCTATACCAAACGAAGTCCAAATGCCATGAATTTTTTTTTGGGGAACGTTCCATGGGAAACAAAAAAATTCCTACGCTCACCAAGATCAATATAGGAGATGAACATCTACGAGAGGAGAAATTGCATCTACATACCCTTGTAGATCTCTAAGCGGAAGCGTTAAGAAACACGTTGATGTAGTCGAACGTCTTCGCGATCTAATCACGATCCGTCCCGCGAACTCCTGATCCAAGTGCCAAACAGACGACACCTCCACGTTCAACACATGTACGGCTTGATGACGCCTTCACCTCCTCAATCTAGCGAGCGATGGTGAAGTAGTAGCTCGAGTCCTCTGGCAGCATAACGGCATGGTGACGGTGGTGGTGGTGGAATCTCAGCAGAGCTTCGCTAAGCACTAGGAGAGGAAGAGGGCTACGAGGGAGAGGAAGGGAAGCTCCGTGGCATAGATGGGTGCGGCTTCCCTCCCTCTACCCCTCTATATTTAGGGGGAAGGGGGTAGGAGGAGGCGCCCTAGGGTTTCCCTAGGGGGGGCCGGCGGCCACAAGGGCAACCCTAGATGGGTTTTGGGTGGCCCCCCTAGGTGCCTTGCCCCTCAAGTAAGCGGGAGGGAGCCCTAGGGGGCGCACCAACCCTCTGGTGATCGTGAGCTGAGGTGAGGGGGGCGCACAGCCCCTTAGTGGGCTGGTGTGCCTCCCTCCCATGGCCCATGAGCCCCCCAACACTTGCCGGGGCCCCCGAAACTCCTTTCGGTTCTCCTGGTCATAACCCGGTACCCCCCGGAACACTTCCGGACTCCGATTCCCTTTGTCCTATATATCGATCATCACCTCCGGACCATTCTGGAGTTCCTCGTCATATCCGGGACTCTGAACAACCTTCGGTTACCACCAAAACAACTCAACTATACTTATATCGTCACCAAACGTTAAGTGTGTAGACCCTGCGGGATCGAGAACTATGCAGACATGACCGAGACACCTCTATGGTCAATAACCAATAGTGGGACCTCGATGCCCATATTGGTTCCTAAATATTCTACGAAGATCTTTATCGGTCGAACCTCGATGTCAAGGATTCAACTAATCCTGTATCTAGTTCCCTTTGTCTATCGATATGTTACTTGCCCGAGATTCGATCGTCGGTATCACCATACCTAGTTCAATCTCGTTACCGGCAAGTCTCTTTACTCGTTCCATAATAGAAGATCCCGTGGCTAAGCCATTAGTCACATTGCTTGCAAGCTCATTGTGATGTTGTATTACCGAGAGGGCCCAGAGATACCTCTCTGTCATACGGAGTGAGAAATCCCAGTCTTGATCCATGCCAACTCAACAGACACCCTCGGAGATACCTGTAAAGCACCGTTATAGTCACCCGGTTACGTTGCAACATTTGGTACACACAAGGCACTCCTTCAATGTCAGTGAGTTGCATGATCTCATGGTCATAGGAACATATACTTGACATGCAGAAAACGATAGCAATAAACTTGACACGATCATATGCTACGTTCATATTTTGGGTCTTGTCCATCACATCGTTCTCCTAATGATGTGATCCCGTTATCAAATGACAACTCATGTCTATGGCTAGGAAACCATAGCCATCTTTGATCAATGAGCTAGTCCGGTAGAGGCTCACTAGGGACATGTTGTTGTCTATGTATTGTAACGACCCGAACCTGATAAGATTCGATGTCTCTGTGCTCACTGTGCTAGTCCCTGGATTAATAGCTAGCACACACAGTACAAGATGTAATATAAAAATAAAACCACATGTCATAATATTACATTGTAGATCTAGAATTTAATATAATACATACCTGCATAGCTCAAGCTAGCATACAAAGAAAACACAGAGGAAAAGCAAATAAAATCTTCATGGAATCCATCAACACCACAGGCAAATGTCGAGTATAGACATCGTAACCCTACATCGTATCACTCACTCGTCGTATAAAATCTGCAACATGAAATGTTGCAGCCACGAAGGGTCAATACTTTGAATGTATTGGCAAGTCACACAAGGAATGATATAACAGACCTACATCTATATGCAAGGTATATCAAGAGGATAATGTAGTGGCTGTTTTGCAGAAAGCTAATTTTTCCCTGATAACTACATAATATAATAGTCAAATTTTAATTTTTCTTGCTACAATTAAATACATATGGTTGAATTGGGCAATCCAATTCCAACCTATCCCCATTATTAAGTTGCCCACTCAATTTTTATTAAAGTATCATATGTCAAGATCATCCAACAACTGTAATGGTCTAGCTGCTCAAATTTGTCCATAATCGGGGACACGGCTAATCATGATTAGTTTATACACTCTGCAGAGTTTTGTACGCTTTACCCGCTGGACCCAATCCGAAGATTGAGACGAAGTCTTTCAGAAGAGGTTCCCTTAACCACTTGATGGCCACATCCCACCTATATATGCTACATCTGTCGACACTGTCTGGGCAAGGGTTCCAACAACTAATCAACTAAGCCAGAGCCCATATAGCCAGTGGCCGTACATGGAAGCTACTAGTCACTCAGTCTGTCTGATCTTTTTGAACCTGGGCGGCATTCCACTCAGGGTGCACTCTCACGGGCGCATGGCCTTAGACAAGGTGCACGACCCCATGATGCCTTCCCTCGACACCAAGCAATACCACTTCCGCCCAGAGGTGAATTATATATTATGTTTTTACTCAAGTTATATTAAATATAGTCCTCACATAATCTCGATGCATACACGAACCAATCCCCGTCTACATAACATAGCAAGAATACACTAGCACGATCTACAATAAGGCCATACTAACTGCATCTCAATAGCAATAGCATACTACCATAATATTCCTACACATGCATAATATAGTAATGTGATATATATAACTACATGCATAGAAAAATAATAGGTTGAAGGATGATCAAGGTGTAACTTGCTTGGTATATTTGATGAAGACCGTCGCACTCACAATCCTGCTAATTCTACTCGTCATGCTCCGAGCAATCTATCGTTAATGAAAGAACCCAAATCAATAACCATGCCATACAGAAGAATCAAAAGAACAAAAAACAAATATGGCAAGGTTATTCAACAACAACAATATAAATATACCTATAATATATAATATAGGTTTATGGTCTACAAGGTGGCAGGTGGAAGGAATCAACCAAAAGAGACACTGAATGATGAATAGTTGTTATATAAGATTATATTGGAAATATTATGGAATAGGCTCAATATTATATGGAAAACAACAGACATGCTGTTGAACAAAAAGCATATGGCATAGGTGTTCATTTGCAAAAAGAATTAAATGAATAGGAGCACTACAACTCAAATTATAGTGAGATAAAGTTTGAATTGAATTTAAATTCAAACAGGTCAAAAGTATTTGAAACTTTGAGTATACAGAATATTATCAACAAGTATTTGATACAAGTTTTCAGACGCAAAAAGAATCAATTGAATAGGACATACGGTTCTCCCGATATGATCAAATCAAGGTATGAGTTCAAATTTGAAATGTTCAAAAGTTGAAAACTATGGTGTCAACAGAAAGATGGTCTCACGAGGATCACTCTACAAAAAGTTTCACCTCAATCAGAGTTACGGGCAAAGAGATATAATAAATTGAGGTTAGAGGGGCCTATCTGAAAAATTACAGAAACAATTCGACTAAAAATAACTAATTTGGAAAAATGGGAACACGTGGCACGCTGTGATTGGGCAATACCGGTTCGGTGTTCGGTGTTCTGTGAGCCATTGGATTAAGTTGCAATGGATGGCTGGTGTTCTTTTGGAGCTAGGGTTGTAGACAGAGGGGGATTCCTCACTGGAGGGAATTCCGGCGACCATGGCGCGGCGGCGGGGCGTCGGGAGGTGGATCGTGGCGTCGGTGTGGTGATCCTAGGACATCAGGGAGGAGTGGATGGCGATCGACGGTGGTGCCAGTGACGGGATCGGTGCCGGCTATCGATGGCGGTGAGGACGGGGACGGGACAGGACGGACCGGCAAACCTAGACAAATCTTGAGGAAAATGGAGCCTGGACAAGGAGCTTCGAGAGGAGAAAGCTTAAGTGTGGCTCGGGCATTTCATCGAACACCTCATGTGCACAGGAGGTGAGCTAGAGCAACACACGCCTCTCCCACGGCCGGCCAAAAAAACAGAGCAGTGAGCGGGCAGGGGTATATATAGGCTTCTCTTTAGTCCCGGTTGGTGGCTAGAACCGGGATAGAAGACTAACCTTTGGTCCCGGTTCCAGCCACCAACCGGGACTAAAGGTGTTGGGCCAGGAGCGAGGCCCATTGGTCCCGGTTCGTGTCTGGAACCGGGACGAAAAGTGTCAGACGAACCGGGATCAATGGCCCCCGAGGCCCGGCCGGTGCCCTGGCCTCCTGAACCAGGACTGATGCACCCTTTGGTCCCGGTTTGTGAGTGAACCGGGATTAATGCCCTTATCCTGGCCTCAACCAAAGCCCTATTTTCTACTAGTGCTCGGGCCCTAGTGACAAGCATTAAGCATAGCGAAGTCATAGCAACATCAATCTCAGAACATAGTGGATACTAGGGATCAAACCCTAACAAAACTAACTCAATTACATGATAAATCTCATCCAACCCATCACCGTCCAGCAAGCCTACGATGGAATTACTAACGCACGGCAGTGAGCATCATGAAATTGGTGATGGAGGAAGGTTGATGATGATGATGGCGATGAATCCCCCTCTCCGGAGCCTCGAACGGACTCCAGATCAGCCCTCCCGATGAAGAACAGGAGGTGGCGGTGGCTCCGTATTGTAAAATGAGATGAATCCTTCTCTCTGATTTTTTCCTCCCCGAATAGGTTATATAGAGTTGGAGTTGAGGTCGGAGGAGGTCCAGGGGCCCACAAGCCTGCAGGGCGCGCCCCGGGGGGTGGGCGCGCCCCTAGGACTTGTGGCCTCTGGGTGGCCCCTCTCTGGTTGATTCTTGCACCAATATTTTTTATATATTCCAAAAATATTCTCCGTAAATTTTTAGGTCAATCCAAGAACTTTTATTTCTGCACAAAAATAACACCATGGCAATTCTGCTAAAAACAACGTCAGTCCGGGTTAGTTCCATTCAAATCATGCAAATTAGAGTCCAAAACAAGGGCAAAAGAGTTTGGAAAAGTAGATATGATGGAGACGTATCAACTCCCCCAAGCTTAACCCATTGCTTGTCCTCAAGCAATTCAGTTGACAAACTGAAAGTGACAAAGAAAAACTTTTACAAACTCTGTTTGATCTGGTTGTTGCAAATATGTCTAGCCAATATTCAGGTTTTCAGCAAAGATTATGAACTAACCATATTCACAATAACATTTAGGCCTCATATTTACTCATATCAATGGCATAATCATCTAGCAAGCAATAATAATAAATCTCAGATGACAACACTTCTTCAAAACAATCATGATATAATATGACAAAATGGTATCTCGCTAGCCCTTCCTGAGACCGCAAAACATAAATGCAGAGCACCCCTAAAGATAAAGGACTGACTAGACATTATAATTCATGGCAAAAGAGATCCAGTCACACTCATACTCAATATCAATTAATAACAAAGCATACAAATGACAGTGGTGCTCTATAACTGGTGCTTTTTATAAGAGGATGATGACTCAGCAATAAAAGTAAATAGATAGGCCCTTCGAAGAGGGAAGCAGGGATTTGCAGAGGTGCTAGAGCTCGAGCTTTTAAAACAGAGATGAATATAATTTTGAGCGGTATGTTTTCATTGTCAACATAACAACCAAGAGATATCGCTATCTTCCATGCTAGATACATTATAGGCGGTTCCCAAACAGAATGGTAAAGTTTTTACTCCCCCTCCACCAACAATCACACTCCATGGTTAGCTGAATCCACGGGTACCGTCCATACCAACAACAATCCTGGGGGAGTTTTGTTTGATATTTATATTTTGAGTTGATTTAGAGCATGGAACTAGGTATCCCGAATACCAGCCACTTTCTCGTGAATGACAAGTGAATAAACACTCATCGTGAGAATAACCCACCTAGCATGGAAGATACTGACAGCCCCCAGTCACTACATGAGCGATTCAAGCATACAAAATAGATTATTATTTGAAGGTTTAGAGTTTGGCACGTGGAAATTTACTTGGAACGGCAGGTAAATACCGCATATAGGTAGGTATGGTGGACTCATATGGAACAACTTTGGGTTTAAGGAAGTGGATGCACAAGCAGTATTCCCGCTTAGTACAAGTGAAGGCTAGCAAAAGATTGGGGAGCGGCCAACTAGAGAGCGACAACGGTCATAAACATGCATTGAGATTAATCAACATTGAGTACAAGCATGAGTAGGATATAAATCACCATGAACATAAATATCGTGAAGGCTATGTTGTTTTTGTTACAACTACATGCGTGAACATGAGCCAAGTCAAGACACTCGAATCATTCAAAGGAGGATACCATCCTATCATACTACATCACAACCATTTTAAATTGCATGTTGGCACACAAGACAAACCATTATCCACTCCTAGCTAATTAAGCATGGCATGAGTAACTATAATCTCTAATTGTCATTGCAAACATGTTTCATTCATAATGGGCTGAATCAAGAACGATGAGCTAATCATATTTACAAAAACAAAATAGGTCGAGTTCGTACCAGCTTTTCTCCATCTCAATCATTTCGTCAAATATCGTCATTATGACCTTTCACTTGCACGATCGAACGGTGTGAATAATAATAAGAGTGCATGTGCATTGGACTAAGCTGGAATCTGCAAACATTTATTCAAAGGAGAAGACAAGGTAATATGGGCTCTCTGTTAGATCAACAATAATGCATATGAGAACCACTCAACATTTTCATCATGGCCTTCTCCTTTCGACCCAAAGAAAAGAAAAGAATTTGAAAGAAACACAATGAAATATTTTTGGAGTTTTTGTTTTCTGAAGAAAGTAGAACAAGAACGAGAAAAACTATTTACACGGGAAAGATCCCAACAAGCAAAAGAAGAACGAGAAATCTTTTTGGATTTTCTTTTAATACTACAACTAAATGAACTAGAAAGAAAAGCTAAAAAGAAGTGAGAACTAATTTTTTTTATTTTCTCAAAGTTTTTCAAACACACAAGAAGAAAGCGAGAAAAAGAAATAAACTAGCATGGATAATATAATGAAAAAGTATGAAACCGACAACTGAAATGAGTGTGTGAACATGAATGTAATGTCAGTGAGAAATACGTACTCCCCCAAGCTTAGGGTTTTGGCTTAAGTTGGTCTAGGGCCACGGCTGGCCTGGATAGTATCCAAAATCGTAGTTGGGGTTGTACTGAGCTGCGGCCGCCACTGCCTGAAGGGTTGTAGCGTGGAGGCGAGCGGCCTCCCCCTCTCTCTCATACTCGTTTGCCTCCTCTCTGGTTATGAAGTATCTCTGTTTTACCTGAAAGTTAAAGAAGGCAGGAGCGGGAAGCGTAATATAGAAGACGCGCTCCCTGTCAAAGATTAGTCGGTACAAGAGGGCCTGTTCACTCCTCTCAAGAAACGGGTAACGAACCATAGCATCATTATCAAGGTAAGCGGGTTGTAACTCAACATCATTTTCTCTTATGGGTACCCCGAGACAATTAGCTAACCGGGTGGCATAAATCCCCCCAAAGAAATCTCCATCTTTAGCATTATTATGTAACCGCCTTGCAACAATGGCCCCCAAATTAAATCATTTATCACCAATTACTACACTCTTGAGGACACTAAGATCTGGTGCACAAAGGTGGCTATGATCATGTTTATCGTTAATGCATCTACCTATAAAGAGAATAAAATAATGTATAGCAGGAAAGTGAATGCTCCCTATAGTAGCATGTGTTACATTTCTAGTTTCTCCCCTGGTGATGCTAGCAAGGAACTCAAAACAATCAATTTTACGAGGCTCACTATGAATGCCCCATTGTGGAATTTTGCATGCATCATTAAAATCTTCAAGGTCCATGGTAAATGATTTATCATAAAGATCAAATAAAACAGAATGAGTATTGCGCTAGGATGTAAACTTAAATCTTCGCACAAATGAATCAGTGAGGTGATAGTACTGCTGACACTTATTTGACATGAAGTCTTCAAGGCCAGCATTTTGCACGTATGCGTCAAATTCCTCCTCAAAACCAGCATGAACCATTTAATGATCCGACGGCCATTCACAAGGCTGCACTAGAGCTTCCCTTGGTGGTTCAAGGTCTGGCTCACGCATTGCGAGTCTTGGGGCCTTCTTCGTCGAGGAACCCCCTTGGTATATCTTCCTAAACATTTTTCTTCCTCTGAAAAATTTATGAAATTTTTAGTGACTCAAAATAAAAGTGAACAAAACTCAACAAGATTGATAGCAACTACTCCCACAAGTGTCTAGAGGCTAAATCATGCATCAAAACTACTTTGGACCATATAAATTTGACATGCAAGCTCAAGAACAAGGTCACCACAGCAGCAAAAATTTGCAATATATAAAGCACTAGAACAAAAACTAATTGGACCATTGGAGGAGTCACATACCAAAGAACAAATCCCCAAACAGTTTCAGAAATAGAGTTCCAAGCAAGGAGATCGAAAATGGCAGCAAAATGAGCAAAAACACGGGTTTGAGCAATGGTGGGATTTTTTCTGGAGGAAGACAAAGTGGATGGGTGCTGGAATAAGTGAGGGGGACCCACAAGCCCTGTAGGCACTCCCAAGGGGGTGGGCGTGTTGGGAAATGTTGCATGGAAAACAAAAAAAATTCTACGCACACGCAAGATCTATCCATGGAGATGCATAGCAATGAGAGGGGAGAGTGTGTCTACGTACCCTCGTAGACCGTAAGCGGAAGCGTTTGACAATGCAGTTGATGTAGTCGAACTTCTTCGCGCTCCAACCGATTGAGCACCGAACGTACGGCACCTCCATGTTCAGCACACGTTCAGCTCGATGACGTCCTCTGCCTTCTTGATCCAGCAAGACGGCAAGGTAGTGAATGGATTCCGACAACATGATGGCGTGGTGACGGTGATGGTGAAGCTATCTCCGCAGGGCTTCGCCTAAGCACTACGAAAATATGACCGGGGGTGTAAACGGTGGAGGGGGGTGCCGCACATGGCTAAGACAATGTTCTGGTGTGCTAGGCACCCCCCTCCCACATATATATAGGTGGGGGGAGGAGGGAGCAGCTAGGAAGGCGCCCCAAGTAGGACGAATCCTAGTTGGGGTCTCCTCCCAAGTGGCGCCCCCTGCCATGTTTAGGTGCGAGGGAAAGGTAGGGGAGGGAGGCGCTCCCCCTTTCCTTTCTCCCATGAGAAGGCGAAGGAAGGAGGGGCTAGCCCTCCCCCCTTTCCTTCCCTAGGGCCGGCCAGCCAGGGAGAGGGGCGCACAAGCCCCCTGTGGGCTGGTCTGTCCCCCCTTGGCCCATTAGGCCCATAACACCTACCGGGGGTGCCCGGAACCCCTTCCGGTGACCCGATGAGTACCCGGTGCACTCCGAAACTATTCCGGTGTCCGAATACCATCATACTATATATCAATATTTACCTCTCGACCATTTCGAGACTCCTCGTCATGTCCGTGATCTCATCCGGGACTCCGAACAACATTCGGTCACCAAAACATATAACTCATATAACACTATATCGTCAACGAACATTAAGCGTGTGGACCCTACAGGTTTGAGAACTATATAGACATGACCGAGACACCTCACCGGTCAATAACCAATAGCGGAACATGGATGCCCATATTGGCTCCTACATATTCTATGAAGATCTTTATCGGTCGAACGGTTATGACAACATACGTAATTCCCTTTGTCCATCGGTATGTTACTTGCCCGAGATTCGATCGTCGGTATCTTCATACCTAGTTCAATCTTGTTACTGGCAAGTCTCTTTACTCGTTCCGTAATACATCATCCTGTAACTAACTCATTAGTCACTTTGCTTGCAAGGCTTCTTATGATGTGTATTACCGAGAGGGCCCAGAGATACCGCTCCGATACTCGGAGTGACAAATCTTAATCTCGATCTATGCCAACTCAACAAACACCTTTGGAGATACCTGTAGAGCATCTTTATGATCACCCAGTTACATTGTGATGTTTGATAGCACACAAGGTATTCCTCCGGTATCCGGGAGTTGCATAATCTCATCGTCGAAGGAAAATGTATTTGACATGAAGAAAGCAATATCAATAAACTGAACGATCATTATGCTAAGCTAACGGATGGGTCTTGTCCGTCACATCATTCTCCTAATGATGTGATCCCGTTATCAAATGACAACACATGTCTATGGTTAGGAAACCTTAACCATCTTTGATCAACGAGCTAGTCTAGTAGAGGCTTACTAGGGACATGGTATTTGTTTATGTATTCACACATGTATTTAAGTTTCCGATCAATACAATTCTAGCATGAATAATAAACCTTGATCATGAATAAGGAAATATAAAATAACAACTTTATTATTGCCTCTAGGGCATATTTCCTTCAGTCTCCCACTTGCACCAGAGTCAATAATCTAGATTACGTAGTAATGAATCTAACAACCATGGAGTCTTGGTGATGATCATGTTTTGCTCATGGAAGAGGCTTAGTCAACGGGTCTGCCACATTCAGATCCGTATGTATTTTGCAAATCTTTATGTCTCCATCCTTGACCTTTTCACGAATGGAGTTGAAGCGTCTCTTGATGTGTTTGGTTCTCTTGTGAAACCTGGATTCCTTTGCATTGGACCCGATGCACTAGGTATTACACCTAGATCGGATATGAACTCCTTCATCCAGACTCCTTCATGTGCTGCTTCCAAAGTAGCTATGTACTCCACTTCACACGTAGATCCCGCCACGACGCTCTGCTTGGAACTGCACCAACTGACAGCTCCACCATTCAATATAAACATGTATCCGGTTTGTGACTTAGAGTCATCCGGATCAGTGTTGGAGCTAGCATCAACGTAACCATTTACGATGAGCTCTTCATCACCTCCATAAATGAGAAACATATCCTTGGTCCTTTTCAGGTACTTCAGGATGTTCTTGACCGCTGTCTAGTGATCCACTCCTGGATTACTTTGGTACCTCCCTACCAGACTTATGGCAAGGCACACATTAGGTCTGGTACACAGCATAGCATACATGATAGAACCTATGGCTGAGGCATAGGGAATGACTTTCATTTTCTCTCTATCTTCTGCAGTGTTCGGGCTTTGAGTCTAACTCAACTTCACACCTTGTAACACAGGCAAGAACCCTCTCTTTGACTAATCCATTTTGAACTTCTTCAGAACTTTATGAAGGTATGTGCTTTGTGAAAGTCCTTGATGTCTACTACGCAACCTTCTTCTTGTAGACGTTGTTGGGCCTCCAAGTGCAAAGTTTTGTAGGACAGTAGCAAGTTTCCCTCAAGTGGATGACCTAAGGTTTATCAATCCGTCGGAGGCGTAGGATGAAGATGGTCTCTCTCAAACAACCCTACAACCAAATAACAAAGAGTCTCTTGTGTCCCCAACACACCCAATACAATGATAAATTGTATAGGTGCACTAGTTCGGCGAAGAGATGGTGATACAAGTGCAATATGGATGGTAGATATAGGTTTTTGTAATCTGAAAATATAAAAACAGCAAGGTAACTAGTAACAAAAGTGAGCGAAAATGGTATTGCAATGCTTCGAAACAAGGCCTAGGGTTCATACTTTCACTAGTGCAAGTTATCTCAACAACGATAACATAATTAGATTATATAACAATCCCTCAACGTGCAACAAAGAATCACTCCAAAGTTTCTATCGGAGAACGTAGGACGAAAACATGCATCAACCCCTATGCATAGATTGCCCCAATGTCACCTCGGGAATCCGCAAGTTGAGTGCCAAAATATACATCAAGTGATTCAATAGAACATCCCATTATCACCACAGATATCCCATCGCTAGACATACATCAAGTGTTCTCAAATCCAATACTCAATCCAACATAACGAAACCTCAAAGAGCAAGACTCAATTCATCACAAGACGGTAGAGGGGGAGAAACATCATAAGATCCAACTATAATAGCAAAGCTCGCAGTACATCAAGATCGTGCCAAATCAAGAACACGAGAGAGAGAGATCAAACACATAGCTACTGGTACATACCCTCAGCCCCGAGGGTGAACTACTCCCTCCTCGTCATGGAGAGCGCCGGGATGATGAAGATGGCCACCGATGATGGTTTCCCCCTCCGGCAGGGTGCCAGAACGGGCTCTCGATTGGTTTTTCGTGGCTACAGAGGCTTGCGGCGGTGGAACTCTCGATCTAGGTTTATTTCTGGGGGTTTCTGTATTTATAGGAATTTCTGGCGTCGAGAACAAGTCAGGGGGGTCCACGAGGAGCCCACAAGACCAGAGGGTGCGCCCTGGGGGGGGGGGCGCCCTCCATCCTTGTGGAGGCCTCGTGGCTCTTCTGGCCCAACTCCTTTGCTTCGGGGGCTTCTTTTGGTTCATAAAAAATCTCCATAAATTTTCAGCTCATTTGGACTCCGTTTGATATTCCTTTTCTGCAAAACTCAAAAACAAGGAAAAAATAGAAATTGGCACTAGGCTCTAGGTTAATAGGTTATTCCCAAAAATAATATAAAATAGCATATAAATGCATATAAAACATCCAAAACAGATAATATAATAGCATGGAACAATAAAAAATTATAGATACGTTGGAGACGTATCAAGCATCCCCAAGCTTAATTCCTGCTCGTCCTCGAGTAGGTAAATGATAAAAACAGAATTTTTGATGTGGAATGCTACCTAACATATTTATCAATGTAATCTTCTCTATTGTGGCAAGAATATTCAGATCCATAAGATTCAAAACAAAAGTTTAATATTGACATAAAAATGATAATACTTCAAGCATACTATTGAAATTGCGTTATATCGACTAGAGGGGTGGTGAATAGGTGATTTTTACAAATTCGTCACTGAGGAAATACTACTTGAGGAATTTGCTAAGTGACGAACTACAAGCAGCGGAATAAGTACTCATGTACATGCATAACAAAGCAGTAGCATAGTCATCATGATGAAATGAAACATACACAGAGCACAGGTAGCGTGTAAACAGGATAAGCAGGCTGAAGTCAAAGTGACTAAAGAAATAGGATTGAGGAAATTGAGAAAGTCTTCAGTCAAAGTCTTCAAACAGTAATGATCAAGTACATAGCAAGTATGCGAGGAAATGAAAGGTTTGAGGAAATAGAACTAGTAGCTTGGTGAAGACAGTGATTTGGTAGACCAGTTCCAACTGATGTGACAGTTGTACATCTGGTTGGAGCGGCTAGGTATTTAAACCTGAGGACACACAGTCCTCACCATATTCTCCTTGAGCTAAGCTCACACAGACCTCGCCCAATCACTCGTGGTAAGTCTTCGCAGGTGACTTCCAAACCTTCACAGACTTGGTCACTCGGCAATCCACAATTCCTCTTGGATGCTCTAGACCATGACGCCTAACCGTCTGGAGGATGCACAGTCCTCAAAGGTAACAAGCGTCGGTTCCACACAGGAACAATCTCTTCAGTGATGCTCAATCACTTTGGGTTTTAGGTGTTGGGTTTGGGTTTTTCCTCACTGATGATTTTCTCTCAAAGTCCTCGGAGGATGGGATGCTCTAAATGACAAGTGTCAGTTTCTCTCGGAGCAGCCAACCAACTAGTGGTTGTAGGGGGCGGCTATTTATAGCCGGGGAGCAGCCCGACATGATAAGACATAAATGCCCTTCAATGATATGACCGTTAGGTGGATAGGATATTTTGGACAGCTGGCGCATAGCACAGCAACGGTCGGAAATTTGAGCTCTCAAATTCCTCAGGGCTATCATGTTCCTCACTTGTAGGCAATCCGCACTGGCAAATTCCTAACTCCTCAGTCAGAACAAATTCCTCAGAGAACAGAAGATCTTCATCTCTGTCACTGAAGAACTTGACTGAACTATATGAGATTTGCAATGGCTTCACTCGAAAGGATTGGGTAGGTGTAGGATTTGAGTTGAGCATCACTTGGAAACTATTCCTTAGTTTTACCTCGACCCCCTTTAATAGTACGGTGTTTCCTATGACTCAAGAAAGGGAAAACAAAACTACGAAAACAAAAGTCTTCATGCTTCATAATCCTTGCATCAATATCAAATCTTCAAGGTCACACCAATTTCCTCATTTTCAAAGTCTTCAAGAAAACCAAAGTCTTCAACTGAAGACTTTCATTTTTAGGGGTCGACTTTCATCGTAAATATCAAACTCCTCATAGACTTATAGAACCTGTGTACACTCACAAACACATTAGTCCCTTAACCTATAAGTCTTCTATACACCAAAATCACTAAGGGGCACTAGATGCACTTACAATCTCCCCCTTTTTGGCGATTGAGGACAAATAGGTTAAGTTTTCAACGGGGATAAAACATATGAAGTGTAAATACTGATATTGAGGAATTTGATTGCAAGATATAGAAGAACTCCCCCTGAAGATGTGCATATTGAGGATTTTGCTTTGGATTGCAAATGCACATTGTAGAGTAATATCATGGAGATCTCCCCCTATATCTTGTAATTCATACACGCATGTAACGTATGATATGAAGAATTTGAAATGCATGATGAAATATGGTGTCTGACGAAATTCAGCATGCGTGCATTAAGGTACTTGAAGAAATAAGCATGCAGAAAGCAGTTCAAAAGTATCAGACCACCATAGGACTTAAGTTTACAACTCATCAGATCAAACACCTCAGAAGAGCAAGAGTTGTAACTTAACAAAAAAATAGCCCATATATAAGACCCGCTTGAAAACTAACTCAAATTTCTCCCCCTTTGTCATCGAATGACCAAAAGGGACGAAAAATGAGGACTAACGCCCCTGAAGAATATCATCATGATGTCGATGGAGGAGCGCCAATGTTGTTGGGGTCGTCCGTTGAGGTAGGGCCTGCCGCAGTGTCGTTCAAATCTTCAGCTTTATCCGTCTCGCGTGATGAAGAATATGAACTTGTGACCAGCTGAGGAACTTTGACCTTCTTGAATTTCTTTGAAGGTGGCTGAGACCAGTCAAAGTCCTCTTGAAATCCCATCTGCTTGAGATCTTTGTCACCGTATAGATTAGATAATATAGCCCAAGTGCAATCAAAGATTTCATGAGCATAGTAGTGATTCTTCTTCACAGTGTTTTGTGTGACAGACATATTCTGAAGAATTGAGCCAAATTGACGCTTGACCCACTTGTGATTATGATCGACCTTCTGATGAAGACTTAGAAGAAGCTCACGATCAGTCATCACTCGTGGAGCAGTGGCTTGAGGAGTTGGCTTTGAAGCTTTTGCAGCAGAATCTTGGGTTGCAGAGTCATCATTGGTGGAGTACGATGTAGCTTTGCGAAACTGACCATCCAATGGACAAATGCCTTCATCAATAACAGCAGCTTTACCTTTTCCATCAACTGAAGAAATAGTCCGCTTGAAGACTTCAATAGTAGGCAAATAGCTGAGATGATTCTGACAATCTGCCTGGTAGTGAATTGAAGACCTGGTTCTGATGAACTTCATGATCCATGCAGCATAAGGCTTCAACTCAAATGGTGGCAGTGCAACATTCGCCAAAGTCCTCATGAAGAAATCATGGTAGTTAATGGGAATGCCATGTATCATGTTGAACAGTAGATTCTTCATGATGCCAACAACTTCCTCTTCTTTAGAGTTGTGGCCTTTGATCGGACTGAGGATTTTGGTCAGAATGCGGTAGATTGTCCTAGGCACATAAAACAAATCCTTCACTAGGAAGGTTGTTCTTGGAGCTTGCCCTGCCTTCAAAGGCTTCATCAACACTTGCATCATATGATTTGGAAGCTCAGGTTCTTCATACATGAGTCTGGCGCCTTCAGCAGGAGGACTGATTGGTACGGCATGAAGTAATTCAGAGGCCGGGGCTTTGTAATGATTGTTCGCAGTCATCCAGTCAAGCACCCATGAGTTCACATCAGCCACATTTCCAGTGAGGTGCAGAGTGGCATAGAGTTGAAGAATTAGCTCTTCATTCCAATCGCAGATGTCGGTGCAGAAATTCAGAAGCCCAGCTTCATGAAGAACATTCAAGACTGGCTGGAAGCAAGGAATAGACTCCATGTCAACATGAGGATTTTGACGGTGTTCAAATACCTTGTCCTTATCAAACATAAGTGAAGAATAGAAGTTCATCTGACTGGTTGTCCAGAATCGCTTCTGTCGAAGTCTTGCTGAGTCATATGGATTGAAATCCGTGAAGAAATGGTGCTCAGCGAAGAATTCGTCAGCCTTGAATTTTGGCCTTTTAGCATGAGGGTTTTGCTGCTTGGGCTGAAGATTAACATTTGATGTTTTTACAACCTCTTGGTTCAGAATCTCTGGAGCTGCTGACTGAGGAATTGAGGGTTCAGGTTCTTCAGCAACGGTATGTGTTTCCATTTCTTCAGCTATAGTAGCTGGAATTTCTTCAGGAATGGAAAGGAGAGATGTTTGACGTTCTTCAGATCCCGTGTGAATTTCTTCAGTTTGTACAGGGGACTGAGGAATTGGATGAAGAGGTGTGGTCAATGGTGAATTGGGGTGAAGTTTTTTCCCAATAATCATCATTAAGCACAGGAGTGGTAGAACCGATATCCACGACGTCTTCTTCCATTTCCTCAACGCCTGCCTCTTCAGTTGTGAACTGAGGCATGGGCGATGATACCAGTGGGGTTGAAGGGATATCTTCCACTTCAATTTCTTCATCCAACTGCTCTGAGGTAGCAGCAGAAGGATTTTCTTCATCTGTGTCATCTGGAATGACATATTTTTCACCATAGGGAATGAGCTCCTTGGAGGGTACAACAAAAATTGGAACAACATCAATTGGGTTAGTGAAGGAACTTGTCAAAGTCCTCACTTTCTTGGGAGCTGAAGACTCTACAATCGTTGATGCTTTCCTCTTTTTCACAGTTGCCTTCTCTGCAGCTTTGGTTTTCTTCACATCTGATGCAGAAGGAAGAGATGGAGCCGGTTCAGTTTCTTCAGGCGCAGCAAATGCTTCAGCTGGCCTGGGTGGTTCTTCAGGCGCAACATTAGTGGTTGCCCTGGCAATTTCTTTAGGAACTGGAATTTCTTCAGTAGCCCTGGTATCCATAGTTTCTTCAGCAGCCTGATTTTCATCAGCTGCGCTTACATTTTCTTCAACAGACTGAGCAGAAGTATCAGCCTGAGGATTTTGTTGTTGTGATGGTACTGCAACCTTAGGCTTAAGGGTCTTGGCAAGCTTGACAAATCTGACTTTGGCTCCTAGCCAATCGGCATAATATCTGTCAAATTCATCACTGAGCCTTTGATCTCCTTTTGCAGAGATACACGTTCTTCAGGAGACATGCTCAAAACATTTTTCTTCAGAAAGCGCTCCTTCTTGTACTGAGCCTTCTTGACTTGCCTTCCCTTTTCAAATTTCCATTTTTCTTCACTGATGAATGCAGTCAACATGTGACTTTGACCAGGTGTGAGGTTTAATTCAGGCAGTGGAGTGTTTGGATCTTTGTGCCAGAGATCGATGAAATCGAGGATCTTCTTCGGATCCAGCATGAGAGGCACATAACTCCCTTTGGCTCTAGCAGCCCTTTCTTGCCTATCTCTGATGATTTCAGCAAGTTCTTCATCATCACCTTCATCGTCATCAGACGGAACATGGAATGCCACTTGCTTCTTATGAGGACTTGGCCTCATTCCACGTCCAGCAGTGGCCTTTTTCTTCAGTAGAGTTGGACCAGTTGAGGACCGTGGTGCAGCTGAGGAACCTGCAGATGCTCCAGAAGCAATTGAAAAACTTGCAGTCCGTTGGCATGTTGCAAGATGCACTGGTGTTGAGGACTTAGCAGCAGCAACTGAGGATTTTGTGGCAACAGAGGGAATTGGCACAACCCTTGAAGAAGTTGCCTGAGGAATTTGCTTTGAGGGCTTTGAGGAACTTGGCCGTGAGGGCATTGCTGTTGAGGAACTCGACTTCACAACAAATTTCTTCGGCATGGCCTTTTTAGGCTTACTGGCAGAGACCTCAGCAGCAGCAGCAGTAGAATCTTCATTGAATTTCTTCACTGCTTCTTTTGCCACTTTAGCCAATTTGGCTTGACGCTTGGCCCATTCTTTGGGAAGTTCCTCACCGCGCCTGATGCTTGAGGGATCAGCTTCTTGGCCAGGTGCCAATGGGGGTCTTGGACATGGAGGGTTTACAGCGAATTTCTTCATGTACTTTGGAGTGACGTATCGGTATTCCCTCCATTCCTTAGCCCATCTCCTTTCAATCCTCTGTATGCGCACTTTGCGCTGATTCTTGTTTTCTTTGCCATGAGTTGCTTCATCAGGTGTGCAATATTCATCATATATGTCTTCAGGGATCTCAAAAGCAGTGTTTGTTTCAGGCCTCTTGCCTCCCTTCTGAGGTCTCTTCCCATCAGCCATTTTCCTCACTTGAGGATTTTGAACAATGGATGTTTCTAAGGAAGTATGCAACTTATCTTCAAGGTACGCTACAAGTGAATTAAGTTGATGAGAACCTAGTGATTCAGCAGCGGACATTTTGTACCTGTGAACAGAGTATAGGTGCGAAGAATTTGGAGAGGTCATATGCGTTCTCAGAATTTTTTCAAAAAGTATCAAGTTTGAGGAATTTGACCATAGGTGTCTTGAGGAATTTCACTAAGCGTTCTTGACTTAGGTTCCAAAGTTGTATAGATTTTGAAAATCCACACAATTGAGGAATCTTGAAGAAAAACATATCTTAGAGAAATAAATCAAAATACAGAAGCATTCGGGTGTTTATGGAATGGGAAGTTGAAGAATAAACACCTTTTGAAGATTTTGTGGAAATCATAAGAATCAAAGCAGGGCAGTAAAATTAGATTTTATTTACCCTGGACGAAGAACACGACGAATTGGGAGTGGAGTTGGAGAAGTTCGTCTGCTCAGATCTCTCATACCCTAACTTGGCGGTGAGAGACAGCTACGGCGGCGGCGGAGTGAAGATTTCTGCGGCCGGCACGAGTACGACGGCGACGAGGTCGAGGCAGTGAAGCTCTTCCTCACCGGCGGCGATGAAGAGTAGCGACGGCGCTAGGTCTGAGAGCTCGAGCAAGATGGTGGTCGAGCGGAGTAAATGAAGACAGAGGAAGGGAGGGGGTATTTATAGCCACGTTGAAAAACAGCCCGTCCGAAATTTTTGGACGAACATGCCCCTGACCCTTACTCTTCTAACGGCATGTGTCACCCACGTACAAAGTGCTGGAGATCATGGGATGCAGAATGGTTTGAGCGGCAAAAGCAGAAAATTCAGATATGAAAATTTTAAAGTTTCGTTCGCAAATTCTTTAGCTGTCAAGGACACAGTGAAGACTTTGAACGGGTTTCAAATAGAACGCACATGAAGAATTTGTGAACAGACTGGGTTGAGTTTAGCATAGAGGGGGAACGGGTCCAATCATATTCACTTAGAGGAAAAACTCAACTTGAAGAATTAGCAATAAGTGAATGCTATTGAGGACATGAAAAACTCAAATATATATACATAGTCAATGAAGAACACCAGTCGAATTTTTTTGAAGACTTTGCAAGTTGAAGAATTTGCAAAATGAAGAAAAACTCAATTTTGAAGATTTTCAGCTTTTGTTGGTGGCGTGACCCACCGTATAAGAATGATGATTTCAGACACCGCGTACAATTTTCGTAGGGCTCTGAGAATCAAATTCTTCGTTAATTTCTTCACACTTAGAGAGTTAGTCTTCATTGATTGAAGAAAAACGTTACTTCATGTGTTGCACATCTAAGTCATCAATTTTGCATAAGTGTTAGTATGTGTGTCCTTTCAAAGAACATTCGAAGATTCTAAGATATTTAGCTCACACCACAACTTGCTAAATCTCTTCTCATCCAAGGGCTTGGTGAAGATGTCCGCTAGCTGTTCTTCAGTCTTCACGTGATCAATAGAGATGTCGCCCTTCAACACATGATCTCGAAAAAATGATGATGAATCTGGATGTGCTTTGTCTTCGAGTGCTGAACTAGGTTATGAGCAATCTTAATGGCACTCTCGTTGTCGCAGTAGAGTGGCACATTCTTCATGTTGATGCCGTAGTCCTTGAGGGTTTGCTTCATCCATAGCAATTGAGCACAGCAAGAACCAGCAGCAATATACTCAGCTTTAGCAGTGGAGAGTGATACGCAGTTCTGCTTCTTCGAGGACAAACATACTAAAGATCGTCCGAGGAAATGGCATGTGCCTGATGTTGACTTGCAATCCACTCGATCACCAGCATAGTCAGAGTCAGAATATCCAATGAGATCAAAAGCCGAGCCCTTGGGATACCATAATCCAAATGTTGGAGTGTGAGCTAGATATCGAAGAATATGTTTCACGGCCTTATGGTGTGATTCCTTCGGTGTAGCTTGAAAACAGGTACACATGCAAACACTAAGCATAATATCTGGCCTAGATGCACATAGGTACAATAAAGAGCCAATCATGGAGCGGTATACCTTTTGATCGAAGTCAATACCATAGATGGCCATTTGTGGGCATAGGGATTTTGACGCCTTTGCAATCTTGCATACCAAATTTCCTCAGAACGTCCTTGAGGTATTTCTCTTGAGAAATTAAGATGCCATTGTGTTGTTGACAAATTTGAAGACCTAAGAAGAATTTCAATTCTCCCATCATAGACATTTGATATTCCTCACTCATCATATAGGCAAATTCGTCACTGTAACGTTGGTTAGTACGGCCAAAGATAATATCATCAACATATATTTGGCACACAAATAATTCATCATCATATGTTTTGGTGAAAAGAGTTGTGTCGAGTGAACCGGGTTTGAAGCCTTTCTTCATGAGGAATTCCTTCAGTGTATCATACCACGCCCGAGGGGACTGCTTGAGGCCATAGAGGGCCTTATTGAGTCTGAAGACTTGGTCAAGATGCTTAGGATCTTCAAAACCTGGGGGTTGAGCAACGTATACTTCTTCCTCAAGCTTACCATTGAGGAATGCACTTTTCACATCCATTTGATATAAGATGATATTATGATGGTTAGCATAAGCAAGCAATATGCGAATAGCCTCAAGTCTAGCAACAGGTGCAAAAGTTTCATCGAAATCAATTCCTTCAACCTGTGTGTAGCCTTGAGCTACAAGACGAGCCTTGTTCCTCACCACTAGGCCATTTTCATCTTGCTTGTTGCGGTAGATCCATTTGGTACCGATGATATTGTGCTTGCGTGGGTCTGGTCGCTTGACAAGCTCCCACACATTGTTCATCTCGAATTGATGTAATTCCTCTTGCATCGCTTGAATCCACTCGGGCTCCAGAAATGCCTCATCAACTTTGGTGGGCTCTGTGATAGAGACGAAAACAAAATGCCCACAAAAGTTAGACAAATGTGAAGCTTTTGAGCGTGTGAGAGGACCTGTTGCGTTGATGTCGTTGATGATTCTCTCAATCTATACTTCATTTGCAACGCGAGGATGAGCAGGTTGACGACTTTGATTTGGCTCAGCATTTTCTTTAGAGCCATTTTCTTCAGATGCACCAGCATGATTTTCTTCACGATCTGGAAAGACTTCTTCAGCAGATTCTTCAGTAGGTATGACATCCTCAGTAGCCTTTAGCTTGATAGATTCCTCAGGAGTCATTTCATCTAGCACAGGAGGTAGGTACTCTCTTTGCGAGCCATTAGTTTCATCGAACTGCACATCTACAGTTTCAACAACCTTGTTGTGATAGGTGTTGAAGACTCTGTAGGTGTACGAGTCCTTTCCGTAACCAAGCATAAAACCTTCATGTGCTTTCGGTGCAAATTTAGAATTGTGATGGGGATCTCTGATCCAACATTTAGCACCGAACACTTTGAGATAACTCACATTGGGTTTCTTGTCAGTGAGGAGTTCATATGAAGTCTTCTTGAAGAATTTGTGAAGATATACCATGTTGATGATGTGGCATGCAGTATCAATTGCCTCAGGCCAGAAGCGACGAGGTGTCTTGTATTCATCAAGCATGGTGTGAGCCATCTCAACAAGAGTCCTCTTCTTGCGCTCCACAACACCATTCTGCTGAGGAGTGTATCGGGCAGATAACTCTTGAGTAATACCAAGTTCATCAAGATAGTCATCAAGACCAGTATTCTTGAACTCGATCCCATTGTCACTACGTATATGCTTGATCTTCACACCGAAATTCGTCGAAGCCCTTGAGGAAAATTTTCTGAAGACTTCCTTCACTTTAGTTTTGTAAGTAATGACATGCACCCGTGTGTAACGAAAATAATCATCAACAATGACAAAGCCATATAGAGATGCTGCATTTGTTAGTGTGGCATAATGAGTAGGGCCAAAGAGGTCCATATGAAGCAATTCAAAAGGACGAGAGGTAGTCATGATAGTCTTGGAGGGGTGCTTGGCTCTGGTCACCTTTCCAGCCTCACAAGCCCCACAAAGATGATCTTTGAGGAATTTGACACCCTCAATGCCAATGATGTGCTTCTTCTTCACGAGCGTGTGTAAGTTCCTCATGCCAGCATGACCCAGTCGTCGATGCCATAGCCAGCCTTCTGAAGCTTTTGCAAGTAGACATGTGGCAGGCTGTGGTCCTGCAGAGAAATCAACAATATACAAGTCTCCTCTCCTAAAGCCTTCGAAGACTTTGGAATTGTCAGATTCCATGAGCACTAAGCAGCAATATTTGCCAAAGACAACAACCATATCAAGATCACAAAGCATTGAGACAGACATGAGGTTGAATCCGAGGGACTCGACAAGCATGACTTTGTCCATGTGTCGATCCTTTGAGATTGCAACCCTACCTAGACCCAATACCTTGCTTTTGCCTTTGTCAACGTAGGTGATATGCTTCAAATGTGATGGAGATAAAGGAGAGTCATCAGTAAGCTCTTGTCACCGGTCATGTGATTAGTACATCCACTGTCGAGGACCCACTCAGTAGCTTTGGGTAAATCATCCTGCAGATGAATTAGTGCTTCTTACGAACACATATACTTCAGAGTGAAGAATATGACATCAAATTCATCAGACATAATTTCATCAATTAATGCAACATGTGTATATATAGCAGTATGAGGACGTGAGAAATGAATGAATCATTTCTTCATGATTAGCTTGCGTCCTTTCAAGCATTTCAGGTCTCCAGCAAATTCTTCAGACGATTTAGTTCGTCTGGAGACCTGACTCTGCATAAGAGATTAGTTCTTTTTATTCACCACCCACATCTGGAGGGGTGGCAAAGAGTTCATCATTCTGCGAGCTCCATAAGAGAAAGGTGGCATTGAAGCCAATGCGCTTAGTTTCACAGGAGAGGGGTTAGTATAGGCATATGAATAAGCAGAGAAATTCTTCAAGGACTTATGCACATAATGATTTGAAGAGTAATGCACATAATCATAGCCCTTAGATTTTTCCTGCGAAACGTAAGTGTTAGCACAATGATGTTCATATGAGGATTTGGATCCATGTGAGGAATTTGATCCATATGAGGAATTTGGTCCATATGAGGGCTTGGATCCATTTGAAGCCTTGGTCCATATGAAGAATTTGATCTGGGGTTCCTATTCTTCACAGGTGGTGTCATAATGAAATTTACCTGAAGACTTTCAAGGCACTTTTTGGGAACCCAGATTTTCTTCATAGGGGGACCGTTCCTGTAGTTAGTTCCACCATATCTAGCAAATACTTCACCATTCTGATTTTTGAACAGTTTATAGTTGAAGTCAAATGACTCATCAGATGAATATGAGGATTCACAAGTAAAGCCAGATAAAGTGGATGGATCTACGGGAGGTCCCTTCGCAGCAACACATGAGGTTTTGGGATACTGCTCAGGTTTCCAGTAGGTTCCATCAGCATTGAGTTTCCTCTCAAAGGCAATACCCTCTTTCCTAGGGTTCCTGTTCAAGATCTGCTTTTTGAGCACATCACAAAGAGTCTGATGCCATTTGAGGCTTTTGTACATGCCTGTCACATACAATTCCTTCAACCCTGCATTTTCGTCAGTGATACTAGTGGTATCCTCAGATGAGGAATTTCTGACCAGAGAGATAGTTGAAGAATTTGCAGCAATAGAAGCATTTGAACTTTCAGGTGAAGAATTAGCAGTTTCATGTTCAATGCATTTCAAACATGGTGGAATAAATTCTTCCTGAGCGGAACTGATCTGTTGAGCAAGTAATGAATCATTTTCCTCCTGAAGATCTTCATGACTCACCCTTAGCTTCTCAAGATCTTGCTTTCTTTGAAGAAATTCATAAGAAAGCTTCTCATGATCAGCTAAGAGAGTTTCATGACGACTTTGAAGGTTGTCAAACTTAGACTGTAGTTGCTGAAGATTATCAGCCAGTGTTTGAGTTCGATCCATTTCCTCACCTAACAGATCATCGCTTTTGTCTAGCATATTTTGAACCTTTTCCAAAGCCTTTTGTTGTTTAACAGGAATATTAGCAAGTTTGGAATAGCTAGGTTTGAGGTTTTCATCAGATTCATCCTCACTTGATTCAGAGGAGGGATATTTGAATACCTTGGCACCTTTTGCCATGAAGCAATAGGTGGGAGCATAGTCATTGTTGCCGTCATCAGCAGTGTTGGGGAAGCCATTTTCCTCAGTGTTGAAGATGGACTTGCTGACGTAAGTAGTAGCGAGGGCTAGGCTCGCCACACCAGAGTCTGACTCCTCAGATGCCTCCTCTTCCTCATGTTCCTCAGATTCAGCTTCAGAGTCCATTTCCTTGCCAATGAATGCCCGAGCCTTCTTGGAACTGCTCTTCTTGTGAGATGAAGACTTTGAAGATTTTGATGATGAGGACTTTGAAGATTTCTTCTTCTTCTTTGAGTCATTGATAACCCACAAGTTTAGGGGATCATTTGTATCCTTCTTTGATAAATAAGAGTGTCGAACCCAATGAGGAGCTAAAGGCAGAACAAATATTCCTTCAAGTTCTATCGACCACCGATACAACTCTACGCACACTTGACATTTGCTTTACCTAAAACAAGTATCAAACTATTTTGCAAGAAGAAAACTACGAGTACTTTGTGAGAATAAAACTATGAATAACTTGCAAGGTAATAAAAGTAGATAGCTTTTGTCAACAAGAAAGTCATTTGTCCCTAGGCAATCGATAACAAGTACCGGTAATCATTCTTGTAATTTTACATGAGGGAGAGGCATGAGCTAACATACTTTCTCTACTTAGATCAGATGCACTTATGATTGGACCCCTAGCAAGCATCCGCAACTACTAAAGATCAATAAGGTCGTGAAACCCAACCATAGCATTAAGTATCAAGTCCGCTTTACTCCCATACGCCATAACCCACTTATCCGCGTTTAGGCTGCTGTCACCCCCGCAACACTAACAATAAGCAAACCATGAACATATTGCAACACCCTACAGCGAGGATCCCCCACGTTTGCGCGAGACGGAGGGCACCATAGGATAGCACCATAAATAAAATATACAATCATACCAACCAAGATCACGATTAACCCATAGGACAAAACAGATCTACTCAAACATCATAGGATAGCCAAAGATCATTGGGAAATAATATATGGAGTTGAGCACCATGTTTAAGTAGAGATTACAGCGGGGAGAAGAGGTGTTACACCGCTGCATAGAGGGGGAGAGAGTTGGTGTTCACGGTAGCAAGATTGTTGATGTAGATCGCCGTCATGATCCTTGCCCCGGCGACACTCCGGCGCCACCGGGAGAGAGGGGGAGAGAGCACCCCTCCTTCTTCTTCTTCCTTGGCCTCCCCCCTAGATGGGAGGAGAGTTCCCCCTCTGGTCCATGGCCTCCATGGCGGCGGAGGGGCGGGAGCCCCTCCGAGATTGGATCTCCCTCTCTGTTCTCTTCTGTTTCGTGTTCCCCAGATCTGGCCCTTCACCGTTTCTTAAATTCCCGGAGATCCGTAACTCCGATTGCGCTGAAATTTTTACATGATTTTTTCCATAAATTATATTTTTTGCGCCAGTAGAAGGGCCCCAACCGACGTTCGAGGAGGGCACAAGATACCTGGGCGCGCCAGGGGGTGCCCGGCGCGCCCTGGTGGGTTGTGGTCACTGTGGGCCCCCGTTTGCGTTGATTCCACCTCCCAAAAATCATAAATATTCCAAAATAATTCTCCATAAATTTTTATCGCATTTGGACTTCGTTTGATATGGATTTTCTGCAAAACAAAAAACATGCAACAAACAGGAACTGGCACTGGGCACTGGATCAATAGGTTAGTCCAATAAACCATATAAAAAGTTGCCAAAAATATGTGAAAGTTGTATAATATTGGCATGAAACAATCAAAAATTATAGATACGACGGAGACGTATCAACATCCCCAAGCTTAATTCCTGCTCGTCCTCGAGTAGGTAAATGATAAAAAATATAATTTTTTATGTGGAATGCTACCTAGCATAAACTTGATCATATATCTAGTCATGGCATGAATATTAAGACATAAGTGATTTAAAGCAATAGTCTATAATTTGACATAAAGACATTAATACTCAGGCATCCCAACAAACAATCATGTCTTTCAAAATATCAATGCTAAAGAAAGCTATCCCTACAAAATCATATAGTCTTGTCATGCTCTGTCTTCTTAACACAAAGTATTTATCATGCACAACCCCGATGAAAAGCCGAGCAATTGGTTCGTACTTTTTAACGCGCTTCAGCTTTTTCAACCCTCACGCAATACATGAGCGCAAGCCATGGATATAGCACTATAGGTGGAATAGAGTATGATGATAGGGGTAAATATAGAGAAGACAAAAAAGTAAGAAAGTCTCACACCGACGCGGCTAACCAACGGGCTATGGAGATGCCCATCAATTGATATCAATGCGAGGAGTAGGGATTGCCATGCAACGAATGCACTAAGAGCTATAAGTGTATGAAAGCTCCACATGAAACTAAGCGGGTGTGCATCTAATCCTATAATGAAAAATTCCCACTAGTATATGAAAGTGACAACATAGGAGACTCTCTATATGAAAAACATGGTGCTACTTTGAAGCACAAGTGTGGAATTAGCATCCCCCTTCTCTCTTTGTTTTTTTTTTCTTTTTCTTTTTTTTCTTTTTCTTTTCTTTTTTTTTCTTTTTATTTCCTCTCATTGTCCAGAGTCTCATCCCGACTTGTGGGGGAATCATTGTCTCCATCATCCTTTCCTCACTGGGGTAATGCTCTAAAAATGAATAATGATGATCATCACACTTCTATTTACTTATAACTCAAAAGAAATAAAAATCACAACTCGATACATATAACAAAGTATGACTCTATATGAATGCCTCTGGCAGTGTACCAGGATGTGTAATGATCTAGCATAACAACGATATCAAAAAACGGACAAGCCATGGAAATATCATGCTAGCTATCTTACGATCATGCAAAGCAATATGACAATGAATGCTCAAGTCATCAAAACGGAAGCGGTGGAAGTTGCATGGCAATATATCTCGGAATGGCTATGGAAAGGCCATAATAGGTAGGTATGGTGGATGTTTTGAGGAAGATATAATAAGGCTTATGTGTGACAGAGCGTATCATATCACGGGGTTTGGATGCACCGGCAAAGTTTGCACCGACTCTCGAGGTGAGAAAGGGCAATGCACGGCACCGTAGAGGCTAGCAAATTGCGGAAAGGTAAGAGTGCGTATAATCCATGGACTCACATTAGTCATAAAGAACTCATATACTTATTGCAAAAGTTTATTAGCACTCGAAACAAAGTACTACTATGCATGCCCCTAGGGGGATAGATTGGTAGGAAAAGACCATCACTCGTCCCCGACCGCCACTCATAAGGAAGACAATCAATAATAAATCATGCTCCAACTTCATAGCATAACGAGAGACTATACGTGCATGCTTCAGGAATCACAAACCGTAACACCAATATTCCTACTAACCACAACCATTTACTAGTACCTCCCACATATTACCATCTCTATATCGCAAAACTATTGCAAGGAATCAAACATATCATATTCAGTGATCCATAAGTTTTATGTAGGATTTTATGACTAACCATGCAATTGACCAATTCCTGTTGACTCTCTAAATTGATATAAGTGAAGCATGAGAGTTTAATTCTTTCTACAGAAGACCATGCTCTAATAAGTATAAGTTAAGCAAAAGAGCATTCTATAAATAACGGTTTTCTTTGTGAAGTGAAACAGGCAATCCAAACTTCAAATGATATAAGTGAAGCACATGAAGCATTCTATAAAGCCATACTCAAAAGATATAAGTGAAGTGCAATGAGAATTCTATAAATCAACCATGGACTATCTCATACCAGCATGGTGCATAAAAGAAAAATGAAAAATAAACACAAAAGACGCTCCAAGATTTACACATATCACGTGAACGAAACGAAGACGAAAACATACCGATACTTGTTGAAGAAAGATGGGATGCCTTCCGGGGCATCCCCAAGCTTAGACGCTTGAGTCTCCTTGAATATTTACTTGGGGTGCCTTGAGCATCCCCAAGCTTGAGCTCTTGCCTCTCCTCCTTCTCCCCATATCGAGACCTCCTCGATCTTTGATCACTTCATCCACACAAAACTCAACAGAAAGCTCGGTAAGATCCGTTAGTATAATAAAGCTCGGTAAGATCAGTTGCAAACCAATTCATATTTTGTTTTTGAATTTTAGCTACTGTAATATAACTTTTCCATGGCTTATACCACCGATAGAATCGATAGTTTCATCAAAACAAGCAAAACAATGCAGCAAAAACAGAATCTGTCTTAAACAGGACAGTCTGTAGCAATCTGAACACCTACCATACTTATGTTACTCCAAACATTCTGAACAATTAGAAAAAAATAAAAAAATTCTATAGAAAGACTGTGCAAAAAGTTTCAGAAGCTTTCGACATTCCAGTAAAAAATGTAAAATCACGCACTACAGCCAAAGTTTCTGTTTTTGCACCGCACATACCAACAAGCAATCTAATCATCCTAAAGGCAAATCTTGGCACATTATTTTTATAATACAATGGATTTGTACAAGGGGATAATTATTTTTGTGAGAATCTTCATGAAAAATTTACATTGTTTCCATGAGCATGAACACAAGTGTTCAAGGTCGACCCTCACTTCTCCAATGCATCACCTTTCAATCGCTTCTCTTTTTGTGAAGTTTTAAGTTCCCCTCTATATTTTTTTTGTTTTTAACCTTTATAAAAGCACTCAACAGAAATAAATGACTCTCTAAAACTTCCGGGTTGTCTCCTTGGCAGCACTTTCTTTAAAGCCATTAAGCTAGGCATAAAGTGCTCAAGTAATGGATCCACCCGGATCCCAAGGTATATCAAAGCCAATTTTAATTAACAATGATTTGGCATTTAGTAGTGAGCACAAAGCAACATATATCATGCAATGACGAAGTCTAACTATCTTCCTATGCATCGGCATGTCATACAAGAACAATTCATGCACATCAAGTAAAAGCCAATACATAGCATATGCAGTTTCTTGCAATTTTATCGTGTTGGAAACATAGAGAGGCGGAGAAGTTGTTCCTCTCTCATAATAATTGCAAGTAGGAGCAGCAAGCACATGCATATTATAATCATCAAAATCATCATGTGCAACGGTAAAAGGCAACCCATCAATGTAATCCTTAATAAGAGCAAACTTCTCCGATATAGTGTAGTTTGGAGAATTCAAAAGGATAATAGGAGTATCATGTGTGGGTGCAATAGAAATAATTTCATTCTTAACATAAGGAACTATAGCAAGTTCATCTCCATAAGCATAATTCATATTGGCATCAAGGCCACAAGCATAACAAGCATCAAGTTCATCAAAAAGGGATATTTCAAAAGAATCAACGGGATCATAGCTATCATAACATTCATCCTTCGGTAAGCATGAAGGGAAATTAAATAATGCATGAGTTGAAGAGTTACTCTCATTAGAAGGTGGGCACGGGTAGCTAATCCGCTCTTCCTCCTTGTGTTCTTCGCTCTCCTCATCAACTTTTTCATCCAATGAGCTCACAGTTTCATCAATTCCTTCTTCCATAGACTCCTGCAAAATATTAGTCTCTTCTTGGACAGCGGAGACTTTCTCAATAAATATATCAATATCGGAATTGTATTTGTAATTATCATAGCAATATTTAAGGATAGCAAAATTTTCAGGTCTATAAACTGAATCATCTAAATCTTCAAACTTTTCAAACAAAGATTCAATTTCATAAGCACCCTTAAAAGCAACAAATTCTTCTATTCATTCCACATCATAATAATCATATCTACCATTGGCATAAGAAGCCAAGGTTTCATTATCATTAAATTTGCATGTAAAGGAAAGGTGTGGAGCATTCATCCTAGGGCAACAAGTATAATCATATCTAGAGCATAGATTCCAAGCATACCATTTCAACATATGAATTTGATCCCATAAGAGTTTTCCTTTTTGTGTCAAGTGATAATCCCTAAAGTATTCACGTTGATCCAACGTGTCTCCCATTATCAAGTTGAACGGGGTTTTCTCAGGATTATCAAAGTGGTGCATAATATCTTTCACATAACGAGCATCGAGGGTTTTAGGAGGTTCCCCATCTCCATGAGTAGCAAGTACAACTAATTTTTTTGGTGTTTCATGTTCCATATCCATAACTAAAGATAGAGAACAACTTAGAACAGGAAATAAAAACTACTTAGTGATAAAGCAAACAAGCACACACAAGAATATACACCCCACGCTATTGCCCCCCGGCAACGGCGCCAGAAAAATGTCTTGATAACCCACAAGTATAGGGGATCATTTGTAGCCTTCTTCGATAAATAAGAGTGTCAAACCCAACGAGGAGCTAAAGGCAGAACAAATATTCCCTCAAGTTCTGTCGACCACCGATACAACTCTACGCACACTTGACGTTTGCTTTACCTAAAACAAGTATGAAACTATTTTGCAAGAATAAAACTATGAGTACTTTGCGAGAATAAAACTATGAATAACTTGCAAGGTAATAAAAGTAGATAGCTTTTGTCAACAAGAAAGTCATTTGTCCCTAGGCAATTGATAACAAGTACCGGTAATCATTCTTGTAATTTTACATGAGGGAGAGGCATGAGCTAACATACTTTCTCTACTTGGATCATATGCACTTATGATTGGACCCCTTGCGAGCATCCGCAACTACTAAAGATCATTAAGGTCGTGAAACCCAACCATAGCATTAAGTATCAGGTCGTCTTTACTCCCATACGCCATAACCCACTTATCCGCATTTAGGTTGCGGTCACCCCCGCAACACCGACAATAAGCAAACCATGAACATATTGCAACACCCTACAGCAAGGATCCCCCATGTTTGCGCAAGACGGAGGGCACCGTAGCACAGCACCTTAAATAAAATATACAATCATACCAACCAAGATCATGATTAACCCATAGGACAAAACTGATCTACTCAAACATAATAGGATAGCCAAATATCATTGGAAAATAATTTATGGAGTTGAGCACCATGTTTAAGTAGAGATTACAGCGGGGAGAAGAGGTGTTACACTGCTGCATAGAGGGGGAGAGAGTTGGTGTTCACGGTAGTAAGATTGTTGATGTAGATCGTCGTCATGATCCTTGTCCCGGCGACACTCCGGTGCCACCGGGAGAGAGGGGGAGAGAGCCCCCCTCCTTCTTCTTATTCCTTGACCTCCCCCCTAAATGGGAGGAGAGTTCCCCCTATGGTCCATGGCCTCCATGGCAGCGGAGGGGCGGGAGCCCCTCCGAGATTGGATCTACCTCTCTGTTCTCTTCTGTTTCGCGTTCCCCAGATCTGGCCCTTCACCGTTTCTTAAATTCCCGGAGATCCGTAACTCCGATTGCGCTGAAATTTTTACACGATTTTTTTCCATAAATTATCTTTCTTGTGCCAGAAGAAGGGCCCCAACCGACATTTGAGGAGGGCACAAGATACCTGGGCGCGCCAAGGGGTGCTCGGCGTGCCCTGGTGGGTTGTGGTCACTGTGGGCCCCCGTTTGCGTTGATTCAACCTCCCAAAAATCATAAATATTCCAAAATAATTCTCCGTAAATTTTTATCGCGTTTGGACTTCATTTGTTATGGATTTTCTGTGAAACAAAAACATGCAACAAACAGGAACTGGCACTGGGCACTGGATCAATAGGTTAGTCCAATAAACCATATAAAAAGTTGCCAAAAATATGTGAAAGTTGTATAATATTGGCATGAAACAATCAAAAATTATAGATACGATGGAGACGTATCAGTCATCTAAACTATCATCCTTGTATTTCTTCTTCTTTGATTCCTTTGCCCACTGAGGACAATCAGTTATGTAGTGACTAGGTTTCTTGCATTTGTGGCAAGTCCTCTTCTTGTAATCACGGGATGAGGAATCTGATCTTGTGTCATCACCTTTTGAAGATTTTACAAATCAACCACGCCTTGAGAACTTCTGGAATTTCTTCACGAGCATTGCTTGCTCCTGGCTTTGTTCTTCAGGGTCACCAAGGCTGCTATCAGAATCTTCTCCTTCAGATGAGGAAACTGCCTTGGCCTTTAGTGCGCGTGATCTTCCATAGCTTGGCCTGTAGAGATCTCTCTTTTTAGCTTGTTGGAATTCCTGAGTGTTCTGCCTCTCAAGGATATCAGCAGGATCTAGTGACTTGTAGTCTCCACGTTCTTGAATCATCAGTGCCAGTGTATCGAATGAAGAATCGAGTGACCTCGGCAATTTCTTCACCACCTCATGGTCGGTGATGTCAGTGGCACCAAGTGCTTGAAGCTCGTTTGAAATGTCAGTGAGGCGATCAAAGGTTTGCTGGACATTCTCATTGTTGAGTCTTTTGAAGCGGTTGAAGAGATTGCGGAGAACGTCAACTCGAGAATCACGTTGAGTTGAGATTCCTTCATTGACCTTGGACAGCCTGTCCTAGATAAGCTTTGCAGACTCCAAAGCACTCACTCTGCCATACTGTCCTTTGCTCAGATGGCCACATATGATATTCTTCACTTGAGAGTCGAGTTGCTTGAATCTCTTCATATCAGCAGCGTTCACGGAAGGAGAGACAGAGGGAACGCCATTTTCCACAACATACCAGAGATTGTTGTCAATTGTCTCAAGATGCATGCGCATCTTATTCTTCCAGTAGGGGTAGTCCGTCCCATCAAAGGTAGGACACCCAGCTGAGACCTTGATCATGTCTGCAGTCGACATAACTAAAACTCCAGGTGGTTAAACCAAAATCACACAGAACAAGGGAGTACCTTGCTCTGATACCAATTGAAAGTGCGTTATATCGACTAGAGGGGGGGTGAATAGGCGATTTTTACAAATTCGTCACTGAGAAAATACTACTTGAGGAATTTGCTAAGTGACGAACTACAAGCAACGGAATAAGTACTCAAGTACATGCATAACAAAGCAGTAGCATAGTCATCATGATGAAATGAAACATACACAGAGCACAGGTAGCGTGTAAACAGGATAAGCAGGCTGAAGACAAAGTGACTGAAGAAATAGGATTGAGGAAATTGAGAAAGTCTTCAGTCAAAGTCTTCAAACAGTAATGATCAAGTACACAGCAAGTATGCGAGGAAATGAAAGGGTTGAGGAAATAGAACCAGTAGCTTGGTGAAGACAGTGATTTGGTAGACTAGTTCCAACTACTGTGACAGTTGTACGTCTGGTTGGAGCGGCTAGGTATTTAAACCTGACGACACACAGTCCTCACCGTATTCTCCTTGAGCTAAGGTCACATAGACCTCGCCCAATCACTCGTGGTAAGTCTTCACTGGTGACTTCCAAACCTTCACAGACTTGGTCACTCGGCAATCCACAATTCCTCTTGGATGCTCTAGACCATGACGCCTAACCGTCTGGAGGATGCACAGTCCTCAAAGGTAACAAGCGTCGGTTCCACACAGGAACAATCTATTCAGTGATGCTCAATCACTTTGGGTTTTAGGTGTTGGGTTTGGGTTTTTCCTCACTGATGATTTTCTCTCAAAGTCCTTGGAGGATGGGATGCTCTAAATGACAAGTGTCAGTTTCTCTCGGAGCAGCCAACCAACTAGTGGTTGTAGGGGGCGGCTATTTATAGCCGGGGAGCAGCCCGACACAATAAGACATAAATGCCCTTCAGTGATATGACCGTTAGGTGGATAGGATATGTTGTACAGCTGGCGCATAGCACAGCAACGGTCGGAAATTTGAGCTCTCAAATTCCTCAGGGCTATCATGTTCCTCACTTGTAGGCAATCCACAC
This sequence comes from Thinopyrum elongatum, assembly GCA_011799875.1. NCBI lineage: Eukaryota > Viridiplantae > Streptophyta > Magnoliopsida > Poales > Poaceae > Thinopyrum > Thinopyrum elongatum. Next base: position 579,168,484 of record CM022300.1, on the reverse strand, counting down.
TGGCGAATTCTGAACTCCTCAGTCATAACAAATTCCTCAGAGAATAGAAGATCTTCGGCTCTGTCACTGAAGAACTTGAGTGAACTGTATGAGATTTCCAATGGCTTCACTCGAAAGGATTGGGTAGGTGTAGGATTTGAGTTGAGCATCACTTGGAAACTTTTCCTTAGTTTTACCTCGACCCCCTTTAACAGTACGGTGTTTCCAATGACTCAAGAAAGGGAAAACAAAACTACGAAAACAAAAGTCTTCACGCTTCATAATCCTTGCGTCAATATCAAATCTTCAAGGTCACACCAACTCCTCATTTTCAAAGTCTTCAAGAAAACCAAAGTCTTCAACTGAAGACATTCGTTTTTAGGGGTCGACTTTCATCATAAATATCAAACTCCTCATAGACTTATAGAACCTGTGTACACTCAGAAACACATTAGTCCCTTAACCTATAAGTCTTCAATACACCAAAATCACTAAGGGGCACTAGATGCACTTACAACTAACAAGGCAATTATGTCTTCTCAAAATAACATGGCCAAAGAAAGTTATCCCTACAAAATCATATAGTCTGGCTATGCTCCATTTTCATCACACAAAATATTCAAATCATGCACAACCCCGATGATAAGCCAAGTAATTGTTTCATACTTTTGATGTTCTCAAACCTTTTCAACTTTCACGCAATACATGAGCGTGAGCCATGGACATAGTACTATAGGTGGAATAGAATATGGTGGTTGTGGAGAAGACAAAAAGAAGGAGATAGTCTCACATCAACTAGGCGTATCAGCGGGCTATGGAGATGCCCATTAATAGATATCAATGTGAGTGAATAGGGATTGCCATGCAACGGATGCACTAGAGCTATAAGTGTATGAAAGCTCAAAAAGAAACTAAGTGGGTGTGCATCCAACTCGTTTGCGCACGAAGACCTAGGGCAATTTGAGGAAGCCCATCATTGGAATATACAAGCCAAGTTCTATAATGAAAAATTCCCACTAGTATATGAAAGTGACAAAATAGGAGACTCTCCATCATGAAGACCATGGTGCTACTTTGAAGCACAAGTGTGGTAAAAGGATAGTAGCATTGCCCCTTCTCTGTTTTTCTCGCATTCATTTTTTTTTGGGCTCTCTCTTTTTTTTTTGCCTCTTTTTTTTTCGTCCGGAGTCTCATCCCGACTTGTGGGGGAATCATAGTCTCCATCATCCTTTCCTCACATGGGACAATGCTCTAATAATGATGATCATCACACTTTTATTTACTTACAACTAAAGAATTACAACTCTATACTTAGAACAAAATATGACTCTTACTTTTTGTCTTCTCTATATTTACCCCTATCATTATACTCTATTCCACCCGTAGTGCTATATCCATGGCTTGCGCTCATGTATTGCGTGAGGGTTGAAAAAGCTGAAGCGCGTTAAAAAGTATGAACCAATTGCTCGGCTTGTCATCGGGGTTGTGCATGATAAATACTTTGTGTTAAGAAGACAGAGCATGGCAAGACTATATGATTTTGTAGGGATAGCTTTCTTTAGCGTTGATATTTTGAAAGACATGATTGTTTGTTGGGATGCCTGAGTATTGATGTCTTTATGTCAAATTATAGACTATTGCTTTGAATCACTCGTGTCTTAATATTCATGCCATGATTAGATATATGATCAAGTTTATGCTAGGTAGCATTCCACATCAAAAATTATCTTTTTTATCATTTACCTACTCGAGGACGAGCAGGAATTAAGCTTGGGGATGCTGATACGTCTCCGTCGTATCTATAATTTTTGATTGTTTCATGCCAATATTATACAACTTTCACATATTTTTGGCAACTTTTTATATGATTTATTGAACTAACCTATTGATCCAGTGCCCAGTGCCAGTTTCTGTTTTTTGTATCGCAGAAAAACCATATCAAACGAAGTCCAAATGCGATAAAAATTTACGGAGAGTTATTTTGGAATTTATGTGATTTTTGGGAGGTGGAATCAACGCAAACGGGGGCTCAAAGTGCCCACAACCCACCAGGGCGCGCCCTGGTGTCTTGTGCCCTCCTCGAATGTCGGTTAGAGCCCTTATTCTGGCGCAAGAAAGATATTTTATGGAAAAAAATCATGTTAAAATCTCAGCGCAATCAGAGTTACGGATCTCCGGGAATATAAGAAACGGTGAAGGGCCAGATCTGGGGAACGCGAAACAGAAGAGAACAGAGAGGGAGATCCAATCTCGGAGGGGCTCCTGCCCCTTCGCCGCCCTGGAGGCCATGGACAGAGGGGTAACTATCCTCCCATCTAGGGGGGAGGCCAAGGAAGAAGAATAAGGAGGGGGGCTCTCTCCCCCTCTCTCCCGGTGGCGCCGGAGTGCCGCCGGGGCTAGGATCATGACGGCGATCTACATCAAAAATCTTGCTACCGCCTACACCAACTTTCTCCCCCTCTATGCAGCGGTGTAACACCCCTTCTCCCCGCTGTAACCTCTACTAAAACATGGTGCTCAACTCCATATATTATTTCCCAATGATATGTGGCTATCCTATGATGTTTGAGTAGATCCGTTTTGTCCTATGGGTTAATCGTGATCTTGGTTGGTATGATTGTATATTTTATTTATGGTGCTGTCCTACGGTGCCCTCCGTCTCGCGCAAACATGAGGGGTCCCCGCTGTAGGGTGTTGCAATATGTTCTTGGTTTGCTTATTGTCGGTGTTGCGGGGGATGACAGTAGCCCAAACGCGGATAAGTGGGTTATGGCGTATGGGAGTAACGAGGACTTGATACTTAATGCTATGGTTGGGTTTCACAACCTTAATGATCTTTAGTAGTTGCGGATGCTTGCTAGGGGTCCAATCATAAGTGCATATAATCCAAGTAGAGAAAGTATGTTAGCTCATGCCTCTCCCTCATATAAAATTGCAAGAATGATTACCGGTACTTGTTATCGATTACCTAGGGACAAATGACTTTCTTGTTGACAAAAGCTATCCACTTTTACTACCTTGCAATTTATTCTTAGTTTTATTCTCGCAAAGTACTTGTAGTTTTATTATCACAAAATAGTTTCATACTTGTTTTAGGTAAAGCAAACGTCAAATGTGCGTAGAGTTGTATCGGTGGTCGATAGAACTTGAGGGAATATTTGTTCTGCCTTTAGCTCCTCGTTGGGTTCGACACTCTTATTTATCGAAGAAGGCTACAAACGATCCCCTATACTTGTGGGTTATCACGTATAATCCATGGACTCAACATTAGTCATAAAGAACTCACATACCTATTGCAAAAGTCTATTAGCTATCAAAACAAAGTACTACACGCATGCTCCTAGGGGGATAGATTGGTAGGAAAAGACCATCGCTCGTCCCTGACCGCCACTCATAAGGAAGACAATCAATAAATAAATAATGCTCCGACTTCATCACATAACGGTTCACCATACGTGCATGCTACGGGAATCACAAACTTTAACACAAGTATTTCTACCAATCCACAATTACTCACTAGCATGACTCTAATATCACCATATTTATATCTCAAAACAATCATAAGGAATCAAACTTCTCATATTATTCAATGCACTTTTATATGAAAGTTTTTATTATATCCCTCTTGGATTCCCATCATATTAGGACTAAATTGATAACCTAAGCAAATTACCATGCTGTTTAAGACTCTCAAAATGATATAATGAAGCATGAGAGTTCATCAATTTCTTCAAAATAAAACCACCGTCGTGCTCTAAAAAGATATAAGTGAAGCACTAGAGCAACTGACAAAGTAGTCAAATAATTAATTACCTATGTCAAGATTCTCTCTAATTTAAAATTTTCAGATCTAAGTAATTTATTAAAAAAGCGAGCAAAACAAAATAAAATGACTTTCTAAAAACAGCACACATCATGTGAAGAAGTAAAAACTTAGGCTCAACCGACACTAACCGATCATTGCTGAAGAAGAAAGGTGGGATGTCAACCTGGGCATCCCCAAGCTTAGATGCTTGAGACTTCTTGAAATATTAACTAGGGATGCCTTGGGCATCCCCAAGCTTGAGCTTTTGTGTCTCCTTAATTCCTTTTATATCACGGTTTCCCTAAATCTTAAAAACTTCATCCACACAAAACTCAACAAGAACTCGTGAGATAAATTAGTATAAATCAAATGCAAAACCTTATCATTCTCTATTGTAGAAAATCACTAAAATTATTATTTAACATTGCATACTAAATGCCTCTGCATATTTAATACTCCTATCTTCAAATAGAATCATTAAACAAGCAAACATATGCAAACAATGCAAACATAACAGCAATCTGTCCAAACAGGACAGTCTATAAAGAGTGAAATTGTACTCATACTTACCTAACTACAAAAATTCTGAAATATTACCACACTATATAAAATTTGTTGTTACTCATTTTGTAAAAATTTCAAGATTTTTTCATGTTCTGACTTTCTAGAAGAATTCATACAATGATAGAAAACTTTTTGTTTTCAAAACAGCAACATATAGACTTGTAAAATAACCATGGTAAAGGCTAAACTTGACACTCTTATTGAAATAAAAGATGCAAAACATTACTATAAATAACAGCAAGCAAGTCCTAATAAAATAAAATGATGCTCCAAGGAAAACTCATATCATGTGACGAATAAAAATATAGCTCCAAGTAAGGTTACCGATAATGTTGAAAACGAAAGAGGGGATGCCTTCCGGGGCACCCCCAAGCTTAGTTGCTTGGATCTTCCTTGAATATTACCTTGGGGTGTCTTGGTCATCCCCAATCTTAGGGTCTTGTCACTCCTTATTCTCCTCATATCGATATCTCAGCCAAAACTTGAAAACTTCAATCACACAAAACTTAACAAAACCTTCGTGAGATCCGTTAGTATAATAAAATAAATCATTCACATGGGTACTGTCAAAGACAATATTCATAATTGTTCTCACATGATGCCTACTGTACCCTAACATTTCTACAATTTATATGGAGCAATATAAGCCATAGAAACTAGAAAACAAGCAAACTATGCATTGAAAACAGAATCTGTCAAAAACAGAACAGTCTGTAAAGATCTGAATTAAGGTCATACTTCTGTAACTCGACAAATTCTGAAAAATTAGGACAAGGTATAAAATTTGTATATAAATCCTCTGAAAAAATTTCAGAGTTTTTACACGTTCCAGTAAAATACAGGAATTTATATACTGGACGCAAAAGTTTCTGTTTTTGCACAGAATCAAGTCAACTATCAACCACACTATCCCAAAGGCTTTACTTGGCACCTTATTCAAACAAAAACTATAAAACATGATTACTACAGTAGATTAATCATGTGAACACAAAAACACAGTAGGGGTAAATATTGGGTTGTCTCCCAAGAAGCGCTTTTCTTTAATGCCTTTTTAGCTAGGCATGATGATTTCAATGATGCTCACATAAAAGATAAGAATTGAAACATAACGGGAGCATCATGAAGCATATAAGTAGCACATTTAAGTCTAACCCGATTCCTATGAATAGGGATTTTCTGAGCAAACAATTTATGGGAGCAAGAATCAACTAGCATACGAAGGCAAAACAAGCATGACTTCAAGATTTTCAACACATAGAGAGGAAACTTGATATTATTGCAATACCTACAAGCATATGTTCCCCCCTCATAATAATTTTCAGTAGCATCATGAATGAATTCAACAATATAACTATCACATAAAGCATTCTTTTCATGATCCACAAGCATAGAAATTTTGTTACTCTCCACATGAGCAAATTTATTCTCATGAATAGTAGTGGGATCAAACTCAACAAAATAACTATCATGTGAGGCATAATCCAATTGAAAATTAAAATCATGATGACAAGTTTCATGGTTATCATTATTATTTATAGCATACATGCCATCACAATAATCATCATAGATAGCAACTTTGTTCTCATAATCAATTGGAACCTCTTCCAAAATAGTGGATTCATCACTAAATAAAGTCATGACCTCTCCAAATCCACTTTTATCAATATTGTGAAAAGATTCAACACCCGCCAAAATAGTGGGATCATTAGTACCTAGAGTTGACACTCTTCCAAACCCACTTTCATCAATATAATCATCATAAATAGGAGGCATGCTATCATCATAATAAATATTCTCGTCAAAACTTGGGGGACTAAAAATATCATCTTCATCAAACATAGCATCCCCAAGCTTATGGCTTTGCATATCATTAGCATCATGGATATTCAAAGAATTCATACCAACAACATTGCAATCATGCTCATCATTCAGAGATTTAGTGCCAAACATTTTATTGACTTCTTCTTCTAGCACTTGAGCACAATTTTCCTTTCCATCATTTTCACGAAAGACATTAAAAAGATGAAGCATATGAGGCAACCTCAATTTCATTTTTTTGTAGTTTTCTTTTATAAACTAAACTAGTGATAAAACAAGAAACTAAAAGATTCAATTGCAAGATCTAAAGATATACCTTCAAGCACTCACCTCCCTGGCAACGGCACCAGAAAAGAGCTTGATGTCTACTACGCAACCTTCTTCTTGTAGACGCTGTTGGGCCTCCAAGTGCAGAGTTTTGTAGGACATTAGCAAATTTCCCTCAAGTGGATGACCTAAGGTTTATCAATCCATGGGAGGCGTAGGATGAAGATGGTCTCTCTCAAACAACCCTGCAACCAAATAACAAAGAGTCTCTTGTGTCCCCAACACACCCAATACAATGATAAATTGTATAGGTGCACTAGTTCGGCGAAGAGATGGTGATACAAGTGCAATATGGATGGTAGATATAGGTTTTTGTAATCTGAAAATATAAAAACAGCAAGGTAACTAGTAACAAAAGTGAGCGAAAACGGTATTGCAATGCTTCGAAACAAGGCCTAGGGTTCATACTTTCACTAGTGCAAGTTCTCTCAACAATGATAACATAATTAGATCATATAACAATCCCTCAACATGCAACAAAGAATCACTACAAAGTTTCTATCAGAGAACGTAGGACGAAAATGTGCATCAACCCCTATGCATAGCTTTCCCCAATGTCACCTCGGGAATCCATGAGTTGAGTGCCAAAACATACATCAAGTGAATCAATAGAACATCCCATTGTCACCACAGATATCCCATCACAAGACATACATCAAGTGTTCTCAAATCCAATACTCAATCCAACATAACGAAACCTCAAAGAGCAAGACTCAATTCATCACAAGAAGGTAGAGTGGGAGAAACATCATAAGATCCAACTATAATAGCAAAGCTCGCGGTACATCAAGATCGTGCCAAATCAAGAACACGAGAGAGAGAGAGAGATCAAACACATAGCTACTGGTACATACCCTCAGCCCCGAGGGTGAACTACTCCCTCCTCGTCATGGAGAGAGTCGGGATGATGAAGATGGCCACCGGTGATGGTTTCCCCCTCCGGCAGGGTGCCGGAACAGGCTCCCGATTGGTTTTTCGTGGCTACAGAGGTTTGCGGCGGTGGAACTCCCGATCTAGGTTTATTTCTGGGGGTTTCTGTATTTATAGGAACTTTTGGCATCGAGAACAAGTCAGGGGGTCCACGAGGAGCCCACAAGATCGGAGGGCACGCCCTAGGGGGGCGCCCTCCACCCTTGTGGAGGCCTCGTGGCTCTTCTGGCCCAACTCCTTTGCTTCGGGGGCTTCTTCTGGTCCATAAAAAATCTCCGTAAATTTTCAGCTCATTTGGACTCCGTTTGATATTCCTTTTCTGCGAAACTCAAAAACAATGGAATAAACAGAAACTGGCACTGGGCTCTAGGTTAATAGGTTAGTCCCAAAAATAATATAAAATAGCATATAAATGCATATAAAACATCAAAAACAGATAATATAATAGCATGGAACAGTAAAAAATTATAGATACGTTGGAGACGTATCAGTCCTATTAAGCGTCTCGATCTATCTCTATAGATCTTGATGCCCAATATATAAGCAGCTTCACCGAGGTCTTTCATTGAAAAATTCTTATTCAAGTATCCTTTTATGCTATCCAGAAATTCTATGTCATTTCCAATCAACAATATGTCATCCACATATAATATCAGAAATGCTACAGAGCTCCCACTCACTTTCTTGTAAATACAGGCTTCACCGTAAGTCTGTATAAAACCATATGCTTTGATCACCTCATCAAAGCGTATATTCCAACTCCGAGATGCTTGCACCAGTCCATAGATGGATCGCTGGAGCTTGCACACTTTGTTAGCACCTTTAGGATCGACACAACCTTCTGGTTGCATCATATACAACTCTTCTTTAAGAAATCCATTAAGGAATGCAGTTTTGGCGTCCATTTGCCAGATTTCATAATCATAAAATGTGGCAATTGCTAACATGATTCGGACAGACTTAAGCATCGCTACGGGTGAGAAAGTCTCATCGTAGTCAATTCCTTGAACTTGTCAAAAACCTTTCGCGACAAGTCGAGCTTTGTAGACAGTAACATTACCATCAGCATCAGTCTTCTTCTTGTCCATTTATTCTCAATGGCTTGCCGATCATCGGGCAAGTCCACCAAAGTCCATACTTTGTTCTCATACATGGATCCTATCGCAGATTTCATGGCCTCAAGCCATTTATCGGAATCTAGGCTCATCATAGCTTCTTCATAGTTCGTAGGTTCGCCTTGGTCTAGTAACATGACTTCCAGGACAGTATTATCGTACCACTCTGGTGCGGATCGTCACTACAAAAAAAAGACACATCCGTGACATTTTGGGCCGAACGAATTTTTTTCTGTCATGCTTATGACACTTCTATGATGATAATTGTGACAAAACCCGGTATCATCATAGATGTGGTGGGCTACTACTTCTATGACAGAAAATGGGCTTTTCATCCCGGGCGGGACGGAGACGCAGCTGCATGACATTCTTTGGGCCATCCATGACGAAAACAACCGTGGTAGAAGCGAGGGCGAGGAAAATATCGGGGAGTTCCCGGTTACGGTGGGTGGTCGGGGCCGAGCGATGCATGGAGGGATTGCGCATTTCTCTCGTACACGTACGCGCGTGGGTGCGAGGCGTTGGACTCTAACTGAACCCGAGCGAGGCGTTCGCCTACTGAACCCAAGCGATCGATCGATCCCTGACTGTTAACTAAACCCGATCGAGCGATTCCTTCGCTACTACTGCTAACTGAAGCCTGAACCCGATCGAGCGATTCTTTCACTACTGCTGCTAACTGATGCTGATCGAACCTGCTACCTCTTGATGAACAGTGAGCATTCTTGGGGGTTGGATAAACAGTTCCCGATGGGGGTTGGATGAACAGGACCCCGTGGTAGTAGAGGCCGTTGCCGCTGGATGAACAGGACCCCGATCGAGCCGGTTGGGGGTGGATGAACAGGACCCCGTGGAGGGCTGGTTGAACAGTAGCCGGTGGAGGGCTGGATGAACAGTTGCCCGTGGAGGGCTGGTTGAACAGTAGCCGGTGGAGGCTGAATGAACAGGAGCCCGTGGATGAACAGTAGCTGGTGGAGGCAGGATGGAGATGTCGTGGATGAACAGCCGCAGGTGGAGGCTGGAGGAGGTCGATGGTGGATGAACAATAGCCCGTGGAGGCTGGAGCGAGGCAGTAGACGGTGGATGAACAGTATCCCGTGGAGTCCCGTTTTGCGGTATGCCACACCCCTCCCGATGAACAGGACCCCCGTTTCGACCGTAGGAGGTTGAAGAGAAGTCTGTTTTCTCCGTTTTGTGGTACGCCACACCCCTCCCGATCAACAGGACCCCGTTTCGACTGTAGGAGGTCGAAGAGAAGTCCGTTTCCTCCGTTTTGCGGTATGCCAGACCCCTCCCGGTGAACAGGATCCCATTTCGACCATAGGCGGTTGAACAGAAGGCCGTTTCCTCCGTTCTGCGGTACGCCAGGCCTCGTTTCGGCTGTTCCATCCAAGCCGGTTGGCTCCTGATGAACAGGATGCATTCCATTGCCTCCCGATGAACACGACGCAGTTTTTCCGTTCCGACCCAGCTGGTTGGCTGCCGATGAACAGGACGCCGTCGCTGTACGCGTTCGAGACCCCGCCCATATGTACGTACGTAGCCGTATTTACTTTCTTGCAGCGTGGCTATATGTACATGTACACGATATAGAAGGGACTGTGTGACATGCTATGTCTGCGCCTCTACTACGACACGTGCCGCTCCTTACTCAGTCACGGTTCATCGCTGCAGAGAGACAGATCGACCAGTATGTACGTACACGTTCGCGACCAGACAGACAACCCTACGTACGGTTCGACCGGGTGGGTCCCAGCTGTCAGGGAGGATAAGGAGGCACTTCCTTGCGTGCGAAGTTATAGTTGGTGGGTCCCAGCTATCAGGGGGAAGAATCATTTTTTTCGTAATATGGACACACTTCCTTGCATGCGAAGATGTAGCTGGTGGGTCCCAGCTGTCAGTGGCAGGAATAAGGAGGCACTTCCTTCCTTGCGAAGATATACGTGGTGGGTCCCAGCTTTCAGGGGGAGGAATAATTTTATTTTCGCGTAATAAGGAGGCGGTTGCATGCGTGTGTCCATGGACCTGGTGCGTCCTCACTGTCAGCCTCTTCACGTACAGTCCTCTTTCGATGACTCTCGTTTGTTGACCACGTTGACCACGCCGCGCCGAGCGCATCCAAGGTGGTGGACGACGGCGAGGCCCCGGACAGCAACGAGCTGGAGATGGGAAGACGCGGGAGTGGAGTCACAGACGAAGAGGTGTACAAGGGTTAACTGGTTCTGGTGCGGCGTGGTTCGGCAGTCGGTGGAGAAGAACAGGAGGTGTGGAGGGGTGGAGGGATGGCCTGGCCGGCGGTGGGGTAGCGCTTCACAGCGAAGCATGCTAAGCAGAGCTGCTAGCAGCAGGAGGCAGGAGCAGGTGGTCCCGGTGGCGCTGGAGGAAGAAGACGAGAGATTGAAGATGGATGCCGATCGTTGGATGTAAATCCAATGGCTATCGATGTCAGAATCATTTGTTGACTAAGTTGACAACAACTTGTGTTGGCTTCGACCTATTGGCCCACATTTCAGCCTAAAAAAATGTGGCACATATTCAAACCATTTTTTCAGAATTTACAGTCCATTTGATCTTTTTTTTTGAGAATTACAGTCCATTTGCTGGGCTGGGTGAACAAATAATGTAGCGTCCATGCGGCCCATTTTTTTAAAACTACAGCCCATTTTCACTTTCTCGAAATACACAAATTTGCTAGGCTGGCTGAACAAATAATGTAGCGTCCATGCGGCCCATTTATTTTTTCCTAAAAAATTACAGCCCATTTGCACTTTCTCGAAATACACGATTTTGTTGGGCTGGTTCTAATTATAATGTTGGGTTGGGTGCAGCAATGTTATTAAAAAATAAACAGGGGCTGAGCATTTTGTTATGAATATATTTAAATAATAAGTGCTTTATTATTACATTGGTCCTTAAATCTTACCAAGCTTTTGTACACAATCACCAGGATTTTCGTTGCCTTAATGTAAAAAAATCCAGGATTTTATTGTTAAAAAATTATTTTTATAAGTTAATAAGACGTGGGATATTGTTTTCTTATATATGTAAGTATCTGTTAAATATATGATGACAATAACAATAATATATAATAACATATAAAATAATATAAATATATATAATATAGTTAGAAGGGAAACATAAGTTGGACCTGGCGTTCCTATTCTTATATAAAAAAATAGAACAGACCTCTGCGTTTTCTTCAAAAAAATACATAAGTTGGGCTGCGGATGTTTCAGGAAAAATAAAACCTAGGATGGGAGGTCCATAGGCCGGTCGATACATGACGGCCCTCATGAAAATACAAATCGGCATGTCGTGGGCTGCGCATGTTAAAAAAGAAAGCCTGGACGGGGCAGCCCACAACCCAGCTGATACTTGCTGGCCCACTGATAATAAATGATACCTGCCAGCTCCCCGGCTTCGTTGTAAATTTATCTCCTTTAGTAACTACGTTGAAGCACCTCAAAAAAAATGTAACTATGTTGACAAACCCGTGGGCCCCAACATCAGTATAGCATTAGGAGGAAGTATTTTTTCAATGAGGCACTTGCTTGCGTACGGCCATAGACCTGGTGGGTCCCGACTGTCCGCCTCTCCATGTACAGTCCTCTCTAGATTCCTCTCGTTTGTTCAGCATGTTCACAACGGTAGACAGCGGCGCCGCGGCGAGCGCACAAAGGCGGAGGACGAGAACGAACCGGAGCCGGGGAAGGCATGCTACAATAATGGTAGATGATGTGCCTTATTTCTAGTGAAACTGCTGAACTAGCCCAAGGGCCAAGTAACACTACCCGATCGCTGTTCCGCCCGGGATCGATTCCACCTGATGCAGTGAAAATATCTCCAAATTTTTTGCCTCTGCCATTATTGACATGTGGGTCCCCATTGTCATCTACGCACACCACGTCCAACACTTGCCAAAACTTTGTCCCTCATTTTCTCTGTTTTTCGCACACTCGACATTGTGTGGGCATTTTGAAAATAGCATATCTTTTTTACTGTGCATCATATGAAGATGTGCTATGCATGAATGTTGATCAGCATGATGTTAACTGGCTGGTAGTTCCATTTTCGACCATGAATAAAACTTCCAACATGATGTTATCCCTGTTTGAAAAGGGCGTGTTAATATAAATGCTCTACCTCTGAAACTTGCAGTTTCTTATCTGAAACTGAAACTTGCAGTTTCTTCTCTGAGAATCACATTGTATGCACTTTTATATGAAACTACATTTTTTAAGTGCTAAAAATATATCTCTAGAATTCATAAAATACTTCATATGCTCAATACTGCAAATCTGAAATTCAAAAGCAAGCTTCAAAATATCGGATATCGGGTTCGTATCAGTTTGGCTTCGACATATCAGATGTCGGATATCGGGTGATATATCGGACGATATGTAGACATATCAGAGAAAATATGTCTAGTTTTTTTCGTTATTCTTGTTCAAAACATTTATTTTTTAGTAAAACAAAATGTATGATGTCAATGCTTTAACATGACACTTTTAGATTCCTAGTCTATTAACTTGTTGATTAAGAAACTATTAAGGAAAGATTCACAAAATCCTTACACTATGATTAAAAACAATGCAATATATATGCATTTGTAAGAAATATTGTGCATGACTTTAATAATATATAATAAAGTTGTAAATGCATAATCTTATTTCACTGCTTCTAATAAATAATTGTTTTCATCTACGTATCATTCTATATCGGGGGACATATCAGGCTAGATATCGGCCATTTCAGTTAATATTTTGGTCCATATCGGATGATATGTTTGAAAATGATATTTACAAAATGATATGTTATGTTTATATCGGTAGAGCCCCAAAAGTGATATATCGGCCTATATATCGGTCGTATCGGCCTAGATTTAAAAGCTTGTTCAAAAGACATTCATATCTGAAAGTACTCTCAAAATACACAACACACAACACAATTCACAACCTGCAAATACTGACAACCCTAAGCTCCTCCTGACAATTCACAACCTGCCCGACTATTGGGTTGGGGGGGGCAGTCCCCTCCTATTCCTCGGCGGTAGACAGCCGCCCCGTGAGACGATGTGAACGGCGAGGCAGAGGATGGCGGGGAAGCGTCATCGGGCCAACTGCTTTTCTCCTCTTGTAGTTGGGTTCGGTCGACGAAGACTCCACCGGCTCGCTCTGGCACTGCACACTAATCTTCCATCTGCTCATGCTTACAATCAGTGTGACGGCTAATGAAAATCATGCTTACAATCAGTCTCCGAGTACTACGCCAATCACCCTAAAATAGCTCTGGACCAAAAACAAAGTTGTGAAACTGTGTACAAATAAAGAAAAATAGATTGGTGCTTCTTTCAGAGAAGAGTACTCCCTAGAAAAGTGCCAATATAAGCTACTAGTATTTGGCTAGAGGATTTGCTGCCGAGAAAGATCCGTCCACAGAGAGTGCCACACATCCCGCTGGTGGTGGTGGATGCCAATGCTTAGATGGAGCATGGTTGGTGTCGGTAATTTTTACTTGGCACACCTCGCACTCTGCATATATGCCGGTTCCATCCGTACATTTGTGCAGTTCCACCAAAATGCAGCTGAATAACCCTGTTTGCACAGATAATGAAAAAGCGTGATTACATTATAGTGGCACTAGTTGATGAAACATACACTAATAAATAGAAGAAAATATTGCGATAGTATCATAGTATGCCATGCTGCGAGGGCGAGATGGGCCCTGCGACGCCTCATACGATAGGCCTCATACTGGAAATCGACCCAATTCTCCCCGATACACCTTCTGCCAGTGATGAACATCAGTGTACAGTGGTAGTACAAGGAGGGGCCTTGAGACATTTCAATATCTATTTTTGTGCAGATCAACTAAAATTAAGCACCCCAGTTTGCAGAAACACTTAAACATTAACAATGGGACTAGTTGATGAAACATATACTAACAAAGAGAAGCACTTTCTTTATCTACATTGGAAATGAAATGATAGAGAGGTCACTCACTCTATTTTAACTATATGATTACTTCATTTTATCAGTGGCACTAGGGTCGAGCAGGTGGCAAGCGAGGTGTACCGTGCGTCGCAAGGATGGAGGCCGGGGGTGCTTAGACTGGGATGCTGAAGCTGGCTCTTTCAGTCCCTATCTTCCCCCCTGATGTTTCTGTGGTTGCATTTGGGTTGTAATCCAAACTTGGTCGAGCTGGTGCTGCGTCCCCCTACCTGCCTAGCTTATGTGGCGAACTTGTCTCCTGCTAGTACTCAGTCCGTTCTAGTAGTAGTTGCATAACTGCCCGTTTACACTGAGATGTTATCGGATAATGGTTCTCTATGGTTGGGTTTCTTAATGAAATCGGAGGAAACCCCCTATTTTGATATATATAAAAAATCAGTGGCACTAGCGGTGCCAAAACATTGCCTCAAATTAATAGTGCCACTAGATTAAGGTGCAAAATAATAACATTACTGCTTTATCATGTCAGTGCCAAAACAGTAGCACAAGAGCAGACTCAACATGCAGGATCTTTGGCAAACGGTCGGACCAAAAAGGAACATACCTCGTGATGGGAACCATATATGCGGTCAACACCATCGTAGAAGGGATGACTCCAGTCACCAACATGGATGATTCAATTCATTGGACCTTTTTGTGCAGTTCACCTAAAATGAAGCAATGTCCCATGAGCTAGCAGCTTCTTCTTCATTAGTTGCAATAAAATTGAGCAACATCAAGGTTGGTTGTGAAGCTCATGGAATGTTCAACTATAATTTGGATATCATTTGTGCAGTTCAACTAAGATCAAGCGTGAAATGTATATCTCTGTTTGCACAAAAAGGTGGAAAGGAGGGTGACTAACAAGTGATGAAACATACATCAAATGAAAAGAAGCATGTTCCTTATCTGAATGGCGATCCTACAAGGACAGTAGCAATTTCTAAAGCAGCAGCATTGCTACATATTAGTGTGGGCATTAGGATTAACTATGACAACCGTTAAATATGACATTACTTTAATGGTGCCATTGCTTCATTTTACCAGCAACATTACATTAACAGCTGCTAAAGAGTTGGTATTTGGGCATGGGAGAGTAGGCGGACCAGGACAGTTGCATTTCTAACGAAAAGAAGCAACTTATCTTAATGGGAAATTTAGCAGGACATGAAAAACAGTGCCATTGATTCATATTACTGGAGGCATTACATTGAAAACAACATTGGTTTAACGTGTCCTTACTTTTAATAGTGCGACTACTACATTTTACCAGTGGCATTACATAAGAGGTGCTCGGGGCAACAAACATCAGAACAGGATATCTAGGTTGGTCCCATTTTTGTTCGGTATAGCCACCTTATACTGTGTGAGGCTAGCAAATCTAGTGCTGGACATACTCTGTTGACTTGTCCCCCAGTCCCCACTTTCTTTCCTTTTTCAACCAATAGATCGGTTTATATTGAGTTTGTACTGCGTTTCCCTTTATTTCCCTATTAGACCAAGAGACCAGTTGGATAGCCAGTCTCTACTACTTTTCGCCCCTATTATTTCCTCTTTCGAACAAGTCCTAGATTCAGGTAACAAATCTTCCCCCACCCCCCCACCCCCTTTCTTCCCTGTTTGAACCAAGTAGTACTAGATTCAACTGCATGAACTAGTTTTACCTCTTAACTATAAAAATTTAGGTGGCTTTCGAACAGTCGATCCATCCTATCTACGAGGTGGCCTGAGAAATAGTAAAAGATACAAATGCAGCGACGTCAGGAGCTGGGGAAGTAGAGCAAGACCGGTTTCGAAGGAAGTTATACCAGAGGGTCGCCGGGATGTCGCTAGGTGGGCGGCGGGAGGCCGGATCTGCCCAGCCTACGGCAGCAAGGAAAAGGGGTCGGAGGCCCTAAAGGAAATATGCCCTAGAGGCACTAATAAAGTTGTTATTTATATTTCCTTATATCATGATAAATGTTTATTATTCATGCTAGAATTGTATTAACCGGAAACTTAGTACATGTGTGAATACATAGACAAAACAGAGTGTCCCTAGTATGCCTCTACTAGACTAGCTCGTTAATCAAAGATGGTTAAGTTTCCTAACCATAGACATGTATTGTCATTTGATGAACGGGATCACATCATTAGGAGAATGATGTGATGGACAAGACCCATCCGTTAGCTTAGCATAATGATCGTTAAGTTTTATTGCTATTGCTTTCTTCATGACTTATACATATTCCTCTGACTATGAGATTATGCAACTCCCGAATACCAGATGAATACCTTGTGTGCTATCAAACATCACAACGTAACTGGGTGATTATAAAGATGCTCTACAGGCATCTCCGAAGGTGTTTGTTGGGTTGGCATAGATCGAGATTATGATTTGTCACTCCGAGTATCGGAGAGGTATCTCTGGGCCCTCTCGGTAATGCACATCACTATAAGCCTTGCAAGCAATGTGACTAATGAGTTAGTTACGGGATGATGCATTACGGAACGAGTAAAGAGACTTTCCGGTAACGAGATTGAACTAGGTATGATGATACCGACGATCGAATCTCGGGCAAGTAACATACCGATGACAAAGGGAATGACGTATGTTGTTATGCGGTTTGATCGATAAAGATCTTCGTAGAATATGTAGGAGCCAATATGAGCATCCAGGTTCTGCTATTGGTTATTGACCGGAGATGTGTCTCGGTCATGTCTACATAGTTCTCGAACCCATAGGGTCCGCACGCTTAACGTTCGATGACGACTTGTATTATGAGTTATGTGATTTGATGACCAAAGTTTGTTCGGAGTCCCGGATGAGATCACGGACATGACGAGGAGTCTCAAATGGTCGAGAGGTAAAGATTCATATATTGGAAGGCTATATTCGGACATCGGAAAGGTTCCGAGTGATTCGGGTATTTTTCGGAGTACCGGGGAGTTACGGGAATTCACCGGGAGAAGTAATGGGCCTTATTGGGCCATACGGGAAAAGTGGAGGCAGGCCAAAGGGGAGGTGTCGCGCGCCCCCCTCCCCATGGGTCCGAATTGGACTAGGGGAAGGGGGCGGCGCCCCCCTTGCCTTTTCCTACTCCCTCCCTCTTTTCCCTGTTTCCTTCTCTCCAACTCCGCAAAGGAAAGGGATTCCTACTAGGACTTGGAAGTCCTAGTAGGACTCCATACTCTTGGCGCGCCCCTAGGGGGCCGGCCTCTCTCCCTCCCTCCTTTATATATGTGGGAGGGGGGCACCCCAAAGACACACCAAGATTTGTCGTAGCCGTGTGCGGTGCCCCCCTCCACAGTTACACACCTCAGTCATATCGTCATAGTGCTTAGGCGAAGCCCTGCGCCGGTAACTTCATCATCACCGTCGCCACACCGTCGTGCTGACGGAACTCTCCCTCATCCTCAACTGGATCAAGAGCTCGAGGGACGTCATCGACCTGAACGTGTGCTGAACTCGGAGGTGCCGTACGTTCGGTGCTTGATCGGTTGGATCGCGAAGACGTTCGACTACATCAACCGCGTTAAGCTAACGCTTCCGCTTTCGGTCTACGAGGGTACATGGACATACTCTCCCCTCTCGTTGCTATGCATCTCCTAGATAGATCTTGCGTGAACGTAGGAATTTTTTTGAAATTGCACGTTCCCCAACAGTGGCATCCGAGCCAGGTCTATGCGTAGATGATATGCACGAGTAGAACACAAAGAGTTGTGGGTGATAATAGTCATACTACTTACCACAAACTTCTTACTTTGATTCGGCGGTATTTATGGATGAAGCGGCCCGGACCGACATTACATGACCGCGTTCATGAGACTGGTTCTACCGACGTGCTTTGCACACAGGTGGCTGGCAGGTGTCTGTTTCTCCAACTTTAGTTGAATCGAGTTTGACTACGGTCGGTCCTTGTTGAAGGTTAAAACAACACACTTGACGAAAAATCGTTGTGGTTTTGATGCGTAGGTAAGAACGGTTCTTGCTAGAAGCCCGTAGCAGCCACGTAAAACTTGCAACAACAAAGTAGAGGACGTCTAACTTGTTTTTGCAGGGCATGCTGTGATGTGATATGGTCAAGACATGATGTGGTATACGTTATTGTATGAGATGATCATGTTTTCTAAAAGTTATCGGCAACTGGCAGGAGCCTTATGGTTGTCGCTTTATTGTATGAAATGCAATTGCCATGTAATTGCTTTACTTTATCACTATGCGGTAGCGATAGTCGTAGAAGCAATAGTTGGCGAGACGACAACAACGCTGCGATGGAGATCAAGGTGTCTAGCCGGTGACGATGGAGATCATGACGGTGCTTTGGAGATGGAGATCAAAGGCACAAGATGATGATGGCCATATCATGTCACATATTTTGATTGCATGTGTTGTTTATCTTTTATGCATCTTATTTTGCTTAGTACGGCGGTAGCATTATAAGATTATCCCTCACTAAATTTCAAGGTATAAGTGTTCTCCCTGAGTATCCACCATTGCGAAAGTTCTTCGTGCTGAGACACCACGTGATGATCGGGTGTGATAGGCTCTACGTTCAAATACAACGGGTGCAAGCCAGTTTTGCACATGCAGAATACTCGGGTTAAACTTGCCGAGCCTAGCATATGCAGATAAGGCCTCGGAACACTGAGACCGAAATGTCGAACGTGAATCATATAGTAGATATGATCAACATAGAGATGTTCACCATTGAAAACTACTCCATCTCACGTGATGATCGGACATGGTTTAGTTGATATGGATCACGTGATCATTTAGATGACTAGAGGGATGTCTATCTAAGTGGGAGTTCTTAAGTAATATGATTAATTGAACTTTAATTTATCATGAACTTAGTCCTGGTAGTATTTGCAAATTATGTTGTAGATCAATAGCTCGCGTATAGCTCCCCTATTTTATTTTTGATATGTTCCTAGAGAAAACTAAGTTGAAAGATGATAGTAGCAATGATGCGGACTGGTTCCGTGATCTGAGGATTATCTTCATTGCTGCACAGAAGAATTATGTCCTTGATGCACCGCTAGGTGACAGACCTATTGCAGGAGCAGATGCAAACGTTATGAATGTTTAGCAAGCTCGATATGATGACTACTTGATAGTTTAGTGCGCCATGATTTACGGCTTAGAACCGGGACTTCAAAAACGTTTTGAACGCCACGAAGCATATGAGATGTTCCAAGAGCTGAAATCGGTATTTCAGACTCATGCCCGTGTCGAGAGGTATGAGACCTCTGACAAGTACTTTGCCTACAAGATGGAGGAGAATAGCTCAATCAGTGAGCATATGCTCAGAATATCTGGGTACTACAATCGCTTGAATCAAGTGGGAGTTAATCTTCCAGATAAGATAGTGATTGACAGAGTTCTCTAGTCACTATCACCAAGTTACTAGAACTTCGTGATAAACTATAATATGCAAGGGATGACGAAAATGATTCCCAAGCTCTTCGCGATGTTGAAATCGGCGAAGGTAGAAATCAAGAAATAGCATCAAGTGTTGATGGTTGACAAGACCACTAGTTTCAAGAAAAAGGGCGAGGGAAAGAAAGGGAAATTCAAGAAGAATGGCAAACAAGTTGTCACGCCCGTGAAGAAGCCCAAAGATGGACCTAAGCCTGAAACTGAGTGCTTCTACTGCAAAGGAAATGGTCACTAGAAACGGAATTGCCCCAAATACTTGGCGGATAAGAAGGATGGCAAAGTGAACAAAGATATATTTGATATACATGTTACTGATGTGTATTTTACTAGTGTTCATAGTAGCCCCTGGGTATTTGATACCGGTTCAGTTGCTAACATTAGGAACTCAAAACAGGAGTTGCAAAATGAACAGAGACTAGTTAATGACGAGGTGACGATGAGTGTTGGAAGTGATTCCAAGGTTGATAAGATCACCATCGCACACTCCCTCTACCTTCGGGATTAGTGTTGGCCTAAATAAATGTTATTTGGTGTTTGTGTTGAGCTTGAATATGATTGGATCATGTTTATTGCGATACGGTTATTCATTTAAGTCAGAGAATAATTGTTGTTCTGTTTATATGAATAAAGCCTTCTATGGTCATACACTCAATATAAATGGTTTATTGAATCTCAATTGTAGTGATACACATACTCATAATATTGATGCCAAAAGATGCAAAGTTGATAATGATAGTGCAACATATTTGTGGCACTGTCGTTTAGGTCATATTGGTGTAAAGCACATGAAGAAACTCCATGCAGATGGACTTTTGGAATCACTTGATTATGAATCATTTGATGCTTGCGAACCATGCCTCATGGGCAAGATGACTAAGACTCCGTTCTCCGGAACAATGGAGCGAGCTAATGACTTATTGGAAATAATACATACCAATGTATGCGGTCCGATGACTGTTGAGGCTCACGGCGGGTATCGTTATTTTCTGACCTTCACGATGGGTATATCTACTTAATGAAACACAAGTCTGAAACATTTGAAAAGTTCAAAGAATTTCAGAGTGAAGTGGAAAATCATCATAACAAGAAAATAAAGTTTCTACGATCTGATCGTGGAGGCAAATATTTGAGTTACGAGTTTGGTCTTCATTTAAAAACAATGTGGAATAGTTTCACAACTCACACCACCTGGAACACCACAGCGTAATGGTGTGTCCGAACGTCATAACCGTACTTTATTAGATATGGTGTGATCTATGATGTCTCTTACCGATTTACCACTATCGTTTTGTGGTGATGCATTAGAGACAGCTGCATTCACGTTAAATAGGGCACCATCTAAATCCATTGAGACGACACCATATGAACTGTGGTTTGGCAAGAAACCTAAACTGTCGTTTCTTACAGTTTGGGGCTGCGATGCTTATGTGAAAAAGCTTCAACCTGATAAGCTCGAACCCAAATCGGAGAAATGCGTCTTCATAGGATACCCAAAGGAGACTGTTGGGTACACCTTCTATCACAGATCCGAAGGCAAGATATTCGTTGCTAAGAATGGATCCTTTCTAGAGAAGGAGTTTCTCTCGAAAGAAGTGAGTGGGAGGAAAGTAGAACTTGATGAGGTAATTGTACCTTCTCCCGTATTGGAAAGTAGTTCATCACAGAAATCAGTTCCAGCGATGCCTACACCAATCAGTGAGGAAGTTAATGATGATGATCATGAAACTTCAGATCAAGTTACTACCGAACCTCGTAGGTCAACCAGAGTACGTTCCGCACTAGAGTAGTATGGTAATCCTGTTCTGGAAGTCATGTTACTAGACCATGACGAACCTACGAACTATGAGGAAGCGATGATGAGCCCAGATTCCACGAAATGGCTTGAGGCCATGAAATCTGAGATAGGATCCATGTATGAGAACAAAGTGTGGACTTTGGTGGACTTGCCCGATGATCGGCAAGCCATAAAGAATAAATGGATCTTCAAGAGGAAGACGGACGCTGATGATAGTGTTACTGTTTACAAAGCTCGACTTGTCGCAAAAAGGTTTTCGACAAGTTCAAGGTGTTGACTGCGATGGGATTTTCTCACTCGTAGCGATGCTTAAGTCTGTTTGAATCATGTTAGCAATTGCCGCATTTATGAAATCTGGCAAATGGATGTCAAAACTGCACTCCTTAATGGATTTCTTAAAGAAGAATTGTATATGATGCAACCAGAAAGTTTTGTCGATCCTAAAGGTGATAACAAAGTGTACAAGCTCCAGCGATCCATCTATGCACTGGTGCAAGCATCTCGGAGTTGGAATATACGCTTTGATAAGGTGATCAAAGCATATGGTTTTATACAGACTTACGGTGAAGCCTGTATTTACAAGAAAGTGAGTGGGAGCTCTGTAGCATTTCTGATATTATATGTGGATGACATATTGCTGATTGGAAATTATATAGAATTTTTGGATAGCATAAAAGGATACTTGAATAAGAATTTTTCAATAAAAAGACCTCCGTGAAGCTGCTTAAGTATTGAGCATCAAGATCTATAGGGATAGATCGAGACGCTTAATAGGACTTTCACAAATCACATACCTTGACAAGTTTTTGAAGAAGTTCAAAATGGATCAGTCAAAGAAAGGGTTCTTGCCTGTGTTGTAAGGTGTGAAGTTGAGTAAGACTCAAAGCCCGACCACGGCAGAAGATAGAAGAAGAATGAAAGTCATTTCCTATGCCTCAGCTATAGGTTCTATAAAGTATGCCATGCTGTGTACCAGACATATTGTGTGCCTTGCCATGAGTTTGGCAAGGGAGTACAATAGTGATCCAGGAGTAGATCACTGGACAGCGGTCAAAATTATCCTTAGTTACCTAAGAGGACTAAGGAAATATTTCTCGGTTATGGAGGTGACAAAGAGTTCATCGTAAAGGGTTACGCCGATGCAAGCTTTGACACTGATCCAGATGACTCTGAGTCTCAATCTGGATACATATTGAAAGTGGGAGCAAATAGCTAAAATAGCTCCGTGCAGAGCATTGTAGACATAGAAATTTGCAAAATACATACGGATCTGAATATGGCAGACCCGTCGACTAAACCTCTCTCACAAGCAAAACATGATCACACCTTAGTACTCTTTGGGTGCTAATCACATAGCGATGTGAACTAGATTATTGACTCGAGTAAACCCTTTGGGTGTTGGTCACATGGCGATGTGAACTATGGGTGTTAATCACATAAAGATGTGAACTATTGGTGTTAAATCACATGGCGATGTGAACTAGATTATTGACTCTAGTGCAAGTGGGAGACTGAAGGAAATATGCCCTAGAGGCAATAATAAAGTTGTTATTTATATTTCCTTATATCATGATAAATGTTTATTATTCATGCTAGAATTGTATTAACCAAAAACTTAGTACATGTGTGAATACATAGACAAAACAGAGTGTCCCTAGTATGCCTCTACTAGACTAGCTCGTTAATCAAAGATTGTTAAGTTTCCTAACCATAGACATGTGTTGTCATTTGATGAACGGGATCACATCATTAGGAGAATGATGTGATGGACAAGACCCATCCGTTAGCTTAGCATAATGATCGTTAAGTTTTATTGCTATTGCTTTCTTCATGACTTATACATATTCCTCTGACTATGAGATTATCCAACTCCCGAATACCGGAGGAATACCTTGTGTGCTATCAAATGTCACAATGTAACTGGGTGATTATAAAGATGCTCTACAGGTATCTCTGAAGGTGTTTGTTGGTTTGGCATAGATCGAGATTAGGATTTGTCACTCCGAGTATCGGAGAGGTATCTCTGGGCCCTCTCGGTAATGCACATCACTATAAGCCTTGCAAGCAATGTGACTAATGAGTTAGTTACGGGATGATGCATTAGGGAACGAGTAAAGAGACTTGCCGGTAACGAGATTGAACTAGGTATGATGATACCGATGATCGAATCTCGGGCAAGTAACATACCGATGACAAAGGGAATGACGTATGTTGTTATGCGGTTTGACCGATAAAGATCTTCGTAGAATATGTAGGAGCCAATATGAGCATCCAGGTTCCACTATTGGTTATTGACCGGAGATGTGTCTCGGTCATGTCTACATAGTTCTCGAACCCGTAGGGTCAGCACGCTTAACGTTCGATGATGATTTGTATTATGAGTTATGTGATTTGATGACCGAAGTTTGTTCGGAGTCCCGGATGAGATGACGGACATGATGAGGAGTATCGAAATGGTCGAGAGGTAAAGATTCATATATTGGAAGGCTATATTCGGACATCGAAAAGGTTCCGAGTGATTCGGGTATTTTTCGGAGTACTGGGAGTTACGGGAATTCACCGGGAGAAGTAATGGGCCTTATTGGGCCATACGGGAAAAGAGGAGGCAGGCCAAAGGGGAGGTGTCGCGCGCCCCCCCATGGGTCCGAATTGGACTAGGGGAAGGGGGCGGCGCCCCCCTTGCCTTTTCCTACTCCCTCCCTCTTTTCCCTCTTTCCTTCTCTCCTACTCCGAAAAGGAAAGGGATTCCTACTAGGACTTGGAAGTCCTAGTAGGACTCCATACTCTTGGCGCGCCCCTAGGGGGCCGGCCTCTCTCCCTCCCTCCTTTATATACGTGGGAGGGGGGCACCCCAAAGACACACCAAGATTTGTCTTAGCCGTGTACGGTGCCCCCCTCCACAGTTACACACCTCGGTCATATCGTCGTAGTGCTTAGGCGAAGCCCTGCGCCGGTAACTTCATCATCACCGTCGCCACGCCATCGTGCTGACAGAACTCTCCCTCGTCCTCAACTGGATCAAGAGCTCGAGGGACGTCTTCGAGCTGAACGTGTGCTGAACTCGGAGGTGCCGTACGTTCGGTGCTTGATCGGTTGGATCGCGAAGACGTTCGACTACATCAACTGCGTTAAGCTAACACTTCCGCTTTCGGTCTATGAGGGTACATGGACATACTCTCCCCTCTCGTTGCTATGCATCTCCTAGATAGATCTTGCGTGAATGTAGGAATTTTTTTGAAATTGCACGTTCCCCCAACAGGCCCTCCCTAGCCGGCGCTGCGTGGGAGAGAACGACAAGGCATGCTGATCGGGACGCACTGGCAGTGGGTAAGAGCCGTCGCCGAGGACGACCGCGTGAACATTGCACCTTCTCACCTTCCCCGGCAGAGGGGATCCAGCTGCATCTGTGACCAGCAGTGAGCAGAGAGAGTGTGTGGCCACCGCTGTCGTGTTTAGATCTGGAGAGGACGAGACAGTGTGAAGAGAGCAACACTAGCAAGCAAGCGCGGAGGCTCCTGCCTATATAGTGGAGTAGTTTTCTTTTATCTACTGGAGCTGGCTTGACCTCGTCAATGACTGTCGAGAAGTCTTCATGCACGTGCCCCGGAGGCGCAGTTGTCGTCATTTTGATCTGAAGCACCGGATTAACATATAACATGAAAAAATGCCACATGACAAGAAACCATAACCTCACTACCCCAAGGAGACAACATGAATCCCGACGAACAAACTAGACGAGGATCAAAGCTCAAATTAAAGATAAACTCGTAGAAAAGGGGTCCATCAATAGATGTCCTAATTAACATAGCCGGCTTGACCTAGATGGCAGCCGAGTAGTCTTCGTGCATCTGCCCCCAATGACCAGCGCCTTGGAGGAACTCAGTTGTCGCTGTTTAACCCTCGCAGTGATCCGAAGCACATGACACCTAATATTGCGAGATGACAAGAAACCTTTTTTTAGATTTCTCATCAGAACTACAGCCCTGTACAACACAGCCTGCACGATATGTAGACGATAGCCAATCCAGCCGTCCGCTGGAGTCTGGTCACATGCATGGACAAACTGATCTTCCGTGTCATGCAGGGATCGTCCAGGCACCGACGTCTGTACAACACTGCTCCAGTACTATCGCTCGTCTCTCTCTTCTATTAACTCAGCCGACTTGCGGGGCCGGGGAGTGTGCCTATGGTCGGTTCTCAATTGCGGTCCCACATGTGTGTGCAAACGCAATATGACGCGCGTTCCATTCTGAGAGCGGCGTGCCAGACCGACCGACCGTCTGGGGTGCGACGCGAATGCGACGGGCGTGTTGTATACATGTGTAGCGCTGTTTTCTTGAGGCTTTGCTCCATGGCTCAATCCATGGATACAAAATTATATTTAAAAGTCGAGGGCGGGGCTTTTCCCGTGCGGTAGGCGGGGCAGTTCCGCCTAGTCGGTTCGACAGAGAGGCGAGAAGATGAGGGAGTAGGCTGCTGCAAACGTAGGGCTATGTGATTTGACGGTGAGTTACTGCTAGACAGGTGGGGCCCTGTGATTTGACTTGCCATTATCATTTTAACTGCGGCGCTACGACCGGCGTGAGTCTCCCGATTCTTGACCACCTCCATGGTATACAGGTGCCAAGTATTGTACTCCTTACTCCTTTTGGCAAATGCAATAAATACTACGAAGAAAGAGATAGAGAGAAGTAAAAAAAATACTCTTATAGCCAACCTTACAGCTAACCTTGTTGTATGAGTGACTAAGTGATAACTATGTATGACATGCCAACATCGGATAGCCTAACGCACCTGGACGGAGGAAGTAGTTTCATGCATGCGAAGTAGGCAAAAATGCTCATTTATAGCCGTCTGAAATCTCCAAGGGCGCAACCGCGCGAGCGAGGCGACGGTCGTGGTAGGCGCGACCATGATACGAGCTGCTGACAGCCCTTGGATCTGAGATTGAACGGTCGCATGCTAAGTTGCTAAAAATTTGTAGAATAACCCTCCAGGATAGGATATTCACCCATAGGTCTAGAATCATGCCATGCAACTGTTCGATCTCAAATCCAAGGGCTCTCGGAAGCCCGTATCATGGGAGCATGGAAAGCTTCGTATCACCTATAATTTTCCCGACGCTTGACGTGCGAACGCGTAGATGCATGAAGCCATTTAATTGGGCATCTAGTAGACATGACATCTAATTGGGCCCCCATAGTACTGTGCATGAATCCATTTATCCACCGGGCAAGCCACTACCCTGCCGTTCGCACGCCCCACTCAGCATTTTTACAATCGGAAAACCGCTAGCAGTTCGCTCCTACTCGTCCCCGGCCGTCCTGTAACATTACGGCAGTTTGCTCCTAGTCGTCCCGTCCTTTCACATTACAGCAGTTTCACTAATCCTAACCCTCCTCCCAAATCCATGGCGTCCCAAATCTCCATGACCGGCGGTGAGTACAAGGTTAGAACCATAACCGGCGATGAGTTCGACGTCATCTACACCCATTCTTCCGCGACGATGAAAGGATGCCTTGCTCGCTTCAGACGCATGTTCGAAAAGTCAAAGGGTGATGAGTGGGTCGCTGGGCTAGATGTTGAGTACACCACAGTCCTGGGAAAACTCTTCAGTACGTACATACTAGTATTTCTTATAGTTCATCTTGTAGTTGGTAGTACTACCACTCGTTTCTTCACATTATATACGTACAATATATATGGCCAACATCATATAGCCAGCAGTTTAGTTGTCAAAGAATTAAGGGTTTTTATCATTTATGCCACTGGTTGTGTCCCACTATTCAGTTTTGCCACTAGGAATTTCAACCGGTCAAAAATGCCATCACTTCGTTAGACACATGCTCAAAAATGCCACTGGACACCATTATTGTGACTCAAAATTATTCTCTTGGTTACTCCTGACAAGCGGGGCCACACTTATCATTGTGAGATAGAGAGAATCGACATGTGTGTCTAGGCTTATTTTTGTCATATAACATGGTCAACGGGTTTGACGTGAAAATAACAATGTCTAATGGCATTTTTGAGCAAACATCTAACGAAACGATGGCATTTTTGAGATATCTAATGGCATTTTTGAGCAAGCATCTCATGGATCGATGGCATTTTTTAGTAGTTGTAACTTCTAATGGCAAAACTGAGTAGTGAGACACAACTAGTGGCATAAATAATGAAAACCCAAGAATTAAATAGGTATGCTAATTTCTTTAATAGAATTTAGCACCCCATCTAAGCACGTACTAGCTTTTTTAATAGTACTATATGCATAACTTGGCGACGAGCGTTGTCTATATGTACCACCTTTTTTCTTTAATTTTATCTTGTTAGTTTTGCTCCACGGCGCAATCCATCGATACTACTACTGTACAAAAGTATACATTTAAAAGGCTAGAGGGCGGGGCAGTCTCGCTTGGTCGGTTTCACGAGAGGCGAGGGCCTTTGTGATTTGATGGCTCATTACTGCTGGAAGGCGGGGCCTTGGGATTTGACTGCTCGTATAAATGGTGCCGACGACCTGAGGAGGAGCAAAGAACCGTGCGGTATACTCAAGTTTTCCACTGGAGTACTAGTACGACGGAGGAGCACGAAACACGGCAACCCAGTGCGATTTGGCGATAAAAAATAATCTAATTTGCTAGTCATCGATCCCACGGCGTCGCTCATCGTTAGCATTGTTCTATTCATGCCTCGCAGAGAACATGCCATGTGCGGCGAAACACCCGAAGCAAAAGAAGAAACATAGGAGCAAAAGAAGAAGGAAGATTATCCCCCCAAAAAAACAAGGAAGACGCACACACAAGTCTGGGGTGCTGCTCTCTACTACATGAAGGGTTGCTGGCCGCGGAGTCGTAACTGCTTCTTCATCGCCTCCATGACCTCCATCTGCTCGTGCATCTCCTCCGCCATCTTCTTCATTCTGTCCATGACGCGGGATTTCTCGACGCGAGCCTTCATCATCTCTTCCACAGCCGCATTACGTACCTTGACAGCAGCCGGGTGCTCGATGCGGAGCTTCGCCAACTCCTGCTTCTGTTCCATGATGAGGGCATGCAGCATCTTCAACGAGGAACTACTCTTCTCATGCAGCTTCTTCCAGCCGGCGTTCTCCTCCTTCGGCAGGTCGAGCTCGTGGCGGAGCTTCGCATTGTCCTCCTGAAGTTGCAGGATTTCGCCGGTCGCCTTCTTATCCGAGGCAATGCTCTTCTTCAGCAGCATCACCAAGCCGGCGGTCAACTCCCCCTGCTCATTGAGCTCAGCGGGCATGTCGTCGAGGCTCTCCTTCAGCAGCTCCACCAAGCCGTCGATGAACTCCTTCTGCTTATTGAGCAGATCGGGCATGTCGTCGAGGGATAACGACTCCAGCGCCGCCAGCTTGGCATGTTCGCCTCCGCGGCTAGGGCGCTCCTGGGAGCCCTCGCCTGCCCGTGAGAGATCTTTCGAGGTCTCTGCGAGGCGGCGAGCCCTCTCTTTTTTTTCCGCAGCCTTGGTCGCCGCTGCCTTGTTACGAGTAGTACTCAACCTAGAGCTCTGCACACCAGCCATGGCAAGGATGGACAAACAAGAAAGACTTATGAGGAGGAAGGTAGAGTAATTTTCGGCTAGGTAGTTCTCCTTTTTATAACCTAGTACTAGCACTAGTACTAAAACCTGCATAGAGGGAACACATTCACGTTTGATACGTACTAGGTGTGAGCAGGTTTGCACTTAATTATAGCATGGTAGTACTACTTTGGAATGTGATGGGAACAAGCTAAACATTAATTGATGGTTTTGGTTTCGAGGCCCGAAACGGCTCCCGATGAGTTTAGTGGAACATAAATTTCAAGTACTACTGCTCAAATGCGGTCGCATAAGTCAGTGATGTAACTGGTCGTACATGTCAGACCAAGCCGATGCGTGTCCCTTCGGTGAGACGCGGGTCCGACCGACCGTCTGTTGGTGCGACCGACCGTAAGTATTACGCGATGGAGACTTCTGGTTGTGGCTTCGGGTGATTGTCACAACCAACCATTCAAAAACTAGTGATAAATCAATTACCATCTTTTTCCAAACGACCAATTATTTTCATAGGAATACAATACATATAGATGAAGTGATTGTCAAGGTTGCAAACCGACATGGCGTTGCAAGTTCACTGCAGCAGCAACCGAATAGGTCACTGCATCACTGGCGGGGAAGGAGGGTAGCTCACCTCGCCTACGATGCATGCCCAGCGGCGCCGCCGCAGCTGGTCCCGGGATTTGGCTTCTCCTACTGCCCATTTGAACAGTTGCACCGGCTACTCATGCCATTCCGCAGGCATGCGCGTTCTTTCCTCCGCAGTCGACTCCGTGAATATGATCTCTGCCATTAGCCCCAGCTCGAAATCAACGCGACACTACTAGATGCTGACATCCCTCAGCATCTCTCCCCTGAGATCGACTTGCGCCTCCGCCTTGTGCTTCGCCAGGCGCAGCTCCTTCGAACTTGTCTCCAATCGATGCGACGCTTCCTCGATCCGATTTGCCCTTGCTGCCCACCACCTGAAATGCAGCCCTGGCATGTCCTCCGGCGCCACCGATATGTGATTCCAGAGCAATGGATCCCCTCTGAAACACATGTGGGTTTCTCTCAAAGGTGGCAGTGCTGTGGGCCGCAGTGAGAGGGCAGCCTGCAGGATCCTGGGATCTAAGGGATTATCCATGGCGGGATCCTCCATGGCGGGATCCGGTGGGCGGGGCGGAGAGGCGAGCGTAGGCGATGGGAGAGCCCTACGAGCCTAAGATAAAGATAGTACTACTCCACTCCGTCCATATTTAAATACAAAGGCCAACAACAGTAACCCAGGCAAAAATTGATCATCCTGCCTGCGTCCTGGTTTATTGGCACCCTTTTTATTTTGTGCCAATTTTTGACCAAAAATTTAACTAATAAAATGTTAATGCATGTCACCAAAAATTATATCATTGGAATCACATTTGAAAGTAGTTTTCGATGACATTAATTTTTATGACATGCAAAAATATTGTGTTACTTAAAATTATGGTCAAAAATTGGCACAAAATACGAAGCAAACCAATGGAAGTAGCAACCCATGATTTAACTACTCGCATGCACACAGTGGAGTAGTAATGTCTTTCTCAACTACTTCCTCCCTCACGTCCACTCCAATTTGCATGCACTGTATTAATTGGCCATCAATGAAGTGAACGACTTTACACGCGTCAAATTATCACATGGGGTGGATCTTCGTACAAAAATGCGTCCCACTGTGTATCCGCGTGTGCGTGTGAGGGAATGAGTGCGTGCGTGCACATCTTTGCTTCGTGCATGTACTGCCAGTGTGCATGAGAGAGGACGAGTACATTCTTCTGGAACCAGTAGCACGTCACTGTGATCAATCCACACAAGGAGGTCGCGACAACGCCTCCACATGTGCCACGTGGCTTCATGGATGCCCCCACATCATTTTAATCATAATATATTAACTGAAAAAGGAAGTACTAGTAAGGTACACATGCATTGCACGCATGAGATTCGGCAACCAAATTATGAATAAATACCACACTATAGCATGTAAGCTTTGAGTCATATATGCATGATGTAGACGTTCGTTTAATTCTTATAGTTCATCTCATTCAAAATCAATTAGTTTTTATAAAAAAGTTAATCTATTTTATGATTCATGGAATTGTGCATTGTAAAGCATAAAGTAAAAACAAATAATGGCAATTCAACTAGAAAAAAGTTTGGGCAGTTATGATACGGAAGATTCTAGAACAAAGGAGAAGTACTTGTGTTTTGAGGTTTGTGCATTATGCTTAAGTTCAACCATGGAGTCTTCTAGATTGTACGTGTGGCAGAATCTCGTGGAATGTAGATGATATCCAATGGCCAGTAGTGCTCGGATTTGCCATCTCCACACCGTCTGATTGGCTTCATCCAACGACCATCTTTCAAATTTATTCGCACTCAATATAGGGGTATAGATATAGATATAGAGGTATAGATATAGACTAGTTTGGCACATCATCTAAAGGCTTTCAACACGCTCATTTTTTGTACAAATGTGCTCCACCGTGCACCCGTGCGTTTGTATGTGGGAATGAGTGCGTGTGTGCACCTCTTCTCTTTCGCACACGTAGTCCGTGTGTGTGAGAGATACTAAGATATGGTGAGGGAATACGTGTCAATGCAATCTGTGTGAAGGAGAGGCCTATATACATACATGTATGTGCATGGGGCTGGGGTGATATACGAGAAGGGAGGGGAGGGGTCGACCGCGTGAGATATCGGTAGAGACAGATAGAGGGAAGAGCTCTATGAGCGTACAAGCACTGGGATATGGGGGTGGGGGCTAGAAGATGGTGCGAGGGGCCAAGTGGAGGGAGACTATGAAGGAGTGCACAAGTGCGAGATTGATATTTAAAGAGAGGGGGCGAGTGCGTGGTTGCGCGCAGTGGCTGAGACATGAAAAATAAATGAGCTAGGGGGCCAAGCATTGCTAATCCTTTATGGGGAGGGCCAATTCATCAACTTAAACCATTTTACCAGCAATTGATCTACTGATCACATTCATATTAGCCTCAATATATAGTGATGTTAGGGGGGGCCAGGGCCCTTGCTGCCCCCTGTCTCGCCACTGTGCGCGCGTCTGAGAGATGAAGCGGAAGGCATGGATGATGAGAGGGGGACGATGGATATATAATGTGGGTGTATTAGCTATGTAATCCTATATAGAGAGGTATAGATTGATCGGTGTGTACGTGGGAAAGAGGGTGAGACTTGACTAGATATATAGAATCTTCCGTATCATAATTTCCCATATTTTTTTCTACATGAATTGCCATTATTTGTTGTTACTTTATGCTTTACAACGCACAATTCCATGAATCTTAAAATAGATTATTTCTAATTGATTTTGAATGAGATGAACTATAAGAATTAAACGAACATCTACATCATGCATATATGACTCAAAGCTTACATGCTATAATGTGGTATTTATTCATAATTTGGTTGCCAAATATCATGCGTGCAATGCACGCATACCTTACTAGTCTATACCCCTATATAGTGTGCGAATAACTATGAAAGATGGTCGTTGGATGAAGCCAATCCGACGGTGCAGAGATGGCAAATCCGAGCACTACTGGCCATTGGATATCATCTACATTCCACCAGATTTTGCCACATGTACAATCTAGAAGACTCCATGGTTGAACTTAAGCATAATGCACAAACCTCAAAACACAAGCACTTCTCCTTTGTTCTAGAATCTTCCGTATCATAATTGCCCTTTTTTTCTACATGAATTGCCATTATTTGTTTTTACTTTATTCTTTACAACGCACAATTCCATGAATCTTAAAATAGATTAGCTTTTTTATAAAAACTAATTGATTTTGAATGAGATGAACTATAAGAATTAAACGTACATCTACATCATGCATATATGACTCAAAGCTTACATGCTATAATGTGGTATTTATTTATAACTTGGTTGCCAAATCTCATGCGTGCAATGCATGTGTACCTTACTAGTCTAAATGGTATTTGTGTGTGTGTTGTGCGTGTTAAACACATTGTACATAGTATCATACATGGTTTAGATTCCGAACATCTAGCTAGAGCATACATGTACTATGATTTGAATTCAACATAAAATGGATACATATATTTGAATTTGAGATCGTATGTACATGTAGTTCGTATTTATATAGGAATTTACTACTCCAATATTCATGTCATGTGTTGTGAAGATAATATTTAGATAGTTGTATAACTAACCCGAGTACAATCCCATTCAAACAGGGGAAATGTACTCAAATTTTATCCATATGCTAGACAACACGAATTATTTTTTTATTGTTGAGGGAAGTGCAAATTGATTTGGTACTGTACACGTTATGCTTGTGGTCCCGATTTTTTTAGTTTTTTTGTTGTTGTATTTGAATGCATTTCTAGTAATATAGTAAAACGGGACATGGCTCTCTCTAGTGATGAGGTGCGAATTGTCTTTTTTTGTACACGTTAAGCTTGTTCTCCCGAAATTTCAAGCCGTGCCTTGTTATGCCGAAATTTCAAGCTAGCATCTCTGTCTATCGTGCTACGAAACTCCCTCCATCTCAACCCGCGCCTTGCTATCCCAAAATTAGAACGCGCGCGAAAACTCCCACCTCCTGCAAAATCCCGACACGCGAAATGCCCGTGAAACCCCTGAACCAAAAGAACCGCCTAGCTCAAATCGATGGGGGTACTTTCGTAACTTACCCGACATTTCGGACAAGCACGTCCCTAAGCCATGGTTCCCCCCCTCCCATCCCATCCGCCCACCCATTCGTACACCGAGGCCGCGAAAACCCGCGAAGCCCCACACCCTCCTCTGTCCGCCACCCAGCCGGAGCCTCTTCCCCGATGATGTCGTCCACAGCAACACCTCAACGTCCCTCATCCACCGCACCGGATGAGGATCCGTTGTCGATCTCGTCGTCCCGTCGGTTCAGCCACCCCGTCCTCCACCTCCAAGGAGCTGCCCCAACGTTCCCCTCGTCTTTCGCGCCACCTTCATTCCCACACCGCCATCTTCACCTGCACCACCGGAAGAGCAGCATCATCACCGATTCCTCGGATGAAGCTGAGGCCTAATCGACGCCACCAAAGAGGTTGTACACTAATCACCGCATTTTCTTCTTGATTCAATCTCTCGGTGCTGCTGGCGCTCGGTCCCGAGCCGACATGGCGCGGCTCCATCCACGGCGGCGTCGCCGGCCACTTCCTCCATGGCGTCGCTCCCTCGGTGGCGACGTCCACATCAGTAGGAGCTGCTGCTGCTTTGGCTCTCGTTCGTGCTGCTGCTCTGCTCTTGCTCTCGGTCCCCTGCCTGGTCTGCTCTTGCTCTTGCTCGTGCTGCTGCTCTTGCTCTTTCTCTTGCTTGTGCTGCTGCTCTCGCTCTTGCTCTTGCTTGTGCTGCTGCTCTACTCTTACGCACGCTGCTGCTGCACGAGCAGCAGAACCTGCTCTCACTCGAGCCCCTGCAGCTGCTACCCGAGATGCTGCTACACGACCAGCTACCCTGGCTCTCGCACGCGCTACTGCTCCGAGCACTGTTGCTGCTGCTACTGCTTTTCTGCTACTAGTGCGTTCAGTTTCGACAGTAAAATTCAGTTTCGACAGCAAAATTCAGTTTCGACAGTTAAATTCAGTTTTGACAGTTAAGTTCAGAGATGAGCGGCTAATGTATTTTACATCTAGCACTTTGTGGTTATGTATTTTACGTCATCTATTGGAGATGCTATTAGAACTCCACTCTGGTTAACGTTGTCTCTCTTGTCCTGCTTCAGCCTCGCCGTCGTACAACTCACCGGAGGTGCTCCAACGATGAAACCCTCCATCACAGCAGAGCAGTACCCCCGGCTCCATCTCCAGACACATAAGATCTTCTTCCCCTCCTCCGACAGCCAAATCAGCCGGAGCATCCTCACCGACCAACCCAATCGCGCTGAGATCTACTTGGGTTCGCCAAAGAGGTTGTACACTTGTTGCATCACTTTTTTACTCTACATGTTATATATATTGTCCACTGAGCACACGTAGTAACGTGAAATACGATTAGTTTCTCCTACTATATGCCAAGCAGTGAGGTACCAGGCAACTTAGCTATCCGTGATGGACTCTCTTGAACACCATCATTATTCATCTCTACGCGTTTGAGCTGTGCATTTGCAGATGGGCCTAGGAGTTGAGCTAGTAGGGCAGTGGCCTGGGTCCAAAGTAGTAGAAGTAGCACAAAAACATTTTTTTAGTGTAGGCTTTTCCCTGCTCAAGCCTGCCTACTAGAATCGCCAGTGCTTGAAAGGAAAAGTGAAGGAAAAACATAGGAATTGGAAAGTTTCCTATGGTACTACTATTCATGCATTTGGTTCAAAGGAATGGAGCAAAGGAAAATTGTAGGATTTGTTCCTTTAGTGTCTCCTTGAAAGAAAACCCGTAGGAATTTTAATATCCACTTGTCCTCCTTTTCAAATTCCTATTCATGAAGCACAAGACTAAGAGATAGTAGCATAATAGCATTATAACCGTACATTTTCTTGTGGTTTGACTTAATCTCACCATGCTTCTTTGCATCCTGTGATCTTCCAATTCTTGTGAACCAAGCACCCAGATTGGCAGAAATCCCGTGTTTTTAAATTCTCTATTTTGCACGTGCATTCCTATCCTATTCATGTGTATTTCCTATCCCTGCATTGTTAGAATCCTCAAATTCAAACAAGCCCTTACACAATTACTTCTGTTACAGATATGTGTCAAAGAAAACCTTGTGTGGTTTGTTCCGCTCCTGCTGTGCTGTGTTCCACCCCAGCTCAGCTGCTCCAACGACGAAAGGGTTCACCACAGCAGGGATCCGCCCTCCAAACTGTCTTTCGCTGCCTCAGATCTTCTTCCCCGCCGCCGGCAGCCACGACAACTGCATTACCATCATCAACTGAGCAGATGACCTTGAGGACTACACGGGTCCGCAAGAGAGGTCGCACTCTTTCGTGTCTGCTTATGTTATGCATCGCTTAATATGATGACATGCTACTTTATCGTCCTGTTCACTGACTAGACTCCGAGTCAGGTCCAAACTAATGCTCAAACTTGAGTTTTTAAATGGTTGTGGGGTACATATTGGGGCAGCAATCAATACTATCTGTCTACTATCTGGTTAATCTCGGGTGACTACTATGAGTTTCATGTTGGGTGGAAACAAACATTAAAGGAGCCCTTATCTGTATTTTTTAACTAAAGCTATTATCTGCCTGCTATCATTGGTTTTGGGTCTATCCACAGTTTGCTACCATCACTCTGGATTTGTGCATGCACTCCTTACATAATCTCACTATGTTTTATTCCTATGCATGTCAGTTATTGTACACAATGGTACTGAACATGTAGAGCAAAAGAGGCGAGCCTTGCGTGGCAATAAAATTTCATGCAGACGTCGCTCCATCGTCGGCGCAAAACAACCCCCCTCCCCCCATTCCAGACTGTAATCAAGAGGAAGATAACAGTTCAGAGGGGGATTCAGAGGGAGCAGACCACTCCTATTTACCCCCTGAGGTCTTTTGCTCTAACTTGGCATGCTGATGTTGGTCATATCATGCATATGATGCCTTACATTGCTTACTTTATACATAAAATATGTCATCTGCTTAGTTTAGACATGCATTGTGTGAATGCCATCTGTTTAGTTTCTATATCATATATGTGAATCATGCAATGCCATCTTGTTTAGCCAGGCATCATATATGTGAATTTTGCAATGCCACCCTGGTTAGCCAGTCATCTTATATGTGAATTATATCATGCCATCATTTTTTTATTACGTATTAAATTTGTCAACAATTTTAGTACATTCAATTACTCTTCCTGTGCATCAGCCATTCGGCACGGTCATGGAAAAATCTGGAGTGGAAACAAGGTCTTCAGAGTAGACAATGCTATCTGATGAAGCGCATGTCTTGCTGGTTACGGATAGCTCCTCAGAGGAGGTGCATGCTCTAACTTGGCAGGGTTATATTGCTCATATCGTGCATATGGTGTCTTGCATTGGCATGTCAGTTGCTTAGTTTAGACATGCTTTGTGTGAATGTCACATGTTTAGTGTCTAATTACCATGTATGTGAATTTTGCAATGCCATCTTGTTGCAAGACATTATATATGTGAATTATGCAATGCTATCTTGTTGCAAGGCATTATGTATATGAATTATGCAATGCCATGCTATTTAGCCAAGCATCATATATGTGAATTATATCATGCCGTCCTTTCTTTGTATTACTCATTGCATTTGTGGACAATGTTTGTATATTCAACTGCTCTTCCTGTGCATCAGCCATTTGAATTGGTGATGGAGAAATCTGGAGTGAAAACAAGGTCTTCAGAGCAGACAATGCTACCTACTGAAGCAGATATCTTGCTGGTTACAGATAGCTCCTCAGAGGAGGATTCAAAGGCAGATGACCAGTCCTATTATCCCCCTGAGGTGTATGCTCAAACTTGGCAGGGTTATATTACTCATATCATGCATATGTTGTCTTGCAATGCTTAGTTTTTACATCATATACACAATATTGAATGCCATCTCCTTAGTTGACACATCATATATGCGATTGCCCTCTGCTCACTTGCTTAGTATATAAATCATATATTTGAATTATATCATGTCATGATGTTTACATAGACAGCATCTATATGAATTATGGCATGCCAACCCATTTTCAAAAGACATAATATAGTTATATCATCTCATCCTGTTTATATAGTCATCGTATTTTGAATTATGTCATTCTATCCGTGAATTATATCATGCCATCATGTTTCCATCGACGGTATGTTTGTGAATTATGGCATGCCAACCACTTTAATAGACACATCGTATAGTTATATCATATCATCATGTTTACATAGTCATCATATTTTGAAGTATGTCATTCTATCCTGTTTAGTTAGCCATCATACATGTGAAATTGTGTCATGCTATCCTATTTAATTAGCCATCATATATGTGAAATTATGTCATGCTATTCTGTTTGGTTAGACAACATAAATGTGAATTATTTCATGCCCTGTTTTCTTCCCTACTATCCATTGCACCTGTCTATCTTACAATGTCTGTACATTCAATTACTTTTCTTGTTTATCAGCCATTTGAATTGGAGGGGGTGATGACAGTATCTATGGGAGTAAAAACACGGTCTTCAGAAAAGACCGTGCTACCTGTCGATGCAGATAGAACCACGGTTGTACTTGCCCAAGAACCAGCCCCACCACACACAATCCAGACTCACGCAGATTGTACCCCTACCCAGTTGGACAGAGAACCAGCTACACCCCTTCTAACCCCAACCCCAGCAGATAGTAACCCAGTTCCAGTTGACACAGCACCGTCTCCACCACAGAGCACCCAAACACGAGCAGTTAGTAAGGCAACTGCAGTGCCCAAAGCACGAGGACCACCACTCCGAACCCCATGTCAACGCTTAATGCAGAAGAAGAATTGTTCTCAGGTCAGGTTCCGTAGCTATGGTTCATACTCCTTTGCTCTTGCATCACTGTATTTACTCATACCAACTAATTTCAAATTTGAAGGATGCAATTGAAACTCCAATGGCGCAACAGGTATGTTTTAAACCTGTTTTTTTAACGTGTTTGTTGTTGTAACTTGATCTATGTTGATTTCAGTTTCAATTGAATAAACAGTTATGTTCTCATGCCATGCACATTACAAGTGTTGTTATTGTTGTGTAGTTTCCCACACTTATATTCTGTCTATGCTGCTTTGTCTTAAATAGATATGATTTGAACTGTCTCTATCTTGATTTGGCAACATAAACTAGAATGATATAGACCATACAGTGACCATACTACATAGATATATGTTTGTTTCATGTTGTTATCCTGTCCACCTTACTACTGAACTGGTTTACCAAAATGAGTTTCATATACAACATGGTAAACCTGTGATGTGTCTGTTTGTTTCTCTTTTAGAATGCGAATAAAATATTGGAGAAGAGTACCCCATTATGCATTGGTAAAGGAAGTAGTGCAGATAAGGTTCAAGATAGTGAGACATCCCTGTTGGTCTCCAAGAAAGCTGATAAAAACTATATTGAAGACACTGAGACAACCCCAACGTCCTGTCTTGATGTAGTGTTCAAGTTACTGGCCACTACTGCTGGCACCAGCTCTTCCAACTCGCTACCTGAATCAGTTCGGCTTCTTGAGTCTCAACTTCAAGTTGAAAGACATCGAGCAGATGTTCTGCGACAGGAAGCCGAAGGACTGAGGAAGTCCCTGCAGAATTCAGATGCATACTTTCTGGTGCAACAGCAAGCGCTGGAAGATTTAAGCGCCAAACAAGAGAAAGTTAATAAGCTTGCTAAGCATCTTGCCAGCATTATGGGTACCCAGGGTATTGTTTCTTGAGCTCTTCTGAAGTGGTTTCAGTTCTGGACTTGTTTTGCTGCGGAGTTTATTTGCACTGGTCACCAACTTTGACAACCAGTGTATGTGATATGCTGCTTTGTTCCCTATATTTGCACTGGTGGCAAACTTTGATGCCCAGTGGATGTAATATGTGTAATAGCCGTGATAGCCTAGCATAAGCTGCTTGCTTATTTATTTCCTTGTTGTCTTGTTTATTTGTTTGCTTGTAGTCAGTGCAGTTCTTTTTCCGCGGTTTGCTAGCGGCCGCAATAACCTATTTTTTAAAACTAGGCCACAATAACCATGGGCTACATATTTACTGTAGTGACCATGGGCCTCCTACGGGCCGTAGAAACAATGGGCCTTCTACGGGCCGTAGCATCAATGGGCCTTCTACGGGCCGTATGATCGATTGGCCAAACATGGGCCAATAACGGACCGCATTATGGGCCGTAGACGGGCTAGAGTTGGAATCGTCCGTTCATGGGCTGACCATAATGGGCCGTCGTTAATCGGCCGTATTTGATGACGCTATGAAAACGGCCCAATGGATTAACGGGCCACAAACTGGCCGACTGTAACCACGGGCTGAATTTGGCCAACAAGCAAAAAAGGCCAGTAACGGGCCGTAAGTAACCGAATGCTAGAAATGAGCCCAAGAATAAATGGGCCCTAAGAAGGCTGAAAGATAACACGGGCTGGAAACGGCCCAATGGAATAATGGGCCGTTAATGGGTATAAAGTGATACACTATTCATTACGGGCCAGTTTCACCACGGGTCGTTAATGGGCCAAGAGTTATAAAGGGCCTCATATGGGCCGAAAGACGTCATGGGCCATACATGGGCCGGAAGTTACAATGGGCTGGAATCATATTGGACGGCCTAGATGACACTACTAGGCCTAATTCGGATAGGCCGTAACGGGCCGTGAGTTAGCGGGCTGTAAATGGGCTATATGCGAACAGGCCATTAACAGGCTTTCCGTGGGCTGGCCAGCTACCTTTTGACCAAGTCAAACGGGCCGGCCTTTTCACTGAAATGGGCCTCTGTTGGGCCGTGCCACGTGTCGACGTATCATAGGCGCCTCTGGTCCAATGAGTGGATGACATATGTCCCAACGGTGAGCCGACACGTGGTTCCTCTGGCCATTGAGAATTTTACACGTGGAAAATCCCCATTGGTCCCGGCTGTTAACGGGTTATCTGATCCAAAACCAGACTCGATAGCTTAACGGCGCCCCGATACGGTGGATGCCACATGTCGATTACCCTTGACGAAAGCACTTCCATGACGCGCCATTTATCGTCATGGAAGTGGACACTTCCGTGATGATAATTTTGCTAATGTCATGGAACACTTCTACGACAGCACAGGTATGACTATCTTGATTCTCTCATAAAATCGTCATGGATGTACATGCATGACAGAAAACGTGACCTACTATGACAAACACGTATCATCACGGAAGTGGTTTTTTTTGTAGTGCGTGCTCTGGTCGACCTACGAGGTTCAGTATTAACTTGATCTGAAGTTTCATGATCATTATCATTTGCTTCCTCTCTAGTTGGTGTAGGCATCACGGGAATGGTTTTATGTGATGTGCTACTTTCCAATTCAAGAGAAGGTACAATTACCTCATCAAGTTCTACTTTCCTCCCACTCAATTCTTTCGAGAGAAACTCCTTCTCTAGAAAGGTTCCATTCTTGGCAACAACGATCTTGCCTTCGGATCTGTGGAAGAAGGTGTACCCAATTGTTTCCTTAGGGTATTGTCGGCGTACGACACCTATGGGATCCGAGGGACCCCTTTACGGTTCGGCAGGGAGAGAGGTATGCACAAAGAGCAGAACCGAAGATCAACGCGAGGGGATTTTTACCCAGGTTCGGGCCGCTGATCAGCGTAAAACCCTACTCCTGCTTTTGTTTATTATCAGTGATTCGTCCCAGTTCTTGGAGCACTTGCGATGAACAGTACGTTCAAGCAGCAGCTACGCATGCAGAATGGGCCGAGAGTTCTCCTCGTAACAGTTGCCTTGGGCTCCTTTTATATGATCAAATGGGTCACCATAGTGGCGAACTGCTCATAAGCGAGGTGTAAAGTAGCTACATGGTTATCATACCTAACCACCGACGGTTTTGGACAAATGCATTTAATGCATCATGAGGTGTCCGTTTAGGTGTCCCTACTTTCTTGGGGATGGAAAAAGGGGCCATCCCATCAGCACCGCTTAAGCTCGCCTCCACTAGCGCCTTGCCACGCATCCAGAGATGGGACCAGAATGCCAGACCGGTCGCTGCGCTGGAGTGGTGGCACAGTGGCGGAACCTTGCCGGGTGCAGATCTTGCCGGGCTTGGCGGGCTACCCCAGCAAGATCTTGCCGGGAGCCGAGCCCCTAGTCTCCAGTTCTCCTTATCTTCTGATCCTTGGCTTGAAAGTCTCTTTGATAACCTTGGATTGATCTTCAGCTGTTCCCCCGACAAGCCTTGCCGCAGGTGTGGCTACAACTGCCCGTGCACAAGTATGGGGTACTAAAGGCCCAATATTTAGTACACCGACAGGAGCCCCTAGGCCTAGGCCACACACGAGTGCGAGGCGTTGTTGGGCTAGGCCCAAATAGTGCAAGGGCACGCGTGGCAGGGGTTAACTGCTTGTAATCATTCCGCTTATTGCGCTTCCCCACTACACGCGTTGAATGCGCGACGTGGGGAGCGTGCGCCGAACGGCCACGGCCGCTGCGCGCTCGTATAGGCGTGTTCACATTGGGCACTAAAAGAGGCAGCCTCGCTCCTTCCCCATAAAAAGGAATCCGCAAAGGCGCTGCCCTTTTACCCTTTCTTCTTTCCAATCTAGAGTCCACCATTACCTTCTCTCTCCCGAGCCCAGAGCAGAACTTCTCCTCATCCGCTCATCGCCTTCGCACCCGCTCCATCCTCGGCTTCCGCTTTCGCAACCACCATGCCGCCCAAGGCTAGCAAGAGCAAGGGCAAGGAGACGAAAGCCGATGTCCCAGAGAGCGAGTTGGTGAAGATGCGGAAGAAGAACGTCGTCTTCGCTCCGACGCTCGACGCGGAAGCTTTGAAGAACCGGTACCAGTGTATGTGGGCGAGGGAGATGAAGGCTCACCCCGCGACTCGCGTGGCCCCAGGTTCTTCTTCAAAAGGTGGCCCTGATAGATATCCCTTCTTCGCCGCTTATCTTTACTGCGGGCTCTGCCCTCCATTCTCTGATTTCTTCAACGACATCATGTATATATACGGCTTCCATCTCTTGAATCTCACGCCGAATGCCGTAACATGCATGTCCATCTTTGCTCATCTTTGCGAAAACTTTGCCGGGGTAGTTCCCAACACTGCCCTCTTCCGCCATTACTTCATTCCTCGCGTCCAAAAAGGGGAAGCTCTTGCCGGTTCTATCGCCTGGATCCCAAGGGCATGGAACAAGGAGATATATCCAGATGGGGTTTACCGCGAGAAGTGGGAAGAATGGCGATCGGAGTGGTGCTGGATTAAGGAAGTAGATCCCCATCCCTTTTGTTCGCCCCGACGGCAGAAGGCGGTCCATGGTGAGGACTGGAGCGATCTTGATGCTCAAGATGACAGGCTCACAATCGCCACGACCAGGATCCTCCGTTTGAAAGCCACCGGACTCACAATAGAGATGATTGGCTCTGATTTTGTTCGCCGCCGCATCGCCCCTCTGCAGAATAAGGGGAGACCAGCCTGGGAGTTCCGGAACGCGGCAGATATCATGAGGCTGCGCCCCGGACTGAACAACAACCTGACAATTATGCAGCTTGGCGCTCTCCGCCACAGGCTATTTCAGCGCGAAGACAAGCATAAATTGCCGGCAAGAATTATTCCCTTGTGCAACAACTCCGCCCTGGGGTCAATCATCACCGCAATGCCAATGTTCAACGCCCACGGCCTTGATGTGACCTGGGTCGAGCCATCTGCGGAGGAGGCACAAAATTTCTTCGACAACTTGTCGGAGAGGGCCGTCCGGGAAGAGACAAACCTCATCCACGCCACCAATGATGAAGAAGTGGCGTATATTGCCACTAGAGTGGAAGAGGCGAATCTTGCCGCGGAGGCCGGCAACGTCGGCTTCACAGAATGGGAAACCAGCGATGCAGAAGTCGTACTGGAGGAGAAACCTGCCGGGGAGGATGAGGCTGCTGGGGAACAGAGCGGCGCAGCCGCTGAAAGCTCATCAGGCGAGGACGCAGCCGAAGAGCAGCCGCAGGAGGAGCCCCCAGCTCCAAAGAAGGCAAAGCGCGTCCTTCAGAAAGCTGCCTCTGGCGTCCCAGCAAGCCAAACTTCTTCGAGCAGCGAGGCTCCTGGCAAGGGGGCGGCCAGCAAGGCTGCACCGCGGCAAGGGGCTCGACAGCAACCCGTGCGGCCACGAGACACACGCCTGCGGCAACCACTGGGGCGGCAGGGGTGTCTCACACAACAGCACCAGAGGCCGAGGCGGCAGAGCCACGCCAACCCCCTGCACCTACTGCAGCCAAGCGACCCAGGACCCCTCCTCCGCCTCCCCATACGGAC
Source organism: Thinopyrum elongatum (assembly GCA_011799875.1). NCBI lineage: Eukaryota > Viridiplantae > Streptophyta > Magnoliopsida > Poales > Poaceae > Thinopyrum > Thinopyrum elongatum. Next base: position 579,124,233 of record CM022300.1, on the reverse strand, counting down.
ATCGCAACGGAGGCCGATTTCGACATCTCCGGCTTCAGCCCGGAGCGAGAAGAGGAAGAGTAAGCATCCTGTTATAGTCTTTACCTCCCAAATCCTGAATTCAATTGATCTCATTGCCTCGCTTTATCTTGTCTCTGCAGGGAGGCAGAAACTTTGGCAGAAAGGATGGCGAAGAGGGCGAAGAGCCCCCGACAAGCTCTACAAGCGTGCCAGAAACTATCACCGTCAGCCCGGAGCTTAGCCCTCGACGCAGCCCCCAGCGTGAGTCCACTACTCGTTTTCCGCTGGCGGGCGCTCAGGTTTCTACCTTTGCCGCTTACATCTTTGGGCTTGCAGGAGAAGAACGGCAACAGGGAGAGTCATTAGAGGACGCCCCCGTCGTGCCGCCTTCGTCAACCACACCGCCCGCAAGCGCAACTCCGGCAAGAGCTCCCACCGACGAGCCTACCTTGGAGGAGGAGGAGCCGGCAAACATGGGGACTGGCAACCTTTCCCCGGCAACCAATGTCGCCGGGAGGGGTGAAGCTACTCCTCATCAGCTCGACGCAGGTGACTGCTTGCCTCAGAGCACTTGTGATTCTTTCCTTTATCTTTCTGAACTTTGATCTTGATTTGATTTTGTTTCCCTCTTTCGTCCTTCAGAATTCCCTGTGATGGAACACATGGACGTCGACGTCGTCATCGAGGAGACCGCTAGAGACGCTACCACCGAAGCTGACAAGATCACTGCTAGCGAGGCCGCCAAGGACGCCACTATCGAGGTCAGCGAAGCTACTGCCGAGGAAGCCGCCAAGGAACTTGCCGAGGGGGCCGGCGAGGAGGCTGATGACCATACTGACGGCATTCCTGCCGCAGGAGCGCCAGCCGCTACACCGGCCACAGAACTCCCAGCCACCGGTGAGATGATTGTCGAAGATCAACCATCGACATCTGAGGCTCCCTCATCGAGCAAATATCTCAAGGTTGGCGACAACCTGTTCATCAACTTACCGGGGACGGCAAGTATCAGAGCGCCGACCGAAGGGGAAACTTTTGATGAAGAAGTCATCACCGCTGCCGGGCTCGAGGTTGTCGATGAACCAAGCGCCAGCAGCGGCAAATCTGAAGAAGATCGGCTCCTCCAGGCCATGGGTGATAATTTTCGCAAGCTCCAAGTGCTCCACCATGCTCGAAAAGAGAAGGTAGACGCCAGAGCTGCAATTGTCGAAGCAGCCGAGGCGGATTTTCAGAAACGCGTCGAGCAAATGCAGATCTGGTACGCCGAGGCCATTCAGGAATTGACTGCCGGCCGGGAACAAGTGAGCCAAAGCTGGACGGAGCTCCACTTGAGGCAATGTGACATGGAGAGGGCGCAAGAGAAAGCTGCGCAAAAGGTTGCCGCCGAAGAAGCTCTCTTGACGCAGCGCCGCATTGGGCTTGACGCTCACAAAGAAGATCTTGCCGCGCGCGAGCAGGCACTTGCCACCAAACTCCACGGCAAGGACGAAGAGATTGAAAAACTCGTCGCGCAGCGGACCCAGGAGCTAGAGCAGAAGCACAAGGAGGCGCTCGAAGCTGCAACTGTAGATCACGCCAACAAGCTCAAGGAAGCCATCGATGCCGCCGAGGCCGCAGAGGCCGCCAAGAACGAGCTGAGCAACAAAGTGAAGAAGCTGGAAGCAGATCTTGAGGAACACAGCAAAGATCTCTCGACGCTCAAAAGTGACAGGGAGAAAACCCTCCACAGCCTGGCGGAGATGCAAGTTGCTATGTCCGACAAGACCAAGCAGCTCTCTTAAGCCAACGATGCCATTGCCGATCTGAGGCTGAAGCTGACCACGCTGGAGAAGTCTCTTAAGGATGGCAGGGCCCATGAGAAGGCCCTGAGCAAAGATCTCCAGGAAGAGAGGAACTTGCTCAAGAGCGCTGCCGCCGCCCAAGTTGACTATGAGAAAGGCGTGCAAATCTGGACTGATCGCCTTGTTGACACCGCGGAGAAGCTCACAGCACAACTGTCAACCATGGGCCGGGAGGGCTTGCAAAACTTCAGGTATTCTTCTGAAGAAAGAATATCCCCGAGCGCCAGGCTGACCATGTTCTTCGAAAGCATCATTGATGCTCTGAAGCTGCTCCAGTCTAACCGAGCGACCCAACTGGCCAACGAATCCCGCAAACTTTGCCGGGCCGTCCTCCATAAGGTGCTCATCAAGGTGATGCATAAGAACCCTGGCATCGACCTCACCAACGTGCTCGACCGCTTGCCGAAGGATGCAGATCTCCAGGCACTTGAGAAGCTTGTCGCGCCCATCATTGAAAAAGTAGATTCAATCAAGAGGGTTGAAGGCCAGCGTAGGGACTAGCCGTCTCATTTTTCCTTGCCGCCATTCCATGCCAAAGACAATTTAGTCTTAAGTTAGAACTGCGGCAACTATCGATGTAATATAACTTGCTATGACTGAGTATATGCATGCTATTTCCCTTGTCCAATTTCTTTCCGTATGATTATGCCCTACGCAACTGGAAACTTGCCGGTGCGCAACCTGCCGCGAGCGCTGGGTGCGGGACTTCAGCAACCTGCTGGAGGTGCAGCAACCGGCAAGACACCTTGGCGTTCTTGGCGCAGCCACTTAGACTGTTGAGTGGACTCGAAACAAAATAAGGGCGCAACCAATTCCGACAAAGGTTCCTTCGCGTGCAGGTTTTCCATACAAGGGCCGAAATCGTCCAAAGAAAATAGCCTGATAGTAAAAATTGAAAAACTTGCGAAAAGTTTTGCAACTTAGCTTTCTGTCGCTGCGCTCCTTCCGGCAAGACACCAATTCTGAACATCGCCCATTGGTATCCATACCTTCCTTCCGCCCCCCCCCCCCCCCCCCCCGGCAAACTTGCATGCGAGGGAACCTTCTATCCTTTGAGAAAAAGAAAGAAGAGAAAATAAAGATATGGAACCTTGGTGGTTCGTTAGCCTTACCGGGAGCAAGTGTCATACAATATCTCAGACAAGCATGCATATATATAAACATGGAGATCAACAAGAAATGTACAACACTTAAGCTTATCCAACTGCGCACAGGGTCTGCGCCTGGCTTTGTATAAAGGATTACATGCCTTGCTGGCAAGAATCGTACAAAAGGAGGTTGCCGGGAGCCCCCGGCAACCGCGCCTTATGGGTAAAACTTGCGAAGATGTTCAATATTCTAGGAGTTGCTCACTGGAACGCCATCCTCGGTCTCCAGGCGGAAAGCGCTGGGCCTGGTGACTCGTACTACCCGATAAGGGCCTTCCCACTTCGGCGTCAACTTGTTTGAATTCTTGGCGGACTGAATCCGCCGAAGAACAAGGTCGCCTTCCTCAAGGCTTCAGGCATGAACTTTATGGCTATGGTAGCAGCGCAAAGCTTGCTGGTAGCGTGCAGCTCGCACAGCAGCCTGAAGACGATCCTCCTCAAGGAGCACAGAGTCATCTTGTCGCAGATGCTCCTGCTCAAGCTCATCATAAGCGAGCACTCGAGGTGACCCTGTATATGAGTTCCGTCGGGAGAACTGCTTCCGCTCCGTAAACCAAAGCAAAGGGTGTCTGGCCAGTGGCGCGATTTGGTGTCATTCTGATTGACCAAAGAACCGCCAGCAACTCATCAATCCAGCGCCTTCCGCACTTTCTCAGCTTGTCAAAAGTTCTGGTCCTGAGACCGCGCAGCACTTCAGCATTAGCCCTCTCTGCTTGGCCGTTGCTTCTCGGGTGAGCAACAGAGGCAAAACAAATTTTGCCGCCAAGGTCTTGGATGTATTGCATGAAGGTGCGACTTGTGAACTGTGTGCCGTTGTCGGTGATGATCCTGTTGGGCACACCGAAACGGCAAACTATTCCTTTAAAGAATTTGACGGCTGATTGTGCTGTCACCTTCCTCACCGCTTCCACCTCCGGCCACTTTGTGAACATGTCGATTGCAACGTACAAGTACCCAAAGCCCCCGGTAGCACGGGGAAAAGGGCCCAGTATGTCGAGCCCCCAGACCAAAAATGGCCAGGAGAGAGGGATTGTTTGAAGAGCTTGAGCTGGCTGATGTGATTTCTTTGAATGAAACTGGCACGCTTGACACTTGGTTACTAGTGCAGTTGCATCCTGGAGAGCAGTGGGCCAAAAGAAACCTTGTCGAATGCCTTTTCGACAAGCGCTCTTGATCCTATGTGAGAGCCACATATGCCTCCATGTATCTCTGCCAATAGCTCCAGTCCATCTTCCCGAGGAATACACTTCAATTTCACACCATTCAGTCTCTTCCTGTCCAGAACGCCATCGACGAACTGGTACATGCTAGACTGACGGGCTACTTTTTCCGCTTCTTCCTGCTCCTCAGGAAGTTCTCCTGTCTGAAGAAAATGGACAATGGGTTGTGCCCAAGCTGGAGCCTGGGGCTCGACAACTAGGACTAAAGGCATCTCTTCTGCCGGGGGAACGTTTGTCTCGACGGCAAGGGCATGCGCCCCTGCTGGAGCATGGTGTTCCCCGGCAGGCTTGCCGCTGATCCCGGTGACTTTCTTGCCGGCGGCTCCCGGGAGCTCTGCCGGAAAGTACTGACCAGAATTCAACTTCCTTCTCTTTTCTTGCCTCATTGATGGCGCTACAGATGGATGAGTTAAATGGAGCACAAAAGTTCCTGGTTCCACAGGTAACTTGAGGGCAGCGCGCTTTGACAGGTCATCAGCAATACTATTTTCGGCACGAGGGATGTGCTTTGTATGCAGACCGTCAAAGTGCTCTTCCATTTTCCTCACTTCATCCACGTAGGCCTGCATCAATGGACTCTGATAATCTTTGTTGACTTGCCTGACAACAAGCTGCGAATCGCCTCTGATGATGAGCTTCTTGATACCAAGGTTCGCCGCGATCCTGAGACCGGCAAGCAGGCCTTCATACTACGCAGTGTTGTTTGTCGAGCTCTCCCGGGGAAAATGCATCTGAATCACATACTTGAGGTGCTCTCCGGTGGGTGCGACAAGCAGCACGCCAGCACCGGCGCCTTGCAGCGTGAAAGCGCCGTCAAAGTACATAATCCATTCTCGATCTGTTTCCTTGCCGGGAAGAGCCGTTTCTTGAATTTCCTCGCCTGGCGTTGGGGTCCATTCCGCAATGAACTCCGCCAAGGCACTGCTCTGAATTGTTGAAGTACTTTCAAACTTGAGATCAAAGCTCGACAATTCCAATGCCCACTCTACAATCCTGCCAGTTGCCTCTGGATTTTGCAAAATCCGCTGCAACGGGAAGCGAGTGACGACGGTAATCTCATGCGCTTGGAAATAATGGCGCAGCTTCCTTGAGGCCATGAGAAGGCCGAAGAGCAATTTCTGCACACCAGAGTATCTTGACCTAGCCCCCTGCAAAAGGGAACTGACAAAATAAACTGGACGCTGCACCATCTTCTTCTTTCGTACTTATTCTTCTGACTGCGCAGATCCTGTCTTGTCGGCACCAGACCTTGCCGGGGAAGATCCCGGTGCGTCACTTGACAGTCCTGCCGCTGCCGTTGCCACCTCGTCAACTTCTCTCTGCGCCACTAATGTAGCACTAACCACTTGATTTGTTGCCGCTAGATATAATAGCAACGGCTCTTGTGGTTTAGGTGCGACTAGCGTCGGCGGAGAGGAGAGGTACCTCTTCAAATCTTGCAGCGCTGCCTCCGCTTCCGGAGCCCATCTCATTGGACCTGCCTTCTTCAAAATTTTGAAAAAGGGCAGGGCGCGCTCAGCAGTTTTGGAGATAAACCTGCTTAAGGCAGCAACGCAGCCGGCAAGGTGACATACATCCTTGACGCGTCTTGGCGCTTGAATCTGCTCAATGGCTTTGATCTTATCGGGGTTCGCTTCGATCCCACGCTGAGATACAAAGAACCCGAGAAGCTTGCCGGAAGGGACGCCAAACACACACTTCTCAGGATTGAGCTTTAAATTGATCTTGCGCAGATTTGTAAATGTTTCTTCTAGATCTTGTATGAGCGTCGCTTTATCCTTGGTTTTGACCACTATGTCATCCATGTATGCTTCCATATTTCTATGTAGCTGAGGCTCAAAACCAATTTGGACCGCTCTCACAAATGTAGAACCAGCACTCTTCAACCCAAAAGGCATTCGTATAAAACAATACGTACCACATGGGGTGATAAATGTGGTCTTTTCTTCATCTTATTTTGCCATGAAGATCTGATGATACCCCGAATAGGCATCAAGGAACGACAGTAGGTCACAACCAGCAGTGGAGTCCACAATCTGGTCGATGCGCGGCAAGGGGAAAGGATCTTTTGGACAGGCTTTATTGATGTCTGTATAGTCAATACACAGCCTCCATTTCCCATTCGCCTTGATCACTACAACCGGATTGGCCAACCAGGTTAGGTGAAGCACCCCTCTGACCAAACCTGCCGCCTCCAACTATTTGATTTCTTCGGCAATGAATTCTTGCCGCTCCAAGGCTTGCTTTTTCACCCTCTGCTTAACGGGCCACGCGTGAGGACAGACATCAAGGTGGTGCTCAATTACCTTCCTGGGAACACCGGGGATGTCGGATGGTTGCCATGCAAACACATCGACATTCGCCCGCAGGAAGGCAATGAGCGCGCTTTCCTATTTGTCATCTAGGGTGGAACTTATGGTGAAAGTTCCTCCCGTTCCGTCCTCCTTGACAGGCACCTTCTTGGTCTCTGGTGGAGCAGCCTTGGACTTCTTGTTCTTGTCGGTGGAACTCTCTGGTGCGTCCTCAATGGAAGCGCAGCACTCCGAAGAGGTGCGCTTGCTGGAGTTTGCGCCAGAGATCTTGCCGGTCTTCTTCTCCTTCCCCCCGGGAGTTCCAGCGATAGGAGCAGATGCCTTGACGGCAGGTGCTGCGGCTGCCTTCTGGTAGAATTGGTCAGTGTAGATCAGTGCATCCTTCTTGTCAGAGTGAACAGTGATGACACCAATCGGTCCGGGCATCTTCAACACATTATACGCATAGTGTGATGACGCCATGAACTTGGCCAGCGCTGGGCGGCCAAGGATCCCATTGTATGACATGGGGATCTTGGCGACATCGAACACTACCTTCTCCGTCCTATAATTGAGCTTGCTACCAAATGTTACCGGTAGCGTAATCTTGCCTTTTGGCTAGGTCCTTCCTGGATTGATCCCTTGGAACGTGCCCGTTTCCTCGAGATCTTCATCAGGAATTTGCAGCTTCTTGAGCACGTCCGGCGAGATTAAGTTCAGCCCGGCCCCACCGTCAACTAGCATTTTTGTCACCTTGAGGTTGCGGACTGTTGGTGAGACCAACAAGGGCAAGCAGTCGACCGCAGTTGTGCGATCAGGGTGACCCTCAGCGTAAAAAATGATGGGCGTGTGGGACCACTTTAAAGGTTTCCGTGCATCAAGCGACGGCTCCGTTGCATTAACCTCACGCACCCACTGTTTAAGTCGGCGGTGAGAAGAATGCAACGAGGCGCCCCCGTCAATACACATGGCCTCTATGGCTTTCTGAAACTCGTGCTCGCTGGATTCGTCGTCTTCCTCATCATCATCGCCTCCCTCGTCCTTGTCGCGGCCTCGGGCGGGCCTCTCTTTCTGTTGCTTAGCCTTGCCGCCGTGGCCTCCTCGGCCACCACGCCTCTTGCCGGATCCCTCAGCACCGTCCTGGGCCTTCTCCTTGTCTTGTCTTTCGTACTCAGCTCTCTGCTTCTCGACAAGCTGCTCAACTTGCCGGCAGTTTTGGAGATCGTGGCCCTTGGTGCGATGGATCTTGCAATACTGTTTGCCGGAGCATTCCGGCTTGTCGGCAGCCGCCAAGGCCTGACAGGAAGCGCACCCGGCAACTTCCTTGCCGGGGTCATCAACCTTGGCCTTCTTGGCGGTGCCGGGGTTGCCGGATTCCTCGACAGCAAGCATGGCCTTGCCTTTGCGCTTCTTGTTCCGCCGCCGGCCTTTCTTCGATGGGGTTGCAGCATCCTCATCTTCAGATTCGCCCCATGCGCCAACACCCTCGCCGGGGAGTTTTCTCCCTTCTTCAGCTCGAGCACATTTGTCGGCCAAAGCGTAAAGCTCGGCAATACTCCTGACCTTGTTCATCGCCAGTTCTTCACGCATCTTGCGGTTACGCATGTTCTGATGAAACGTGCTAACAACAGCGGCAGGATGAACGTGTGGAATATTGTACCGTACTCGGCTAAACCTCTGGATAAACTTGTGCAGGGGCTCTCCCTCCTTCTGAGGGAGGAGATGCAAATCGCTTTCTTGGCCAGGAGCTTGGTAGCCTCCAACAAAGGCACCAACAAACTAGTGGCACAGATCTGACCAGGAAGAAATTGAATTCTCCGGCAGATGCATCAACCACGACCTGACGTTGGGTTTGAGCACCAACGGGAAGTAGTTGGCAAGTATCTTGTCATCTCGGCCTCCGGCAGCCTGCACCGCAATGGTGTAGATGCTCAGGAACTCCGAGGGGTGAGTCTTGCCGTCATATTTCTCCGGGACCTCTGGTTTGAATGTTCGGGAATTGGGCCACTGGACTCGCCGCAGCTCACGGGTAAACGCTGGACAACCTACCTCATAGGGCAAGAAGCCTGCGTTCCCCGGCGCAGGCTTGTCGACAGTAGGCCCTGCACGTTTATCAGACTGATGATGCGCCTCCCGTCGCCGCTCTATGGTAGTTCGAATGTCCTCTTTCCTTCGTTCCCGGAGAACTTGACGCTGATCGCCGCGCATCCGCGGATCGGACGACGCCGTGGAATCGTCATCACGGCCATCGGTCCGCCGGGTCGACGGCTGCCGCTGTTGTCGTGGAGGGGAGTGCACCATGGTCACACCGCCTCCAGTCTTCTCTTCATTGACTTGCGCCAGATCGACAGACCGCTGCCACGAGGGGCCCGCTTGCTGCGGCTTATCCTTGTTGACGAAGCCGATGAGGCTCTGGATAGTAGATCGCCACTCCTCCATCTTCTCCGGAGCAGGAGGAAAGTCGAGGAGCAGCTGCGCACGTGCCAAAGCCTCTGCTAGCATAGGCGGCGGTGACAGGTGCGAGGTACGTGAGGTGCTCTGACTCCTAACAGTGTTAGAAGGAGCATCGTCATGACCACGCGACCGTGCGCCACTTCCACCGGCAGTTTGGCTTGCATGCTGGGCCTGCTCACCTTGGGATCTGTGCGCAGAAGTGTTTCCATGGGACGTTCAGAACCACCAGTGCCACGGCGCTGCTCGTTGCGTGTGACCTGGGAAGGATGCGACGCTTGCGCCAGTGCGGGAGCCCTAGAAGGCATCCTCCGATCTCCGGAGTTCGCTGCGCCGCTCGTAGGCAGCACGGCTCCATCTCTGGATCTAGCGGCGTGCGGGTTGCCGTCGCCGTTGCGAACGACGCCGCTCGCCTGGCTCAGATCACCAGAATGCCGTGGGGGCTCTAAACCTCCACCTCCTGCATCCACGCCGTCACCCGTCCGAGTAGGTACAGGCAAGACGGACGTAGACGGAACAACCGCTGTCGCACCCTTCTTCTTGGGTGGCATAATGACAAAGATGGTGAAAAAAACTGACGCGCTGATCACCAGATCAGGTTCGCGCAACCTCGATCCCCCTACCTGGCGCGCCAAAGATGTCGGCGTACGACACCTATGGGATCCGAGGGACCCCTTTACGGTTCAGCAGGGAGAGAGGTATGCTCAAAGAGCAGAACCGAAGATCAACGCGAGGGGATTTTTACCCAGGTTCGGGCCGCTGATCAGTGTAAAACCCTACTCCTACTTTTGTTTATTATCAGTGATTTGTCCTAGTTCTTGGAGCGCTTGCGATGAACAGTACGTTCAAGCAGCAGCTACGCATGCAGAATGGGCCGAGAGTTCTCCTCGTAACAGTTGCCTTGGGCCTCTTTTTATATGATCAAAGGGGTCACCACAGTGGCGAACTGCTCATAAGCGAGGTGTAAAGTAGCTACATGGTTATCATACCTAACCACTGACGGTTTTGGACAAATGCATTTAATGCACCATGAGGTGTCCGTTTAGGTGTCCCTACTTTCATGGGGATGGAAAAAGGGGCCATCCCATCAGCACCGCTTAAGCTTGCCTCCACAAGCGCCTTGCCACGCATCTAGAGATGGGACCAGAATGCCAGACCGGTCGCTGTGCTGGAGCGGTGGCACAGTGGCGGAACCTTGCCGGGTGCAGATCTTGCCGGGCTTGGCGGGCTACCCTGGCAAGATCTTGCCGGGAGCCGAGCCCGTAGTCTCCAGTTCTCCTTATCTTCTAATCCGTGGCTTGAAAGTCTCTTTGATAACCTTGGATTGATCTTCAGCTGTTCCCCCGATAAGCCTTGCCGCAGGTATGGCTACAACTGCCCGTGCACAAGTATGGGGTACTAAAGGCCCAATATTTAGTACACCGACAGGTATCCTATGAAGACGCACTTCTTCGATTTCGGTTCGAGCTTATCAGGCTGAAGCCTTTTGACATAAGTGTCGCAACCCCAAACTTTAAGAAACGACAGCTTAGGTTTCTTGCCAAACCACAGTTTATACAGTGTCATCTCAACGGATTTAGACGGTGCCCTATTTAACATGAATGCGGTTGTCTCTAATGCATAACCCCAAAACGATAGTGGTAAATCGGTAAGAGACATCATAGAATGCACCATATCTAATAAAGTACGGTTACGACGTTCGGACACACCATTACGATGTGGTGTTCCATGTGGCATGAGTTGTGAAACAATTCCACATTGTTTTAAATGAAGGCCAAACTCGTAACTCAAATATTCGCCTCCGCGATCAGATCATAGAAACTTTGTTTTCTTGTTACGATGATTCTCCACTTCACTCTGAAATTCTTTGAACTTTTCAAATGTTTCAGACTTGTGTTTCATCAAGTAGATATACCCATACCTACTCAAATCATCTGTGAAGGTCAGAAAATAACGATACCCACCATGTGCCTGAACACTCATCGGACCGCATACATCGGTATGTATTATTTCCAATAAGTCATTAGCTTGCTCCATTGTTCCAGAGAACAAAGTTTTAGTCATCTTGCCCATGAGGCATGGTTCGCAAGTATCAAATGATTCATAATCAAGTGATTCCAAAAGTCCATTTGCATGGAGTTTCTTCATGCGCATTACACCAATATGACCTAAACGGCAGTGCCACAAGTATGTTGCACTATCATTATCAACTTTGCATCTTTTGGCATCAATATTATGAATATGTGTATCACTACGATCGAGATTCAACAAGAATAGACCACTCATCAAGGGTGCATGACCATAAAAGATATTACTCATATAAATAGAACAACCATTATTCTCCTATTTAAATGAATAACCGTCTCACAATAAACAAGATCCAGATATAATGTTCATGCTCAACGCGGACACCAAATAACAATTGTTGAGGTCTAAAACTAATCCCGAAGGTAGTTGTAGAGGTAGCGTGCCGACGGCGATCACATCGACCTTGGAACCATTTTCGACGCGCATCGTCACCTCGTCCTTTGCCAATCTTCGTTTATTCCGCAGCTCCTGATTTGAGTTACGAATATGAGCAACCAAACCAGTATCAAATACCCAGGTGCTGCTACGAGCATTAGTAAGGTACACATCAATAACATGTATATCAAATATACCTTTTTTCACTTTGCCATCTTTCTTATCCGCCAAGTATTTGGGGCAGTTCAGTGACCAATCCCTTTGCAGTAGAAGCACTCAGTTTCAGGCTTAGGTCCAGCTTTGGGCTTCTTCCTGGGAGTGGCAACTTGCTTGCCATTCTTCTTGAAGTTCCCTTTCTTTCCCTTGCCCTTCTTCTTGAAACTAGTGTTCTTGTTAACCATCAACACTTGATGCTCCTTCTTGATTTCTACCTCCGTGGCCTTAAGCATTGCAAAGAGCTCAGGAATCATTTTATTCATCCCTTGCATATTATAGTTCATCACAAAGCATTTATAGCTTGGTGGTAGTGATTGAAGAACTCTGTCAATAACACTATCAAGTGGAAGATCAACTCCCAGCTGAGTCAAGTGGTTATGATACCCAGACATTTTGAGTATGTGTTCACTGACAGAACTGTTCTCCTCCATCTTGCAGCTATAGAACTTGTTGGAGACTTCATATCTCTCAACTCGGGCATTTGCTTGAAATATTAACTTCAACTCTTGGAACATCTCATATGCTCCATGACGTTCAAAACGTCTTTGAAGTCCCGGTTCTAAGCCGTAAAGCATGGCACACTGAACTATTGAGTAGTCATCAGATCGAGCTTGCCAGACGTTCATAACATCTGCTTTAGCTCCTGCAGCAGGCTTGTCACCCAGCGGTGCATCAAGGACATAATTCTTCTGTGTAGCAATGAGGATAATCCTCAAGTTACGGACCCAGTCCGTGTAGTTGCTACCATCATCTTTCAACTTAGCTTTCTCTAGGAACGCATTAAAATTCAGGGGAACGGTAGCTCGGGCCATTGATCTACAACATAGATATGCAAAACTATAAGACTAAGTTCATGATAAATTAAGTTCAATTAATCAAATTACTAATGAACTCCCACTTAAATAAACATCCCTCAAGTTATCTAAGTGACACGTGATCCAAATCAACTAACCCATGTCCGATCATCACCTGACATGGGGTAGTCATCAATGGTGAACATCTCTTTGTTGATCATATCTACTATATGACTCACATTCGACCTTTCGGTCTCCAGTGTTCCGAGACCATGTCTATACATGCTAGGTTCATCAAGTTTAACCCAAGTATTCTGCATGTGCAAAACTGTCTTACACCCATTGTATGTGAATGTAGAGTCTATCACACCCGATCATCACATGGTGCTTCGAAAAGATGAACTTTGGCAATGGTGCATACTTGGGGAGAACACTTTTATCTTGAAATTTAGTGAAGGGATCATCTTATAATGCTACCGCCGTTCTAAGCAAAATAAGACGCATAAAAGATAAACATCAAATGCAATCAAAATATGTGACATGATATGGCCATCATCATCTTGTTCTTTTGATCTCCATCTCCAAAGCATCATCATGATCTCCATCGTCACTGGCTCGACACCTTGATCTCCATCGTTGCGTCGGGGTCGTCTCACCAACTATTGCTTCTACAACTATCGCTAATGCATAGTGATAAAGTAAAGCAATTACATGGTGCTTGCACTTCAGACAATAAAGAGACAACCCTAAGGCTCCTGCCGGTTGTCGATATTACAAAACATGATCATCTCATACATCAACATATATCACATCATATCTTGACCATATCACATCACAACATGCCCTGCAAAAACATGTTAGACGTCCTCTACTTTGTTGTTGCAAGTTTTACGTGGCTGCTACGGGCTTCTAGCAAGAACCGTTCTTACCTACACAAAAACCACAACGGTGATTCATCAAGTTTGCTGTTTTAACCTTCTTCAAGGGCCGGCCGTAGTCAAATTCGATTCAACTAAAGTAGGAGAAATAGACACCCTCCAGCCACCTTTATGCAAAACTAGTTGCATGTCTGTCGGTGGAACCGGTCTCATGTGCATGGACATGTAAGGTTGGTCCGGGCCGCTTCATCCCACAATACCGCCGAATCAAAATAAGACGTTGGTGGTAAGCAGTATGACTATCACCACCCACAACTCTCTGTGTTCTACTCGTGAATATCATCTACGCATAGACCTGGCTCTGATGCCACTGTTGGGAAACGTTGCATGGAAAACAAAAAAAATTCTACGCACACGCAAGATCTATCCATGGAGATGCATAGCAACGAGAGGGGAGAGTGTGTCTACGTACCCTCATAGACCATAAGCGAAAGCATTTGACAACGCGGTTGATGTAGTCAAACTTCTTCGCGTTCCAACCGATCGAGCACCGAACGTACGGCACCTCCGCGTTCAGCACACATTCAGCTCGATGACGTCCTTCGCCTTCTTGATCCAGCAAGACGGCGAGGTAGTGGATGAGTTCCAGCAACATGACAGTGTGTTGACGGTGATGGTGAAGCTATCTCCGCAGGGCTTCGCCTAAGCACTACGAAAATATGACCGGGGGTGTAAACGGTCGAGGGGGGTGCCGCACACGGCTAAGACAATGTTCTGGTGTGCTAGGCGCTCCCCCCCCTCCCACATATATAAAGGTGGGGGGAGGAGGGAGCAGCCAGGAGGGCACCCCAAGTAGGTTGAATCCTACTTGGGGTCTCCTCCCAAGTGGCGCCCCCCTGCCATGTTTAGGTTCGAGGGAAAGGCAGGGGAGGGAGCCCCCCCCCCCCCTTTCCTTTCTCCCATGAGAAGGGGAAGGCAGGAGGGGCTAGCCCTCCCCCCTTTCCTTCCCCTAGGGCCGGCCGGCCAGGGAGAGGGGCGCACCAGCCCCCTGTGGGCTGGTCTGTCCCCCCATTGGCCCATTAGGCCCATAACACCTACCGGGGGTGCACGGAACCCCTTCTGGTGACCCGATGAGTACTCGGTGCACTCTGAAACTATTCCGGTGTCCGAATACCAACGTCCTATATATCAATCTTTACCTCTCGACCATTTCGAGACTCCTCGTCATGTCTGTGATCTCATCCGGGACTCCAAACAACATTCGGTCACCAAAACATATAACTCATATAACACTATATCGTCAACCAACGTTAAGTGTGCGGACCCTATGGGTTCGAGAACTATGTAGACATGACCGAGACACCTCTCCTGTCAATAACCAATAGCGGAACCTGGATGCGCATATTGGCTCCTACATATTCTATGAAGATCTTTATCGGTCGAACCGTTATGACAACATACGTAATTCCCTTTGTCCATCGGTATGTTACTTGCCCGAGATTCGATCGTCGGTATCTTCATACCTAGTTCAATCTCATTACCGGCAAGTCTCTTTACTCATTCTGTAATACATCATCCTATAACTAACTCATTAGTCACTTTGCTTGCAAGGCTTCTTATGATGTGTATTACCGAGAGGGCCCAGAGATACCTCTCCGATACTCGGAGTGACAAATCCTAATCTCGATCTATGCCAACTCAACAAACACCTTCAGAGATACTTGTAGAGCATATTTATGATCACCCAGTTACGTTGTGACATTTGATAGCACACAAGGTATTCCTCCGGTATTCGGGAGTTCCATAATCTCATAGTCGAAGGAATATGTATTTGACATGAAGAAAGCAATAGCAATAAACTGAACGATCATTATGCTAAGCTGACGGATGGGTCTTGTCCATCACATCATTCTCCTAATGATGTGATCCCGTTATCAAATGACAACACATGTCTATGGTTAGGAAACCTTAACCATCTTTGATCAATGAGCTAGTCTAGTAGAGGCTTACTAGGGACATGGTATTTTTTTATGTATTCACACATGTATTTAAGTTTTCGATCAATACAATTCTAGCATGAATAATAAACCTTTATCATGAATAAGGAAATATAAAATAACAACTTTATTACTGCCTCTAGGGCATATTTCCTTCAGGGCGCGCCCTGTGGGCTTGTGGCCCACTGGTGCTGCCCCCTGGTGTGTTTTCAGTGCCAAAAATTCTTAAATATTCCATAAAAAATCATACTAAATTTTCAGGGCATTTGGAGAACTTTTATTCAGAAAACAGACAAATAATAGTATTTTTGCTTTATTTATTCTAAATAACAGAAAGTAAAAAGTGGGTACAGAAAGTTGTGTTTACTAAATTCATCCATCTCATGCCCGTCAAAAGGAATCCATTAACAAGGTTGATCAAGTCTTACTAACAAACTTCTTCAGAATGACATGAAACCGTAAAATCTTCGTATAACACTAGGTTACCTCTACGGGGATATGCATGTCCCCAACAATAAGAATATCATATTTCTTTTTGACAGTAGGGAGAGGGAACTCAGAACCTCCAATAGTAATTGTTGAAATTTTTCCAATAGAGTTGATACTGTTCACTTGAGGTTGTTTCTTCAGAAAGTGTACCGTATGCTCATTACCATTAACATGAAAAGTGACATTGCCCTTGTTGCAGTCAATGACAGCCCCTACAGTATTCAAGAAGGGTCTACCAAGGATGATAGACATACTGTCGTCCTCGGGTATATCAAGAATAACAAAGTTCGTTAAAATAGTAACATTTGCAACTACGACAGGCACATCCTCACAAATACCGATGGGTATTGCAGTTGATTTATCAGCCATTTGCAAAGAGATTTCAGTTGGTGTCAACTTATTCAAATCAAGTCTATGATATAAAGAGAAAGGCATAACACTAACACCGGCTCCAAGATCACATAAAGCAGTTTTAACATAATTTATTTTAATGGAGCATGGTATAGTTGGTATTCCAGGATCTCCTAGTTTCTTTGGTACTCCACCCTTAAATTTATAATTAGCAAGCATGTTGGAAATTTCAGCTTCCGGTATCTTTCTTTTATTTGTAGCAATATCTTTCATATACTTAGCATAAGGAGACATTTTCAGAATATCAGTCAAATGCATACAAAAAAAGACAGGTCTAAGCATTTCAACAAAGCGCTCAAAATCCTCATCATCCTTTTTCTTGGATGGTTTAGGAGGAAAGGGCATGGGTTTCTGAACCCATGGCTCTCTTTCTTTACCATGTTTCCTAGCAATGAAGTCTCTTTTATCATACCTTTTATTCTTAGGTTGTGGGTTATCAAGATCAACAGCAGGTTCAATCTCCACATCATTATCATTACTAGGTTGAGCATCAATATGAACATCATCATTAACATTATTACCAGGTTCATGTTCATCACCAGATTGTGTCTCAGCATCAGAAATAGAAATATCATTTGGATTCTCAGGTGTGTCTACAACAGGTTCACTAGAAGCATGCAAAGTCCTATCATCTTTCCTTTTCATTTAGAAGGACTAGGTTCATCAATATTAATTCTCTGAGAATCTTGTTCAATTCTCTTGGGATGGCCCTCAGGATACAAAGGTTCCTGAGTCATTTTACCACCTCTAGTCATAACTCTAACAGCATTATCATTGTTCTTATTATTCATCTCATTAAGCAAATCATTCTGTGCCTTGAGAACTTGTTCTACTTGAGTTTTTACCATGGAAGCATGTTTACTAATAATTTTGAGATCATTAATAGTTCTACACATGTAGTCACCCAGCAGTCAAGCATATAAGCATTGCGTTTCAATTGTCTACTAACATATGCATTGAAATTTTCTTGTTTAACAATAAAGTTATCAAATTCATCCAAGCATTGACTAGCAGACTTATTATGAGGAATATCACCTTTCATCAAATCTATAGAGAGAATTTACCTCTACTACCTGTGTCGGAGTATTAAGACCATGTATTTCTTCAATACGTGGTAAATTCTTAACGTCTTCAGCTTTAATACATTTTTCTTTCATAGATTTCTTTTCCTCTTGCATATCTTCAGGACTGAGAAATAGAATACCTCTTTTCTTCGGAGTTGGCTTAGGAGATGGTTCGGGAAGAGTCCAATCATTATCATTACTCAATATATTATTCAATAGCACTTCAGCTTGCTCAACAGTTTGTTCCCTAAAAACACAACCAACACAACTATCTTGGTGGTCCCTAGAAGCATCGGTTAGTCCATTATAAAAGATATCAAGTATTTCATTTTTCTTGAGAGGATGATCAGGCAAAGCATTAAGTAATTGGAGAAGCCTCCCCCAAGCTTGTGGGAGACTCTCTTCTTCAATTTGCACAAAGTTAAATATTTCCTGTAGAGCAGCTTGTTTCTTATGAGCAGGAAAATATCTTTCAGAGAAGTAATATATCATATCCTGGGGACTACGCACACAACCAGGAGCAAGAGAATTAAACCATATCTTAGCATCACCCTTTAACAAGAAAGGAAACAACTTAAGAATATAGTAATAGCAAAAAATTTCCTCATGAGCAAATAGGGTGGCTATATCATTCAATTTAGTAAGATGTGCCACAACAATTTCAGATTCATAACTATGGAAAGGATCAGATTCAACCAAAGTAATTAACTCAGGATCGACAGAGAATTCATAATCCTTATCAGTAACAAAGATAGGTGAAGTAGCAAACTTAGGATCATATTGCATTCTAGCATTCAAAGATTTTTCTTTCCACTTGCATAATAATTTCTTAAGATCATCTCTATCCTTACAAGCAAGATAGTCCCTAGCTACCTCTCCATCCATAACATAACCCTCAGGTATAACAGGCAATTCATATCTAGGAGAGCTAGGTCTAGCAGGTGTTTCAAAGTGTTCAGTTTCAATAATATCATCAGTTTCAGAAATATCATCAGTTTCAGCATTCTCAATATCTTTAGCTCTAGCAAGTTGTTCATCAAGAAATTCACCCAGTGGTACAGTATTATCAAGCAAAGTAGTAGTATCATCATAAGCATCATGCATAGCAGAAGTAGCATCATCAATTACTTGCGACATATCAGAATGAATAGCAGGTGTAGGTCTCGCAAGCTTACTCAAAACAGAAGGTGAATCAATTGTAGAGCAAGATGGCAGCTCCTTACCTCCCCTTGTAGTAGAGGGAAAAATCTTGGTTTTGTTATCTTTCAGATTCCTCATAATGATCAACAGATATTAATCCCAATTGACTTAGAGAATAGAGCTATGCTCCCCGACAATGGCGCTAGAAAAAGGTCTTGATAACCCACAAGTATAGGGATCGCAACAGTTTTCGAGGGTAGAGTATTAAACCCAAATTTATTGATTTGACACAAGGGGAGCCAAAGAATATTCACGAGTATTAGCAGCTGAGTTGTCAATTCAACCACACCTGAAAAACTTAATATCTGCAGCAAAGTTTTTAGTAGCAAAGTAGTATGGAAGTAACGGTAACAGTGGCAAAAGTAACAGTAGCAGTTTTGTAGTGATTGTAACAGTAGCAACGGCAAAGTAACTTAGCAAAGATCAATATGTGAAAAGCTCGTAGGCAATGGATCGGCAATGATAATTGTGTGGGATGATACTCATCATGTAGCAGTCATAACATAGGGTGACACAGAACTAGCTCCAATTCATCAATATAATGTAGGCATGTATTCCGAATATAGTCATACATGCTTATGGAAAAGAAATTGCATGACATATTTTGTCCTACCCTCCCGTGGAAGCGGATTCCTAATGGAAACTAAGGGATATTAAGGCCTCCTTTTAATAGAGAACCAGACCAAAGCATTAGCACTTAGTGAATACATGAACTCCTCAAACTACGGTAATCACCGGAAAGAATCCCAATTATTGTCACCTTGGGGTATGCAGATCATAACTCGTAATAAGTGTCTACAACTTGCAAGATAGGATCAGGAACACAAATATATTCATGAAAGCATAATAGGTTCAGATCTAAAATCATGGCACTCGGGCCCTAGTGACAAGCATTAAGCATAGCAAAGTCATAGCAACATCAATCTCAGAACATAGTGGATACTAGGGATCAAACCCTAACAAAACTAACTCGATTACATGATAAATCTCATCCAACCCATCACCGTCCAGCAAGCCTATGATGGAATTACTCACGCACGGCGGTGAGCATCGTGAAATTGGTGATGGAGGAAGGTTGATGATGATGATGGCGACGAATCCCCCTCTCTGGAGCCCCGAACGGACTCCAGATCAGCCCTCCCGATGAAGAACAGGAGGTGGCGGTGGCTCCGTATCGTAAAACAGGATGAATCCTTCTCTTTGATTTTTTTTCTCCCCGAATAGGGTTATATAGAGTTGGAGTTGAGGTCGGAGGAGGTCCAGGGGGCCCACAAGCGTGCAGGGCGCGCCCCCAGGGCTTGTGGCCTCTGGGTGGCCCCCCTCTGGTTGATTCTTGCGCCAATATTTTTTATATATTCTCCGTAAATTTTCAGGTCAATCTGAGAACTTTTATTTCTGCACAAAAATAACACCATGGCAATCCTGCTGAAAACAGCGTCAGTCCGGGTTAGTTCCATTCAAATCATGCAAATTAGAGTCCAAAACAAGGGCAAAAGAGTTTGGAAAAGTAGATACGATGGAGACGTATCAGTCCCACACACCTATCATTTTTTATGCCGAGGATCACCCTGATTGCACAACTACGGTCGGGTGCTTGCCGTTGTTGGTTTCACCAACAATACGTAACCTCAAGGTCAAGAAAGTGTTAGTTGACAGTGGGGTAGGCTTGAACTTGATCTCTCCTGAGGTGATCGAGAGGCTGCAAATCCCTGACGAAGAGCTTGAGAAGACGGGGACATTCCAAGGAATTAACCCGGGAAGGACCCAGCCCAAGGGAAAGATCACGCTGCCGGTGACATTTGGCGGGGAACTGAACTACAGAACAGAGAAAATAGTGTTTTATGTTGTTAAGATCTCCTTGTTGTTCAATGGGATTCTTGGTCGCCCGGCGCTAGCTAAGTTTATGGCAGCATCTCATTATGCATATAACATGCTGAAGATGCCAGGGCCAATGGGTATCATTTTCCATCAATTATGATAAGAAGGATGCAGTCATATGTGTTGACAAACTCTATAGAGATGCGGTTGCAGCAGAAACCGTCAGGGCAGCAGGTCCCGCAAAGAAAAGAAAGGCAAGAAGCCCGACAAGACATCTGGCGAGAATTTCAGGAAGCGCGCCTCTTCGTAGTGTTGCGCACCCGTCGAAGACTTGCCGGGGAGATCTGCCGGCAAGAGATCCAAGGCCACTCCACTTGCGACAAAGAAGGTGCCAGCGAAGGAGGACGGCACTAGCGGTACCTTCACCGTCAGTGCCACTCTCGACAGCAAATAGGAAAGCACGCTCATTGCCTTCCTTCCTGCGGGCGAATGTAGATGTGTTTGCATGGCAACCTCTGACATCCCCGGCGTTCCCAGGGAGGTAATTGAGCACCACCTTGTTGTCTGTCCCCACGCTCGGCCCGTGATACGTCTCTGTCATATCTATAATTTTTGATTGTTTCATGCCAATATTCTACAACTTTCATATACTTTTGGCAACATTTTATATTATTTTTGGGACTAACATATTGATCCAGTGCCCAGTGCCAGTTCCTGTTTGTTGCATGTTTTTTTTTCATAGAATATCCATATCAAACGAAGTCCAAACATGATAAAAATTTACGGAGATTTATTTTGGAATATATGTGAATTTTTGGAAGAAGAATCAACACAAGATGGTGCTCGAGGGGCCCATTACCTATCAGGGCGCGCTTGGGGGGGGGGGCAGGCGCACCCAAGTGGGTAGTGGGCACCTTGTAAGGCGGTTGCTGCCCTTCTTTCGCTGCAAGACAGCTAATATCCGGAAGAAAATCGTGTTAAAATTTCAGCCCGATCGGAGTTACGGATCTCCAGGAATTTAAGAAACAGTTTTCGGCCAGAAAACAGGAGCGCGAAACAGAAGAGAACTGAGAGAGAGAGATCTAATCTCAGAGGGGCTCCCGCCCTTCCGCCGCCATGGCGGCTATGGACCAGAGGGGGAACTCTCCTCCCATCTAGGAGGAGGCCAAGGAATAAGAGGAAGGAGGGGGGCTCTCCCCCCCCCCTCTCTCTCCCGGTGGCGCCAGAGTGCCGCCGGGACAAGGATCGTGACGGCGGTCAACACCAACAACCTTGCTACCGTCATCAAACTCAGGATTTATAACTGACTCTTTACCTTTGTCGAATTCCCAATCTTTGGAGTTGTGTTTAATTATTTCTAAAATATTCCATTTGAATTCAATAGTCTTCTTCATAAAAAAACAATAGAAGAAGTATCGAGTATGAATTGATTATTATAAGAAAGTCGAGCATAAAAATTATGAATAATTATTTATCTTGAGAGCTCATAATACAAAAAATGTGCAATGTGTATGTCAAATCTACAACATGTACAATTTTTTACTTGACATTATAAAATGGAAATAATGTTAATCATGTAAATAAAATTGTTAAATAATTACAAAAAATGGATATAATGTACACGGAAATTGTACAGTTAGTATTTAAATCGTACTATATGTATGAAAAAAGTAGACTTGAAAACATAAAATGGAAATAATTTTAATAATGTATTTAAAGGTGTTAAACAAGTGTAAGAATGTATCTAATGCATACGAAATTTGTACAACCTGTATGATAATCATGTATTTTAAAAATGGTAAACATGTATAAAAATATTTCTATTGTATGAAAAAAATGTACCATGACTTGTAAAAAAGTTGACACAAAAATATATTTTAAAACATCTTAATCATGTATTTAAAAAATGATAACTGTATGTATAAAAAGTGTCTGTATATGTGGAAAATGCGCAGTGTGTATGAAAAAAATTAAAATTAAAACAATGTGTTGGATGTATGAAAAAATGTTGACTTGTATTGGAAAAACCCAAAAATACTAAAAATAAACAAAAGTAAAACAAAAATAAGCGTTGAAAACCAGACAAAAAGGGAAAATACATAAATAAAAAACGGTGAAAACCTTAAAGAAAACATGTAAAAAGGAAGCAAATCGAAGAAACCAGTGAAAAACAAAAGAAAGGAAATGCAAAACCATTGAAAAGAGTAAAATACCTGATGGAGAATAGTGAAAGCAGCAAAAAAAAAGTAAAAACCAATTTAAAAACGAGGAAAAACAGGAAAAAAACAAAGGAACTAGTGAAGAAACAAACAAAATAGAAAGGAAAAACTACCAAAACGAAAAAATGAAATAAGGATGAAAAAACCCAGCAGAAACCCAGACCTAAACGAGAACAACCACTTTTTTAAAAAAAATAACCAAAACAATCATTGGTCGTGAGCGAGCGAGCGAGGAAAATAAATGGGCAGGCCCATTAGAACTCAAGGTTGAAATACTTTCAGGCGAATGTACCTACTTACTCGCTACTAGTGAGTTGCGCGCGCTTTGCATGTGAGTTGTGAGATATCATTACAACACAACGTTAATAGAGAACTGACACTTACATATTACATCATTGAAAAAGAAAAACTTAGCTGCATAGTGTTTCAATACATGCATACAGCACATTATATGTATGGACCTTAACGCTGTGTTTGGATGTCTGTAATGGACCCTCTGAAATGGATTTGGTATTTGCTAGCTACCAATTCGGGCGTTTGGATGCGCACCGAAACATCTGAATTGTAACGAGCCCAACACAGGAGTGAAATCGCGCTCACTCGCATAGCCCTCCCCAGCTCCGATTTGGGTTGAATTGACAAGTCCCGCAAAAGAAAACGATTGGAGACAGACGGCCCGAGATCTGCCTCGTTCCCCTCATGAGACCCTGCCTCCATCCACGCGCGAGACAACTTCAGGAGGAGGCGGCGGCCGCCACCGCAGGTATCCATACCGACTCCCCGACCCTCCTCCTCCTCTCTCCGGCGGCGTCTCACCTTCAAGCCCCTCGGCCGCCGCACCTTTTCCCTACTCCAACAACATCCCTCCTCTCCATCGGATCTATCCATCCTCTTGCAACCGCTCCCTCCCTGACCTGAACGGCGGTCTTCGGATCTCTTTGGCGGCGCATCTCCGGCCATATCCGGCTGTGGCGGCCATATCCTCCCATGCTCGCAGCGACCCTCATGCCATCTCCTCTGTCGTCTTCTTCCCCTTCACTGGATCCCCTCTTCTTCATTCTTTCCTTGCTCAGCCAGCCCATGGCACTCTAATGCAGCATCAATCCCTGTCGATGGCCTTGCAAGCATCAGATCGAAAGTTTGTCTTAATCCCAAGCTTTGCGATTTGCGTGTCAATGTCATTGAAGCCCAAATTAAAACCCAAGCATCACCAGTCACGACTCTGAAAGTCTGAATCCAATGTGGAGAACTGTCATTTCACTGCAGCACTGTAACACCCTGGATTTTGCCCATTTTCTTTTTCTTTTGATTTTGGTCCGGATTCACTTTTCTATGGCTTGATAGTCTTGCAACCTGGAGAGATCACCCTTCATTTTTTCTTCCTGAGTGGCTTGACAACCTCACAACCATCCCTAGACCTTGTCATTTCCATCTTGGACCAATCTCAATATTCTTTTCTTGGGAATATTCCTTTTTCTATTAAAGGAATAACCCTGTCTGCCCTGAGATGTGAAGCAACCCACATTTCCATCATTCTCAAAATTCCCAAATAATTCTCATAAATTGTTTGGGTCATATATTCCTCAAATATGTCAAATCCTTCCTTGACATGTTCAAAAATATTTCCCAAATATTCCTTTTCTTATTCTGCCCTAGCTGGCAATTTGAGAAGCAAGTACCATTTATATTTGCTTGCTTGATCTCAAACTTTTTGTGCACTCTTTCCTATCCATATCATTGCTACATGCCAAAATTCAACTTTATTTGGATAATAAATCTCCTTTGGCAAATTTCCAAAGTTTCTGGTCAACTGAAATCTTTGTGAAGCAAGTGCTAGCTAGGTGTATCCAAATAAGTTTAAATTTTTCAAGCATCTTTATATGCTCAAATAATGACTCTCCGCCAAGTTTCAACCCTATCCAAGCAAATATGTGAGCACAGCCTCAAATCTTTGTTTCTGGTCATATTTTCACATTGTGAAGCAACTATATTTTATGTTGCTCCATAATTGCCGAAAATTTACCAGAGCATTCTCCTACCCATATAACTTATCTCCACAAAATTTGGGATCATTTGATCTTACCAATAATTCCCTATAATTTTCCTAAGTTTCTGTCCAGAGAAGTGTTGTATGAAGGAAGTACCATTTTGGCTTGGCCAAATGGCATGAAATTTTTATGGCACTCTCATATGCTCAAATCATCCTTCCATGTTCATTTTCAGTCCAATTAATCACTCCTAGTGAGTGCTTCTTCCTGTTTTTGATTCTAGATCAGATTAAGTAGTTGTAAAGCAACTATATTAAATAGTGGTCCAAATCCCTTCATAATTCACAGGACTCTTGCCCCTTCTACCCTAAACTTCCCAGACATGAGCTCTGTCCCTTATCTCTTCTCTACTCACCACAGCATCATGCAATAGTTTGCAACAACAAACTTTTAGTGATCTTTGTCATCACACAAGTTACCCATTTGATGAACTTTCACCTCCAGGATGTCTTGGGGAGCAAGGAATATCTCGTAGACATGACTGTACAGGCCAGAGCGCGCTTCGTGCACCAATGCACGTGGTGACCACGCGTCTGCCCGAGCCAAAGTCGTGCTCTGCACGCCGACCGCGTCGGACACGACCACTCCGGCCACCCTGCGCTGCCTCTTCTTGTCTCGTCGTGCCGACTTCATTCGCACCGTCCACGTACCCCCTCCAGAACCCTCTCCCTACTCCGGCGAAGCTCGCCGCCGCTCGCTGCCAAGTTCACGCACGGGCCAAACAGGGCGCCGCGGTCGCCATCTCGTCCGCACGCCCTTAATGGCTCTGGACCAGTCCCGTCGCTCCTGCGCGCTCACGTCAACCTCAGCCGCGCCACGACGGCCAGCGTGGCTGCCAGCGCAACGCGGACGCCGGCGTTTTCCCCGCGGTGGGATCCGGTGCGGGCATCGCCGTCCGGCTATATATATAGCTCCCCGCGGCCTCCTAAGCACTCTACCAGCCTCCCCACCCTCCTCTGGTCTCGACTAGCCCCTTGCCCGAACCCCAGAGCCCCTCCTCGCCGTAGTTGGCCGCCATGGCCACCGCTTCCCTCCGGCTAAATTAGCCCGAAGCCGAGCCCTCCTCCACCTCGTTCCACCTCCATGAGAAACAGCGACGTCCGGCGAGCCTTCCCAGCCTCCCGGCTCATCTCCAGGACGCCTGCACGCCCGGCGCCATCGATGGCCGACGAGCTCCTCTGCCGGCGTCGACGCTGCTACCTCCCCGTCCATCTCCGGTGGCCGTAATATGCACCAGCGGAAGCGCCTCTCCACGCTGAGCTCGCCCATAGGCAGAGCGCCGCGAGAGACGGCCGGAGGCGCCGGCAATCGCCGGCCGAGCCTCGCCTCTACCGCAGACTCATGCGGGCAAGAGGAAGAAGGCGCTGACCCTGGCTAGGCGGGCCCCGCTCCCCTCGACCCCACATGGCAGCCTCAGCGCATTGACCCGAACCTGCCACGTCAGCTAAGTGGAGACGTACTCCACGGAAATACGTTTCCCCTGCTGCGGAGGCGTATTCCCTGAGAATGCGCGATCCAGTTTTCAGTCAGGGTCTGGTTTGTGAAGATTTTATTTACAGATTGGTCCCTGGCAGAAAAACTATCACAACTTTTTAACCGAGACTCCGATCGAGGTGAATCCAAAGCCTACTTCTTCATCTCGTCGAGCCCATCGTGTTGGTATCATTTTCACTATGTGGTCCCACAGAGGAAATGACCATTTTACCCTTGCCCATAAACAGCCCCTCTGAGAGAGAACTATTTCCGGTGATCATTTCCGCGGACTCACTGCACTTCTCCCCGATGATTTCTTCATCCCCAGGCAGGCCACAACTCTCATCTGCATCATCGCATTGCAATATCATAGTTTAACTATTTACTTCAACAATAAATATGAGTTATTTGTGAAATGAATTGGATTATACAAAACTTGAATAAATTCTCGGATAGGTGATTGTTATGTTGAGCACAGGATTGTTAATGACTAGTAGTTTACCCTCTCATTGATGCCATGATGTTGAGATTTCTGTCTATGATTATTTTGGAGTTCATCCGGCAGTTCGTGGAGATGAATTAGTAGCAGTGACATAAGTATACTGGTTATCGGAGTGTCAGCCATGATAGAAATATTACTCGGAGATGTGATATTTAGTCGGTTGACCCTGAGTCACCTGTCCAGACTTATCCGTGCAACCACATTTGCCGGTATGGGATGGCCTTGACTTGGTCTGATCGCGTGCTCTTTCACCGGTACCGCCCGACAAGGAAGGTTATGCGTGCGCGCTACCCTGGCCTGGTAGGCGGCGATAACCTTGTGAGCCCAGTCGAGTTATTTGGATCCAGGTCCCCGTTTGGGACAGTTTAGTTTAGCCATGACGGTGGCAGGTGTCACGCGGTGACACAGGGGCCACCCAGGGCTTGACTCCGGAGGAGTGGGATTGCCGGTGGTACGATGGGAGAGTCACGGGTCAGGCAGGTTTCGTTGGAGCAATGCTGGTCCACCCGAATGGGATCACGAGGTCAGTGCTCCATGGTGTGGGTAAAGTGCGCAACCTCTGCAGAGTGTAAAATCTATTCGAATAGCCATGTCCACGGAATTAGACAGTCCGTCCAGACCTCACTAGGTGGTCAACCATGGTAGTGATGATAATGATGGAAGAACTCATCGTATGATCGGAGTTCCTCGATGGATTGTGAGTATTCTGAGGTTTGTGAGACAACCCGAAAGAGAGTAAGTTTGTCAGACTTGTGGTACAGTTGGTACTAGGTATATGATATGTTAGCCATGGGATGGCTATGAGATGAGTGGTCGGATGACCACATGATTGGGCTTGGACTTGGGAATAGGTTCGGATTGGATCCTGAGATTATTCGAAGTATGGATTAAATATGCTTTACTTTACTGCATCTACTTCCGTAGCTATCTTGCTATGATGTTGGCTTGCTTTAATGCTGATGTTTGTTGTGAGCTTGCGAGTACATTCAAAGTACTCACCTGGCGTGTCATGCCAGTTTGCAGGTCATGCCGTGATTGCTTGCTTGTCGAGGATCCCGAGTTTGCGACCTAGGAAACGCGTTCTAGCTAGAGTCCCTGCGGAGTGGAGTCCATCACCGCCGTTGCTGTTCTGCTGCCGAGAGAGTTACTCCGCTGTTAGCATAGAGCTACCCCGGGCAGGCGTAGTGTCGCCGTGCCAATGTAATCCTTGTACCTTTGTAACCATATCCATTGTAGTAAAGAGCTGATTTGTTCTATGCCAACAGTGCTGTATTCCAGAGGACTTGTCCCTGGGCTAGAATACGGGGTGTTCCGGTTTACTCTGAGCCGGGGTGCCACAAGCATGTAGCTCAGAGGATCCACCACATGTTGCTAAACAGTATAATCTTGTGAAGCATGTGAGATAATAATTGTTGCTGTTATGTGAGCACTATCCAGTTCTATAGTTTACCATCCAAACATGATTTTGTATGAAACTTCATTGAGATTCCCTCGGCCAATTCATCGAGCATCCAAACAAAGCGAATTTTTCTCCATCTCCATTACAGTTTCCTCACTAAAATGGAATTGAAACCAATTCAATACGGGGCCTCCAATACAGACATCCAAACGCGGAGTAAGGTTAAATTGGTAAATACGCAAAGATGGTGTTGTGGCATTTGGTTGAAATTCTCTGAAAAGATATATGGACTGTAAAAAATGGTTCATCATAAGTCTTTCACCATGAGTAAAAAAATCACAAACAATCTCATAAATGAATACACTTTTATTCAAGCGAGAACTCTAATGGACAAAAGCATACATGGAAGATTCTAGACTAAATCATAAGTGTATACACTTTTATTCAAGCGAGAAACTCTAATAGAGCAAGATCGGGCATGGAAGGTTCTAGAATAAATGAGAAGTGTGTAAAGATAGTATATGCGACAAGTATAAGGGTGTATTAAGTTTTTAATTATTTGAAACTTCTAGATAGTACACATGGCAGAATGTGATGTAATTGATAGGAAATTGAATGGTCAACAACTCTCGGATTTGCCATCTCTTGACCGTTGGATTGACTTCATCCAACAATCCATATTCAAACTTATTCACACACTATATTGTGGTATAGATATAGATAAGAAAGGAATAGTGACTGCATCGAGATGGGTAACCTATGTCTCGCATTCAGCGAGACAGAGTGAACCCTCGTTGAAGGGGTGCCACGAGTTGGAGCAGCCCAGGCGCACATGATACATCTCCAACGTATCTATAATTTATGAAGTATTCATGCCATGTTTACAACAATTCTATATGGTTTTGGTATGATTTGAATAGAACTAACCCGGATTGACGCTGTTTTCAGCAAAACTACCGTGATGTTGTTTTTGTGCAGAAATAAAAGTTCTTCAAATGCAACGAAATTTTTTGATGATTTTTTTTAGAACAAAAGAGACACTAGAAGCTTCGTGGGAGGACCAGAAGAGCCACGAGGGCCCCACAAGCCACCAGGGCATGCCCAGGGGGTGGCCGCGCCCTGGTGCCTCGTGGGCCCCTCGTAGCGCATCTTGACATGAGACCAACGCCAAAAAATCCTATAAATAGATAAACCCCCAGAAATAACCCTAGAACTTCGAATCCGCCGCCACAAGGCTTTGTACCTTCGAAATACCATATGGAGCCCTGTTCCGGCACCCTGCCGGAGGGTGAAATCATCACCGGAGGCCATCTTCATCATCCCGGCGGCCACCATGACGAGGAGGGAGTAGTTCACCCTCGAGGCTAGGCGTATGTACAAGTAGCTATGTGTTTGATCTCTCTCTCTCTCTCTCTCGTGTTCTTGATTTGGCACGATCTTGATGTACCGTGAGCTTTGTTAAAATAGTTGGATCATATGATGTTTCTCCCTCTCTATTTTGTTGTCATGAATTGAGTTTTTACCTTTGAGGTTTCACTATTATTGGATTGAATACTTTTATGGATTTGAGGATACTTGATGTATGTCTTGCATATGGATACCCGTGGTGACAGTGGGGTGTTCTATTGATTCACTTGATGTATGTTTTGGCACTGAACTCGTTGATTCCCAAGGTGACATTGGGGTAATCTATGCATAGGGGTTGATGCACGTTTTCGTCCTACTTTCTCCGGTAGAAATCTTGGGGCACTCTTTGAAGTTCTTCGTGTTGGATTGAATATTATGAATCTGAAGTTGTTTGATGCATATCGAATAATCAACTCACGGATACTTGTGGTGACATTGGAGTATGTAGGTAACATTAGAGTTGGTTGATGTGTATCATATGGTGTTATTTTAGCACGAACTCTGGGGCTGTTTGTGACACCTATAGGAATAGCTCAATAGATTGATCGGAAAAGATAACTTTGAGGTGGTTTTCTACTCTACAACAATTTCGTCTTATGTTCTCCGCTAGATAAGAACTTTGGAGTGATTCTTTGTCGCACATTGAGGGATTGCTATATGATCCAATTATGACAGCATTGTTTGAGAGATTGCATTAGTGAAAGTATGAACCCTAGGCCTTATTTTGTTTTTGTTTTTTGCTTTCTATTTATCTTTTTTTACACTTCCAAATATTAGAAATAAATATATTACAATAATCACTCTAATTAAAATATTTGGAAAATATTGACCAAGCATTTAAAAAATGTTGAATGTGTATAGAGAAAACATTTATCACATGTACAAAATATGTATAAAATAAATAAATTTGCATGAAACAAATTGATCATGTATTTAAAAATATTTAATCAAGCATTTGAAAAAATGTTGAACAAGTGTTTGAAAAATGTTAGGCAAGTATTTGGAAAAATGCTAAATGTGTATAGAAAAAATGTTAGCAATGTATTAAGAAAATGATGAAACAAATTAGATCACGTATATAAATTGTTAATCAAGTATTTGAAAAATATGTTGAACAAGTATTTTTTAAATGTTAAATGTGTATAGAAAAAATGTTAACCATGTATTAAAAATGATGAAGTTTTTTATTCTTATATAAAAAAATTTAATCAAGCATTTAAAAAATGTTGAACAAGTATTGAAAAATATTAAACAACATTTGAAAAATGCTAAATGTGTTTAGAAAAAATGCTAATATCACTTAAAAAATTTAATCAAGCATTTGAAAAATGTTAACTCTAAAAAGAAGTATAGAAAAATGATGACCCGGTATTCAAAAAATGTTAATCTTGTATTCGAAAAATGCTAATCAAGCATTTGAAAGTGTTTAAAAATGCGTATAGAAAAAGTATTGTCTCTGTATTAAAAATGGTAAATTTCCAGTGGAAAAATGTTAACTGTGTATTAAAAAATGTTGTAAATATATACAAAAAATGTAGAATGAAAACCAACATAAACAAAGAAAGGCAAAAAAAGTAAAATAAAAAATAAACCAAAGAAAAAATAAAATGGAAAATAAAACCAAAAAAACAAATGCACAAAGAATGAAAAAAATCCAGAGAAGAAAAATGAAAAGAAACCGAAGAAAACCGAATAAGGAAGAAGAAATGGAGAAAAAAAGAAAAAAGAAGTAAAAATGGAGAAAGAAACGAAAAAAACCCAATGAAAATCAAAGGAAAACAAAAAATCAAAATAAAACAATGAAAAAAAACGGCTTTTCTCTCTATAAGTAGGTTGCGCCTTGGTATTCAATGCGAACGCAGCGCTTACCCAGTGGCTAGCTTTGTTGCACACCATCGAGGAGACACATGTTCGATTCCTGGGATCTCCTTTTTTCTTCTACTTTTCCTTGCGCTAACAAGCCGGTCCATTAATATAGATGCATTCAGCGAGAGTTGCTCCCATCTCGCTTAATGCGAGACATAGCTCTGGCGCGTGTTACTAGAAAAAAAGCTCTCCCGCGTCGAGACAGAAAGTGCACTTGCATCAGGGCAACCTCTAGTGGGCCAGCTCTGTTGCTTCATTCGCTGATTTTCTTTTATTTATTTTTTATACTGAAAGTTAACTTGTATATTGGTAATATTATAAATACATATATCTCATAGACTAATTTAATCAACTTTTAAAAAGTGTTTATCATACATTTAAAAAATGTTGATGCAATGTAAGAGAGTAGTTTTTAAAATGTCACAACCATTTCTTTTTGAATTACAACAACATTTTTTGAAATGTTCACGCGTTCAAAAAATATTTTCATAAATTTGTTAGAAAATATGTATTCGGTCGAAAAAAATGTTTGCATAGTTTTAGAGAAATATTTTGTAACATTTAAAATATGTTCAACGTGTATAAAAAACGGTTTTGCATGTAGCAATTATACCACATCATATGCAAACTCTGCAAAACAAAGTTAGACATCCTCTAATTGGTTTGACAAATTTTAATTACGTGGCTTCTAGGGTTTCCGGATAAACCTAGCTACCTATGTGCACACCATAAAGTGATCATCCTTGTTGCTAGATTAACTTTCGGGGTGTGTGTGAAAGAAGAGACTTAACTAAAAATCTTGTTCCCCCACACTAAACTTTGTCTAATACGCGTGACCCCCTAGAAGATCATCCATCTTCATCGCCCTCTTGCGTACGCGATGGTTCACTATTCTTGACTATGGTGAAGCCCAAGGAACTGTTAGCAGATCGTCGACAGTCAGAGCCGAGCGATTGTCAGAACCTTGTGAAAAGCGACACCATGTCGTTAATAAACTGAACCGAAGCAGCACTTGAGGGAAGCATAGCAAGAATATCACCCTCACATCCACATGTGATCTAGATCGTAACCTGCATCTACTCATAGAACCGCTCATGATGCCACTGTTGGGAAACGTAGTAGAAAACAAAAAAAAATCGCCCTACGATCACCCAGGAACAATATGAAGATGCATAACGGGTTGTGATCAACGATCGTTACCGACTCCGGGAGTGCAGCGGAAGTAGACGAGTAGGTGTAGATCGTACTTGGAGTCCCTCAAACGTCGATGACGATCCCGCGAACCATCCTCAAACAATCCCTTGAACAGAAGACCGAAAGCACGGCCGCTCTACTTGGTTGCAAACGTACAGTCTTCACGGTCCGGCAGCGCTTCGCCGTCCAGACCTAATCGTCGCCGGAGAATTAGAGGGAGGAGTTTGGAACCACACGGGCTTATAATTATGAGGATTATAGGTGGCTAGGGCTTGCTCTAATTAGTCAACAAGGACCAACTAGAACGTGCACTAGATCAACTAGAGCATGCTCCAAAACTTGTGTGTATCAATTGGGCACCAAACCTCCACTATATATAGGTTAGAGGGGAGAGGGAGGGCTGCCACCAAGGAGGGAAACCCTCCTTAGGGCGTCCAACTAAGGGAAGGAGGAGTAGGACTCCTCCCCTACTCCTATTTGACCCCCTTCCTTAGGAAAGGGAGGCACTTTCCAACTTGGGCCTTTTTGGCCCAAGTTTCCTTCCACCTCTTGGCCTTTTAAGACTCGTTGATATTTAAATTAAATATCAAATGTTCTAAACAATTTCAGAGCATTATATATATAATTTAACATCCTTAGAAACATTTTCCACCTATATATAAATAATCGGTAATACCCGGTATTACCCGATATTCATCGAAACCCTTCTGATGACCCCGAAACGCTTCTGGAACCTCTCGGAACTATTCCGGATATTAATGAAATAATTCCACAAATATATTCTCATCACCCCCGTCCTACTAACACTCAGCGGATCGTGATTACCTTAAGCTTGTTGATACGTCTCCAACATATCTATAATTTATGAAGTATTCATGCCATGTTTACAACAATTCTATATGATTTTGGTATGATTTTATTAGAACTATCCCGGACTAACGCTGTTTTTAGCAGAACTACCATGGTGTCTTTTTTTTTGTGCAGAAATAAAAGTTCTCAGAATGGGCTGAAAATTTACGGAGAATATTTTTGGAAAATATAAAAAATACTGGAATGAAAAGATATCGGAGAGGAGTCCCGAGGCAACCACAAGGGTGGAGGGTGCCCCCCCCTAGGGCACGCCCCCTGCCTTGTCGTCGCCTCGTGGGCCCCCTTGACTTGTCCCCGACGCCAACACCTCCTATAAATACCAAAACCTCCAGAAATAAACCTAGATCGGGAGTTCTGCCACCGCAAGCCTCTGTAGCCACGAAAAACCAATCGGGAGCCCGTTCCGGCACCCTGCCGAAGGGGGAAACCATCACCGATGGCCGTCTCCATCATCCCGACGGTCTCCATGATGAGAAGGGAGTAGTTCACCCTCGGGGCTGAGGGTATGTACCAGTAGCTATGTGTTTGATCTCTCTCTCTCTCGTGTTCTTGATTTGGCACGATCTTGATGTACCGCGAGCTTTGTTATTATAGTTGGATCATATGGTGTTTCTTCCCTCTCTATCTATTGTTGTGATGAATTGAGTCTTGCTCTTTGAGGTTTCGTTATGTTGGATTGAGTATTGGATTTGAGAACACTTGATGTATGTCTTGCGATGGTATATCTGTGGTGACAATGGGATGTTCTATTGATTCACTTGATGTATGTTGTGGCACTCAACTCGCGGATTCCTGAGGTGACATTGGGGTAATCTATGCATAAGGGTTGATGAACGTTTTCGTCCTACGTTCTCCGATAGAAACTTTGGAGTGATTCTTTGTTGCACGTTGAGGGATTGTTATATGATCTAATTATGTTATCATTGTTGAGAGAACTTGCACTAGTGAAAGTATGAACCATAGGCCTTGTTTTCAAGCATTGCAATACCGTTTTCGCTCACTTTTGTTACTAGTTACCTTGCTGTTTTTATATTTTCAGATTACAAAAACCTATATCTACCATCCATATTACACTTGTATCACCATCTCTTCGCCGAACTAGTGCACCTATACAATTTACCATTGTATTGGGTGTGTTGGGGACACAAGAGACTTTTTGTTATTTGGTTGCAGGGTTGTTTGAGAGAGACCATCTTCATCCTACGCCTCCCACGGATTGATAAACCTTAGGTCATCTACTTGAGGGAAATTTGCTACTGTCCTACAAAACTCTGCGCTTGGAGGCCCAACACGAGTCTACAAGAAGAAGGTTGCATAGTAGACATCACTTGTGACCCCGTAGGTCGGTAAATCATAGACATGAATGAAACCCCTCCGTTCAATGACCGATAGCGGAAGCGTGGACATCCATATCGGTCCCTATGATTACACGAATGATATTCGAGTGAACCTTTGGTTATCATGTGATGTTCCCTTTGCTTCATGATACTTTACAAAACCCGGTGTGCATCGGTATCCTCCTGAGTCATCACCATGCTCACTATACCATTGCTCCCGTTACCAGTTTTGTTCTTCTTTCTCATTGACGTGTTCTGGCATCCCCGTGACGTAGTCACATGTGTCTGGCCAGACGATGATGGATGCTGTCACACCGAGAGGGCCCTAAGAATATCTCTCCATCGTCGGAGGAGCAAATCCCACTCTTGAGCTTTCCGGTCATGATGAGGACATCCCTACTATTGTTCCATCTCCACCTCATGATGTGGAACAACCAATTGCTGCAAAGAAGAAGTCCAATGATGAAATCAGAATTGGACCTATTACAAGAGCCCGTGCAAAGCTAATAGAACAACAGGTGAATTTGCTCCTAATAGAATTGATTACTGTCTTAATGAGAATTGTTTACTGCCTAAATCTTTGTATATTTGTATGGTCAGATTCATTGGAGAAGAAGGCATAGCACAAGGGAGCGAGGAGAAGCAGCATTTGGAGCTAGATGTGGAGTACAAGCAAGAAGGGAGCGCGAGGGAGGAGAGGGAGGCCGGCGCTCAAGCTTGCAAGGAGAACACCACGTGAGGAGTACTTGGCATGCCACCACATATGGCTGAACCCAACATGGGTCAGTTTGTATCTTAATCAGTTGGGTCGAACCAAGTTGAGTTCTGGTCCAGGTCGGCTGCCCCAAGGCCAGCCACCCCTCACCCCTTAAATACATCTCTAGGCGCATAGGAGAGATTAGACCACGTTAAAATTAAACCCTAGTTTCGTTGAACTTGCTATCAAGCATTCATCTAAAATTGCATCTCCAATTCGTATCGATCTGGAGACTTGAACTACAAGTTGAGTGTAATCTTCTGTTCCATTGGGAATTAGTGGATTGCAATTACACAGTTTCGTGGTCGACGGTACGTTGCGTAAGTGTGTGGAGTCATGAATATCCGAAGAGTAGAGAGCTGTTGCATTGGCATCAGGGATCTAGCGCGGAGAGATCATCTGCGACACCAAGTTATCTATCATCATCATCATTACCACCACCAGCTTACTGAGAAGATCGGGCCACCCCATATCATCTTGGTATCAGATTTCCAGTGTTGCCTCGGTAAGCATCCACCAAATCCATCCATAGTCTAGTTTTGTTTTCGTCCTATACAGAAAAAGCCTCACGTAAAAATATTAGGGTTCTTAGATGTGTGCCATAGCCTAGATTGCATCGAAGTCCTTGTTTTAGTCTGCTGGTCGTTGTGTTCTTCCTCGTTGATCCGATCTGTTTTTTCGTAGGAGTCTAGGTTTCCAAGTTGTTTTTCTTTTTCGTTGTTGGTTTGGAGTCCGAGTTGAACCCTAGCTGCAGCGCGTGCGTCCTGTTTTGTTGACCAAGTTCTTAACCGAGTCGGTCTGCCACAGCTGCCAATTCTTTTCCTTTCTACTCTTTCTTATTCCGAGTCCACATAGCGCCCTGTTCCAGTCCGTTGCAAATTTAACCACAGCCTTTCGATACATAGGTGACTAGGAGCTTTCCTACGAGACTAGTTTCTTCCGCTCGACGGGCTGCTCATTAGGTTTATCAGTGCATCATTTTCTGCCATGTTGAAAAATTCTCCGCGGTGCGACATATTGTGGCCGCAAAAGCAAAGAGGAGAGAGAAAAAACAGAGGAAAAAGAGAGAAAAGAGATACAAAAGAGAACAAAAAGAGCAATATCAAAGTGGTGACATTGGGAGGCCTGGTTTATTTTTGTGCACTTGTAGATTGAGCAATCTTGTGCCTGTGTTTTGAGCTTAACTAGCGTCTCTCTTGTGCATCGCAGCATCAATTTTCATAGTTGCTTTGCCCCATTTATCTCCACTGCATGAGTTTCCTTGGGTGTGTATCACACGATCAACACTAGGACTTGTCTTCGGTGTAGTTAGGATACTATACCTATAGCTCCACCATATAATCCTGCTTTGTCGTGTGATTGCTCTTATACCCTGGTATTCACTTCATCACATCCGTGCACTGGTCATCTATCCGAACGGGTATGCATTACTATTCACTTTGGAACGGTAAGATTCACCTTTCTTGTCAGTTTTTGAGTGAGTTGTGAGTGTTCCACCAAAACGATTTTTGATTTAGTGCACTAACCTGCTAATCATGTCTGAGAATGGTGTTAATGTCATGCAGAAAAAGGATGGTGATGAGTGTGTTACATGGAGGGAATATGAAGCTCTCCACGATCATTTGACAGGGGTTATCAATAGATCCACTGACAATATTGATGCTAATATTCAAGCTATACAAATGAAAGTGGATGCAACTGAAACTATAGTCAATGCTATGCAAACACAAGTCAATGATCTCCAAACAAGCATACAACAATTGACAACTTCAGTCAATGGGCTGCATGTAGCTATTGAGCAACGCCAACATGAGGGCCATGGAGATGATGATAGTGTCCATGGAGACAATGAAAACATGATGGGCAATAATGGCCGTGGGCGTGGCTTTCAAGGGCATGGTCGCCCACCACCACTTGGTGCTCGGCGTGTACCACTTCAGGAGGATGATGGCTTGGGCAAGCCTAAGTTCACAATTCCCAGATTTGAAGGCTCCACTGATGTAGAAGAGTACCTCACTTGGGAGCTCAAGATGGAGAAATTATGGCGTTTGCATGACTACACTGAAGATAGAAAGATCAAGCTTGCTTCCTTAGAATTCGATGGTTATGCTTTGCGTTGGTGGGATAGCATTGTGCGCAAATGATGAGAAGACAATGAGTTACCTATTCTTACATGGCGCAATATGAAGGAGATCATGCGAGCTCGTTTTGTTCCCACTAATTACTTGCGGACAGTTTATGATAAATTGACACAATTGAAGCAAGGTTCCATGACGGTTGATGCATATTACATGGAGATGGAGATGTTGCTGCAGCGTGCATGAGTTAGAGAATCTGCTGAGATGACTATGCAACGTTTTCTCCATGGGCTGAAATATAACATCAAGGGTATTGTTAGGCATCACCGATACAATACAATGAACGAGCTGCTACATCATGCAAGAGAAGCTAAGTCCCAGTTGGCCGAAGAAGCTCAAATTAAAGACCGTTATGCTACAGCTGGGCGGTTCTCCAACAGAACACAGCCGCCCCCTTACACGCCTAGTGAGGGCGCTGCCAGCCGCCCCTCTTCTTCTACAACAAAACCAGCCTCCACTGTTTCACAATCAAAGAAACCTACTACTCCTGCTGCTAGCTCAGGTTCCAACATGTCTACAGCCTGTAATTGAGATATGCTATGTCATCCATGTGGAGGCAAGGGACACTTCAAGAGAGAGTGCCCAAACAGAAAAGTGATGATTGTTAATGATGACAACGAGTATGAGACTGGAGAAGATGCTGATCCTTATGCTTCCGATGAAGATGATTATACTAGTGAGGTCGGCATGGATGCTTTTGCTTCTCCAGCACCTACTATTGTTGTATCACAGCGTGCTCTTAGTGTGCAGCCACATGCTGATTCCCAACGCTGTAATTTGTTCCAAACAAAAGCAGTAGTTGGTCCAAACAAAGCTTGCAAAGTAATTATTGATGGAGGTAGCTACCGCAATCTTGCAAGCAAAGAATTATGTGCCAAGCTGAATTTGAAGTATTTGCCTCATCCAAACCCATACTACATACAATGGCTGAGTGACAATGGAGAGATGAAGGTGCATCATATGGTGCGTGTGAATTTTGAGATAGGACCATACAAGGATTCCATTGAGTTTGATGTGGTTCCTATGACTGTTTGCCATCTATTGTTGGGTCAGCCATGGCTGTATGATCGCCATGTGCAACACAATGGCCGCGCCAACACTTATCACTTGGAGTTCAAGGGCAAGAAAATAAATCTACAGCCTATGTCACCACAGCAAATTGTGAATGAGTCTCGTTAGAAAATAGAAGTGAATATCGAATAGCCACCTGCACGAGAGAACAATGTAATAGTCGTGAGTGACAATATAACGAAAAGTGCGAGAGAGCCTAGTTTGCTTATATTAGCCACCAAAGAAGACATGAGAGAATTTAGAGAGGATCCTACAGCCATGCCTCTTGTGCTTATGTACAGAGGCGAGGTTTTAGGTTCTAATGATATGCAACCTGTTTCTCTTGGTGTGTCTATTGTTTTGCAGGAATATGGCGATGTGTTTCCGGAGGAGGTACCAGCGGGGCTGCCACCATTGCGTGGAATTGAGAACCAAAGTGATCTCATACCAGGCGCCACCCTCCCCAACCAAGCACCATACAGGACCAACCCCGAAGAAACGAAGGAAATACAAAAGCAAGTGCAAGCACTACTAGACAAAGGGTTTATTCGTGTTTCTCTTAGTCCTTGTGATGTTCCTGTTATTTTGGTGCCTAAGAAAGGTGGTACATGGCGCATGTGCGTAGATTGTAGAGCTATTAACAACATCACTATTCGATATCGTCATCCTATTCCACGCTTAGAGGATATGTTAGATGAATTGAGTGGTGCTGCTGTTTTCTCTAAAATTGATTTGCGTAGTGGTTATCATCAAATTAGGATGAAAGAAGGGGATGAATGGAAAACTGCTTTCAAAACTAAATTTGGTTTATATGAGTGGCTAGTTATGCCTTTTGGTCTTACTAATGTACCTAGTACATTCATGAGATTAATGAATTATGTTTTGAGAGAGTTTATTGGTCGTTTTGTGGTTGTATATTTTGATGACATACTTATTTACAGCCGTAATGAATCTGAACATTGTGATCATATTAGACAAGTTTTCCAAGTGTTGCATGATGCTAAATTGTATGCTAATCTTGAGAAGTGCACATTTGCAAAAGATAAGATCATATTTCTGGGATACGTTGTATCTAAGCATGGAGTAGAAGTAGATTCATCTAAAATTGAAGCAATTCAATCTTGGCCTACTCCCATGAATATTAGTCAAGTACGAAGTTTTCACGGTCTTGCTGGTTTCTATCGGCGTTTTGTGAAAGGCTTTAGTACTATTGCTGCACCATTGAATGAATTAACTAAGAAATGAGTGCCTTTTGTTTGGGGCACTGCACAAGATCATGCATTTGATGAGCTAAAACGTTTGCTTACTTCTGCACCATTACTTGCACTACCAGATTTTTCTAAGCAATTTGAAGTTGAATGTGATGCTAGTGGTATAGGAATTGGTGGTGTGTTGATGCAAGAAGGTAGACCTATTGCTTATTTTAGCGAGAAACTTTCTGGTTCTAGCTGTTTATGACAAAGAATTGTATGCGCTTGTTAGATTTCTTGAGGTTTTGATGAGGACATCCCTACTATTCTTCCATTTCCACCTCATGATGTTGACCAACCAATTGCTGCAAAGAAGAAGTCTAATGATGAAATCAGAATTGGACCTATTACAAGAGCCCGTGCAAAGCTAATAGAACAACAGGTGAATTTACTCCTAATAGATTCTGATTATTTCATTAATGAGAATTGTTTACTGCCTAAGTCTTTGTGTGTTTGCATACTCAGGTTCATGGGAGAAGAAGGCATAGCACGAGGGAACGAAGAGTTGAAGCAGCTAGAGCAAGACGTGGTGATCATGCACATGGACGCAGGGGAGGAGAGGGAGGCCGGCAACCAGCATGAGGAGGAGGACACCACGCAGGAGGCCACATATGGCGCACCACCAAGTGCTTGTGCGCCATACACATAAGGCCTGCGCGCCTAGTTGGCTGCACCCAACCATTGGGTCAGTTTGTATTAGTTTGAGTCGAACTAAGTCGGTTTGGGCTGAAACCAAGTTGGGTTTGAGTCTGGTTTGAGTGGTGGACGCCCCCACCTCTATAAGTACTCTTGGGGCGCCCACAATTAGGGAGAGACCACGTTAAAATTAAACCCTAGTTTCGTTGAACTTGCTATCAAGCATTCATCTGAAATTGCATCTCCAATTCATATCGATCTGGAGATTTGAACTACAAGTTGAGTGTAATCTGCTGTTCCATTGGGAATTAGTGAATTGCAATTATACCGATTCATGGTCGATGGCTACGTTGCGCAAGTGTGTGAAGTCGTGAATATCCGAAGGGTAGAGAGCTGTTGCATTGGCATCAGGGATCTAGCGAGGAGAGATCATCAGCGACGCCCAGTTATCTATCATCATCATCATACCACCACCAGCTTACTGAGAAGATCGGGCCACCCCATATCAGGTTTGGCAACATTATTTGTGGCTAAAAGAATTTATCATACATTCTGATGATGAAGCTTTAAAGTATCTGAAAGCTCAACCTAACTTGCATAGGCGCCTAGCTAAGTGGTTGAGTTCATTGAGTCATTTCTCTACATAATTAAGCATAAGAAAGGGAAAGATAATGTTGTTGCAGATGCTCTATCTAGGAAGAACATGTTATTGACACATCTAGATGTTAAAATTCCTGGTTTAGAGAGCTTGTGTGATTTGTATGCAACTGATCATGATTTTACTGAACCATATCGTTTGTGTATGCTTAGAAACGCATGGGACAAGTATCACATACATGCTAGATTTTTGTTTCGTGCTAACAAACTATGTGTTCCAGAATCGTCGGTGCGTTTGCTCTTGTTGCAGGAATCACATGCAGGAGGATTGATGGGTCACTTTGGGCGTGAGAAGACGTTGCTCATGCTCGCTGATCATTTTTATTGGCCCAAGATGAGGCACGACGTGGACAGATTTGTTAGGCGCTGCATTGTATGCAACACGTCCAAGTCCAAGCTGAAGCCTCACGGTTTGTATATGTCACTACCTGCTCCTACCACACCATGGGAAGATCTTAGTATGGATTTTGTGTTAGGTTTGCCACGCACTAAAAGAGGTCATGATAGTATATTTGTGGTAGTGGATAGATTCTCTAAGATGGCATACTTTATTGCATGCCACAAAAGCGACGATGCGTCGCACATTGCTAATCTGTTTTTCAGGGACATTGTACGCTTGCATGGAGTGCCCAAGACAATTGTTTCTAACAGGGACGTGAAGTTTATGAGGTACTTCTGGAAGACACTATGGGGCAAGCTGGGAACGAAGTTGTTGTTCAGCACTACATGTCATCCCCAAACTGATGGTCAAGCGGAGGTAGTGAATAGAACATTGTCACAATTGTTGCGAGCTATGATCAAGAAAAATCTGCGTGAGTGGGAGGAGTGTTTGCCACATGTTGAGTTTGCATATAACAGAGCGGTGCACACTACTACCCAGCTTTGTCCTTTTGAGGTGGTGTATGGTTTCAAACCAATCACACCACTAGATTTGCTGCCTCTTCCATTGCATGAGAGAGTAAATAT
This sequence comes from Thinopyrum elongatum, assembly GCA_011799875.1. Classification (NCBI taxonomy): domain Eukaryota; kingdom Viridiplantae; phylum Streptophyta; class Magnoliopsida; order Poales; family Poaceae; genus Thinopyrum; species Thinopyrum elongatum. Next base: position 579,082,186 of record CM022300.1, on the reverse strand, counting down.
GGAGGCATCAAAAAGAGCACATTATGTGAAGAAAATTCATGAGAAGACACGAGAGGCTATTGAGAAGAAAGGCAAGAACATTGCTGCTGCAAGAAACCGATCAAGAAAGCAAGTTTTGTTTCAGCCTGGAGATATGGTTTGGGTGCAATTGCGCAAGGATAGGTTCCCACAGCTGAGGCGTTCCAAGTTGCGGCCGTGTGGTGCTAGTCCTTACAAGGTGCTCGCCAAGATAAATGACAATGCCTACTCGATTGATTTTCCTATTGCTGAGTTTGGTGGCGTTAGCAACAGCTTCAACGTTGCTGATTTGTCACCATATGATGGAGAAGACCTTGGAGCATCGAGGTCGACGCCTTTTGAAGGGGGGGGGAGATGATGAGGACATCCCTACTATTGTTCCATCTCCACCTCATGATGTTGAACAACCAATTGTTGCAAAGAAGAAGTCCAATGATGAAATCAGAATTGGACCTATTACAATAGCCCGTGCAAAGCTAATAGAACAACAGGTGAATTTGCTCCTAATAGAATCTGATTACTGTCTTAATGAGAATTGTTTACTGCCTAAATCTTTGTATATTTGTATGGTCAGATTCATTGGAGAAGAAGGCATATCACAAGGGAACGAGGAGAAGCAGCATTTGGAGCTAGACGTGGAGTACAAGCAAGAAGGGAGCGCGAGGGAGGCCGGCGCTCAAGCCTGGAAGGAGAACACCATGTGAGGAGTACCTGGCACGCCACCACATATGCTGCCGCGCGCCATAGTGTGTTGGGCCTACGTGTCCATATGGCTGAACCCAACATGGGTCAGTTTGTATCTTAATTAGTTGGGTCAAACCAAGTTGAGTTCTGGTCCAGGTCGGCTGCCCCAAGGCCAGCCGCCCCTCACCCCTTAAATACCTCTCTAGGCGCATAGGAGAGATTAGACCACGTTAAAATTAAACCCTAGTTTCGTTGAACTTGTTATCAAGCATTCATCTGAAATTGCATCTCCAATTCGTATCGATCTGGAGATTTGAACTACAAGTTGAGTGTAATCTGCTGTTCCATTGGGAATTAGTGAATTGCAATTACACCGTTTCGTGGTCGACGGCTACGTTGCGCAATTGTGTGGAGTCGTGAATATCTGAAGGGTAGAGAGCCGTTGCATTGGCATCAGGGATCTAGCGAGGAGAGATCATCGGCGACACCAAGTTATCTATCATCATCATCATCATTACCACCACCAGCTTACTGAGAAGATCGGGCCACCCCATATCCGGGCCACCCCATATCAGGTCACTTGTCAAACTTTCCGGTGTGCCTGAAAGTTGTCGTTATGATCACCTTGTTACAGATGACATTTGAGCAACCCCGAAGCCCACCGTACGGTAGGAAGTGATGGAGACACTCTCATGGTATGGGGAACTAAAACACATGCTAACACTCCGTGTTATAACAGATGATTTCAGACGATATAATCACATAACAGACAAGTATTGGGTCGATTCAATATGATCGTTCTTCCAACGTCATAATCTCAAAGTTGTTTTAGGACTTATCGTTTAACACTTTAAACGATATCCTAAGATACGGAAAACGTGATCACAAACAATACTTGAGCCAGTCTTAGAGGCGAGACCGGGAACCTATTGTTACCATTTATCATTCCACACGCGCATATGAGTTTTCCACTGAATCGCATATTCCAGGATCATAGCAGTTATAGCATGGAACATAAACTCTTAACTATGAATATGAAATATAATAATACAATATTATTGACTCTAGAGCATATTTCCAACACATATATGCTAAGTTTAGATGGTGTCGGACAGCCCAAACATACAAGTTTGAGGAGTCTGATTGGGTGACAATTTCGTGACCGGGTAATGACCGGACCGTCTGTCCGAACATATCGGGAGATTTGAGGGGTCTAGATTTAGATGCTCTAACAATCCTAATAACAATGAATACCTAATAACAATGAACACATGAAAGAACCGTCACCACGACATGAAACAAAGGCCCCTTGTATTGTAGAAACAAAAGTCCTGTAGAAAATTTTGAAGCCACCATCTCCTCCTCAACATGAGAATCTTCTATCCAAGATGTTCAAAAAATAGAATTTCTTCTAAAAAAATCATAAATGTTTGTGTTGAAAATGTTTTCTAAATTTGTGTGCGTTTAACTAGAAACAAAAAACGTTAGTAAAGTGAAAAGGTGTTGTCCATAGTATGGTTTGGGTTTTCTCGGGGGTGGTAATAGGCTGGCCTAGTCTTGACATGGATGTGTGTCCGTTGAAGGGTTCAATGCAAGTAGAAAGCATGTATGTTGTTCAGAAATCAAATGGAGGCCCATTTAGGGCTTCGGCTTTGTGATAGTTAATGTTTAATTTCAGTTTTTATTTTTATTTTCTTTTCTCAAATTCATAGACATTTTTTGAGTTCACACACATTTAGGAAATTTTTAAATATACCAAAGTTTTTTTGACTTCGTGATTTGTTTTTAATTTGTCAGCATTTTTATATTCCCAAACATTTATTAAATTCCTGTTCTTAAATTCGAGAACATATTATCATATGCGCAGACATTTTCTTAAATTCATAATTATTTCATTAAAAGTACAATTTTAAAAATATTTTCCAAATTTAAATCTTTTTTCTAATTCGCAAACATTTTTTCAAACTCGCGAACATTTTTCTTATACATAATCGTTTTTATTAATCACAAACATTGTTTCAAATTTGCGAATGTTTTTCCTAAATTATAAATGTTTTTCATTTCTTGAACATTTTTTCAATTTTGTCAAGATAAGAAAAAGACATGAAAATAATGACAAAAAATAGGTGTCGTACACACAGCGCCCCATATTGGGCAGCCATAAGCCACGCATTTGGGCGCTCGCCAACACCCTACGTACCGGGCGACATTTCCTATTTGGCGCTTCAGGCACCTCTCGGCCATATCAGTTGAAAAAAGAAGAGGAAAATTCCTACCAGCCAGAATCTGGAAGTGAAGTGAAGCTGCGGGCGATGATGGACTGGTCCCATGCTATTGAGGCATATTCTACAAACGGGCGCACATCCCCACTCTCGCGCTGGGCCGGCCCATCTATTTTTTTCTTGTTTTAGTCCGCTAAAAAAGCTCGTGAACTGAATCAAACCTGCGACCTCCTGCATTAACACGCACTACAGTAACCACACCACGAACTAACCCAAAGTGATTACTAGCATGTTTTTCTTTCCTTTCTTCTTTCTTCTTTTCTTTTTCCTTTTTTATTTTCTTATTTTTCATTTTCTTCTTCCTGGTTCGATGAACTGTTTCAAATTCGTATTTTTTCAAATCAATGAATTGATGAATGTTTTTAAAATTTTGATGAACTTTTTTTGAATCGATGAACTTTGTTTCAAATTCAATGAACTTTTTCAATTCCAATGAAAAAAATTCTTTAAATTTGATAAACTTTTTCAAAATCCATGAGCTTTTGTAAACTTTATTGTCTTTTTTTCCAAATTCGAAGAATGTTTTTCAAATTGATGTACTTTTTTTCAAATTCAATGAAATTTTTTCAAACCGATGATTTTCTCAATTTCATGAACTTTTTTTTCACAATCCATTACATTTTTTTAATTCATGATCTTTCTCTTTTTTGCATTTTTTTTCTTTTTTATCATTTTTTCTTCGAAAGTCAATGATTGACTGCCCAACTGTCAACCGTGACCTGTAAATGCGATTGAGCGAACCAGGAATGTGATCGAGCGCTCGCCATGTACATGGGCCAGCCCACAAACGATGGTGCGTGGGCGTCAGAAAGCTTTACTTGTGCTGGACACGCCGAATAGAAGCTCCCGCGCTCGGCAATACTTTGTCTCGCCTGCTGCGAGACAACCTATTTTGATTCAGCGCAATTCTTTTTCTGATTTATTTTTTTAATACTCAAATTCATGAGGTGTTTTAATTTTTTTTTCCAAGTTTAAGACCTTTGCCCAAATGCGTGAACTTTATCCAAATTCATGATTCTTTTTCAAATTTATGTTTTTTTTTAAATTTTGATGAGTCAACATGTCAAACGGTCAGTGGTCAAAGGGTCAACAGTCAACGTGCAATGATCAAGCGAACGGTCGGTATTTATTTGCTGGCCCAACTGATCACACCCGCTAGAGCTGGTTCATGCGACCAATGCCTTAAGCACCGCTTAGGAGTACTCGCGAGATAGAACATAATTTAAAAATGTCATAAATATTTCTTTTTAAGGCTATAAAAAAATAAGTGTTCACTTGTTCAATTGATATGTTCATCAATTTTTTAAATTGTTATTACAATGTAAAACTCGATGTTCACGTAATTAAAACAAAACGTTCCGTATAATTCAAAAAATGTTCCGTACAATTCAAAAAATGTTCATGACATTTATAAAAATCATACATTTCAAAATATGTACGTGACATTTTAAAGAATTATTTATAGCATGGGAAAAAATGTTCACGTAGTTTCAAGAAATATGTTTTCTACCATTTAAGAAAATATTCTATGTGTATATGAAAAATGTTTAGCGTGTATCATGGAAAAGAATCATGTGTATACAAAAAATGCTCAATATGTATTAAAACAATTGGCATGTATTCGACAAAAAATAAAAAGGTAAAAATGAAAAAGGAACGAAAAAAAATCAAATGAACTGATAAGAAAAAAACATAGAAACAAAGAATAAGAAAAAAACTGCACGAAAGCTTCTATAACCAACCCAACTGATGCATAAAAGAGGAATTCCCTATGCGATGCTCACCGCAATGTAATGTCGCTGAAATGCACAGGGGATGTGCGAGACAGCAACGGAGTGGCCCGTCCATCAGCTAGTGTAGCATCCTGAACCAGTTTTTTCCCTGTTGGTTTCTTGTACCGGTTTTTTCTTCTTCTTTTTTCCCTTTTTTTGTTTCATTTTTTCCAAATATCAAAATTTTCAAGAATTGTTTGGAATTTGAAAAAATTGTTTGTTTTCCCCAATTTTATTCATGTTTGCAAAAAATGTTCACAAATTTCAAAATCTTATCACATTTTTTGAACAAATGTTCACATTCTTAAAGATGTTTTTTGAAAAAATTGCAAAAAATGCATGTAGCAAGTAGATGTACTCCCTCTATCCATATATATAAGGCCTAATGTGTTTTTTGAGCCTAAGTTTGAGCACATGTTGGAGCAATAATATATGACATGCAAGTTACATAAAGCATATCGTCAAATTCGTACATGAAATGAGCTTGAGATTACGCCTTTGTAGTCGACAATGACGTCCCCTTGCACTGAACGCACATCATCAAAAGACCTGGCCTAAATTCAGAAAAAATGCGAGCACCGGTGTATAGGACTTAAGCCCTGATGGGTTAGTGAGAATAGTGTTTTCTTTTTGTTTTATATTTGAGAGAAAGAATAATGTTTTGTAGACGCTTGGGTTCACAAGAGGCCGCTGGCTGGTTCGTCGGGCTTGACCACTATTCTGATAATTAGGCCCATTTCCTAATTTTGGCCCAGCTTTCCTATCCTCCTCAGTTTCGTCTTTTTTACTGATGAAAAAGAAATCGTCGTTTAGTTTAGTTCAGAAAGGTAAATCGATCCTCCTGGAACACTGTAACACCCCCAGTGGTTAGCCACAGTAATTCCATTTTGATAATGCCAAGTCAGCATGATTAACAGTGCATGATCATCAGTAGCATCATATTGCATTTCAACTCCTAAGTCAAAATTCAGATTTAAACTAAAGGGGAAAATAAAAGTTGTCCAAACCTGAAACCTAAAATGTGCCTCATGTTGCAAATATTCCCATAGCATTTATAAAAATGATTGCAACATTTATTTGAATTATAAAAGGACTCAAACAGCAAGAAACAGTAGGGAGATAGCACTATTTAATCTTTTTCAATTAAATAAAATCAAAACAAAAAGATATGGACACCAAACCAATTTCTAGCAGTGACTAATGTTGCACTGGGATTTATGGACCAGTTCTTATATTTTACAAAAGTCCATAAGTAGCCTAAACATTTTTGCAAAACAGAAAAGTAATGAATAAAGAAAAAAAAAGAAAAACAAAGGAAAAATAAAACAAAAGACAATAGGAAAATAAAACAGAAAAATAAAAGAAGCCCCTTCCCCCTTGGACCAACTGGGCCGTGGCCCAGCTGGACCACCAGGCCGGCCCACCTACCCCCACTTAACCCCCCAGCCAGAAAACCCTAGCCCACCGACGCCATTTCCCCCCTCCCGATCCACTCTCTCCCTCTCCCCTGGATCGAGATCCAGGGAGAGGAGGCCGCCGCCGCCGCCACCTCGCCGCGCGTCGACGCCGTCGCCGGACCCCGCCACCACCTCGCCGTCCTCCTCGTTCCTCCCTTCACCGACGGCCTCCCCAGGCCGCGCCTCGCCCTTGCGCCCCTCGCCCGACGCCCGCCGACGCCCGTCGCCACCCTGACCTCGAGCCCGACGCCCCCTTCTCCAACGCCGTCGCTATGCGCCACCTCACCGTCGCCCGAAGCCGTCCCCGACGTCGCCCCTCCACCTCGCCGGCCGTCCCCGACCGCCTCCCCGAGCCGCTTCATCGCGCCTCGCCGAACCCGCTCCCCTGCTCGCCGGTGAGGCCCGGCCTCCCCTTTCCCCCTTCCCCGTCGCTCGTCCCGGCCAGCGGCCGCTCACGCTAGCGCGCGCGCCCGTGCGCCAGCCTCTCCTCGCCGCGCACTGCAGCTGCTGCGCACGCACGCGCCGCATCGCCGCCGCGGCCCGCGTCGGCGCCGTCCCGCGTCCCTGTCCCCGGCCGACCCCGTCGCCGCGCCCCGCCCGCAACCGCGCGCGCTCGCCCGCACGCCCTCCTGCGGCCACCCCGCGCTGCCGCGCACCACCCCCCTCCCGCACGCGCTGCCGCGCGCCGCGCCCGCACGTCCGTGGCCTCATGCCACTGACGGGTGGGGCCCTGCCACCCCCTGTGCCACTGGCCCGTGGGGCCGTACACCCCCTGGCCTAATGACGAACGGGGCCCACGCCCAAAAGTGGAAAAAAAATAATAAATAAAAAGAAAAATAGTTAGTTAAATAAATAATTAATTAGTTAATTAATTAAGTTAATTAACCCTGTTTAGATTAATCTAATTAGTTAATTAGTTTAATTAAATATTAGTTAACCCTAATTAACCTAACCAGTCTATGACATGTGGGACCCACGTGTCAGGACGCATGCTGATGTCATGCTGACGTCATGATGACGTCAGCATACACTGTTTTGGATAATGTTCTGGATAATTCGAATTATAATTAAATAAAATTCCAGAAATTGATAAAAGCTTTAGAAAATCATATCATTTAAACCGTAACCCGGATCGAAATACTTTCTACATGAAAGTTGCTCAGAACGACGAGACGAATCCGAATACGCGGTCCGTTCGTCCGCCACACGTTTCTAACTATCCGAACATGCAACCGTTCCCCTCCGGTCATCTGTCTGACAAATGCCCGGAACCGGGAAAACATTCCCGGATGGATTCCCCCTTCCTCGGTGACGTGCAACCATACGTTAGGACACACCCGACACTGCGTACTGCCATGTCATACTTTGTGTTGCTCATATTTGCTGTGTATTTATACTGTTTCCTCCCCCTCTTCTCTCTCGTTAGACCCCGACGCAGTTCCCGGTACCGACGCAGCTCAGGAGACCGACAACACCATTGGCAACCTTGCCCTTGCTGCCGAGCAACCAGGCAAGCCCCCCCTTTGATCATCCCGATATCGCCCATTCTATTTCTCATGCTTGCATTAGAATTGCTGCTGCTTTACCTATTCTGATGCATAGCCTGTTCATTGTAACCTGCTGTTGATAATTACCTACATATCCTAAACTGTTTAGTCTAGGCTGGGTAGAGACCTATCAGTGACCCCACTTATCCCGACTGCCGCGCTGGATCGTCAGAAGACCCGATCAACGGGATTGAAGACCAGGCCCCGACACCGACATCACCCCCCCTTATGTTGAACGACAACTGCAGCGTTACTATCGAGTGTCGAGGGTGATACCTCGTCAGCAATCCTGATGTTAACTCTGTAGAGCAGCTATTTGGTCGTGGTCATCGAGGGTGATTCCTCCTCTCCACTTCCGATACGACCCTGTCGTACAACACATCAAGTGTGAACTCATCGAGGGTGATTCCTCCTAAGTTCGATTGACGGTTACAATCGAGTGGGCATCCGTCGAGGGTGATACCTCGGATTTCCTTGATGTTATGGACACACGGTTACTGTGACTTTACTGCTGAACCTTGATAGAGACGGGTCGGCCCCGAAGGGGGACCCGAGGAAGCTACTTTTACTACAGGACTGAAGGGACAGGCGGTACCACCCAGTAGAGGTGGACCTGAGTTCCCGACAGTCTTTTACGAGACGGGTTGACCTGGATGGTGCCCGAGTGTTGAATACGAGGCGTGGCCGGGCATTCATGGCCCTTGCCGAAAGTCCTCGAGACGGGGCGACGGGGTCACATCTTTCGTGAGTCTCTGCTCGTTTTCCGCAAGCCCCTAGGCCACATACGATTTGGATATTTGATTCGAGCAGGCCTCTGGTCTGATAGCACTAACCATCACGTGGGCATAGTATGGGCATTCTGCATCGTATGCATCAGCCGAAAGCTCTGTCAGACGTCTAGTTCAGCAGTGCGGCATGGAGTGATTGGCGCCATTGCGGTGGTGCTTGGATCTGGGCCATGTGCGCAACGACCCGGAGGGCGAGGGGCGATGGCCAAGACCCCCTTGCGCTTAGGATGTAGACCGGCGGGGACCTCTCTGCTGAGCCGTAGGTAGGGTTGCGATGTGTTGTTTAGCCGAGGCCGGGCATGACCCAGGAAAGTGTGTCCGGCCGGAGTTAAGCGAGCGTGATGGGTAAGTTGGTGCACCCCTGCAGGGAAGAACACTTCTATCGATAGCCGGTCCTACGGTAAAGGACACTCGGAGTTGTATCCCGATCGATACAACTAGAACTGGACCCTTGAGACGTTAACAGGTTGATGACTGTATGGCTCTGGGATTGCTTTCTCGCAGGGAGTCGAGAAAGGATCTCTGGGTGAGGTTGAGACTTAATGATACTACTACATTATATTGTACTGTTCTACTCTCTTCTATTGCTGCAAGACCGCTGAAGATGCTAGTCTTCGATAGGACTAGGCCTTCTCTCTATTCTGGCATTTCTGCAGCCCAGTCCACATATACAGCCTCCCCTTGAAAATGTTGCATATGTAGTGTAGATCCTTGCTTGCTGAGTACTTCTGAGTACTCACGGTTGCTTTGTTTTCCTTTTTCTCCCCATATCAGTTTGACGTGACCAGAGGACGGAGCCCCCTGAGACAGATGCCCCGACGATCGCTACTACTACTACTACCCAGAGGATGGACACTACTACGAGTTGACTGACGACCAGGAGTAGGATCGGAGGGTCCCAGGCAGGAGGCCTTCGCCTTTCGATCGTAGTGTTTTATTTTGCCCCGCCTTTCTAAAGGCCTTTCTGTTTCTATTTCATATCTGTACTCAGATATCTGATGCTTCCGCTGACGCTTGTTCGCAAGCTTATGTATTCGAGCCCTCGAGGCCCCTGGCTTGTAATATAAAGCTTGTATGACTTTATTTATGTTTTAGAGTTGTGTTGTGATATCTTCCCGTGAGTCCTTAGGCTTGATCGTGTGCATTTGCGTGTATGATTAGCGCGCGATCGGGCCGGGGGCGTCACAAGTTGGTATCAGAGCCGACTGCCTGTAGGAACCCCCTTTCCAATTCCTTGGCCGAAGTTGAGTCTAGAACTTGAAAACTGATTTACTAACTTGGTTGTGTGGCTTACGGGCCCACGTCGCCAATTGGGTGGTATTAGTATCTTTTATTCCTCATCTTTACTCTGGGACTCTGACCTCTCTTCCTTTCGGGTTAACTAAAGTTTACTAACGCCGACACTTAGGATCTCGTAATTCTCGTCCACCCGGAGAGCTGGATATATGTGCGATTTCCCTGACATTGATCTGATTAGTCTGATAATCATTTTCCTTTCCATTGTTTTGTTTAACCTTTCTCTCCGAGATCGGTTATACTTCTCCTTGTCTTTTGACAATCATGAGTTTCCTCTGTTTTAGATGGATCGTTTGTTTCCACCACACCCTGCGACGCAGCTACCAGCTGTTCGAGCAGGGATACATCCAGAGTACATTCTTTATCCACTGGGGCACATGTCAAACTGTTACAATGCCCCAGTACTTTCTCCTCCAGATACCCGCAAAGACTTTGTGATTTATTGTGATGCATCCCGTGAAGGATTAGGCTGTGTCCTAATGCAAGAGCGTAAAGTGATTGCCTATGGCTCTCGTCAGTTGCGACCGCATGAAGAGAATTATCCGGTACATGATCTAGAACTAGCGGCTGTGATCTATGCATTGCAGTTGTGGCGACATTACCTCCTCGGTAATCGTTGCGAGATATACACGGATCATAAAAGTCTGAAGTACTTGTTCACCCAGCCATCTCTGAACCTCCGTCAGCAAAGATGGATGAAGACCATTGCGGACTATGACTTGGGTATATCCTATACCCCTGGCAAGGCTAATGTGATGGCAGATGCCTTAAGCCGCAAGTCCTATTGCGACAACCTCATGGTTAGGCGAGCTCAACCTCGTCTTTTTGAAGAACTGTGCAAGCTGAATCTGCGTATTGTTCCACAGGGTTCTCTTAATAACCTTGTGATACAACCCGATCTTGAGAAAGCTGTTAAGAATGCGCAAGCTAAAGATGCTGAAGTTGATCTGATGAAGGAAAGTCTTCACCTTGAAAAGTACAGGGATTTCTCGCTGTCTGAAGATGGAACCTTGTATTTCAGAGACCGCATTGTAGTACCTCGCTTCGAGCTTATGACTGACAAAGTCATGAAGGAGGCACATGATACCCCGTTGTCTATTCATCCGGGAAGCACCAAAATGTATCGTGATCTCCGTCAAAGGTACTGGTGGTCCAGAATGAAGCAGGACATTGCTCGTTATGTTGCTGAATGTGATGTGTGTCGTCGCGTTAAAGCAGAACATCAGAAACCAGCTGGAATTCTGCAACCGTTGCCTATTCCTCTATGGAAATGGGATAAGGTTCAGATGGATTTCATTACAGGACTTCCCAGGTCACAGAAGGGTCACGATGCTATTCTTGTCGTCGTCGACCAACTCTCCAAAGTTGCACACTTTCTGCCTGTCAAGGAGACGATCACTGCTAGTCAGTTAGCAGAGTTATATATCTCCAGAATTGTTTCACTCCACGGTATTCCGAAAGAGATCAGTTCAGACCGTGGCAGCATATTCACTGGTCATTTCTGGGAAAGTTTCCAAAAAGCTATGGGAACTCATATTACTTGGAGTTCAGCATATCACCCCCAGTCTCAAGGCCAAGTCGAACGAGTCAACCAAGTGCTTGAATATATGCTTCGAGCTTGTGTTATTTCTTTCGGCAAGAAGTGGGAAGAATCTCTTCCGTATGCCGAGTTCTCTTATAACAACAGCTATCAAGCCAGCTTGAAAATGGCCCCCTTTGAAGTTCTCTATGGACGTAAATGTCGAACCCCTCTGAATTGGTCAGAAACTGGGGAACGACCTCTTGTTGGGCCGGATATTATTCAACACGCCGAAGAACAAGTCCGTATTGCCCGAGAAAATCTTAAGGCGGCTCAGGACCGCCAGAAGAGCAACTATGATCGCAAACGATGGGGTTTGACTTATCAACCTGGTGATCGAGCTTATCTACGTGTCACTCCTATGAAGGGCACTCACCGTTTTGGAATCAAGGGCAAGCTAGCTCCACGCTACATTGGTCCTTTCCGCGTTGTTGCTAGACGTGGTCAAGTGGCGTATAAATTGGAATTGCCGCCGCAATTCTCTCATATCCACGACGTCTTCCATGTGTCGCAACTTCGTAAATGCTTCAAGGAATCTCCACACCGAGCAGTGGATCATGAAATGCTCGAGTTGCATGATGATCTATCCTATAAGGAGCATCCGATCCGCATTCTCGATGAAGCTGAACGTCGGACCCGCCAGAAGGTTACCAAGTTCCTGAAAGTGCAGTGGTCAAATCATACTGAAGATGAAGCCACTTGGGAACGCGAGGATCATCTTCGCAATGAATACCCCGAACTTTTTCCTTCTACTTCTTAATTCTCGGGATGAGAATTCTTGTTAGTAGAGGAGATTTGTAACACCCCCAGTGGTTAGCCACAGTAATTCCATTTTGATAATGCCAAGTCAGCATGATTAACAGTGCATGATCATCAGTAGCATCATATTGCATTTCAACTCCTAAGTCAAAATTCAGATTTAAACTAAAGGGGAAAATAAAAGTTGTCCAAACCTGAAAACTAAAATGTGCCTCATGTTGCAAATATTCCCATAGCATTTATAAAAATGATTGCAACATTTATTGGAATTATAAAAGGACTCAAACAGCAAGAAACAGTAGGGAGATAGCACTATTTAATCCTTTTTCAATTAAATAAAATCAAAACAAAAAGATATGGACACCAAACCAATTTCTAGCAGTGACTAATGTTGCACTGGGATTTATGGACCAGTTCTTATATTTTACAAAAGTCCATAAGTAGCCTAAACATTTTTGCAAAACAGAAAAGTAATGAATAAAGAAAAGAAAAAGAAAAACAAAGGAAAAATAAAACAAAAGACAATAGGAAAATAAAACAGAAAAATAAAAGAAGCCCCTTCCCCCTTGGACCAACTGGGCCGTGGCCCAGCTGGACCACCAGGCCGGCCCACCTACCACCACTTAACCCCCCAGCCAGAAAACCCTAGCCCACCGACGCCATTTCCCCCCTCCCGATCCACTCTCTCCCTCTCCCCTGGATCTCGATCCAGGGAGAGGAGGCCGCCGCCGCCGCCACCTCGCCGCGCGTCGACGCCGTCGCCGGACCCCGCCACCACCTCGCCGTCCTCCTCGTTCCTCCCTTCACCGACGGCCTCCCCAGGCCGCGCCTCGCCCTTGCGCCCCTCGCCCGACGCCCGCCGACGCCCGTCGCCACCCTGACCTCGAGCCCGACGCCCCCTTCTCCAACGCCGTCGCTGTGCGCCACCTCACCGTCGCCCGAAGCCGTCCCCGACGTCGCCCCTCCACCTCGCCGGCCGTCCCCGACCGCCTCCCCGAGCCGCTTCATCGCGCCTCGCCGAACCCGCTCCCCTGCTCGCCAGTGAGGACCGGCCTCCCCTTTCCCCCTTCCCCGTCGCTCGTCCCGGCCAGCGGCCGCTCACGCTAGCGCGCGCGCCCGTGCGCCAGCCTCTCCTCGCCGCGCACTGCAGCTGCTGCACACGCACGCGCCGCATCGCCGCCGCGGCCCGCGTCGGCGCCGTCCCGCGTCCCTGTCCCCGGCCGACCCCGTCGCCGCTCTCCGCCCGCAACCGCGCGCGCTCGCCCGCACGCCCTCCTGCGGCCACCCCGCGCTGCCGCGCACCACCCCCCTCCCGCACGCGCTGCCGCGCGCCGCGCCCGCACGTCCGTGGCCTCATGCCACTGACGGGTGGGGCCCTGCCACCCCCTGTGCCACTGGCCCGTGGGGCCGTACACCCCCTGGCCTAATGACGAACGGGGCCCACGCCCAAAAGTGGGAAAAAAATAAATAAAAAGAAAAATAGTTAGTTAAATAAATAATTAATTAGTTAATTAATTAAGTTAATTAACCCTGTTTAGATTAATCTAATTAGTTAATTAGTTTAATTAAATATTAGTTAACCCTAATTAACCTAACCAGTCTATGACATGTGGGACCCACGTGTTAGGACGCATGCTGATGTCATGCTGACGTCATGATGACGTCAGCATACACTGTTTTGGATAATGTTCTGGATAATTCGAATTATAATTAAATAAAATTCCAGAAATTGATAAAAGCTTTAGAAAATCATATCTTTTAAACCGTAACCCGGATCGAATTACTTTCTACATGAAAGTTGCTCAGAACGACGAGACGAATCCGAATACGCGGTCCGTTCGTCCGCCACATGTCTCTAACTATCCAAACATGCAACCGTTCCCCTCCGGTCATCTGTCTGACAAATGCCCGGAACCGGGAAAACATTCCCGGATGGATTCCCCCTTCCTCGGTGACGTGCAACCATACGTTAGGACACACCCGACACTGCGTACTGCCATGTCATACTTTGTGTTGCTCATATTTGCTGTGTATTTATACTGTTTCCTCCCCCTCTTCTCTCTCGTTAGACCCCGACGCAGTTCCCGGTACCGACGCAGCTCAGGAGACCGACAACACCATTGGCAACCTTGCCCTTGCTGCCGAGCAACCAGGCAAGCCCCCCCTTTGATCATCCCGATATCGCCCATTCTATTTCTCATGCTTGCATTAGAATTGCTGCTGCTTTACCTATTCTGATGCATAGCCTGTTCATTGTAACCTGCTGTTGATAATTACCTACATATCCTAAACTGTTTAGTCTAGGCTGGGTAGAGACCTATCAGTGACCCCACTTATCCCGACTGCCGCGCTGGATCGTCAGAAGACCCGATCAACGGGATTGAAGACCAGGCCCCGACACCGCACATCACCCCCCCTTAGTTGTAACGACACTGCAGCGTTACTATCGAGTGTCGAGGGTGATACCTCGTCAGCACTCCTGATGTTAACTCTGTAGAGCAGCTATTTGGTCGTGGTCATCGAGGGTGATTCCTCCTTCTCCACTTCCGATACGACCCTGTCGTACAACACATCAAGTGTGAACTCATCGAGGGTGATTCCTCCTAAGTTCGACTTGACGGTTACATCGAGTGGGCATCCGTCGAGGGTGATACCTCGGATTACCTTGATGTTATGGACACACGGTTACTGTGACTTTACTGCTGAACCTTGATAGAGACGGGTCGGCCCCGAAGGGGGACCCGAGGAAGCTACTTTTACTACAGGACTGAAGGGACAGGCGGTACCACCCAGTAGAGGTGGACCTGAGTTCCCGACAGTCTTTTACGAGACGGGTTGACCTGGATGGTGCCCGAGTGTTGAATACGAGGCGTGGCCGGGCATTCATGGCCCTTGCCGAAAGTCCTCGAGACGGGGCGACGGGGTCACATCTTTCGTGAGTCTCTGCTCGTTTTCCGCAAGCCCCTAGGCCACATACGATTTGGATATTTGATTCGAGCAGGCCTCTGGTCTGATAGCACTAACCATCACGTGGGCATAGTATGGGCATTCTGCATCGTATGCATCAGCCGAAAGCTCTGTCAGACGTCCAGTTCAGCAGTGCGGCATGGAGTGATTGGCGCCATTGCGGTGGTGCTTGGATCTGGGCCATGTGCGCAACGACCCAGAGGGCGAGGGGCGATGGCCAAGACCCCCTTGCGCTTAGGATGTAGACCGGCGGGGACCTCTCTGCTGAGCCGTAGGTAGGGTTGCGATGTGTTGTTTAGCCGAGGCCGGGCATGACCCAGGAAAGTGTGTCCGGCCGGAGTTAAGCGAGCGTGATGGGTAAGTTGGTGCACCCCTGCAGGGAAGAACACTTCTATCGATAGCCGGTCCTACGGTAAAGGACACTCGGAGTTGTATCCCGATCGATACAACTAGAACTGGACCCTTGAGACGTTAACAGGTTGATGACTGTATGGCTCTGGGATTGCTTTCTCGCAGGGAGTCGAGAAAGGATCTCTGGGTGAGGTTGAGACTTAATGATACTACTACATTATATTGTACTGTTCTACTCTCTTCTATTGCTGCAAGACCGCTGAAGATGCTAGTCTTCGATAGGACTAGGCCTTCTCTCTATTCTGGCATTTCTGCAGCCCAGTCCACATATACAGCCTCCCCTTGAAAATGTTGCATATGTAGTGTAGATCCTTGCTTGCTGAGTACTTCTGAGTACTCACGGTTGCTTTGTTTTCCTTTTTCTCCCCATATCAGTTTGACGTGACCAGAGGACGGAGCCCCCTGAGACAGATGCCCCGACGATCGCTACTACTACTACTACCCAGAGGATGGATACTACTACGAGTTGACTGACGACCAGGAGTAGGATCGGAGGGTCCCAGGCAGGAGGCCTTCGCCTTTCGATCGTAGTGTTTTATTTTGCCCCGCCTTTCTAAAGGCCTTTCTGTTTCTATTTCATATCTGTACTCAGATATCTGATGCTTCCGCTGACGCTTGTTCGCAAGCTTATGTATTCGAGCCCTCGAGGCCCCTGGCTTGTAATATAAAGCTTGTATGACTTTATTTATGTTTTAGAGTTGTGTTGTGATATCTTCCCGTGAGTCCTTAGGCTTGATCGTGTGCATTTGCGTGTATGATTAGCGCGCGATCGGGCCGGGGGCATCACAAGTGGCCCTTGCCGCAAGTCCTCGAGACGGGGCGACGGGGTCACATCTTTCGTGAGTCTCTGCTCGTTTTCCGCAAGCCCTAGGCCACATACGATTTGGATATTTGATTCGAGCAGGCCTCTGGTCTGATAGCACTAACCATCACGTGGGCATAGTATGGGCGTTCTGCATCGTATGCATCAGCCGAAAGCTCTGTCAGACGTCCAGTTCAGCAGTGCGGCATGGAGTGATTGGCGCCATTGCGGTGGTGCTTGGATCTGGGTCATGTGCGCAACGACCCGGAGGGCGAGGGGCGATGGCCAAGACCCCCTTGCGCTTAGGATGTAGACCGGCGGGGACCTCTCTGCTGAGCCGTAGGTAGGGTTGCGATGTGTTGTTTAGCCGAGGCCGGGCATGACCCAGGAAAGTGTGTCCGGCCGGAGTTAAGCGAGCGTGATGGGTAAGTTGGTGCACCCCTGCAGGGAAGAACACTTCTATCGATAGCCGGTCCTACGGTAAAGGACACTCGGAGTTGTATCCCGATCGATACAACTAGAACTGGATCCTTGAGACGTTAACAGGTTGATGACTGTATGGCTCTGGGATTGCTTTCTCGCAGGGAGTCGAGAAAGGATCTCTGGGTGAGGTTGAGACTTAATGATACTACTACATTATATTGTACTGTTCTACTCTCTTCTATTGCTGCAAGACCGCTGAAGATGCTAGTCTTCGATAGGACTAGGCCTTCTCTCTATTCTGGCATTTCTGCAGCCCAGTCCACATATACAGCCTCCCCTTGAAAATGTTGCATATGTAGTGTAGATCCTTGCTTGCTGAGTACTTCTGAGTACTCACGGTTGCTTTGTTTTCCTTTTTCTCCCCATATCAGTTTGACGTGACCAGAGGACGGAGCCCCCTGAGACAGATGCCCCGACGATCGCTACTACTACTACTACCCAGAGGATGGATACTACTATGAGTTGACTGACGACCAGGAGTAGGATCGGAGGGTCCCAGGCAGGAGGCCTTCGCCTTTCGATCGTAGTGTTTTATTTTGCCCCGCCTTTCTAAAGGCCTTTCTGTTTCTATTTCATATCTGTACTCAGATATCTGATGCTTCCGCTGACGCTTGTTCGCAAGCTTATGTATTCGAGCCCTCGAGGCCCCTGGCTTGTAATATAAAGCTTGTATGACTTTATTTATGTTTTAGAGTTGTGTTGTGATATCTTCCCGTGAGTCCTTAGGCTTGATCGTGTGCATTTGCGTGTATGATTAGCGCACGATCGGGCCGGGGGCGTCACAAGTACTGGGTGGTACCGCCTGTCCCTTCAGTCCTGTAGTAAAAGTAGCTTCCTCGGGTCCCCCTTCGGGGCCGACCCGTCTCTATCAAGGTTCAGCAGTAAAGTCACAGTAACCGTGTGTCCATAACATCAAGGAAATCCGAGGTATCACCCTCGACGGATGCCCACTCGATGTAACCGTCAAGTCGAACTTAGGAGGAATCACCCTCGATGAGTTCACACTTGATGTGTTGTACGACAGGGTCGTATCGGAAGTGGAGAAGGAGGAATCACCCTCGATGACCACGACCAAATAGCTGCTCTACAGAGTTAACATCAGGAGTGCTGACGAGGTATCACCCTCGACACTCGATAGTAACGCTGCAGTGTCGTTACAACTAAGGGGGGTGATGTGCGGTGTCGGGGCCTGGTCTTCAATCCCGTTGATCGGGTCTTCTGACGATCCAGCGCGGCAGTCGGGATAAGTGGGGTCACTGATAGGTCTCTACCCAGCCTAGACTAAACAGTTTAGGATATGTAGGTAATTATCAACAGCAGGTTACAATGAACAGGCTATGCATCAGAATAGGTAAAGCAGCAGCAATTCTAATGCAAGCATGAGAAATAGAATGGGCGATATCGGGATGATCAAAGGGGGGGCTTGCCTGGTTGCTCGGCAGCAAGGGCAAGGTTGCCAATGGTGTTGTCGGTCTCCTGAGCTGCGTCGGTACCGGGAACTGCGTCGGGGTCTAACGAGAGAGAAGAGGGGGAGGAAACAGTATAAATACACAGCAAATATGAGCAACACAAAGTATGACATGGCAGTACGCAGTGTCGGGTGTGTCCTAACGTATGGTTGCACGTCACCGAGGAAGGGGGAATCCATCCGGGAATGTTTTCCCGGTTCCGGGCATTTGTCAGACAGATGACCGGAGGGGAACGGTTGCATGTTCGGATAGTTAGAGACGTGTGGCGGACGAACGGACCGCGTATTCGGATTCGTCTCGTCGTTCTGAGCAACTTTCATGTAGAAAGTATTTCGATCCGGGTTACGGTTTAAAAGATATGATTTTCTAAAGCTTTTATCAATTTCTGGAATTTTATTTAATTATAATTCGAATTATCCAGAACATTATCCAAAACAGTGTATGCTGACGTCATCATGACGTCAGCATGACATCAGCATGCGTCCTGACACGTGGGTCCCACATGTCATAGACTGGTTAGGTTAATTAGGGTTAACTAATATTTAATTAAACTAATTAACTAATTAGATTAATCTAAACAGGGTTAATTAACTTAATTAATTAACTAATTATTTATTTATTTAACTAACTATTTTTCTTTTTTTTCTTTTTTTTTTCCACTTTTGGGCGTGGGCCCCGTTCGTCATTAGGCCAGGGGGTGTACGGCCCCACGGGCCAGTGGCACAGGGGGTGGCAGGGCCCCACCCGTCAGTGGCATGAGGCCACGGACGTGCGGGCGCGGCGCGCGGCAGCGCGTGCGGGAGGGGGGTGGTGCGCGGCAGCGCGGGGTGGCCGCAGGAGGGCGTGCGGGCGAGCGCGCGCGGTTGCGGGCGGGGCGCGGCGACGGGGTCGGCCGGGGACAGGGACGCGGGACGGCGCCGACGCGGGCCGCGGCGGCGATGCGGCGCGTGCGTGCGCAGCAGCTGCAGTGCGCGACGAGGAGAGGCTGGCGCACGGGCGCGCGCGCTAGCGTGAGCGGCCGCTGGCCGGGACGAGCGACGGGGAAGGGAGAAAGGGGAGGCCGGGCCTCACCGGCGAGCAGGGGAGCGGGTTCGGCGAGGCGCGATGAAGCGGCTCGGGGAGGCGGTCGGGGACGGCCGGCGAGGTGGAGGGGCGACGTCGGGGACGGCTTCGGGCGACGGTGAGGTGGCGCACAGCGACGGCGTTGGAGAAGGGGGCGTCGGGCTCGAGGTCAGGGTGGCGACGGGCGTCGGGCGAGGGGCGCAAGGGCGAGGCGCGGCCTGGGGAGGCCGTCGGTGAAGGGAGGAACGAGGAGGACGGCGAGGTGGTGGCGGGGTCCGGCGACGGCGTCGACGCGCGGCGAGGTGGCGGCGGCGGCGGCCTCCTCTCCCTGGATCTCGATCCAGGGGAGAGGGAGAGAGTGGATCGGGAGGGGGGAAATGGCGTCGGTGGGCTAGGGTTTTCTGGCTGGGGGGTTAAGTGGGGGTAGGTGGGCCGGCCTGGTGGTCCAGCTGGGCCACGACCCAGTTGGTCCAAGGGGGAAGGGGCTTCTTTTATTTTTCTGTTTTATTTTCCTATTGTCTTTTGTTTTATTTTTCCTTTGTTTTTCTTTTTTTTTCTTTATTCATTACTTTTCTGTTTTGCAAAAATGTTTAGGCTACTTATGGACTTTTGTAAAATATAAGAACTGGTCCATAAATCCCAGTGCAACATTAGTCACTGCTAGAAATTGGTTTGGTGTCCATATCTTTTTGTTTTGATTTTATTTAATTGAAAAAGGATTAAATAGTGCTATCTCCCTACTGTTTCTTGCTGTTTGAGTCCTTTTATAATTCCAATAAATGTTGCAATCATTTTTATAAATGCTATGGGAATATTTGCAACATGAGGCACATTTTAGTTTTCAGGTTTGGACAACTTTTATTTTCCCCTTTAGTTTAAATCTGAATTTTGACTTAGGAGTTGAAATGCAATATGATGCTACTGATGATCATGCACTGTTAATCATGCTGACTTGGCATTATCAAAATGGAATTACTGTGGCTAACCACTGGGGGTGTTACAAACACGTACGCGTGCACATCCGGGAAGAGGTTCGAAACATCGGCAATAGAAAGCCGTGTGGATCTCTATTCTCAACCGCCGGCTAAGCCCTCTCATTTCCCACCCGCGTAGTGAGATGGGAGGAGCTGCTTTCCTCTGCGCGCCCGACATGTTTCGTCGCCGACCATCAAAGTGCAGAGGGAGCTGGCAACCAGACGCAAAATCCAAACATCACTTCGCCACACGCAACAGCGACACCTCCGTCGCGCGCCGAAGAGACGGCCTGCTCCTGCTCCTGCGCCTGCGTGCCACCATAAATATCCTTTCGTTTTCCCTCCGCCACCCTTCTTCTCCGGAGGATCGATGGCGGATGCTCCGTTCCTTTCATCATCAAGACATCGGCACATCACAGCCAGGGCCCGGGGAAACAACAACTACTACTAACTCATGTATGTGCTCTCAAGGTTTCAGCTGCACAGGGTTTATATATACTAGCAGAAGAGCCCGTGCGTTGCAACGGGAGAAAAAACATAACACACGCTCTTAATCCAACAACCATCACTCAAGACCACAATAGGTCAATCTCCTTTATTTTAGCGAGACATCATATTTGTGTTGCCGCTTATCCTCCTTCTCACCCTCGTCAGCGGTGGCCTCAGTGTTCACACAAACCAAAACGTGTTTGAATGTGGTTAATCCTAAGGCGTCTCTCTCTCCCTCTCTCATCCCTCCCTCTCCCTCTCTCTCTCGCTTTCTCTCACTCTCGCGATGAGAAATCTGTTGTTTTCCCCTACAACATTTTTCAGAGGTATGCATGTGTAGTTATCGATGTTTTCTTTTCCCTATATGGTTATAGTGGGTGTTTATTTGCAATCCGGATCGCCGCCGGTACGAAAGAAAAACGAATCGTGCGTTATAGATTATAAGTTTGCTTCCAAAACAATATTTAACAGGTAAAATTAACATCATATTCAGATTCCACACATTTTCTAATCAAATTTCATATATAACATGTTAAAATCGAAGTTACGGTTTAAAAGATACGGATAATTTAGAAAATAATTTGTTTGACTTAAATATCTTCCAAAATAATATTTAAAAATACTTAACAGGTAAAAATAATCTCATATTCATATTTTACATATTTTTCTAATCAAATTTCATATATAACATGTTCAAATCAGAGTTATGGTTTAAAAGATATGGATGATTTAGAAAAGCATTTATTTGACTTAAATATGATCCACGGATGAATTACCTAAAAGGTCAGGGGGTTTTTGTAAAAATGTAAAATAACGGTTCGTGTGTGACTTAAGTCCAGACCGCGGGTTGATTTTAAGAAAACACAGGGTTTTTTTTGCAAAAACGTGCGACTGCCGAACAACAGACGCAATCCGTGAGGTAGAGATTATATCTATACACCGTCCGCATCCATTGCCTGCTGCTGCTTGCAACTCCATTACCAGCTTATTCTGGGCATTTTTCTCAGGCGTTGTCAGCCTGCCTGAATCTCAGGAGCGACCGGTGCCGGACAATCCAAGAAATAGATCCGTCTCCACATCCACCACGTCCTGGCCCTGCTCCGCCAAGGTCGCCGGAGGAGGGGGCGCCGCCAACGCAAGCTGCTGTTCCTTCTGGCACTGCACAAGTTAACCAGGGTAGCAGATCAGAGACGCGTCATTTAGAGGACGGGTGATCTCTGCTGGGATGCACATAGGATATCACATGAGGTACGCCTTCAGAGTAATGGTAAGTTTGGCCGTTTCAATTTCCACTGTCCATCCATCATTACCTGGCTATATAGTTCTTCATTGTCCTGCCGCAACTTCGTCTCCTGCTCCATGTCCATGTGACAAATCAACAGCGCCATGTAAGGAACTCTGTCTACACACACTCCCTCTTGTTTCAGGTTTTCTGGGGTAGCGAGGTTACCTTCTGCCTCAACGTAGAGAGCTGCTCTTCAAACCGCCGAGTCTGGCATGAAAGATAATTAAACGGCATTACATGGTTGTGTAAGCTTATGTGCACAGATAGATACATTATTACTACTCCTTCGTACTGTACTAACCTTCATTGCCCTGATGCCCAGAAGGCTTTTTTCAATTTTGACCTCTAAGCCTTGCAATTCTTCAATAGAGCATTCTTCCAAATTTTGACCCAAAAGTTTGCTGCATGTCAGCGATAACAGATGGTGACAACTCAGTTTTGGCTAGTTACATGGATAGCAGTCTGTCTCTTGGAAAGTTGAAGTGGTTATACCTTTTGCAAGCTTCAAGGGCATCAAGCTTCTTTGACAAGCCGTCAGCATCAGCTTTTATTTTCTGCAGTTGAGGTCACAAGGATAATACCTGAACTAAGTACTATGTATTATCAAACATGAAATAACTGCTAGCTAGAATGCACTATCGTATTATCTTTTTGTAAATGTCAGCTATACTAATTGAACTGTGTTGCTTTTGTCCATGATAGTTTTCACATTTCAGTAGCACCATCATCCGCTGGGAAATGGTTGCAAGCCAAATCGAGCATTACAAACGTAGGCTTCTCAGTGCTGCGTTGCTGGCTAGCTTAATCTCTCAGTTAATACACCATATATCACCGTTTAGCTACATAAGTATCTCTAAATTGAAATTATGTAACCAAATGTGAAGTAAGCACATCAAGCAGAACTATGTACCTCTATATCTTGCTGTACCGTCTGTCTGCTGATATTATCCTTTGTGACTGTCTTATAACGTTCAATTGTGTTCTTCATGCTGAATTGAAATTTAAAATGTAAAATGTAAAACATATATGATATAGTAATGACAGTTAATTTAGACAAGCACAAGGCATTAAATATGTAATACTGACATAAGAATGATTTTTTTAACATACATAAAAAATGATGTTGTGTTTCCCTTCATTGGTGTCATAAATATAGATAAACTAAAGGGCGTGTGAAACCATTCTACACCTCGTGAGGGGTTTTCACCTTATCTATCTTGCTGTAATGATCTAGATACAAATACAATACAGTACTTATGAAAAACAGAGTTGAACATCAACTATTTATCTACCTATTATCTTTTGGATATATGCAATAAGTTGGTACCACTATAATACCTAGTAGCCTAGAACTTGTGTTATATATTAATTCAAACCTCATGGGCTTATGATTCACTGAACTTATTTGTGGACCTTCTCTTTGAGTGAGTATTCAAAATAATGTTAGTCTGTTTGATTTGCATTCTTCAGCAGTCATCGTGTACCTGTCCAACTGCCGGGTAAGCCAGTCCAGTCGTTGGACAAGCTGAGAAAAGGTAGTGCAATTGTACAACACCACGGTCTTGATTGCAGAATATAGATAAGGTGAGAAAAGGGCTAGTCAGTTGTCAATTCCAGAATAATTTACTTATCCCACTATACATAGCAGAGTCGTTCCTGTAGGACCAATACTTCTATCGACTAGTGTGATGCACCTTTAGCCCAGCCTCAACACTAGATGGTTTTGGTCGTCCCTGATAAAATATTCAAGTGTAAAATTCTGAAAACAATAATGTTCTACAGAATTCAGATTGAATTGCAGAAAATTCACAACAGTTTTAAGGCCTCATGTTCTTTCAAAATAACAAAACTGCCACATAATTATCTCCTTGCAGAAAATACGAAAATATTTTACATACTTGTGGTTTGGTCATAATTCTTAACCTATATGGTTTGGAAAATCAAAATTAAACATTAATCCTACAAAAAAGGAAAATTTTGACATAGTAGCATGTCCTTGCAAGAAAACTAGAAAATATATAGCTGTGATTTGATCATAGTGCTCACAATAAAATCTATACTGTAGGTTTTACAAAGTCAAAATTAAAATGTAGTCTTGCAATTTTTTTTTTGCTTTTTACATAGTATGGGCATTGGTTTTGCCAGAATTTTAAGCTTGAATCTTTAGGTTTGTTTCCAATGCGTAGTTGTAGTAGAAGAAATTGCACTTGAACACTCTAAACTGTCACCGCTTTCTCACTTAGCTCCCTTAACTTATTTTATCTCATCTAGGCGTTCATGACTTGTCTCCATAGTCACATTGCTCTTACACTGTTAGGCCAACAGATATATTGACGAGCGAATCTGCGAAGTGGACATAGTAAGCAAGTTCCAATGCAATTTTCTCTTGTAATAGTACTTCTTGTATAATGAGAGGTATTGCACAGTTGTGCAAAACATAATAGTGTGATAAAACTGGTAGGAGTATACAAGTTATATTTCCATGGGACAAATGCCTGTATATATACAGACAAGCATGGAAAATATGCAGAAAATCCCTTATAGAACAAAGATACTGAGGCGTGAATCTGAGAAGGTGGACATAGTTAATGCAATATTTAGGGGTGGATCTGAGAAGGTGGACATAATAAGTTCCAATGCAGTTTTCTCTTGTAATAGTACTTATATAATGAGAGGTATTGCACAAGTGTGCAACATCATGGTATGATGAAACTAGTAGGAGTATCAAGTTGTATTACTCAAAGTCATCACCAATGATGATCATTTCATCGACACCGAGAAGAAGAGCCCAACCATGGGAGGAAAGGCGGAAAAGAGCGGAAGTTCATGACCGCTCTTCGAAAAAGCATCAGCAGTGGTCGCTAAGGAACTTGCTGAAGGCCATATTTAAGGCGACGAAGACAACACATCATGCCATAAGGAAATACGTAGGTGGTGGATGCATGTAGACCTACTCACGCAACTCAACGTTAAGAAAGTCATTATTGGACATCATGTCGAGGGACAGACTAGTGGCGAATGTAAGCCACAACGAGAAGGGTGCAAAAACAGTGGTCATGTGAATCACATGAGCAAATGTCTCATTTTAGTCACGACCATGCACCTACTGAAAGTCATGAGGCATGAAATGAGCCTTGTATAGCTCAAGAGAACCACCAGAGAGTGAATCTTAATCTTGTAGAACCACTCACTAGTGTTGGGAAGAATTCGGGAGGAACAACATCACCATAAGAAAACTTGGCTCGAGATGAACGGTGACAGACAAACCGTAGCAATCAACGACCAAAAGCGGGCGGACATGGAAACCATGGGCAGGAGGCGGCGGCGCATCACGAGCAGAGGATGATGAAGCGGTCAAGTAAGATAGCTCATCAACAGAAGATGGCTCATCGGAAGGTGGAACGTCATGAGAAGGCGATGTGTCGGAGAGGAAAGGAAGGAGTGTCAAGAGAAAACGAGGCAACAAGCATACGACGGTCCTAGTGAAGAATATGAGGGGGACCACCGGGGAAGACTCAAGAGACGAATGAGCTAGGGAAGAGTCAAGTGATAAAGGAAATGGGGATGTCGACGAAGTGGGATGGATGGACGATGGCAATACAGTAGCTACAGGTGTGTCTAGAAAAGCCAAGAAAGAAATATTGTCAATAGAGGAGGCCGAAGGAGAAGATAGACCCTGATAGAAATTGTTGAAGTGTATATGTGGATTGCCTAGCCCTTTCTATCAGTTCGGACTTTTGGTTCTGTTGGCTAGTGCATGAAGCTTAACATGGTATCAGAGCCCAAGGACTTGAGTTTAAGTCCCATCTTTCACAATTTATCCAAAAAAAAATTGTTCCCTCCTTTGTGTCCATGTATAGGCCTCTTGAGCCATACCTCTGAGTCTATCCATGTGTTGATTTTCTGCGTCACACATGAGAGGGGGTGTTGAAGTGTGTATGTGCATTGCCTAGCCCTTTCCACCAGTTCAAAATTTTGGTTGCATTGCATAGTCCAAGAAGCTTAACAGAAAGAACAACACTCATCAGAATCCACTAAGCAAAAAAATAGTAGCGAGACTGCAGAGGCAGAAACGCTCGAACCAGGCATGAGGGGTTGGCCATATAGAGAGCGACAATGATGGTAGACCATGCCATTAGTAACGGAATACCTTGGTGGTGGCTGCATGTAGACCTCTCGATGCAACGCGGCACTAGGAAAGGCATTGTTGACATCAAGCTTAGATGCAAACTAGTGGCAGACAAAACCCATAGCGAGAAGGGTGCAAATAGTGGCCATGTGGCCCATTTGGAGGAAATGTCCCATCATAATCACGACCATACTCATGCAGAAAGCCATATGCCACAACATCTCCTCCTAATGTCTATTTGACAAAGGTAACACAATTGACCCCTTCGGGTCATTACCGACTTGTGCGGCCATAGTAGGATTAAGGTCACAAGGAGCGGAACAAGGCATTATGTTTATAGATAGCCATTACTCACACGAGATGTGCTTGTCTCAAGATACCAAAGTGTCCCACACATTGAGGCCTATCGATTTTCACCTAATTCTATCTACTCTATGCGCAGCAAGGGGGTAGATGTTTCCAACCACATCGATGGATTGGACACCTCCAATCCCAAAATTTCATAACATAAAGAAAGCATGCATAAGAGAGCACAACTACAATCTAATTTTATGTACAATATTAACCTCAACCTAGAACCAAAATTTACTTAAATATTAATTGCATTAAAAAGGGTCTCAAGCTTACAACCCATCATAGAGGCCATGATGATGTCAGCATGCGGTGAAGGTGGTGGCACCGACCATATGGTCATGCCCGACGTGTATATCAACCTCCCCTCTTAGTTTTTCCTCGTTCCTCCTTCAAGGAGGTAAATGGATGTTGGAGATGGATGGTGAGACACATCCCCCAAATGCCTTTGGATGTGATTCAGAGGGGAATGATGAGTTGCTTGTTGGCTTAGGGTTAGTTATCACTTGCAGACAGTATAAAGAACGAGTTAATCCACTTCATAGTTTTTCATAGTTGATCTACTCTCCTCTTTGATCCAAGGGTTGGAAAGTGAATAGAACTCTCCCAATTTCTTCATTAACTTGTCAATAACCAAAAAAAATAACAAACCATGCCCAAATAGGTTCTAAAATGGAAAAGTTATGGCAAATTCCATGACTTCAATGTGTGTAATACGGTCACGGGTATGACGTTAATAGTTTGTACCGTAGGTTCTTCATAGTGTGGGGTTTAGTATTTCGCAGCCAATTGCAAATGGATTCTGATGGAGGTGATCTTGGACTCCTTGGATTGATACGACGAGCCTCATAATTCCCATGTGTTAGATATCTAACGGTATTGCATTTGGTGATCATAACTTCAATAGCAATGATCTCAATTTGGTGTCACTCGTTGTGACAAGTCCATGGGCGATAAAGTCCACTAAACTACCAAACACGAAGGAGACATACTAAAAAAACAATAGGTTCTTAATTTGGTTGTTTGACCCTTAGTAAAAAGAAAGAAAGAAAGAAAGCATGTACAATGACATAGCCTGATGGCTATGTCTCCTTCACTCGTTGCCCGGTGGATTTTTATGGTATACTAACTAGATCGAGTTTGTTGCCTTTATGTGCATTCATATGCGTGTCCTTTGTCTCTAGAGCGCTCTATCGAGCGAGATTCTCTGTCCGCCTCGCCCGATACCACCTTTGGCTCCTACTCCACCAACGCCACGGATTTTTGCCGAGATGCTTCCCAGGCTGACAGGGATGGCGCCAAGGCTGCTGTTGATGATGTTATTGCCCCTAAGATATATCGTGATGAGATGACAGCCTACACTCAGTGGTTTGAAGATGATGCTTGTGTTGCGGTTGTTCTTAATTAGTCCCAGTGTTCTATCTCTATTTGTCTTTGAGTTTATGGGTCTCAATACTGTCTTCGAGATATGGACCCATCTTCGACAACGCTATCAACCCTCTAGTGATGCCTTATATTTGTCGGTGGTTCGATAGGAGCATGCTCTTCAGCGGGGTGACTCCATTGTTGATGACTGCTACACACATAGTTCTGCTATCTGGCACCACCTTAGTTCTCTTCACACTACTTGTTGTGTTTCTTGCCAGTGTTGCTAAGCTGTGCGGTCAAACTAGTTTCAGCGTGTCTACGAGTTCTTGTCTCGACTCTGTAAGGAGTTTGAGCCGGAGAGTGCTTATCTTTTAGCTCGTGGTCGTGTTTGTCTAATGGAGGCACTTTCTCTGATACATGCTGAGAGACTGAGATTTGTGGTTTTGGTTTACTTGAGGTTCCATCTCTGCTTGCTGCTCAAGCCCCTACTACGCCACCTGCTGCATCGACTCTTTCTTGCTCAAGTGCTCTGTCGTGCCTCTGCACTCCTCCTGGTGGTGAGGGTTGCTCTGATACTCATTGCGGCTACTGCAACAAGGATGGTCCTCCCGTGTCTGATTAATTCTAAGGGGTGCACATCTTCTTCTCGGACTCGTGCTTTTGCTTCGACATAATCTTCATGTTCATGTTCTCATAGCTGATGGTACTACCCTTTATGTTGCTAGTCGAGGAACTCTTACTATTTCTTCTCTTTCTGTGCCTAATGTTGCTCATGAACCTCGACTTACCATGAACCTATTTTCCGTTGGTCAACTTACTGACTCTGGTTATCGCGTCATTCCTGACGTCACTTCTTGTTTTGTTCAGGATCATCATAAGCACACCCTGGTTGGGAATGGACCTCGTCGCCATGACTCTCAGGGTCTTAGGGATTTAGACTGGCTTCATGTTCCTTCTATTGCCACCACTATCGCCAGTCACTGCATACGTCGCACCAGCTACCGACTATTTCCAGTAGTGGTATCATGGACTCGGACATCTTTATGATTCTCTTTTGTCATCTTTAGCTCGTTGAAGTCTTCTGGGGTCTATCTCAGGAGATGTCTTTTTAGCGTGTCAGGGTTGTAGGCTTGGCAAATGGATTCAATTACCTTATCATACTAGTGATCCAGTGTCTCAGTGCCATTTTGAATTGGTTCATTTCGATATATGGGGTCTGGCTCCATTCACTTCGAAAGAGGGCCATCAATACTCTATTATTTTCATAGACAATTTCTCTCGCTACACTTGGTTTTATTTTAGGTATTCTCATAGCGAGGTTCTCTCCCTATATATATGTGTTTTGCTACCATGGTCCACACTACAATATCTATGCTTATTCGCGTGTTTAGTGCTGACTTTGTTGGAGATTATATCTCCAGGAGTTGCGTGGTGTCCCTACTGAGCATGGTACACTTGCCCAGTTCTCTTGTCCTTGTGCCCACACTCGGAATGGTGTGGATGAGCACAAGCATCATCTCTTCTTGATAAGGTTCGTGTGTGACGATAGCGCTTCTATTTCGCTTCCCTTTTTGGCCGAGGCCATTTCCACCTATCTCATCAACATTCAGCCCTCAGCTGCTCTGCAGGGTGGCATTCCTTTCAAGCACCTTTTCTACCGTTCTTTTGATTATTCGATGCTTCCTTTGTTTGGTTATGTTTGCTATGTCTTCTTGCCCCCATGAACGCATCAAACTGACTGCTCAGACTGTCAAGTGTGTCTTCTTAGGACACAATTATGACCATAAGGGCTATCGTTGTTGGGATCCGGTCAGTCGTAGGATGCGTATTTCTCAAGATGTGAATTTCGATGAGTCTTTTCTCTTTTACCCAAACCCATCTTCCTCGACCTTTTCGGTGGAGGATATCTCTTTCCTCACTTTTCTCGACACGTATCTCACTTTGCTCCGCCATCCTACTCCTACTCATTTCAGTGTTGCAGATCCAACACCACCATCTCCTAGGGTTTCCTCTTCTTCCTTGTCACATGATTCTGCACCTTCATCTCCGGTGGACTCTCCGTCACCATCACCTGAGTCTATTCTGGTGGCTCCTTGTATTTTCCCTCTTTTTCTCACTACTATAGTTGTCATCTACGTGTAGTGGACCAGTCTACTGATGCGCCATCTACATCTTCTCAGCCAACTAATGGTCTTTGTGATCGGTCTCGCCCTACCATTGAGCCCTATGGTTTTTCTGAATTGTTCTTGAGCCAACTTCTTATCATGATGTTGTTCATCCTAAACAGAAGCTTGCGAGTTCAACTTCTTCCCAACTCCCAGGTATGGATACAAAAATTGCCTCCCGGGTCGCACGCTCGAGCGACTCCGAAGGCCCCCTCAAACCTAGCCAGCAGCACATCGTCCACAGATCTCTACTCATCGCCGTCGTTGCCGGCCGCAGGCGGCGATGGCGGCACTGCCCTTCCGACCAAAGGTAGAGGGTGTGTGGTGGCTCCAGCCTACCTTCTCTAAGGGCGCAGGGAACGGCGGCGCCAAGTGGAGCTGTTTGGCGGAGGCGGCGACGCTCGCCGCGGTGGGGCGTTATGCTGCGGCTCGGATCCTCGCCTATCGTCGGTGCTCGGCGTCGTTGGGCCCGGGCATCGTCCTTCCGCCCGAGGATCTGGATCCGCTCGCCTGCCCCTGATCCATGAGGTCAGCCGGCTACCGCTTGCTAGGGCAGGGAGGCTCTGGTCATGATGGAAGCGTGGGGTTCAGGGCCCGTCTCCTACGGCCTACGCACTGCCCTCGCTGTTGCCGCAGCCGCCGACCTCTGCTCCTGCACGTGCGGCGGAGTCCAGGAACCTAGATGGCAGCCCATGGGCTTCTAGGTGGTGACGACTATCCTCGCCCATGTGGACGGCTCGGGTTCAAGGTCGATCCAACATGACTACCTTGATTTAGATCTGAACGGCTTGGTCGCAGACTGTGCTGCAGACTCCTGCGGCTCCATGATGTCGTGGTCTCCGAAAAGTCTTTGAGAGGATTCATCTCTCCAGGCTTGTGGTTGACTTCGACGATGAGATGCAAACTATTGACGACGACTTGACCCCAAGGGATGGTTGTGTAGCGGCGGCGGTCACACAAGCATGTAGTTGCTGGGATCATGGAGAAGTGGTGGCGACGACACATGATTGACTTCGATGGTGGTGCTACTTGTGCACCAGGCCTCGAGCTCCGGGGCGAAATCCTAGGTCAGGCCAATTGTTATACCTGGCAATGGCGATGTTTTTTGCTATGTTGTTTCCTTGTTGAAGGCATTGCTCGGATATGCGCAGATTGATCTTCAGGGTGCAAATCTAGATTCTGGCCTTGATGGTTGGATCCGGTGACGACGGTGCTTGAGCGCCGGCGCTACCTTCCTAAAGGTGGTGTTGTTGAAGAAGATCATTGTCCGTGTGGTGTCATGAGATAGTTGGTGCGGATATGGTTATTGTTGTAGTTTGCCGATCGTGGATACAATCTCTTGGGTTTTTAATTTTTCATCGCCTACGCATAGCTTTGGTCTCATGTGACTTTGCTATTTGCCGGCATGTTTTTATGTGTGTATGTTGGTGCTAGTTGTGTGCATCCTAGCTATGTTGAGGCCGGGTGTGTGCTTATTATGTTTGTATCCTCTTGATGCTTCATTATGAGCTAATAAAATCCATCCTCTATAGGAAAAAAAGCTTGTGATGGTAGAGGAGATTGTTGCTCTTGAGCACACTAACACGTGGAGTTGTGTTTCTCTTTCTCCCCATGTTGGTCCTATCACTTGTAAGTGGGTCTACAAGGTTAAGGCTCACTCTGATAGTTCCCTTGAGCGCTACAAAGTTCGTCTTGTGGCTCGTGGCTTTTAGCAGGAGCATAGTCCTGGTTAAGATGAGACTTTTGCTCATGTGGCTCGTATGAAAACTGTCCAGGCACTTCTTGTTGTGGCCTCTGTTCGCCATTGGTCTATACCTTAGCTTGATGTTAAGAACATATGTCTTAATGGTGAGTTGTGTGAGGACGAATATATACCTTAGATTGTTGCTCTTGAGCACACTAACACGTGGAATCGTGTTTCTCTTTCTCCCCATATTTGTCCTATCACTTGTAAGTGGGTCTACAAGGTTAAGACTCACTCTGATAGTTCCCTTGAGCGCTACAAAGTTCGTCTTGTGGCTCGTGGCTTTTAGCAGGAGCATAGTCCTGATGAAGATGAGACTTGACTTTTGCTCATGTGGCCCGTATGAAAACTGTCCAGGCACTTCTTGTTGTGGCCTCTGTTCGCCATTGGTCTATACCTTAGCTTGATGTTAAGAATATATGTCATAATGGTGAGTTGTGTGAGGATGTCTATGTACAATCACCGCCTGGGTATTCTGACCTGATGGCATGTTATGCAATCTTCCTCGCTCTCAATATGGCTTTAAGCAAGCCCCTCGTGCTTAGTTTGAATTTCGCCTCCACGGTGAGTACAAATAGTCTTTTGACGAGTGCTCATGATCCTATGATGTTTGTCCACCTTTCTGCTCATGGTCGGACTCTTCTTCTATACATTAGTGACATGAACATCATTGGTGACGACCCTGCGTACATTGCCTTTGTGAAGACATGTCTTAATGAGCAGTTTCTTATGTTTGATCCCTCTTCGCTACTTTCTTGGGATTGAGTTTTGTTCTACCTCTCCCATGAGAAGTATATGCAGGATCTTCTTACTCTTGATGCTCTTACTGATGAGTGTATTGTTGAGAATCCCATGGAGCTCATTGTTCACCTCTGCTTCTGATGGTGACCCCTTGTCTGATCCAACGTGTTATCGTCATCTTGTTGGGGGACTTGTCTATCTAGATGTCAGTCGTCCAGATATCTCATATCCATCAGTATTTTGAATAGGTTTATTTTTTATCCCACTTCGGTTTACTATAATAACCGTCTTCGCATTCTACGATATCTTCGTGGCACAATTTCTCACCATCTTTTCTTCCCCGTTCAAGTTCATTACAACTTCAAGCCTATTCGGATGCTACGTGTGCTAATGATCCCTCTGATCATCATTCACTTTCCGCTTACTATGTTTTTCTCGGTGGTTCTCTTATTTCCTAGAAGATAAAGAAATAGACTACAGTTTCTCCTTCGTGTGTGGAAGTTTTGCAAGCTATGCTCTTCTGACGACAAAGGTGAAGCATGAGCCCATTCACTAGTAGAAAACAGGGCTTTGGTCCAGGCCAGCCCAGCCCATTAGTCCCGGTTCAGTCAGGAACCGGGACACATGGGGGCATACGTCCCGGTTCGTGCGCCCAGGGGGCCGGCCGGGGCTCGTGGGGCATTGGTCCCGGTTCGTCTGGACCCTTTGGTCCTGGTTCCAGACACGAACCGGGACCAATGGGCCTCGCTCCTGGCCCGCATCCATTGGTCCCGGTTCGTGGATGGAACCGGGACCAAAGGGTGGCCTTTAGTCCCGGTTCCAACCACGAACCGGGACCAATGTTGTGCCTATATATATACCCCTCGCCCGCGAGCAGAGCACTCCACTGCTCTGTTTTTTTCTGGCCGGCGAGGGGAGGGGTTTGTGGTGCTCTAGCTCACCTCCTATGCACATGAGGTGTTCGATGAAATGCCCGAGCAACACTACTTAAGCTTTCTCCTCTCCAAACTCGACCTTCAAGCTCCATTTTCCTCAAGATTTGTCTAGGTTTAGCGGTCCGTCACGTCCCGTCCCTGTCTTCACCGCCGTCGATCGCCCGCGCCGATCTCGTCGCCGGCATAACCGTGGTGAGCCTCTTGTTCTTATCTTCTTTCTAAAAGAAAAAAATTCTTACTTGTATGATTTAGATAGATACTTGTCTAATTTTCTTACTTTTATTATTGTTTGTTATTATATAGTGCGATGGTTTTGGTATCCGCCCCCGTCGGCCCTCGTCCTGTCTATGATTCGGATGTGGTATATATTATATTTTATAACTATTTGGTTCATTTATTGTTTATGACAATTATGCCGACCAACGTGACATAGATTTTTTTTATCTAGGAGGTATGTGAACCGGAAATTCCAACCGACCCTATTGTCGAGAGGTTAAATTTAGTTGAAGAAGAAAACAATTACTTGAAGAAAAAATTGAAAAAAATTGAGGAGAAGATGATATTGGAGTTGCATGTTGCGGATGTCGTCGATGATCACAAGATCAAGATGGATGCAATGCGCTTCAAGATTAGAAAGTATAGAAAATATGTCATTCATACCGAGGCTTGGTATCATTATGCCGTTGGATCAATTGTTACCTTGGTTGCGATTATGATCGCATTTGTTGTTGCATTGAAATGTTTTACATAATTTCAATGTATGGTTTAATTAGATGCTCTGGAGAGCTATATGTTGTTCAATGAGAACTATGTATGTACTTTGGTTTTAATGTGATGATGAACTTCTATTAATTTGGTCACTTATCTATTCATGATGTTTTGTAATGGTTTTTTACACACTTAATTATATATAATGCACGCAGATGAACCGGCAATGGATGTACGGTGACAGACGCACCTCCGAGTACATTAAGGGTGTGCATAATTTTCTCGAAGTGGCTGAGGCAAACAAGCAGAATGGTTTTATGTGTTGTCCATGCCCTATATGTGGGAATACGAAGTCTTACTCTGACCGGAAAATCCTTCACACCCACCTGCTTGAGAAGGGTTTCATGCCACACTATAATGTTTGGACCAGGCACAGAGAAATAGGGGTTATGATGGAGGACAGCGAAGAAGAAGAGGACGATGACAACTATGTGCCCCCTGAATACGGTGATGCTGCAACGGGGGAAGCTGAAGATCAAGAGGAACCAGACGATGTGCCCGATGATGATCTCCGCCGGGTCATTGTTGATGCAAGGAGACAGTGCGAAAGTGAAAAGGAGAAGCTGAAATTCGATCGCATGTTAGAGGATCACCAAAAAGGGTTGTACCCCAATTGCGAAGATGGCAACACAAAGCTCGGTACCGTACTGGAATTGCTGCAGTGGAAGGCAGAGAATGCTGTGCCTGACAAAGGATTTGAGAAGCTACTGAAAATATTGAAGAAGAAGCTTCCAAAGGATAACGAATTGCCCGACAGTACGTACGCAGCAAAGAAGGTCGTATGCCCTCTAGGATTGGAGGTGCAGAAGATACATGCATGCCCTAATGACTGCATCCTGTACCGCGGTGCGTACGAGGATTTGAACGCATGCCCAGTATGCGGTGCATTGCGGTATAAGATCAGACGAGATGACCCTGGTGATGTTGACGGCGAGCCCCCCAGGAAGAGGGTTCCTGCCAAGGTGATGTGGTATGCTCCTATAATACCACGGTTGAAACGTCTGTTCAGAAACAAAGAGCATGCCAAGTTGATGCGATGGCACAGAGAGGACTGTAAGAAAGACGGGAAGTTGAGAGCACCCGCTGACGGGTCGCAGTGGAGAAAAATCGAGAGAAAGTACCGGGCTGAGTTTGCAGGTGACCCAAGGAACGTATGGTTTGGTTTAAGCGCGGATGGCATTAATCCTTTCGGGGAGCAGAGCAGCAATCACAGCACCTGGCCCGTGACTCTATGTATCTATAACCTTCCTCCTTGGCTGTGCATGAAGCGGAAGTTCATTATGATGCCAGTACTCATCCAAGGCCCTAAGCAACCCGGTAACGACATTGATGTGTACCTAAGGCCATTAGTTGAAGAACTTTTACAGCTGTGGAATGGAAACGGTGTACATGTGTGGGATAAGCACAGACAGGAGGAATTTGACCTGCATGCGTTGCTGTTTGTAACCATCAATGATTGGCCTGCTCTCAGTAACCTTTCAGGACAGACAAACAAGGGATACCACGCATGCACGCACTGTTTAGCTGACACCGAAAGTATATACCTGGACAAATGCAGGAAGAATGTGTACCTGGGGCATCGTCGATTTCTTCCGATCAACCATCAATGTCGAAAGAAAGACAAGCATTTCAAAGGCGAGGCAGATCACCGGAAGAAGCCCGCCATGCGTACCGGTGATCACGTACTTGCTATGGTCAATGATTTACACGTAATCTTTGGAAAGGGTCCCGGCGGACTATCTGTTCCGAATGACGCTGAGGGACGCGCTCCCATGTGGAAGAAGAAATCTATATTTTGGGACCTACCCTACTGGAAAGACCTAGAGATCCGCTCTTCAATCGACGTGATGCACGTGACAAAGAACCTTTGCGTGAACCTGCTAGGCTTCTTGGGCGTGTATGGAAAGACAAAAGATACACCGGAGGCACGGAAGGACCTGCAATGTTGGCACGGAAAAGACGGCATGCCTCCAAAGCAGTATGAAGGTCCTGCCAGCTACGCTCTTACCAAAGAAGAGAAGAAAATCTTCTTTGAATGCCTGCTCAGTATGAAGGTCCCGTCTGGCTTCTCGTCGAATATAAAGGGAATAATAAATATGGCAGAGAAAAAGTTCCAGAACCTAAAGTCTCATGACTGCCACGTGATTATGACGCAACTGCTTCCGGTTGCATTGAGGGGGCTTCTACCGGAAAACGTTCGATTAGCCATTGTGAAGCTATGTGCATTCCTCAATGCAATCTCTCAGAAGGTGATCAATCCAGAAATCATACCAAGGCTAAGGAGTGATGTGGCGCAATGTCTTGTCAGTTTCGAGCTGGTGTTCCCACCATCCTTCTTCAATATCATGACGCACGTCCTAGTTCATCTAGTCGACGAGATTGTCGTTCTGGGCCCCGTATTTCTACACAATATGTTCCCCTTTGAGAGGTTCATGGGAGTCCTAAAGAAATATGTCCGTAACCGCGCTAGGCCAGAAGGAAGCATCTCCATGGGCCATCAAACAGAGGATGTCATTGGGTTTTGTGTTGACTTCATTCCTGACCTTAAGAAGATTGGTCTCACTCAATCGCGGTATGAGGGGAGACTGACTGGAAAAGGCACGCTAGGAGGGGACTCAATAATATGCAGGGACGGGCATTCTTGGTCTCAAGCACACTACACAGTTCTACAGAACTCTACCTTGGTGACCCCGTATGTCGATGAACACAAGAACATTCTGCGCTCCAAACAACCGGAGCAGTGTGACGACTGGATTACATGTGAACACATCAGGACTTTTGGCAGTTGGTTGAAAACACGTCTCAGAGGTGACAACACTGTTTCTGATGAGCTGTACTCGTTGTCCAGGGGACCATCTTCGACTGTATTGACTTACAAAGGATACGAGATAAATGGGAATACATTTTACACGATCGCCCAAGATCAAAAGAGCAACAACCAAAACAGCGGTGTCCGCTTTGATGCAGCAACCAAAAGGGGAAAGGACACATATTATGGTTACATAGTGGACATATGAAAACTTGACTACGGACATGATTTTAAGGTCCCTTTGTTTAAGTGCAAATGGGTCAATCTGTCAGGAGGCGGGGTACAGGTAGAGCCACATTACGGAATGACAACAGTGGATCTGAACAATCTTGGGTACACAGACGAACCATTCGTCCTAGCCAATGATGTGGCGCAGGTTTTCTATGTGAAGGACATGTCTACCAAACCGAGAAAAAGAAAAGATAAGGAAGCGAATACATCATACGATGAGCCAAAGCGTCACATAGTTCTTTCAGGGAAAAGAGACATCGTGGAAGTGGAGGGTAAGACAGGCATGTCTGAAGATTATGAAAAGTTTCATGAAATTCCTCCCTTCAAAGTCAAGGCTGACCCAAACACCCTGTTAAGCGATGAAGAATATCCATGGTTACGGCGCAATAAGCAAAGGACACAAGCGAAGAAAAAGTGAAGACAGATGAAGTCAGAAAGGGTTGAAAATTGATGATGTGGCTTTGAATGGTTCATTTTGAGAACACAAAAAGTCTGGAGTTCAAATGAGTTCAAAAAAATGAAATCCCTTTGTAACAGATGAGTTTTCGTCCGAAACCCTGATACTTCGAAAGAGATTGTCCATTTTGTACACGAAGTGCATCCAGTTTTTGCCGTAACCCTCTCAACTTTTTAGCACATGCTATATGGGTGAAATGATGATATCATGCTAATTTTCAACCTCTTCAGAGTTCATTTGAAGTGCTTTTCAATTTCAGGGTCATTTAGCTCAAAAAAATCAATAAATGCATGAAAAATAACAGATGAAGTCAGAAAGGGTTGAAAATTGATGATATGGCTTTGAATGGTTCATTTTGAGCACACAAAAAGTCTGGAGTTCAAATAAGTTCAAAAAAATGAAATCCATTTGTAACAGATGAGTTTTCGTCCGAAACCCTGATACTTCGAAAGAGATTGTCCATTGTGTACACGAAGTTGCATCCAGTTTTTGCCGTAACCCTCTCAACTTTTTAGCACATGCTATGTGGGGTGAAATGTGATATCATGCCAATTTTCAACCTCTCAGAGTTCATTTGAAGTGCTTTTCAATTTCAGGGTCATTTAGCTCAAAAAAAATCAGTAAATGCATGAAAAATAATAGATGAAGTCAGAAGGGTTGAAAATTGATGAGTGGCTTTGAATGGTTCATTTTGAGCACACAAAAAATCTTGGAGTTCAAATAAGTAAAAAAATGAATATCCCCTTGTAAACCACATCGACCGTCTCCTGACCCTTCACTCTACTTCCCTCCCAATCCTTCCATCTTACACAATCTCTCGTTCTCTTCCGCCATACCCCTCCCTCCTCCCTCCAATCCCCTCCCTCTCACCTTCCTTCCCACCCCCCCCCCCCCCCATCCACCTTCCATTTCCTTCCCCCCAGCCCTCTCCCCCTTGCTCTTCCTCCCGCCACCCCGTCCCCCTCCCTCTCTTCCCCCGCTTTCCCCCCCCCCCCCCCCCTCCCTTCCCCCCCCCCCCTCACTCCCTCCCTCTCTCCTCCCCCCCCCCCCCCCACTTTCTCCCTTTCTTTCTCTTTTTACCCCCCCCCCTTTCCCTCCCCCACCCCCCCTTTTCCCCCCTCCCCCCCCTCTCTCTCCCCTTATCTTCTCTCCTCCCCCGTGTCCCCAGCCCTGCCCCCCCTACTTCCCCTTTTTTTTCCAGATGAGTTTTCGTCCGAAACCCTGATACTTCGAAAGAGATTGTCCATTTTGTACACGAAGTGCATCCAGTTTTTGCCATAACCCTCTCAACTTTTTAGCACATGCTATGTGGGTGAAATGATGATATCATGCCAATTTTCAACCTCTTTAGAGTTCAATTGAAGTGCTTTTCAATTTCAGGGTCATTTAGCTCAAAAAAAATCAGTAAATGCATGAAAAATAACAGATGAAGTCAGAAAGGGTTGAAAATTGATGATGTGGCTTTGAATGGTTCATTTTGAACACACAAAAGAATGAACTAGAAAACTTTAATAGCAAAAAGAATTATCATAAAGATTTTTTTTGTTAGAAACTAAAATAACAAAAACTGTTTTTGAATATAATGATAAAACACAGTAATATTAAATAGCAGGAAAAAGAATCACTCCAAAATCTATTTTTATAGTAAAGTTAATCAGAAACTAGTGATTCACACAAATTTCAAAGAATTCAAATTTAAACTATTCAAATTGGAAAACTAATGGCACTAACAGCAAGTTTATAATTTTTATTACCTAAAAGCAAAAAGAATCACTGAAAAACAGTTTGTATTTTATTGTAAGTAGAAACAAAATAAAATAAATAAAGCAAAAAAGAAAAAAAACTGGAAAAAAATAGAAAAAAAATGCCACCTACTGGGCCATCACGGCCTGAATACGACTAGAAACCCAACCACAGGCCAGGATTCAGGCCCGCAGAAGGCCCAGTAGGCCCACAGGCAGCGGAGTGTCACGTTAGACCCGTAAGCCTGCATCTGAGAGGAGCTCGAGAGGGCAGCGACAGTGGGGTTTATAAACCACTCCGCGCCCCTCTCAACTAGCGAGGTGGGACTAAACTTTTGGCCGCGGGCAGCACAAGGCCTTTGGTCCCGGTTGGTGCCAGCAACCGGGACTAAAGGGGTGCATTGGTACCGGTTCGTGGCACGAACCGGGACCAATGCCACCCTTTAGTCCCGGTAGGTGGCACCAACCGGGACCAAAGGCCTCTGTTTCCCGCCCTTTGGGCTGCTGAAAAGAGACCTTTGGTCCCGGTTGGTGGTACGAACCGGGACTAAAGGTGGCATTGGTCCCGGTTGGTTCCACGAACCGGGACCAATGCTTAGTGTATATAAGCAGCACTTGTGAAAATTTTCATTCAGTTCTTCGATCCTGCGCTCTCTCCCCCGCCGTCCTCGTCCCCGCCGCCGCGTGCCGCCCCGAGCCCGCCGTCCTCGTCCCCATCGCCGCGTGCCACCCCGTCATGAAGTTGGTGTAATTTTTTCAAAAAAATTTAGTAAGGAAAAAATAGGGTTGTAGTTCAATGCCAAGATTGGACCAAAATTGAAAAATGGAAGTTGTGCTCAAAAGTTTCAAATGACCAAAGTGGGTTTTTGCATAAAAATGATCTATAGGCATCAGAGGACTTCTCAAAAAATTTGTGGCATTTGAAAAGAATTATTTGAAATAGTTCTAGTGCAACAGGGTCATTCTAGAGTTTGAAAATACTAATAAAAGAATTTTTTGAGGCCAAATCATTATAAAAATAATTACTACTGATGTGTTTGTTCATAGCATTTTTTTCAATGTATGTATGTATGGATGGATATAGAAAATGTTCATATATGATGTTTTTTTTGTTCATAGCAATTTTTTTCCATGTATGTATGTATTTTTTTTAGATGTGCTATGTTTTTTCAGATGAGATGAAATGAGATGAGATGTCCATTTGTTGTATAAACATAACCCCGATAACTTCAATTCCCCTCGGGCTTATATTTTTGTGAGCATAGAAATTTTTGTAACTTGTATGTGCTTGATCACCGCGGACTTATATACTTGATTGGACTATGGAGTGCATATTTAGTCGAGTCCAACATCAATATTTGTGAATGATTTCATATTGTTGGGCACCGCGGATAGTTGTGAGAGGAGTTTTTCCTTTGATTTTGAGGCATGTGATCTAGATAATGTCCAATGCCTCATATCGCGAACATAGTTATATTGGACAATTGATCTTCATATAAATGAAGCATAAAAGTTTAGCAAACAGTTTGGCAATCACTTAGAAATTTTCATGTTGTAGGAGTACATGTAAAAAAATTCAGAGTTGTTCATTCACTTCGACATGAGGGGGGACGTCGATCAACCCCCTCTCACCCAAACAAGTCTATGTATTATTTTATATCGCGGTGGACATATATCAAAGTTTGATCATATGTCAAAGTTTGAATTTTGACATATGCAACATTTGATCGTATATCAAAGTTTGATCATATGTCAAAGTTTGAATTTTGACATATGCAACATTTGATCATATGTCAAAGTTTGATCATATGTCAAAGTTTGAATTTTGACATATATAGATTTATCAAGAATGCCCCCATTATGGATGTGCATAAGTTGATCCAATTTTTTTCTGATCTCATATATATATATATATTCTTCTATATGTCACGTTGTCTGTCAAAGTATTGAAGAAATCCATGGCTTCATCATTAGTCGGAAGTAACAGGCGTATGATGCTACGAAGCTCTTCAAAGTTGTTTTGGAACGGAGTTCCTGATAGAATAATTCGCCTTTTGGTACGAATTTCAGCAAAGGCCTTCCAAATAGCGATATTCGGAAGGCTCTTGCTGAACTTTGTACCAAAAAGCGAATTATTCTATCGGGAACTCCGTTCCAAAACAATTTTGCAGAGCTTCGTACCATTATACGCCTATCATTTCCGGCTAACGATGAAGTCATGGTTTTCTTGAATTTTTTGACACTAGACAACGTGACATATAGAAGGGTAGATGAGATCAGGAAAAATATGAACCATTTTCTGCACATCCAGAATGGCGTCATTTTGTTAAATCCCTTGTCGGTCCGGACGTCGGACATTCATGAGAGAGGCGGTCCGACCCAAACCCTAGAAACGTTGTCGAGGCCACCCCAAACCCTAGAAGCGTTGCCTAGGCCACCCCAAACCCTAGAAGCGTTGTCGAGGCCACCCCAAACCGTAGAAGCGTCGAGCTAGCTAGGTCTACGTTTGCACTAATATATCCATCTGTCATGTTTGTATATTAATTGCCATGTTGTAATATTTGCAGAAACTATGGAGCACCGAGACATCGAAGCAGAACAGTTGTTGGGGGACATAATCCTCGGCGGAGGTGATGTCTTGTCGTTTCTCAACGACACCGATGGTCTGGAAGGAGAGGGTGAAGCAGGCTCCGGTGATCGAACAACGGAGGTGGAAGGACATGATTATGATGGCTCCGGTGACGGAATGCCGGTGGAAGAAGAAGACCGTGATGACTGCTCCGGTGAGCGAACGGAGGAAGGAGATGTTGCAAAGTCCGGCGAGGTATATATATTAATTAAGCCTGTGCTGACTAGCTAATTCATGCATTAATTGTTTTGGTACGTACACATATTAACTCTCTTCTTTCTTCTTTTCTAGCCCTCCAGATCGAGCCAAACTTCGGTAACGAGACGAGGCCCGAAGAAAAGGTTGCGCCAGGATGAAAGGTTCACGATCACAGCAATCAAGGGCGATGGCCAACCGATTGAACCCAGCCGGACCAAGGAAGCATTTTCTGCTCAGTGCGGGGTTCTTGTTAGGGACATGATCCCGATCAGCATCCACCAATGGAATAAGCCTAAGAGCGAAGACCCTCAAGTGTCTTTTGTCAACGATAGACAGAAAGATGATCTTTGGACCGCGCTGAAGGCAAATTTCACCCTATCGCCAGAGGAGGATCCGGATAAGCCAGTTATAGAGCCATTGGTCAAGGCTCATGCTCTTAAGAAGATGGCAGATCTATTCAGGAGGTGGAAGAATGAGTTGAAATCAACGTTTGTCGACAAAGGGAAGACTCCATAATTCACCGGCCGATTTGAGAAGATAAGAGATCACTGGCCCGCATTTGTGGCCCACAAGACATCGGAGAAGAGTAAGAAGATGTCAGCGACAAACA
This sequence comes from Thinopyrum elongatum, assembly GCA_011799875.1. Classification (NCBI taxonomy): domain Eukaryota; kingdom Viridiplantae; phylum Streptophyta; class Magnoliopsida; order Poales; family Poaceae; genus Thinopyrum; species Thinopyrum elongatum. The sequence goes on along the minus strand of CM022300.1, from coordinate 579,039,185 downwards.
AGAAAAATGCTGCAAAGAAGGAGTATCACCATCGCATGGGGTCAGGTGGCTACCTCAAAGCCCGGCCGTTGTGGGACAAGGCTGAGAAGGACCTGCTTGATAAAGGGGTCGAACCAGAGACATTGAACTGGCCAGACCGTTCAAGGACTTGGTTCTTTGGGGTTGGGGGAACCTTGGACCCTGAAACAAGGAAGTGCCGTTGGACGAAGGAGCAACTTGAAATACCCGTCAAGAAGCTTCAGAAGTATATCACCGCAGCGCAGCAAGGGACATTCGTTCCCGACAGAGAGAACGACGAGCTCACACAGGCCCTCGGGAATCCTGAGCACCCAGGACGAACACGAGGCACGGCAGGCTCCGTTGCGTGGAAGGAAGGGTTTCCCAGCGCAGGCGGTTACAAAACCCAGGAGAGAAGGAGGAAAGTGGAGCAGACCGAACTGCAGAACCTGAATGCAAGGGTACAAGCGCTAGAGGAACAAGCACTAGTTCAGAGGCAGCGACCTGCCGAAGCTACCCCGCCATCTCAGCGGAGAAGCAGCGTGGCTTCCACCGAGCTCCTTCAGCAGCCTCACTTCACGGCTCCCAGCTACCCCGTGGATGCTATCACGGAGGCTCAAGATTGCCACCTTATGGCGCAATGGCAGCACCTCAAAGTCAAGGCGGCTGTCGGCTCTGTTGCACCTCCTCAACCCGGCGCAACTTTTCACTGCCTTCCGATTCCAGAAGGCTATGCTGTTGTGATGGTCGATGAAATAACGGAGGGATTTGAGGAGCTCGAGCTTGACCACCCTATCGGTGAAGGGGAGACTCAGCTGGGTCTTGCTCTGAAGACTCCATGTCTATGGCGGAAGGAGCTCATCAACCTTCCGAACTGGACGCCTCCGCCTCCTCCTCTAGCGAGTAATCAGGGCACTCCGCCACCTTCTCCGGCTGCTCTGGCGCGTGGCGGCACTTCGCCTCCTTCTCCAGCTGCTCCGGCGCGTGGCGGCACTCCGCCTCCTTCTCCGCCTGCGCCGGCGCGTCCGAGCAGCCCTCCTCCTTCTCTGCCTCGTCAACAACAGCAGAAGACAGCCGCCGCCGCTCCGGCTGCTCCGGCGCGTCGTAGCACTCCGCCTCCTTCTCCGCCTCGTAAGCAACGAAGGAAGACAGCAGCAGCCACTCCGGCTGCTCCGGCGTCTAGCAGTACAGCCAGAGGCGGGAGGCAATACATATTCGGTCCATCTCTCAAGCCTCTAGAGAAGTTACCATACGAGATGACCGAGGAGGAAAACGCGGACATCTGTCAAGCCCAAGTGAAGGACTTTTTTGCAAAGAAAAATCCACCTCCGAAGGAGAAGATGGATCCGGTGAAATTGAAGCGCACTTTGAAGAACCTGAAGCGACCACCACCGCCTCCGCCAGATGACAACCATGTCCGCGCTCTGAAAAAGGCAGTGGAAGGAGCGCGCCGGTCGGGAACTATTTCAAGTGACAAAAGGTTACAAGAACGAAGAAGTGGGAACAAAATTCCCCAGCTCGGCGAACAGGCAAACCAATCGTGCCCCCCGCTCAAGGTGTCTAGCGATATCGTCGCAAATCTGCCGGGGATGCTGCCCGGTACCAATCCTGGTGATTACCTACCCGACGATGCACATTTTGATACAATGAAGGTGGACGAACACAAATACCGGTACGGGAAGCCTCTCGTCAGACCTGGTGATCCTCCTCTAACAACGATGATGCGAAGATTCCATAAGTGGTACATGGACACCTGCAAGTCTGGGAAGGATATTTTGACGCTGAGAGTTAAAGAGGAGCACAACCTCGTTGGAATTGATCTGTTGTCTGTTCCATTTAAGGAGTTCTTCAAGTTTTTCAATCAAAAGGACCTCGATAAAATAATCATCACTTGCTACTGTCTGTAAGTACTATACTTCTGTAATTAAGTCTCTATATATAGCTCAGCTCTTTCATTGCATGTATATATAATTATCCTCACTATATTATGCAGATTGAAGATCGTTGAATGCAGAAATGCACAAATCTATAATATTGGGTTCATTAACACAAATCTCATAGATGAATGGACGGTTACATATAATGCGAAAGAAACCGAGGCCAACTTGCTACAATCGTTGCTTAAAAATCAAAACAAAGATAAAATACTCTTTCCTTACAACTTCAAGTGAGTGTTACTGTCTTCTGCATATTCGGTTTCCCTTATTACTCGAGGTTATAGTAATGTAATTGATGAGTTATGCATGCGTGCGCAGCTTCCACTTTATTCTCCTAGAGATTAAGCTTGAGCAGGGACTAGTAACCGTCTTAGACTCAAGACGAAAAGATCCCAAGGAGTATGCAGCCATGACTGAAATGCTCCAGAAGTAAGTTCAATCGATCATTATCGCACCATATCGGCAACTTTGGTCATTTCCTGATATCAAGTAATTATTTTCTTTGTCTCGCAGGGTTTGGAAAGTGTTCACCACAGAAGCTCCGGGACTGCCGGGGGAGCTGCGATTTACACACCCGAAAGTAAGTACTACTAGCTAGTTCCACGCATCTCCCATTGATTCTAGCTAGTTTCATCAATACCATTTATAATGCTTGATTATCAGTTTGATTGGCCTTTATTTCTCGTAAAGTGGTTGTGGCAGGAAGGCGGGAATAATTTTTGTGGATACTACATTTGCGAGTACATCTACAACGCGACGACCTCTAAGCGGGGCTACTCTGAAAAACAATATGAAGTGCGTAAGCAATAATATTAACAATTTTATTTTATTACAATCATTTGTGTTGAGTTTCATTCATATATATGTATTGACCCCCTTCTTCAAATTAGATTTGGCAGATGCGGGATGAACTCCTATCACCAGATCGCATAAAGGCAATTCAAGAGGAATTGGCGGGATTCTTTCTTGACCACGTCATCAATCCAACCGGAGAATACCATGTGAAACTTGACATCAAATGTTAGGGATTATAAGAGATCTTATATTGTATATATGTAGCTAGTAGCGTCGGATAGATATACGAAAACTTGTTGTTCGACCAATCTCTCGGAGAAGGAGGAGGTCGATCACTTCTCTCTGTATATGTTCATGACGATCTTGTGTACTTAATGGTTCCTTCATTTGCTTACTAGCTAGCGTGTCGAGTCCTCTCTATACGTATAGTACGTAGCGTCGACCAAGCACGGAGATAAGAGGGGACACTTCTCTCTAGCTATTAGCTAGCTAACACAATATATGAAACCCCTAAATTAACCCTACAAAACCCCCAACCCCCCCCCCCCTTTCAAAAAAAAAACAAAAACCCCAGCTCCTGAGCTGCTGACACGTGGATGATCTTTGGTCCCGGTTGGTGTTACCAACCGGGATTAAAGGCCCTCCTCTCTGGGCTCGCCGCAGTGGCCACGTGGAGCCCCATCTATCCCGGTTCGTATAAGAACCGAGACTAAAGGTGTTGGGCTTTAGTCCCGACCCTTTAGTCCCGGTTCCCGAACCGGGACAAATGGGCCTTATGAACCGGGACAAATGGGCCTTTTTCTACTGGTGATTGGTGTTTTTTTTGTGTTGTGTGGTCTGTAGGACTTGGTTATTGCTCTTCCGTATGTGCCTTCCAAGTTACATTGGGCGAATGTCTTTACGAAGACCCAAACTAGAACACAACACAATTTTTATCTCTCCAAACTACTGGTGCTGATCCACCCTGAGTTTGAAGGGGCAGGGTGTTAGTTGTATCTATTTGTCATGTAATATCACCATTGTATAAGTGCTTTCCTGCTTATTTACCACACTTGTACATGTATTTATATCGTCCCATGGACACCTAGAAATACAAGTTGCATATTTCCTAACATGATCCGGGTTAAGGAACAACCTTTCTATTTCATATGCGCAAAAGCAAAAGTTTTTTTTTGTTATTGCATGCAATCAGCACCGGCAGGAAATGTATATTTCTACACGTACAAAAATTCAGAACATGCCCAAATAGGGCCTACGGCTGGGGACTGCAAAATATGCCCCATGACTAATTTAGTTTTCAGTTGTCACCCTACTACCATGATCTGCCTTATCTGAATAATAGTGGATGCACTAGAATCATGGAGATTGTTTGCCTTGATTTTGGTATGGCTGTTACCTACATAAAAAACCATAAAATATCTGCTAATAAAAAATTGTAAGTTAATTTATCTAAAAAAGCTGCATAATTTAATTAGTAACAATATTTTGGAAGCCTGGCAAGTTTAGTCTTGACTCAGCTTATGACAGGAAGCTATTCTTTCCCGCAACACTAGCACCATATATGTCAAACAAGCACATATTTTTCTCGCAAAAAAAGCACATAATCACAACAAGTTCACTATTTGGTGTAACAGCTTAAAGGGACTGAAAATGTTCTGTTTAACCTCTGCTTATACGGGGCACAAACAGGAGTTCACAACATTTTCAGCCTCTAATTCCCTCTCAAACAGGAGTTCTTTTAATACAAAATGGCACACGTTTGGGGGCTTGTTTGAGAGGGGAAAATTGAATCTGTTCACAACTCCAATTCCTAGTAAATTAGAGGCTGCGTTTGTTTTTGTTTAATTTTAAAAACGAGACCAGTCAATTTATTAAGAAGAAACCACCAGACACACGCACTGCGAAGCCTAGGGCCAAAACGCGGGTGGCGGGCTGAGCGGCCGCACGCCACTGAGTACCTGGTTGACGTGGAGTTTCATTTTTTTTTTTTGAGAGCAAATGTTCTGTTTAACTTCTGCTCCATGGTGTAGACTGTTTAAACTAGAGTGAACAACGGAAAAATAAATGCTGGTGCGCTAGTTCCACAGCAAACTGAGTAACTGACAATGAGTAAAAAACAGTACCCTCCATACAGTTCAAGTACACCATATCGCATGCACCGGTTTCGTTTCTGAACAGAAGATTAGCTCTAGCAGCAACACAAACAGTCTGAAAACCGATGTCCAGACAGGCATAGTACTAATTCTAGCCTTGCTATTCTACTATAAATTCTCCTATTGGCTACGACAATATATGACTAAAAAAACATTATGCCAATAGGGCACTGAGTAGGCTAGATGTACTAATCGTCCTTTCATCCTGAGGCCGCTTTAAAGTTTAGCCCAGTTCGCAGCGATAGCAGGACGTACGGAGCAGAAATTTATCAGTTAAAATCGTGCTCGCTGCAACCGAGGCAAGATTCTCGCAGCGATGTGGAGGAGTGGGGAAACTTGGAGCCATCGGCCAAGTGGATGGATAGGAAGGGCACATCACGGGCGGAGGAGGCTACTGGAGCAGAGGCTTCCGCCCCCCCCATTGGGCACTGGCCGGCGAGCTGTGCCTGCGCTGCTACAGGAGTTGGCGCAGGGGGGCACTCGAAGATCCGTCGGATTTCTCGCAGCGACAGACTAAACTACTGTAATGGCCCCAACCAGCAATCAAGCAGCAGTAGTAAACAAAGACAACGCGAATTAACTACTACAGTAGTGTAATTGGGAGGGAGGGATGTAGTAGTGTAATTGGGAGGGAGGGAGGGAGGAGGGCGGGCGGGTTACCTGGAGCTGGCGAATTCGTAGAGCCTGCCGCGGGGGGAGAAGACGACGAGGGCGACCTCGGCGTCGCAGAGGACGGAGAGCTCAAAGGCCTTCTTCAGCAGGCCGCCGCGGCGCTTGGAGAAGGTCACCTGCCGGCTCGTCGGATTCTCTATCCGCTTCATCTGCGTCTTCCCCCGCACCATTCTCCCTCCTCTTACCACAAATCCGATCGGAAACCAAACCAAACCAGAAAAATCGCCCTCCTCCGATCAGCCGGCCTGCGGAACGAACACAAAGATGAGAGGGGAGAGGTAAATAAAAGGTGGGTACTGTTATCCCAATTGGGGCGGCGAGGGGAGGGCGAAAAGTGGAAAACCCCAGCCTACCCACGCGAGGAGGAAGGGGATCTGGCCAAGACGGCAAGGGGAGACTGACCAAAAATGGCAAGCGCGGTGAGGTCGCTGCGGTGTAGGGTTCGGCCGTAGCTGGCTGCTGCTCCCTCCTCGCCCGCCCACCCGCCCACCCTCGCCCTCCTCCTCCTCCTCCTCCTCTCCACCGTGGCTTTCCTTTTCGGTCCCTGGCTGGCTGACGGCGTTGCCGCGACGCCGTCACGGGTGGCCGGTGGGGAGGCACCGGGGCAACAGGAGGAAAAGGAAAGGAAATTTTGTGCGCTGGTAGTGGGGTGGGTTGGGGCGCTCGGGTCGGTGGACCTGCCGTTTTATGGAGATCCGGGGCCTGGGCAACAAACGGCAAAAATTTCCATAGGGGGAAATTAAAGTCGGTCAGGCGGCAGCTTTTTTTTGCTGTGAACCACCCTGGGACACGCACTAGTATTGTATTTGGGCGCTTCGGTGGGTGGTGAATCAATTCCCTTGAGGGAGGACTACAAATTCGTCAGCCATTCAATGAACTTGGATTACTACTAGCAAGCCTACTATTAGGGCTTGAAATACCTATAGCAGTAGCATTGGGTCCAGCGCTACTGCTAACGCGCTACAGCTAAGTTGTAGCAGTAGCGCTGGTTAGTGCAGCGCTGCTGCTAAGTATGGTTAGCAGTAGTGCTGCACTGACCAGCGCTACTGCTAACTATCTGTAGCGCTGCAGAAAGGCAAGCGTTGCTGCTAGATGCTTTCCAGCGCTGCTGCTAGTATTCCTACTTTCACAGATTCATACTCCCTCTATGTATTTGTGATGTATTTGTACAGGCTCTATACAGTAGTTTCATCATATCACAATAAACATATACTATTCTCATCATATCATACACATACAGTAGTCTCGTCATACTATCATCATCATCATCATCATCATTCAACACAAATATCATCACATCTCGAAAATAGCGATACACAAGTCATGTCATGTATCGAATAAGTGCAATTGCATGGTCATGGCACACACACAAGTTTCATCATCTCTATCTAAACCATGATGTAGAAGAGAAGAGCGATCAGCATGAGCAAGACCGCGACTATGTAGTACTTGAGGCACCGGCGGTTCCGCCCCCGCTGTTGCCGGAGCGTCCACCTCAAGTAACTACTTTCCGCTTCGGCTCTGCTGTCGAACCCTCTGTGGTTAGCACCCGGGTACTTGTCCACCTGGGCCTGAGCGTCTGGCCAGTGGTCGTAGACTCCTGGAACCCTCCCAACGAACACGGCGTAGCAGTCCTTCGCCATATCTGATCTATGTACCGGCATCGTCAGTTGATGAATTGAACGATAATATGCAACATAATGTACTTAAGAAAACAAAGAGGCATAATTACCAAAATACAAGCAACCTATAGTAAACATAAATGACGAAGTTCCTCATACCCAAACTAATTAACTAGAGCGATCTACGCTAGTTCAAGACCACGGTTTAATTACATCATATAGTTTCGCCGTGCATAAATTCAAAGTTTTGCGATAGAAAGACAGTAGTGACACATTGTCATCGAAAATCAGTCCTCCATGTCGGCGGTCCAATCTTCATAGTCAGGGAGGAAGCACCCGAGCTTCTGAAAGGCTTCAGGTCCAGACGCTGAGCGAGTAGCAGTGCTCGGACATCATCCCGCGTGATTGGCCCATGGTAGAACATCCCTATTGGTTTGAGGACCTGCTTCATGATCACTTGGGCAAGTTCACACTGTACGTGATAAAACTCAGCTCGGATTCGATGATCCGGTGTCTTTCCTATGCTTGTGGCCCAGTTGACAATCTCGGCTTTGTTGGTAGTAGCTGACATGCGATGGCGTTGATTATCCCTTCTGTACTCGAGCAGGTGATGCATGAGGTAGAATCCATCAGCCTTACTGGTGTGCGGTTGCTGGATGCAGCAGAAGTCGGTCTTATGGCTGAAAACCAGCCCTTTCTTCCTGTACTTTTTCACCTTGATATATCCACCAGACAGGCTGAAGGTTAACAGGGCACTATCGAGAACACTCTTTATGTGCTTGTAATCCTTTTTCTTGATGTTCTTCGATGAGTCCAAGTACATAGCATGGGAATATAGTACAGAACGATGAGGACGCCCCCTCCCCCCCCCCCCCCCCCCCGCGCTGCGCAAATTAAGTACACCTCAAATTAGCCTCCATGCTTGCAAAGGAATGATTAACACTTACGAAAGGATATGCGCGGATGAATTACGTGGGATGATAAGGCAGGAGAATCGCTTCCTTGTCCTTATTAGCGATCATGAAGTCGTCGATGTACTTGCTCGCATAGTCACGGTGCTCTTTGCAGACTGCCAAGAAGCTCTCGTGCATATAGTATGGGTCCGCGACACAGATATATTTTATGTTCTCGATCCTGATGAAGTAGTTGAGATACAGCGCATACATGCGGATGAACTGGAAATCCAGCTTGGTCATGTGGAACATGTCGTAGATGTAGTCAAATCGCAGGATGAACTTATCCGCGGGCCATCTCTCGACGTACAACTTCCCACCCGGCACCTGAGCCGCGTAAAGCGGGTATCCTGGTTTTTCCGAGATGAGAAGGCTTTTTCTCTAGCCAGTACATCTTCATGGAGTCTTCTTAGATCATTGTTCAGTATGTGCTCTAGCGCTTTCGCAGGTAGGATCGGCTCGCCGGCGACATGGAAACGCTTCGCACATTTGACAGGTATTCTGTCTACCGCCCGGGGCTTCAGAGGCGGCTAGCTGCTTGAAGCAGCTCTGGCGCCTTTAGGGCCTTTCCTGTCCGGTCTCCTCCTTTGCTTCTTGGCGGGTGGCGGTAGTGAGCCCACCATACCTTCCCTAACCACCACCCCCAGTGTCGTCGGGCTAATCAGTGGACGGCCCTCGGGTTGTTGCTGGGTAGAGGCGGCATCTGGAGGCGTCTCCTGCGAGGATCGCTTGAAGAGAGACTTTTTGCATTCCGCCTTAGGATGTTCCGGCTCCGGCAAATCAGGCAGCATCAAGTCATCATCTCCACGCTCATAGCCTGAGTCTTCGTCGTCCTGAGCCATCAATCCTCCATCATCATAGGCGGTATTGAAATACTTGTCTGGGTCATCATCCTCCTCCTCCATGTCATCATCAGCATTTGCTTCTTCGACAACGGGGGCGACGTCATCTGGCGCTAATGGAGGCTCTCCCTCGCGTCGTCCGCTATCACCCGCCACGACAGGTGCAGGTAATTTGGTAGGTGGGGCGGTGTTCATACCTTCTTGAGAAGTTGTCGTTGGTGTGATATTGGGCGCCTCGAGACGAAGAAGAGTCTTCGGCCAAGGCAAGAACCAGCTCTTGCATGCACCAATCCGCTTAGGGGTCCCTTGTCATCGACTGGTACCGGAGGAGGCAAATCCTCGAAGCCCGCTAAGACACTGGCCACGTTAACCTTGAAGACGCCCCGGCTTCGGCGTGGCTAGATATGTTTCCTATTCAATAATTGTAAATAAAAGATATAATGAAGAGAAAAAAGGGGCCTATGTTTGGTCGGAATGTTGATTCATTCCCCCCGGCAAATCCCGGGTACTCCATATGTCCTAGTTTCTAGCACAAGTCATGCCGAAAATCACGGAAATTTTCGGCATGACCTTTGCTAAAAAGTGGACATATGGAGCGCCTGAAATTTGCCGGAACGGAAATGAATCAATATTCCGGCAAAACATAGGCCACTCGGATATTCTTCGACATTCAACCAACATTGCAAAATCATATAACATCAATGACATATATCATTTGCAAAATATATCATTCAAGCAAGTACATAGAGTGAAATGACCTCACTAAACATTGCAAATTAGTGGTCTTTTCAAAAACCAAAAACCTTTGCAAAATGCCTCACTAAACATTTGCTACTATTTTTTATTTATAGCTATTATATATACCTACAAAAATTCCAAAATGCTCTCTCTCTGCTACTGCCCTAACCAACTAAACTGATATTATATACCCTAAACTAAATTGCCCTAAACAAATTTGCTAAATTTCCTAAACTAAATTGCCCTAAACTAATTTGCAACTGTTTTTTTCATAAATGATCTCTCTCTCTCTGTGTGTGTTTTCTACTATTTGCTAATTTGCTACTAAACTAATTTGCTAATTTGCTACAAAAATTTGCTACTAGTTTGCCCTAAACTAATTTACTAATTTGCTACAAAATTTTGCTACTGTTTTTTATTTATAGGTATTTTATATACCCTAATTAGCTATTGCATTAGCTACTGCCCTAAACAAATTTGCCCTAGCTAAATTTCCTAATTTGCTAAAAAAATTGGCCCTAGCTATATTTGCTACTGCCCTAATTAGCTACTATTTTTTATAAATTTTTGCTACTATTTTTTATAGCTAATTTATATACCTACAAAAACTAAATTGCCCTAGGGTTCATATACTTCATCTAAATTGCCCTAGGGCCATGGTCAAATTTTTTTTGCCTAGGGTTCATCTAGAGAGAGAGAGAGGAGGGCAGGGGAGAGGAGAGGGAGAGGCTTACGGAGCGGCGACGAGGTCAAGGGCGGGGGAGATGGCGGCGGCGGCGAGGTCGAGGGCAGGGGAGAGGGCGGCGGCGACGACGAGGTCGAGGGCAGGGGAGAGGGGGCCCGCGCGGCGACGGTGAGGTCGAGGGAGGGCTCCGGCGACGAGGTCGACGGCGGGCAGGGTCGACGGCGTCGAGGACGGGCAGGGCGACGACAGTGACAGAGAGTGGGGGAGAGAGGTGGGAGAGAGAGGGGGGAAAAGGACTTGGCGAAAATTTGAGCGCCCGCGCGGGGGTTAACTAAAACTAGCAGTAGCGCTGGACCAGGACCCAGCACTATTGCTAACTTAGCTATAGCGTTGGGTCCTAGTCCAGCGCTACTGCTAACTTTTCCAATTTTTGTTTTAATTCTGAAATACACAAAGCAGTAGTGTTTGTTTACGGACCAGCGCTACAAGTTAGTTATAGAGCTTGGTCCTAAACCAGCGCTACTGCTATTATTCTTTTCTTTTAATTATTTTCCTTTTATAGTTTTTTGTTTTCTTTTCTTTTATTATTTTCCATTCCTTTTCTGTTTACTTTTCTTTTTCTTTTGTATTGCTTTCTCCCTTTTGTTTTTGTTTTCCTCGCACGCAGTCGATGAGAACGTCTCCCTCCCACACTGCGCGAATATCACCGGAACCATGCATGTGGTGGTAATTGAAGGGGATACGATGTACACATCATTTGGCCGATAACGGTTACTTAAGTGCGTACACAAAATAGATACATATATATAAATGATGGTTTCTCAGCTGCGTCGACGACGTTTCACATTGAGCTTCTTCCCTTTCTTGTTCGTTGCCGAATAATTGAGCCCCTCCTTGTGACTTTTCCGGAACCATGGAGTACGATCTTTCTTAGGTAATGTAGTATTGATTCTTCTTTTCACGTATGCTTCATCGTCATCATCATCTTCCCTCATCGGGTTGCCGTATTGGTCGTAGTCTTCCTCGTTGGCGACTCCATCCATTCCGACGATGCTCCTTTTGCCTCTCCTCACGACAACACGGCTGGGATTGGCCGGGTCGGTTATGAAGAAGCATTGTGTCACGTGCTTAGCGTGTACCCATGGCTCATTTTTGGCAATGACGTTAACGTTCACGGGAGTGCTCTTCGCGTCGGGTATAGACATGGTAGTGAAATACTTGTTTTCTCATACGACGTCCTTAGCCCATCTGACACGGAACATCGTCGCATCGTGCATTCCAGTATAGTCAAGCTCCCAGATCTCTTCGACCCTTTCGTTGAATCTTTCAGTTGTGCCGTTGGCGTCGGTCACGCATTCAATTGTCCCCCCGGAGTTCTGGTAATCACTGTCCATGTCTTCGGCCTCCGTGTAGAACATGTACCCATTGATATCGTATGACTGATATGTCGCGAGTTTGGGCGCGGGGCCGTGTGCTAAGGCGTGTATGAGCAATCCGTCCGAACTGCCCTCTTCCGGGGGATTTTCAAGAACTTGCTCTTTGAACCAACGCAAGAAAGTGGCGTTGTGCTCTACAGTAACTTCGTCGTCCGTCTTGAGCATCCCCTTATCACGGTACTTCTTTGCGATGCTTTCTTTGTGTCGTGCCACATAATCATCTACCACATCTAGGTGTTGTAGCACTACTAAGTTAGCCCTGTCAAAGTCGTTCCGTCGATCCGAGTAGTCCATGTGCAATTCCCTCTGGCCGTTGTTGTGACCTTCTCCTTCAAGCCTCCCATCGTGCTTCTTGACGGGCAAACCAACAACAGGGTCTCCGACGCCTATATAATTCTCGCAAAAGGAGATGCACTCATGCGTCAGATACCCCTGGATGATGCTCCCATCAGGATGGGATATGTTACGAACGAATTCTTTGATGACCCCATTCATCCTCTCGAACGGCATCATGCTGTGAAGGAATGTCGGCCCGAGGTCGATGATGTCGTCCATGATGTGGACACACAGATGCACCATGACGTCAAAGAACGCGGGCGGGAAGTACATCTCAAGCTCACATAGTATGACAACGATCTCTTCATGTAGCCTTCGGAGCTGCTTCACACTTATGGACTTTCGAGAGATAACGTCGAAGAAGTTGCAGAGACCAGTAAGTGTGTCACGGACGTGCTTCTCCATCATCCCTCTAATGGCAACCGGGAGTATCTGCGTCATCATCATGTGATAGTCATGAGACTTCATCCCGCTGAACCTTTTCTTCTTGGGGTCTAGAAATCTGCTTATCTTCCCACAGTAACCGGAACTGACTTTGATTCCCATAAGGCACTTGATGAATTGATCGATCTCCTTCGCACTTAAGGTGAAGCAAGAAGGGGGGCAATAATTCTCCTCCTTCTTGTTGACTTTTCTGCCCCTTTCCCCCTCCTCCGTCTCTGTCTCCTCCGTTGACTTTTTACGGTGGAGATCTGTGACGCCCCCGACTCAATCGTGCACTAATCATACAAGCAAACATGCACGATCAAGCACAGGGACTCACGGGAAGATATCACAACACAACTCTAACACAAATAAACGGAGATCCATGAATATTACAGACCAGGGATCACGAGGATACGAATACATAAGTCAGTCATACAAATAATATCTGGGTACAGACATAGTTAGTCAAGGTTGCCTTAAGAAGGCTAGCACAAACAACGACTCTAGATCGAAAGGCGAAGGCCTCCTGCCTGGGGCCTCCGATCCTACTCCTGGTCGGCTGGCTCGATCCAGTAGTACGTGCCGTCTGGACCCTCCTGGTAGTAAGCTCCTGCGGGGACATCTGGCTCCGGAGCTCCATCGTCTGAGGTAACATCAAAAGGGGAATGGGGGAAAAAGAAGTAGCAAAGCAACCGTGAGTACTCATCCGAAGTACTCAGAAAGCAAGGATCTATACTACATATGCAACATTATCAAAGAGAGGCTATATATGTGGACTGGGCTGCAGAAATGCCAGAATAGAGAGAAGGCCTAGTCCTATCGAAGACTAGCATCTTCACGAAGCCACCATCTTGCAGCAATTAGAAGAGTACAGAAAAGCATTTTATTAAGCAAGCATGTTGAGGCAAAGCCTAGAGATCCTTCCTCGACTCCCTGCGAGGAAGCGATCCCGAAGCTTCAATTAATTAAACAAGTATCCAGTTCAAGTAATAGATCGGGATACCAAACTGAGCGTCCTGTTACCTTGGACACGGCTATTCGAATAGATCACTTCCCTGCAGGGGTGCACTACTGTTACCCAACATGCTCGATCACCTATGGCCGGACACACTTGCTGGGTAATACCCGGCCTCGGGAGATCGACACGAAGCAGCGCCCTACCTAGGCTCAGCAGAGAGGTCAACACGCCGGACTAACCTATGCACCCAGGGGTCTTGGGCCATCACCCCGGCGCTCCTGCGCGTTGCGAGACTGGCCAGGGAGCAGGCGCGACACTGAACTCGTCAGTGAAGTATCCAGCCCAACCCCAACAATCAGCCAGCACGGTGAACTGTGACGTCTGATGAGCTTTCGGGAGAAACGTACGACGTAGAGGGCCCCATAAACCATTATCCCACGTGGTGGTAGTGCGTATAGGCCATTGGCCAACTTAGATCAATTACCCAAATCCGTTAGGCGTATTTAATAACTCGCGGATATAATAAGAGTTTCTGATGCTCCGCCACAATATCTCCCTCGGGTGCCATCCTGGCAAACCCGACTGCAGAATTTCCCCGCGGGTACCCATCAGGGTTGACCCACCTGTGACAAAGGTCAAAGTAACCGTGTGGTCATAACACCAAGGGGGGAACCCCGAGGAATCACCCTCGGTGGATTCCACTCGATGAAATCATCAAGGTGAACGTAGGAGGCATCACCCTCGAGGTTCACACTTGAGGGGTTGCACGACAGAGTCGTGTCGGGAGTGGTTAAAGAGGAATTACCCTCGATGACCACGACCGAACAGCTACACTGCAGAGCCATCATCAGGTGTGCGTTACGAGGTATCACCCTCGACACTCGATAGTTACTATGCAGAGTCGTACAACAAAGGGGGTGAAGTGAGGTGTTGGTCTCTGGTCGTCGATCACGTTGATCGAGTCGTCGATGATGAAGCAGAGGCAACAAGGACAAAGTGGGGGTCACTGACGGATCACTAACCAACCTATACTAAGCAGTTTGAAATAGGCAGGTAAGGTAGCAATAAGGAGGTTACAAAAAGCAGGCTATGCATCAGAATAGGAGCAATCATTTACAGTAGCAAAATCTAATGCAAGCAGGAGAGAATGGAATGGGCGCTATCGGAGTGATCAAGGGGGTGGCTTGCCTGGAAGCTCTGCTGAGAGGGGCTGGTCGTCAGAAGGCTGCTCGTCCAGAGCGTAGTCGTACTCTGCTGCGTCGGCGTCGGTCTCGGCATCTATCGAGAGAGAAGGAGGGGGAAAGAAACAATAAATTCACGGCAAAAATGCAAACAATATGCATGACATGCCTAAATGATATGCAGAGGTGTTCCACTACCTAACTAGATGATTTAGTTAATTTAGGAATTTATTTGGATTTATTTTATTAAAGTTGAGCACTATTCACTTTTCGAAATCAGTCTAAAAGTTCCATGTTCAAGTAGTTAGGGGCATCTGACAGCAATATGAAGGGCGTATTCGGATTCATCTCATCGTTCTGATCAACTTTCATGTATAAAGTTTTTTGATCCGAGCTACGGATTATTTTATATGATTTTCTAAAGTTTTAATCATTTTCTAAATTTTAATTATTTATTTAAATTTGAATTATCCAGAATAGTGAAAGGTGACGTCAGCATGACGCAGAGGTGACATCAGTAGGTCAACTGGTCGGTTGACCAGTGAAACCTGACAGGTGGGTCTAGTGGGACACGCATGTCATTGACTGAGCTAACTAAACAGAGTTAATTTAACCTAACTAGCCTAATTAGCGAGTGGGGCCCTGATATGTCTCCAACGTATCTATAATTTTTGATTGTTCCATGCTGTTATACTATCATTCTTGGATGTTTTACAATCATTTTATATCATTTTTTGGTACTAACCTATTGACATAGTGCCAAGTGCCAGTTGCTGTTTTTTGCATGTTTTTTACATCGCAGGAAATCAATACCAAACGGAGTCCAAACGCAGCGAAACTTTTTGTGGATTTTTTTTGGACCAGAATACATCCAGTGGGCCGGAGAAGCGCCTGGGGGGTGCTCCGAGGGGAGCACAACCCACCAGGGCACGCCTGGAGGCCCAGGCGCGCCCTGGTGGGTTGTGCCCACCTCGGGTGTCCCCCGAACCGCCTCTTTGCTCTATAAATACCCAAATATTCCAGAAACCCTAGGGGAGTCGACGAAAATCAATTCCAGCCGCCGCAGAGTCCAGAACCACCAGATCCAATCTAGACACCATCATGGAGGGGTTCACCACTTCCATTGGTGCCTCTCCAATGATGCGTGAGTAGTTCTTTGTAGACCTACGGGTCCGTAGTTAGTAGCTAGATGGCTTCCTCTCTCTCTCTTGATCTTCAATACAATGGTCTCTTGGAGATCCATATGATGTAACTCTTTTTGCGGTGTGTTTGTTGGGATCCGATGAACTTTGAGTTTATGATCAGATCTATCTTTTTATCCATGAAAGTTATTTGAGTCTTCTTTGATCTCTTATATGCATGATTGCTTATAGCCTCGTATTTCTTCTCCGATATTTGGGTTTTGTTTGGCCAACTTGATCTATTTATCTTGCAATGGGAAGAGGTGCTTTGTAGTGGGTTCGATCTTACGGTGCTTGATCCCAGTGACAGAAGGGGAACCGACACGTATGTATCGTTGCTACTAAGGATAAAACGATGGGGTCTATTTCTACATAAATAGATCTTGTCTACATCATGTCATCGTTCTTATTGCATTACTCCGTTTCTCCATGAACTTAATACACTAGATGCATGCTGGATAGCGGTCGATGTGTGGAGTAATAGTAGTAGATGCAGGCAGGAGTCGGTCTACTAATCTTGGATGTGATGCCTATATAATGATCATTGCCTGGATATCGTCATGATTATTTGAAGTTCTATCAATTGCCCAACAGTAATTTGTTCACCCACCGTTTGCCATTTTTCTCGAGAGAAGCCACTAGTGAAACCTACGGCCCCCAGGTCTCTTCTTTAATATATTTGCCTTTGCGATCTATTTCCCTTTGCTTTTATTTTCAGATCTATTAAACCAAAAATACAAAAATACCTTGCTGCACTTTATTTTATTTGGCGTTCAATCTATCAATATTTACTACTCTCTCACGTCCGTTTGCCAATTTTTGGCGCCGTTGCCCGAAAGGGATTGACAACCCCTTTTACACGTCGGGTTGCGAGTATTTGTTACTTGTGTGCAGGTGTTGTTTACGTAGTGTTGCTTGGTTCTCCTATTGGTTCGATAACCTTGGTTTCATCACTGAGGGAAATACCTACCGCCGCTGTGCTGCATCATCCCTTCCTCTTTGGGGAAATACCGACGTAGCTTCAAGCCGCATCAAAAGAAATTTCTGGCACCGTTGCCGGGGAGGATCTTCAACATATACCAGGTTCCTAATCACAAATCTCATCTTCTCGCAATTTACATTATTTGCCATTTGCCTCTCATTTTCCTGTCCCCCACTTCACAAAAATTTGCCGTTTTATTCGCCCTCTTTTTCATTCGCCTTTTTCTTGTCAGATCTCATGTTTGCTTGTATTGCCATGTGCCTTCTATTTGCTTGCATCTTCGTTTGCTAAAAAGCTATTATTATGGATCCTCATCCACTTGCTAATCTTTTCAAAAGATCCAATTATGATGAACCAATTGCTAGTGAATTGAGTTCACTAGATTATCTTTGTGAAGTTTTGCTTGAGATTTATGAATCTGAAAATTGTGATGAAGTGTTAAACGAAGGAATTTATAAAGTGGTTCATGATAGCTCCGTGAATGAAAAGCATGATTGCAATAATGTTATTATAAATTCTATTAATGTCAATTGTGCTAATAATATGCAAAACCCCAAGCTTGGGGATGCTAATTTTGATATGTCCACTACTTATTGCAATGATCATGATTGGGGTGATTCTTCTTATGATCTTGAAAATTTATTTAAGCCTCATGATGAATATGTTATTGATAATAATGTTTGCAATAATATTGAAAGTGGGTTTGGAATATTGTCAACTTTAGGTAAAAATAATCCCACATATTTGGAGAGTGTTCAATCTTATGAATTTTTTGATAAAAGTGGGCTTGGAGAGGTCATGACTTTATTTGATGATAATCCCACTATTTTGGAAGAGTGTCAACTTTGCATGCATGTGGATCATGTAGAGAGTATGTTATGTGATAGCTATATTGTTGAGTTTGAATATGATCCCACATGTAATTATTATGAGAGAGGGAAATATGGTTGTAGAAATTTTCATGTTACTAAATTACCTCTCTTCATGTTGAGATTGCTATTGTTTTCTTCCATACATATGCTAGATCTTGCTTGTCTTGCTAATTTGTTTTCCTATAAAATTCCTATGCATCAGAAATATGTCAGACTTAAATATGTTTGTCACATGTTTTATGATGCTCTCTTTGTGTTTTCATTATTATCTTTCATGTGAGAATCAATAAAATCTTATGCCTAGCTAGGGGCGTAAAACGATAGCGCTCGTTGGGAGGCAACCCAACTTGTATCTTTTTGCTTTTCTTTCTGTTTTCAATAAAATACCCAATTATGCCTCTGGTTAGATGTGTTTTTGTGGTTTAAATTAGTGTTTGTGCCAAGCAAAGCCTTTGGGATGATTTGGGTGATAGTTGATTTGATCTTGCTGAAAAACAGAAACTTTTGCGCTCAGGAAAACAATTCTTATTTTTAACAGAGGAGTGATTTCGATTTGATTCTTTGTGAAAAAGATTAATAAACAAATTTCTCACGTTGTCCTAATTTTTCAGAATTTTTGGAGTTACATAAGTATTCGAAGTTTTCAGATTGCTACAGACTGTTCTGTTTTTGACAGATTCTGTTTTCTTTGCGTTGTGTGCTTGTTTTGATGATTCTATGGTTTCCTTTGAAGAGTTTTTGCCATATAAAAGCTGGAATACAGTAGATATAATGCAAAAATAAAATATGAATGGGTTTTCAACAGTACTTATAGTAGTGATTTGCTTTCTTATACTAACGGATCTCACGAAGGTTTTGTTGAGTTTTGTGTGATTGAAGTTTTGAAGTTTTGGGTGAGATTACGATGGATGAAGGAATAAGGATTAGCAAAAGGCTAAGCTTGGGGATGCCCGAGGCACCCCAAGATAATATTCAAGAAGTATCAAGCAACTAAGCTTGGGGATGCCCCTGAGTGGCATCCCCTCTTTCTTCTAACGACCATCGGTATTTTACTTGGAGCTATATTTTTATTCGTCACATATTATGAGTTTTGCTTGGAGCGTCTTGTATGATATGAGTCTTTGCTTGTTTTGCCTTTTATTTTAAGTCTTGAATCCTTGCTGGACACACCTTTTTGGGAGAGCCAAAAATTATGCTATGCTTGCTCATATGCTTCACTTAAATTTTTATGAGCTATGGAATTGCTCTAGTGCTTCACTTATATCTTTTTTAGCACGGTGTGCTTTGTTATTTTTGAAGAAATGCTCTCATGCTTCACTTAGATTTATTTGGGAGTTAGTAAATTTTTTAAGAAATTCTCTCTTGCTTCACTTAAATTAATTTGAGAGAAAGAAGTATTATGCTCATGATCTTCACTTATATTTGTTTGAGCTTATCAAAAGCAACACATGAAAATTAGTTCCAAAGTGATAGATATCTAAGAAGGATATAATAAAAACTTTCATGAAGTTCATTGGACAAAATAAACTTGATTCCTTGTAATAGTTTTGAGATATGATGATGTGATATGTGAGTCATGTTGATGAGTAATTGTGCTTTAGTAAGAATATTGGTGTTAAGGTTTGTGATTCCCTATGCAGGCACGAAAGTCAATAGTCATGCAATGAAATTATATCCTACTTGTGGTGCATTATTCGGTGTTAATTATGCTTAATGCTCACTTATGAGATTATTCGTTTTTTGGTTGGTCGTTTCTCAATCTTTTGCTAGCCTTCATTTTGCACTAAGTATGATCACTACTTGTGCATCCAAAACCCTTTAAACCAGTTTTGCCACATGAGTCCACTATATCTACCTATATGTGGTATTCTTTTGCCGTTCTAAGCAAATTTGTATGTGCCATCTCTAATTTTCAAAATAAACTTCTCTTTTGTGTGTTCATACCGCTCGCGAGGCGGTGAGGGGTGGCTAATATTTTCCATGCTAGATGTGTTATTCTCACGATGAGTGTTTATTCACTTGTCATTGCACGAGAGTAAGGCAAAGGTATTAGGGATGCCCAGTCCCGAAATGAAAAATGAATTTACTTTATGTTGTCAAATAATAAATTCCTTGGAAAGTGTTGGTATGGAGGGCACCCGTGGATACGGTTAGCCATGGAAAGTGAAAGTATGATGGAAAAAGGAATAAACTTTATTTTCTGTTTGGGCACCACCTATGATATATCTAGCATGGAAAGTGTTGGGAACTCTAAGTCGTTTTTGTTGGTGGAAAAAGCACACCTCCCAAAATGTTTTTATCTCTAAGTTTTTCGCTTTGAGCTCTGGCACCTCTACAAATCCCTACTTCCCTCTGCGAAGGGCCTTTCTTTACTTTATGCAATTTTTATTTTTAATTTGAGTCTCCATCTTCTCTTATAAAGCACCAACTAGGAGGCACTATGATCGTACTTGAGCATTGGGTGTAGTTAATATGCGAGTGTGTTTCATGAATGGATCAATGGTTGAGCATGATGGGCTAGGGATAACTTATTTTAGCGTTGATATTTTGAAAGACATAGTTGCTTGTTGATATGCTTGAGTATTTAAGTCATCATGTCAAAACTAGACTATTGCTTTGAATCATATAAAAGTCCAAATGTCCATGCTATAAAGGAAAGAATATGAGATGACATGTTAGGCAGCATTCCACATCAAAAATTCTGTTTTTATCATTTACCTACTCGAGGACGAGCAGGAATTAAGCTTGGGGATGCTGATACGTCTCCAACGTATCTATATTTTTTATTGTTCCATGCTGTTATATTATCATTCTTGGATGTTTTACAATCATTTTATATCATTTTTTGGTACTAACCTATTGACATAGTGCCAAGTGCCAGTTGCTGTTTTTTGCATGTTTTTTACATCGCAGGAAATCAATACCAAACGGAGTCCAAACGCAGCGAAACTTTTTGTGGATTTTTTTTGGACCAGAAGACATCCAGTGGGCCGGAGAAGCGCCTGGGGGGTGCTCCGAGGGGAGAACAACCCACCAGGGCGCGCCTGGAGGCCCAGGCGCGCCCTGGTGGGTTGTGCCCACCTCGGGTGCCCCCCGAACCGGCTCTTTGCTCTATAAATACCCCAATATTCTAGAAACCCTAGGGGAGTCGACGAAAATCAATTCCAGCCGCCGCAGAGTCCAGAACCACCAGATCCAATCTAGACACCATCATGGAGGGGTTCACCACTTCCATTGGTGCCTCTCCGATGATGCGTGAGTAGTTCTTTGTAGACCTACGGGTCCATAGTAAGTAGCTAGATGGCTTCCTCTCTCTCTCTCTTGATCTTCAATACAATGGTCTCTTGGAGATCCATATGATGTAACTCTTTTTGCGGTGTGTTTGTTGGGATCCCATGAATTTTGAGTTTATGATCAGATCTATCTTTTTATCCATGAAAGTTATTTGAGTCTTCTTTGATCTCTTATATGCATGATTGCTTATAGCCCCGTATTTCTTCTCCGATATTTGGGTTTTGTTTGGCCAACTTGATCTATTTATCTTGCAATGGGAAGAGGTGCTTTGTAGTGGGTTCGATCTTACGGTGCTTGATCCCAGTGATAGAAGGGGAACCGACACGTATGTATCGTTGCTACTAAGGATAAAACGATGGGGTCTATTTCTACATAAATAGATCTTGTCTACATCATGTCATCGTTCTTATTGCATTACTCCGTTTCTCCATGAACTTAATACACTAGATGCATGCTGGATAGCGGTCGATGTGTGGAGTAATAGTAGTAGATGCAGGCAGGAGTCGGTCTACTAATCTTGGACGTGATGCCTATATAATGATCATTGCCTGGATATCGTCATGATTATTTGAAGTTCTATCAATTGCCCAACAGTAATTTGTTCACCCACCGTTTGCTATTTTTCTCGAGAGAAGCCACTAGTGAAACCTACGGCCCCCGGGTCTCTTCTTTAATATATTTTCCTTTGCGATCTATTTTCCTTTGCTTTTATTTTCAGATCTATTAAACCAAAAATACAAAAATACCTTGCTGCACTTTATTTTATTTGGCGTTCGATCTATCAATATTTACTACTCTCTCACGTCCGTTTGCCAGTTTTTGGCGCCATTGCCCGAAAGGGATTGGCAACCCCCTTTACACGTCGGGTTGCGAGTATTTGTTATTTGTGTGCAGGTGCTGTTTACGTAGTGTTGCTTGGTTCTCCTACTGGTTCGATAACCTTGGTTTCATCACTGAGGGAAATATCTACCGCCGCTGTGCTGCATCATCCCTTCCTCTTTGGGGAAATACCGACGTAGCTTCAAGCCGCATCAGGACCAGCAGTCAGTGGGTGTTTAGTGACTTAATTAGCTAACTAACTAATTAGCTGATTATTCATTTACTTAAATTCGTTTAAATGGGCGGGACCCACATGTCAGTGACACGGGGCCAGCCTAGTCAGCAGTTGACCCAAGTCAACAGGTCAAAGGGGGCCCGCGGTCAGTGACTCAGGGGCGGGGCCCACCAGGGCCAGGTCAGCACGGCGGCCGGAGCGACGCCGGCGACCTCTCCAGCGGCGGAGCGGCACGGGAAGCGGTCGGGATTCGTCCACAGGGCACTGGGAGGAGCATGGCTGGATGCGTTCGAACGGCGGGACGACGCCGCGTCAAATGGCGGTGGTGCGAGCGGCTGCGGTGGCCGGAGCGGAGCGCTACTAGCTCGCCGGCGGCGAGGTGCTTCGGGTGGTGCTCGGGTCAGTTGCTACGGCGAGCAAACGGGCGAGGCAAAGCGCTAGGGAGGCTCTACGGGCTGCGGCGAGCAAAATGGGCAGCGGCACGGGGCTCAATGGTCGCCGGAACGGCTCCGGCGACGAGCTACGCGGCGGCGCGTAACGGGCACGAGCGAGGCGAAGGCGCTACGGGGATTGACAGAGCACGGGGAGCGGTGCAACGGGTCCGCACGGACGTGCTGAGCACGATCCCGAGCTCGCTTGAGCTCGACGGGCAGCGATGGCACGGCCACGAGCACGCCGGCGGAGGCAGAGGTACGGCAATGGCGGCGAGAGGGCTAGGGACAAATGCGGCCGCGGAAAGAAGTAACGGAGGGAGGGAGGAGCTCACCGAGCGGCCAAGAAAGGCCCGTGTGAGCTTAGGAGCAGCAGAGGTCGACGGAGACGACGGCGGGCGCCGGCGACCGAGAAGGAGAGGCGAGGTCGATCCCGAGCGTGCGGTCGTTCCCGAGCTCGATGACGAGGCGCAGTCGAAGCAGACGAACGAGATGGAGCTGTAGGGCGCGTCGGCGGGGCGAACGGGAGACGGTGGCTACGCGGGTGACGGAGCAACGGCGAAGGCTGCGTCGGCCATGGCGGAGAGCGAGCAAGGGAGGGGGAAAGTGGGGCGAGGGAGGCGCCAGGGGGGTCGCGGGAGATGCTCTTATCCTCCACACGCGCGGCGACGCGCTGTCGAGCGGCGAGCAGGGGAGCCGGGCGCGTGCGCGCGTGCGCGTGCGGTGTGTTCGACAGCGGCCGCGGTGAGCAGTGCGGGAGGTGGGAGGAGGTGCAGGGTGGGCTGGGCCGCGCTGTAGCAAGCAGGCCTAAAGTGCACAGTAGGCCTTTGCCTTTTCTCTTCTTCTATTTTCTGTTTTCGTTTTCTGTTTTCTATTCTGCTTTGCAAATGGTTTGGCCACTAAATGACTTTTACAAAATAAGTGACCTAGCTAATAATTAGCAGTGCATTATACTCTATCTCCAAAAACTAGTTTGGGTAAAATATAATTTCATAATTAATTTAGATTAAATAAAAGGTTATTAAATGCTGTTGTTTGCTACTGTTTGAGGTTGTTAGGGTCACTTAACTAATCCCATTGATGTTGGTTACAATTTTAGAATTGCCTCTGAATTATTTGCTATTTAATGAACATTTTAGTTTCCAATTTGGAACAACTTTTATTTTCACTTTAAATTATTTTGAAGTTTGAATTAGGCGTTTGAAATGCAATATGATGCAAATGATGACTAGGCACTGTTAAACTTGCTGACATGGCATTAACTAAGGGTGATCACTGTGGTTAATTACATGGGGTGTTACAATTCTCCTCATCTAACAAGAATTCTCGTCCCGAGAATTAAGAAGAAGACTGAAAGAAAGCGGGGTATTCTTCACGAAGAAGATCCTCACGTTCGCAAGTGGCTTCATCTTCAGAATGATTCGACCACTAAACTTTAAGGAATTTAATTGCCTTCTGACGAGTTCGACGTTCAGCTTGATCAAGAATACGAATGGGATATTCTGGATAAGACAGATCTTCCCGCAATTCAAGCATTTCATGATCCACAGCTCGAATAGGATCCTTGAAGCAGCGACAGAGTTGGGATACATGAAAGACATCATGCACTTGAGAAAGATTTGGCGGCAATTGCAACTGATATGCCACTTCTCCTCGACGGGCAAGAATACGAAACGGGTCAATGTAGCGAGGAGCTAACTTGCCCTTGATTCCGAACCGATGAGTGCCTTTCAATGGAGTGATGCGAAGGTAAGCTTGCTCGCCAGGCTGATAGACCATTACCTGGTGCTTTCGGTCATAGTTGCTCTTCTGACGAGACTGAGCAGTTTTCAGATGTTCCCGGACAATGCGGACTTTTTCTTTAGCTTGTTGGATAATGTCCGGTCCGACGAGTGAGCGTTCCCCAGTTTCCGACCAATTCAGAGGGGTTCGACACTTACGTCCGTAAAGAACTTCAAACGGTGCCATCTTCAGACTAGCCTGATAGCTATTGTTGTAAGAGAATTCGGCATACGGGAGAGATTCCAACCATTTCTTACCGAAGGAGATGACACAAGCTCGAAGCATATCTTTGAGCACTTGATTAACTCGTTCGACTTGACCCTGAGACTGAGGGTGAAGAGCGGTGCTGAAGGACAGATGAGTTCCCATAGCTTCTTGGAAACTTTCCTAGAATCTGGAGGTAAAGAGGCTGCCACGATCTGAACTGATCTCCAATGAAACACCGTGGAGTGACACAATTCGGGAAACATACAAGTCTGCTAACTGACTAGCAATGATTGTCTCCTTGACTGGCAGAAAGTGAGCAACCTTTGAGAATCGGTCAATGACGACAAAGATAGCATCATGACCCTTCTGAGATCTAGGAAAACCAGTAATGAAATCCATTTGGACCTTGTCCCATTTCCATTCAGGAATATCAAGGGGTTGCAGAGTTCCAGCAGGCCTTTGATGTTCTGCTTTAATGCGGCGGCAAACGTCACACTCAGAAACATAACGAGCAATGTCTTGCTTCATATTAGGCCCCCAGTATCTCTGACAAATGTCACGGTACATCTTTGTGCTACCAGGATGAATTAACAGAGGAGTGTCGTGAGCTTCTTTCATAACGTGTTCTCTCTCATCCTTGAATTTGGGTACGAAGAGACGGCGTTGGAAGAATAGGATCCCATCATTATCAAGATGAAATTCCAACGGCTTTCCTTTTTTGAGGTATCGCTTAATCCTTTCTACTTCAGAGTCATACCTTTGCATAATCTTAATGTTGTGCTCAAGATCCGGTTCAACAACCAGGGTATTGAGATAACCCTGTGGAACAATATGGAGGTTCAATTTGCGAAGCTCTTCATAAAGAACAGGTTGTGCTTCCTGAACCATAAGATTGTTGCAATAAGCCTTGCGACTCAAAGCATCGGCCATTACATTAGCCTTGCCAGGGGTGTATGAGATATTCATATCATAATCGGCAATTGTCTCGAGCCACCTTTGTTGACAAAGGTTCAGATCGGGTTGAGTATATAGATACTTCAAACTCTGATGGTCCGTGTATATCTCGCAACAGTTACCGAGAAGGTAATGTCGCCATAGCTTCAGGGAATAAATAACCGCAGAAAGTTCGAGATCATGCACTGGATAATTTTCTTCGTGAAGACGCAATTGTCGAGAGCCATAAGCAATCACTTTGCACTCTTGCATTAGGACATAGCCTAATCCTTGATGAGATGCATCACAGTATATCACGAAGTCCTTGCGAGTATCCGAGGGTGCTAGCACTGGGGCAGATGTCAACTTATCTTTTAGCGTCTGAAAGTTTTCTTGACATTTTTCTGTCCACTCAAATTTAACACCTTTGTGGAGCAGGTCAGTCAGTGGCTTTGCAATCTTGGAAAAGTTCTCAACGAACCGACGGCAATAACTAGCGAGTCCGAGAAAACTCCTGACTTGCTTAACATTCTTCGGGGGAGTCCAGTCAAGAATGGCTTGAACTCGTTCCGGGTTAACAGCAATGCCATCTTTGGAAATCATATGACCAAGATAGGTCACTTCAGATAACCAGAATTCACACTTAGAGTACTTGGCGTAAAGCTGGTGTTCTCGAAGCTTCTCCAATACAAGCCGAAGATGTTCAGCGTGTTCCTCTTCATTCTTGGAATATATAAGGATATCATCCAAATAAACCATGATGAATTTGTCGAGGTAATCCATGAAGATATAGTTCATCAACCGGGAGAAGGTTGCTGGAGCATTTGTTAAGCCAAATGACATGACAGTGTATTCATAAGAGCCATATCAAGTAACAAAGGCCGTCTTCGGAATATCCTCTTCGTGAACATGGATCTGATGATAACCCAACCTCAAGTCGAGTTTAGAAAACACCGATGATCCGGCAAGGTGATCATACAAATCATTGATCCGAGGAAGCGGATACTTATTCTGGATTGTGGCTTGGTTAATGGGCTGGTAATCCTGAACCAATCGGTTAGTTCCATCCTTCTTCTTAACGAAGACTGAAGGTGCTCCCCAAGCAGAGGAACTGGGGCAGATGAAACCTTTCTTAAGTGACTTGTCGATTTCTTCCTTAAGTTCAAGAAGGTGGTGCAGAGGCATCTTATAAGGACGCTTCGCAATAGGGGTAGTGCCAAGCTTCAAGTCAATGACAAACTCGACAGCTTTAACCGGGGGTATTCCTGGAAGTTCTTCCGGAAAGACGTCCGGAAAATCTCGAATGACAGGAACATTCTCGATTCCCTCCAGAGGTGAGGCGTTCAAAGCATTCAGAGCATATATCTGAGCTTCAGCATTCTGAGTAATTCGGGCGGTGTAGTTCACTATCTCATCGGAGGGGTGAAGAAGTTGTACAACTTTTGTGGCACAATTGATCGAAGCAATGTGAGCTTTCAACCAATCCATTCCGAGGATGAGGTCTATGGTGGAAGATTTCAAGACGATGGGTGAGGCAAGGAATTCCAATCATTTAATTTCGACGGTAACGTTAGGTGCCATCATGTCAGCATGACAATGACCTCCGGGAGTTTTAACGACTAACGAAGTATGCATCTTCTCATAATGAATGCCATGCATGAATGCAAATTTTCCAGAGATGAATGAATGTGATGCTCCTGAATCAAATAAAACAGAAGCAGGTACTGAGTTAACGAGAAGGGTACCCATCACAGTAGCACGCTGATCCTGGACTTCTTCAATATCAATATTGTAAGCGTGTCCACGACCATGAGCAGCAGACCCAGTATTATAGTTGTGGGCCTGATTGTTGCCACGACCATTGCCACGGCCAGTACGAGGAAAAGCCAACTGATTCTGAGTCTGGCGGCAGTCCTTAGCAAGGTGACCTGGTTTGTGGCACTTGAAGCACAGACCATCTTCAGGACGAAGAGGAGCATTGTGTGGAACAGCTTGAGCTCTTGGCTGCCTCGATGGTGGAGGAGGAAGACGTGGTGTAGCATAGTTGTTCCTTGGTGCAGGGGCATTTGGACGGAACACGTTGTTGGGAATCCAGACTTGACGCTTCTGTGCTGAGCCCGAAGATGAGCCAGCATCACGATAGCGCTTCTGCGAGTCCTTATGCTTCATCTGAGCGGTCTCCACCAGAATAGCCTTGTTCACCAGAGTAGCAAAGTCATTGAAATCTTGAGCAGCAAGTGCAAGCTCAATGTCTGGGTGGAGCCCATTACGAAACTTCTCTTGTCTACGGGCATCCGTGGCGATGTCTTCTTCAGCATAGCGGGACAGGTCAAGGAATTCCCGCGGATAGGCTTCGATAGTCTTGTTGCCCTGAGTGAGGTTGCGGAACTGGGTTTTCATCCGGTCCATGATTCCTTGAGGAATATAACGGGCACGAAAAGCAGCCTGGAACTCAGGCCAAGTGATGACTGTTCCAGCAGGTAGTGTATGCTTGTGTGTGTCCCACCATTGAGTAGCGGGACCCTTTAAGAAAAAGGATGCGAAGGTGACAAAGTTGGCAGGGGAGACATTTGCAGACTCCATTTCATGAGTGATGTCATGAATCCAGTCATCAGCATCCAGTGGCTTGTCAGAGTTGCGGAACTGAGTGGGATTAAGACGCACAAATTCCGACAGAGTTA
The DNA here is from genome assembly GCA_011799875.1 of Thinopyrum elongatum. Classification (NCBI taxonomy): domain Eukaryota; kingdom Viridiplantae; phylum Streptophyta; class Magnoliopsida; order Poales; family Poaceae; genus Thinopyrum; species Thinopyrum elongatum. The sequence goes on along the minus strand of CM022300.1, from coordinate 579,011,037 downwards.
TTGCAGCAGGGTTCTGGTTGTTCTGATGCGGAAACTGAGCCATGATCCCAGTCATGAACTGACGGTTGAGCTCGAATTGTTGCATCATAGCTGCCATATAATCTGGCGGTGGTGGGTGTTCAGGGCCACGACCACGACCACCTAGTTTAACCATCCTGCTAATTTTCAACAGGGGTAGTTTAGTAAAAGCAATTGCGAGTGTTTAGCGACAAGCATGATGTAACTTGACGATAATCAAGCAGTGTAACAGATACATAACAGTAGTCAATTAAGACATACAGATCCATACACAGAGTCGGGTACATGCGGACAGCATAACGGTGCAAATTTAAAAGCTAGACATGCTAGGCGGCGCGCAGGCACACGGTAAGGAAGTACACAACGAGACATAGCAAAGGCTACATCAACGTTGGGGAAAACCACTGAAATGGGGTAACTGCAAGTGCGGACGATGAATAGCCGTCGCAGGAAAATCCTGCACTCCATGTGCACTCTGATGCAGGATCCAGTCTCGAGCTGGAAGAAGAGGTCCACGTGGAGATGCGTGACCTCCAACAGCAGGCCAATCAATACTAGCATACATCTGAGTCCTGGGCGGGTAAAGGATGTACTCCGGATGTATCCTTGCATGAACAGCTGGTAGCAACTGTGTCATAGCATCGTAGAGACGTGCTCGAGTGGCAAACAACTCGACGACAAGAGCCCGAATAGTGCGATCCAGAGCCTGAGTGCATTGAACCAGAACGTGCGGGTCGTATCGACGAAGCTCATACGGGGCACAAATAGCTGTGTAGTATCCAGTAACATCTCCAGCAGGGGCATACGGAATGTATCGGAACTCAGAGGCATCCAAGCTAACGCTGGACTCTCCTCGGAGACGTGCGGCAGCAGAGTAGGCGGCATCATGGACTGCCATCTCAATCGTCACGCCGATACCGTGGAAAAGGTGCAGCTCAGTGTCTGAGTCATCTTGCTGATCATAGATACGAATGTTAGCATGGTATTGCTCCTGGTTGAACTCGCGGTAATCCTCATAGACCATGTACTCGGGGTACTAGCGGTAGCCCAGTCTGGTCAGGAGGGCGATCAGGACAGCTGAAAAACCAGGGGCATCACGAGCCCAAGTGCGAAGCACAAGCTGCGTCGCAGGGTGTGGTGGAAACAAACGATCCATCTGAAATAGAGGAAATTCAGGATTGTCAAATGACAATGAGAAGTATAATACAACTCGGAGAGAAAGGTTAAACAAAACAATGGAAAGGAAAATGATTATCAGACTAATCAGATCAATGGTAAGGAAGTAAGCACAGATATCCAGCTCTCCGGGTAGACAAGATTTACGAGATCCTAAGTGTCGGCGTTAGTAAATTCATTTAACCTGAATAGAAGAGAGATCAGAGTCCCAGAGTATAGACAAGGAATAAAAGATCCTAATACCACCCAGTTGGCCACATGGGCCAGTAAGCCACACAGCCAAGTTAGTAAATTAGTTTTTCGATGTCTAGACTCAACTTCGGCCAAGGATTTGGAAGGGGGCTTCCTACAGGCATTCGGCTCTCATACCAACTTGTGACGCCCCCGACTCAATCTTGCACTAATTATACACGCAAACATGCACGATCAAGCACAGGGACACACGGGAAGATATCACAACACAACTCTAACACAAATAAACGGAGATCCATGAATATTACAGACCAGGGATCACGAGGATCTGAATACATAAGTCAGTCATACAAATAATATCTGGGTACAGACATAGTTAGTCAAGGTTGCCTTAAGAAGGCTAGCACAAACAACGACTCTAGATCGAAAGGCGAAGGCCTCCTGCCTGGGGCCTCCGATCCTACTCCTGGTCGGCTGGCTCGATCCAGTAGTACGTGCCGTCTGGGCCCTCCTGGTAGTAAGCTCCTGCGGGGACATCTGGCTTCGGAGCTCCATCGTCTGAGGTAACATCAAAAGGGGAATGGGGGAAAAAGAAGTAGCAAAGCAACCGTGAGTACTCATCCGAAGTACTCAGCAAGCAAGGATCTACACTACATATGCAACATTATCAAAGAGAGGCTGTATATGTGGATGGGGCTGCAGAAATGCCAGAATAGAGAGAAGGCCTAGTCCTATCGAAGACTAGCATCTTCACAAAGCCACCATCTTGCAGCAATTAGAAGAGTACAGAAAAGCATTTTATTAAGCAAGCATGTTGAGGCAAAGCCTAGAGATCCTTCCTCGATTCCCTGCGAGGAAGCGATCCCGAAGCTTCAATTAATTAAACAAGTATCCAGTTCAAGTAATAGATCGGGATACCAAACCGAGCATCCTGTTACCGTGAACACGGCTATTCGAATAGATCACTTCCCTGCAGGGGTGCACTACTGTTACCCAACACGCTCGATCACCTCTGGCCGGACACACTTGCTGGGTAATACCCGGCCTCGGGAGATCGACATGAAGCAGCGCCCTACCTAGGCTCAGCAGAGAGGTCAACACGCCGGACTAACCTATGCACCCAGGGGTCTTGGGCCATCGCCCCGGGCGCTCCTGCGCGTTGCGAGACTGGCCGGGGAGCAGATGCGACACTGAACTCGTGAGTGAAGTATCCAGCCCAACCCCAACAATCAGCCCGCACGGTGAACTGTGACGTCTAATGAGCTTTCGGGAGAAACGTACGACGTAGAGGGCCCCATAAACCATTATCCGACGTGGTGGTAGTGCGTATAGGCCATTGGCCAACTCAAATCAATTACCCAAATCCGTTAGGCGTATTTAATAACTCGCGGAGACAATAAGAGTTTCTAATGCTCCGCCATAATATCTCTCTCGGGTGCCATCCTGGCAAACCCGACTGCAGAATTTCCCCGCGGGTACCCATCAGGGTCGACCCGCCTGTGACAAAGGTCAAAGTAACCATGTGGTCATAACACCAAGGGAGGGAACCCCGAGGAATTACCCTCGGTGGATTCCACTCTATGAAATCATCAAGGTGAACGTAGGAGGCATCACCCTCGAGGTTCACACTTGAGGGGTTGCACGACAGAGTCGTATCGGGAGTGGTTAAGGAGGAATCACCCTCGATGACCACGACCGAACAGCTACACTGCAGAGCCATCATCAGGAGTGCGTTACGAGGTATCACCCTCGGCACTCGATAGTAACTATGCAGAGTCGTACAACAAAGGGGGTGAAGTGAGGTGTCGGTCTCTGGTCGTCGATCACGTTGATCGAGTCGTCGATGATGAAGCAGAGGCAACAAGGACAAAGTGGGGGTCACTGACGGATCACTAACCAACCTATACTAAGCAGTTTGAAATAGGCATGTAAGGTAGCAATAAGCAGGTTACAAAAAGCAGGCTATGCATCAGAATAGAAGCAATCATTTACAGTAGCAAAATCTAATGCAAGCAGGAGAGAATGGAATGGGCGATATCGGAGTGATCAAGGGGGGGGGCTTGCCTGGAAGCTCTGCTGAGAGGGGCTGGTCGTCAGCCGGCTGCTCGTCCGGAGCGTAGTTGTACTCTGCTGCGTCGGCGTCGGTCTCGGCGTCTATCGAGAGGGAAGGAGGGGGAAAGAAACAATAAATTCACGACAAAAATGCAAACAATATGCATGACATGCCTAAATGATATGCAGAGGTGTTCTACTGCCTAACTAGATGATTTAGTTGATTTAGGAATTTATTTGGATTTATTTTATAAAAGTTGAGCACTATTCACTTTTCAAAATTAGTCTAAAAGTTCCATGTTCAGGTAGTTAGGGGCATCTGACAGCAATATGAAGGGCGGATTCGGATTCGTCTCGTCGTTCTGATCAACTTTCATGTATAAAGTTTTTCGATCCGAGCTACGGATTATTTTATGTGATTTTCTAAAGTTTTAATCATTTTCTAAATTTTAATTATTTATTTAAATTCGAATTATCCAGAATAGTGAAAGGTGATGTCAGCATGACACAGAGGTGACATCAGCTGGTCAGTTGGTCGGTTGACCAGTCAAACCTGACAGGTGGGTCCAGTGGGACCCACATGTCATTGACTGAGCTAACTAAACAGAGTTAATTTAACCTAACTAACCTAATTTGCGAGTGGGGCACAACAGTCAGTGGGTGTTTAGTGACTTAATTATCTAACTAACTAATTAGCTGATTATTCATTTACTTAAATTCATTTAAATGGGCGGGACCCACATGTCAGTGACACGGGGCCAGCCCAGTCGGCAGTTGACCCAAGTCAACAGGTCAAAGGGGGCCCGCGGTCAGTGACTCAGGGGCGGGGCCCACTAGTGCCAGGTCAGCACGGCGGCCGGAGCGACGCCGGTGACCTCTCCAGCGGCGGAGCGGCACGGGAGGCGGTCGGGATTCGTCCACAGGGCACTGGGAGGAGTGTGGCTGGATGCGTTCGAACGGCGGGACGACGACGCGTCGAATGGCGGTGGTGCGAGGGGCTGCGGTGGCCGGAGCTGAGCGCTACGAGCTCGCCGGCGGCGAGGTGCTTCGGGTGGTGCTTGGGTCAGTTGCTACGGCGAGCAAACGGGCGAGGCAAAGCGCTAGGGAGGCTCAACGGGCTGCGGCGAGCAAAATGGGCAGTGGCACGGGGCCCAATGGTCGCCGGAACGGCGCCGGCGACGAGCTACGCGGCGGCGCGTAACGGTCACGAGGGAGGCGAAGGCGCTATGGGGCTTGACAGAGCACGGGGAGCGGTGCAACGGGTTCACACGGACGTGCTGAGCACGATCCCGAGCTCGCTTGAGCTTGACGGGCAGCGATGGCACGGCCACGAGCACGCCGGCGGAGGCAGAGGTACGGCTCGCGGCGAGCGGGCTAGGGACAAATGCGGCACGGAAAGAAGTAATGGAGGGAGGGAGGAGCTCAGTGAGCGGCCAAGAAAGGCCCGTGTGAGCTTAGGAGCAGCAGAGGTCGACGGAGACGACGGCGGGCGCCGGCGACCGAGAAGGAGAGGCGAGGTCGATCCTGAGCGTGCGGTCATTCCCGAGCTCGATGACGAGGCACAGTCGAAGCAGACGAACGTGGCGGAGCTTTAGGGCGCGTCGACGGGGCGAACGGGAGACGGTGGCTACGCGGGCGACGGAGCAACAGCGAAGGCCGCATCGGCCATGGTGGAGAGCGAGCAAGGGAGGGGGAAAGTGGGGCGAGGGAGGCGCCAGGGGGGTCACGGGAGATGCTCTTATCCCCCACGCGCGCGGCGACGCGCTGTCGAGCGGCGAGCAGGTGGGCCGGGCGCGTGCGCGTGCGGTGTGTTCGACAGCGGCCGCGGTGAGCAGCGCGGGAGGTGGGACGAGGTGCGGGGTGGGCTGGGCCACACTGTAGCAAGCAGGCCTAAAGTGCACAGTAGGCCTTTGCCTTTTCTCTTCTTCTGTTTTCTGTTTTCGTTTTCTGTTTTCTATTTTGCTTTGCAAATGGTTTGACCACTAAATGACTTTTACAAAATAAGTGACCTATCTCATAATTAGCAGTGCATTACACTCTATGTCCAAAAACTAGTTTGGGCAAAATATAATTTCATAATTAATTTAGATTAAATAAAAGGTTATTAAATGCTGTTGTTTGCTACTGTTTGAGGTTGTTAGGGTCACTTAACTAATCCCATTGATGTTGGTTACTATTTTAGAATTGCCTCTGAATTATTTGCTATTTAATGAACATTTTAGTTTCCAATTTGGAACAACTTTTATTTTCACTTTAAATTATTTTGAAGTTCGAATTAGCAGTTTGAAATGCAATATGATGCAAATGATGACTAGGCACTGTTAAACTTGCTGACATGGCATTAACTAAGGGTGATCACTGTGGTTAATTACATGGGGTGTTACAAGATCTTTCCTGATCTTCAAATCTTCCAAGTCTTTCCTTGCCTTCGGCCCATCCTTGGTCTTCTCCGGCATGTTCATCAGTGTGCCAAGCAAGCTCTCGAGGACATTCTTTGTGATATTCATTTGATCAAGACAATGAGGCGTGTCATGATTGGGCCAGTACTCCAAGTCCCAGAAAACAGACCTTGTTTTCCATACCTTCAGCAGCGGCTCCGGCGCCTTTTTCCTCTTTCCCGGCGCGGGGCACTGTTCCCAGTTTTTCAACAGCTCGTTGATTTCAGCGCCGCTCCTCTTACGTGGAGGTCCTCGATGCTCAGCCAACCCATTGAATAGATCTCCACGATTTCTCCACGGGTCATCCTTCTCGAGCCATCTACGATGCCCCATGTACATGATTTTCCCAGACCCGCCATCTTTTGTTGACGTAAGCTGCTGAGACGTTGTATCATCCATGCACCTCGTGCATCCGCAGTATCCGTGGCACACCTGGCCTGAGGTGTACCCGTAACCGAGATAGTCGTGCACCGTCGTCATCAGCGCGGCTCTCATATGGAAATACTCTCATTTGCTAGCGTCCCATGTCCATGCCGGTGTTTTCCATAACGTGTCTAGCTCCTCTTTCAGAAGCCCCATATACAGGTTAATATTATTTCCCGGTTGTTTCGGCCCTTGAATCAGCATGCTCATGTGTATGTACTTTGTCTTCATGCACTTCCATGGGGGGAGGTTGTACATCCATACAAAGACGAGCCATGTGCTGTGGTTGGTGTTCTGGTTTCCAAACGGATTCATGCCATCGGTACTCGCACCAAGCACGATGTTCCTTGGATCTTCTTCAGCAAATCCATATACGGCATTGAATGCTCTCCACTGGCTACCATCTACGAGGTGTCTTAGCTTCGGATCATCTCCATCGCCGGGCTTCTTCCTCTCCGCGTGCCAGCGCATGAGCTTTGCTTCCTTAGGATCTACGAAATACCGTTGCAGACGGGGAGTGATCGGAAAGTACCATACAACTTTCTAAGGAGCTTTCTTTCCTGCCTTCTTGTATCGAGAAGCATTGCACACTGGACAACTGGTTTTTTCCGCGTGCTCCCTGTCGTGGTTCTAAGTCTGACAGTAGAATAGGGGGTAGGTATGAGGAGGCAAGATCCTAGCTACGATGAGGTTGTGCACGCAAGATTTACGAGTTCAGGCCCTTCTCGGAGGAAGTAACAGCCCTAATTACTCGGTGCCCGGAGGCTCGGTCGATTGGATTATGCGTGAAGTTACAGGGGGTGCGAACCCTTGTGCCTGAGGAGGGGGTGGCTTATATAGAGTTCGCCAGACCCCTCCAGCCCTCAGTTACACAGGATTCAATGTACATAAAGAGGGGACGTTACTGGTAATGCCAGCAATAAAGGCATATAAATGATCATTAAGATTTCGGAGTGAATGCCTGACCGTTGCCGTTCTGAGTGACTTTAGATCTTCTGTCTTCTGAGTGATTTCTGATGTGGTCGAGTGAGGACACTCTGGTCGAATGGAATTGGGTTTTCCGAGTGGAATGCTTCTGGTCGAGTGAATGGTATTGTCCTTTGAATATCCCTGACTTTAAGGTAATGTCCTTGGGAAGGGTGTCTAGGTCAGGCCTATTACCCTACCCCAGGTACATGTCATCGTCATTAGCCCTCGAATGGTTCAGGGTTCGAGTGACAAAAGGAGTTGAAGATGGTTCCGACCCAGTTCTCACGCTTCGGGAGCGTTTTGCTTAGATTAATGAACCACGTAACGACTTCGACTTCATTTTCAGTCGCCTTGATCCATTCCTAAATTGTCGAGTGAATTTTGTTGATAAGCTTCAATTGTGGACATGGTATGAGATCTTTGGCGCGATTGACTGCACTGTGGTTCCCGGATCTCACGGGATTCGAAATTTGAAGAAGCACGCGGGACGGAGAGGCCCGCAGTAAACGGAACAGATTTGGCAGGGACACCTCGATCCTCGCACCACCTTTCTCGCCATGTATCGAGTGCGCGACTGCTGCGGGATTCGATGGGACTGCTTGGGCCCACAAGTCAGTCACTCGGTAACAAGTCCATATAAGGCGTCCGGGCCGGTGCGTTTGGCACTGTGCTCTTTATCCCCTTCTTCTTCTTCCTCTGTTTCTCCACCGCATTCGCCACCACCTTCGACGCCGCCGCCCTGTCCAAGCGCAGCCTACTGCGATGGGAAAGGAGAAAACGGCGGCCCTGGAGCGAGCGAAGAAGGTGACGGTGGCAGCGAAGGGCAAGAAGACGAGTCGGGGCGGGTCGTCATCTAGGTCCGGCCTGCCGCCTGGCTAGATCCAGGGCGACTGGATCAGATCCACGATTCGGAAGGAAGACATGGAGGATCTGGTCGAAGGGGGCTTGATTGCCCACCAGTCCTGGCGATTGCCAGGGAACGAGACCGAGCCGCAGCCGCAAGAGGGTGAGTGTGTCCTCCTCGCGACTCATGTCGACCGTGGTTTCTCCTTGCCTCCACATCCCTTTTTTCGGGCTTTCTTGAATTTCTTTGGAGCTCAACTTCATCACTTTTCCCCCAACACCATCACCTATCTTGCTGCATATGTTTCCCTGTGTGAGAATTTCTTGGGCTGTCGACCGCACTGGGGTCTTTTCAAACATATATTCACATGCCGTTCTCAAGCCGTAAAAAAGTCCAATCCGAGTGATGAGAGAACACATGTGATCCAGATGTGCGGGGGTCTGGGAATTCAGATGAGGGGTAGGAGCACTTTTCCGGCTATGACACTCTCCGATTCAGTTAGAGGGTGGCAGTCGACCTGGTTCTATTGCAAATACCAGCCGACTCCTGGTCAGTCGACTGGGCTTCCTCCCTTTTCCATGGATCGAGTCCAGCCGCCCTCTACTTTGAAAGTGAACCCAGAGGAGAAAGTAGAAGTGAATATGCTAGTTGACCGAGTAGTCCAGTTAGTCCGGGATGGGGTGACTGGTATGGACTTGCTTGAAATATTTCTCAGTCGACGCATCCAGCCACTCCAGGCTCGTGATCGTCCCATGTGGATGTACTCGGGTATTGATGACACCACTCGGATCCACCCGGAGGAGGTCACCGGGGAGGTAGTGGAGCGGTGGCTGCAAGGCATCACTGGTAACAAAGATAACCCCAGGGGGTCCAAGAGGGTCCCACCATTCGACAAGACCAATGAACCGGATAAGGTACAATCTTCAGTGCCGAATGTCCTTTGCTCTGATTTCCTATTTAGGCTTCAATCCGATTGATATTTGTATGATTCTTTGCTCTGCAGATATATACTGAGATGTACTCGATGCCCAACGGGGAACAGATCCAGGAAGGAGAGGAGCGGCGATTGGAACTCTGATGATGAGAGTGATGAAGAGCGCGAAGACTCGAGCAGTGGTGAGGAGGTCGATTCTCCACCTCGCGTGGAAAAGCGTTCCAAGCAGAAGCACGACCCAGCAAGTATCCGGGGTAAAGTGGCGGCACCGACTGGACAAACTTCGAAGCGCACTCGGACATCTTCTCCGGTGCCGACTGAGAAGGCTCCGAAGCAGCTCAAGACTGCGCCGTCAAAGCCACGGAAGGCCTTGCCCAAGATCAAGGTTGATGTTCCCGTCGCCTCTGCGTAAGTGTTTCGTTTTCACCCTTTGCTCCAAGAATCTTATATCAGTTGTCGACCCATTCTCTTGCTTGACCGAGTGAACCTTGAAATTTGCAGTGCTGCTACCTCTGGGACTTCTGCTTACAAAGATGATGACGACGAGGAGATGGAGGACGCGGTCACATCCAATGCGGGTATGACTCCTGTTATCTTGTCTTTTCTTTGCTAACCACTTCTACAGTCGACTGAACTCCTGTGGTCGATTCTTTTGCAGCTCCGCAAAATGTTATTGAACTTCCAGATGACGATGAAGATGTGCCACACAAGCTCGTGGGAAAGAGGAGCAGGACCTTGGGCAAAAAGGCACCAGCTAGCAAGACGCCTCAGTCGACACCGACGGCAGAACCAGCTATCCAGCAGCCCGGGGACCTCAACCATGCTTCTGTTACCTTCGCGATTCCCTTGTCGAGTGGTCGTCCTTCAGCGTCGACTGCACAGGCCCCTGCTTCATCTGTCCAACTTCATGTCTCAAGCTCTCAAGCTGCTGCAGCTGATCCATCGTCTCCACTTTTCACCGCCCATCACGTCCCAGAGGACCAAGTGAGTGCTGCCAAGGAAGCCATATGCCAGGCAGGCATTATGATGGATCAGATGAAAGTGGTGCGCGAGGCCAGTCAAGCTGCCTATGATGCCAGCTCAGCACTCCAGGCCAATGTCCAGGTTAACTTACTTCCGACTGAACTCCATCTTGACGCTTGTTCTGTTAGGATATGATATTTAGAAACTGCTGCTTTATTATCTGCAAGACGTCCGTGGATGAGCATTTTGGAACCTCAATTGCACACCTATTGTCAGTTTGTACACCCACTGGGTGTTTTAATTTCTGTTGAGTAGTTTTTCCACTTGAGTCAACTAGGTTGTGTCGATTGAATCTCTGAACCAGTGGGGGCACGCTGAGTGCACCCACTGGGTGTAGTCCCCGAGACCGCCGTCGAATGTTTGATTCGGCGGGGGTCTTTGAACAGAACTTTTCCACTCGGTCTGAGCAGATCATGTCGTGTGGAACCTGGACCAGTGGGGGCACGCTGAGTGGACCCACTGGGTGTAGTCCCCGAGACCGTAGTCGACTGCGGGCAGTCGGCTATGGTCTGAGTTTTTTTTTACTGGACGGACCAAGTCAATTGAAAAATCGAACCAGTGGGGGCACGCTAAGTGCACCCACTGGGTGTAGTCCCCGAGACTATTATTGAATGTTTGATTCGGCAGTAGTCTTAGAACTCTTAGAACTTGTTACTTTATTGCTCGGAAGCAACCAATCTTTGTGTCTGCCGACTGACTATCTTCTAAACACAGAAATCTTGTGATCTTGGAGCCCGGTTCGCTGACTTAGAGCAGAAGCAGATCCAGCTCAATCTTGATCTGGAGTTGGCTCAGAATAACTTGCAGAAGGCTAAGGATGACGTTGCTGGTAAGGAAAGCTTGTCGACTGGTTCTCCTGCCATCTTTTCTCCTCTTCTGTCTGATTCGAATGTTATTCTTTCTAGAAACAATGAGACGGGCTTTGGAGAAGAAGGACCTTGACCTTGGGGCTGCGAAGAAAACAGCAGAAGAAAAAACGTCACTTGCTGACCAAAAGCTGGCCTCAGTCGAAAAGTCGGAGGAAGAGAATACCAAGCTGAAGACTGCTCTCGATGACGCCAACAAAGAGGTAACTCGACTAAAGAAGGATAAAGGGACCCTGACTGACAAAGTGGAAGACATCACCCGCAAGAGGAACGAGCTAGAGAATTATCTGGGAGGACTCGCCAAGAAGTTATTCCTCATGCTTGAAGGTACTTTTCCCTGTCCGATTGATTTGCTTTCGTTGACTCGTCATATGAGTGTCGACTCATTATTTCTCTGTGAGTGCAGAATTCTGTCAAAACTTCGAGGAGGAGACTGGACGAGTCGAGACAAGCTTGGACCCCAGCAATTCCCTTGTTAAAGATGAAGCTGCCATGAACGTGCTCCGACTGGAGTCTCGCCTTGCCAGCGCCATGAATTACCTTGCTCGACTGAAGGTTGCGGTGTCGCGGATCGACACGGCGCTCTAGCCAAGGGAAACGCTCCAAAATGATCTCGAGTCTTTGATGACTCGACTCAATGAGATTCCTGGTCGAGTGCAGGAATGGAAGAAGTCCTCTGCTCGATGCGATGCCGACGTAGCTCTGTCCCTGGTTCGTGTTCATTGCAAGGAAGCCAAAGAAGAGAAGCTAGCAGCAATCAAGATTGCCAATACCAAGAAACTTGACTTCCAGTCCTTCATGGAGACTTTTATTGGTGTTGCTACTCGAATTGCAGATGGAATCGACCTGGATGAGTTCGTCGAGCCTGCCAGCCCCCTTGCGGAGTGAACAAAATTTTTATGATCCGATTAAATTTGCCTCGGTATGCCGAGTGGTTTTGTAACCGTTAAACTCCTTCGGGCCTGATGCCTGAGTACTTTAATCTGCGGTCCGGAATCTCATGGGGATTTGTCCGAACTTAGTTTTCCCTTAAATATGCTTGTTTTTATTTCTGAGTGGAACTTGTATCTTCACTCGGGACAGACTTTTGTTCTTGTGATGCAATTCTGAGGAGAGGATCGCGGGTGACCTGCACCTCGTCATTCTTGCAGATCAGGATGGAGCACACATTGTACTTGTGGCGTAGCTCTGAAGAGAAGGTCGCAGTCGACCTGTACTTCATTGTTCTGACGGATCAGGATGGAGCGTGTTTTAACTTAGGCGAGTACAGGACTACAGCTAAGCCCCCGAGTGGGAGGGTTGCTCATCACTCGGTAGGATTTTTTAAACTTAGGCGAGTACAGGACTGCAGCTAAGCCTCCGAGTGAGAGGGTTGCTCATCACTCGGTAGGATTTTTTTTAAACTTAGGCGAGTACAGGACTGTAGCTAAGCCCCCGAGTGAGAGGGTTGATCTTCACTCGGTGGAATTTTTCAAACTTAGGCGAGTACAGGACTGCAGCTAAGCCTCCGAGTGAGAGGGTTGCTCACCACTCGGTAGGATTTTTTAAACTTAGGCGAGTACAGGACTGCAGCTAAGCCCCCGAGTGAGAGGGTTGCTCTTCACTCGGTGGGATTTTTCAAACTTAGGCGAGTACAGGACTACAGCTAAGCCCCCGAGTGAGAGGGTTGCTCTTCACTCGGTGGGATTTTTCAAACTTAGGCGAGTACAGGACTGCAGCTAAGCCCCCGAGTGAGAGGGTTGCTCACCACTCGGTAGGATTTTTTAAACTTAGGCGAATCGGATTCGCGGCTAAGCCACCCACTGGGGGATTTTGGACACATGTATTAGTAACAACAATCATTTAGGAGACTGTAAAACCATGTCTTTGATAAACGAACTGAAAGGTACTCCTTATTACATCTCATCAGTCTGAACACTTAAGTATAAAAACGGCGGAGTAGCTCCGCATTCCAAGCGCGTGGCTCGTCTTTATTCTGCTCCACATTGTAGAGGTGATACGCTCCGTTGTGGAGCACCTTGGTGACGATGAAGGGACCTTCCCAAGCGGGGGCAAGTTTGTGAGGCCGTTGCTGGTCCACTCGGAGCACAAGGTCCCCTTCCTGAAATGCTCGACCCTTCACATTTCTGGCATATAATCGACGAAGGTCTTGCTGATAAATGGTCGATCGGATCAAGGCCATATCTCTTTCTTGTTCTAGAAGATCAACAACGTCTTCTCGAGCCCGTTCTGCTTTGGCTTCTGAAAAATGTTCTACTCGGGGTGCATTGTGAAGCAAGTCACTCGGCAGCACAGCCTTAGCCCCATAGACCATGAAGAAGGGGGTTCGACCGGTCGACCGATTTGGTGTTGTTCTTAATCCCCAAAGGACTGATGGTAGCTCATCTACCCAAGCGCCGGCTGCATGCTTGAGGTCGCGCATCAATCGAGGTTTCAGCCCTTTGAGAATCAAACCGTTCGCTCTTTCTGCTTGTCCATTCGACTGAGGGTGGGCGACTGAAGCATAGTCAACCCGAGTACCTTGGGAAGCGCAGAAAGCTCGGAACTCATCTGAATCAAAGTTTGACCCATTATCCGTGATGATGCTGTGCGGAACTCCATATCTAAATGTTAACCCTCTGATGAAGCTGACAGCAGTACTTGCTTCCAGGTTTTTGATAGGTTTAGCTTCAATCCATTTAGTGAACTTGTCGACTGCTACAAGCACATGGGTGAAGCCACTCCTGCCAGTCCTCAGAGGTCCGACCATATCTAATCCCCAAAAAGCAAATGGCCAGGCAAGTGGAATAGTCTTCAAGGCTGAAGCAGGTTTGTGGGACATGTTGGAGTAGAACTGACAGCCCTCGCAATTGTCAACTATTTCCTTTGCCATCTCATTTGCCCGTGGCCAGTAAAACCCTGCTCGGTATACTTTGGCCACGATGGTCCGTGAGGACGCATGGTGACCACAGGTTCCAGAGTGGATATCATTGAGGATCACTCGGCCTTCTTCTGGAGTGATGCATTTCTGAACGACCCCAGTAACACTCTCTCTGTAGAGCTGTCCACCCATTACCGTCAAGGCTTTGGATCGACGGACAATCTGACGAGCCTCTTCTTCATCCTCTGGAAGCTCTTTCCTGAGAATATATGCAATATATGGCACTGTCCAATCGGGAATGACGACCAAAACCTCCATGATCAAGTCGACCACAGCTGGGACTTCAACTTCAGTCGGATCAGTGGAGCTCTTAGGCTGTGGGGGCTCTTCAGTGAAGGGATCTTCTTGAACTGATGGTGCGTGAATATGCTCCAAAAACACATTGCTAGGAATAGGCTCCCGCTTGGAACCTATTTTCACCAAGTCATCAGCTGCTTGATTCTTCAGTCGGGGTATATGGTGGAGCTCTAGCCCTTCAAATTTCTTTTCTAACTTTCTCACCGCATTGCAATAACCAGTCATAGCTGGGCTCCTGACATCCCACTCCTTCATCACTTGATTAACCACTAAATCTGAGTCGCCGTAAACCATTAGGCGACGGACGCCGAGTGAAATGGCCATAGGCAACCCGTACAGGAGTGCCTCATATTCAGCTTCATTGTTGGAGGAATCAAAGTGAATCTGGAGAACATATCTGAGGTTGTCGCCTCGTGGAGATACCAGGACTACTCCAGCGCCTAAACCATTCAACATCTTGGACCCGTCGAAGAACATAGTCCAATGTTCCGACTGTATCTGGGTCGGTAGCTGCTGTTCAATCCACTCGACGAGGAAATCTGCTATTGCTAGAGATTTGATCGCTTTCTTTGCCTCAAACTTGATATCCAGTGGAAGGAGTTCAATCGCCCACTTTGCCACTCGACCAGTTGCATCTCTGTTGTTCAAAATTTCTGACAACGGAGCGTCGCTGACGACTGTAATCGAATGATCTGAGAAGTAATGTGCAACCTTCTTTGTGGTCAAGTAAATTCCATAGACAAGCTTCTGATAATGTGGATATCTCTGCTTGGATGGGGTTAAGACTTCAGAAATATAGTACACTGGGCGTTGAACCTTGTAGGTTTTACCTTCTTATTCCCGCTCGACCGTGAGTACTGTACTGACAACCTGTCCAGTGGCTGCTATATAAAGCAGTAAAGGCTCTTTGCTGATTGGAGCAGCAAGAACCGGCTGGGTGGAAAGCAGGGCTTTGAGCTCTGCAAACGCTGCGTCAGCTTCAGGAGTCCACTCGAACTTATCAAATTTCTTCATCAGTTGGTAAAGAGGCAATGCCTTTTCACCGAGACGAGAGATGAATCGACTCAAAGCGGCCAAACAACCAGTAAGCTTCTGAACATCGTGTACACGCATAGGGCGTTTCATTCGGAGGATTGCACCAACTTTCTCTGGGTTTGCATCGATCCCACGTTCGAAAACGAGGAAACCGAGTAACTTTCCACCTGGAACTCCAAATGTACACTTCGACGGATTAAGCTTGATATCATATCTTCTCAAATTGGCAAAGGTTTCAGCAAGGTCAGTCAGCAGGTCGGAACCTTTACACGACTTAACCACGATGTCATCCATGTATGCTTCCACATTCCGACTGATTTGAGTTAGCAGGCACTTCTGTATCATGCGCATGAATGTGGCACCAGCATTCTTGAGACCAAACGGCATGGTGACGTAGCAAAAGCACCCGAACGGGGTGATGAAAGCTGTTTTTATTTCATCAGGTCCATACAGTCAGATCTGATGGTACCGGGAATATGCATCCAGGAAGGACAATCGCTCACATCCCGCAGTTGAGTAAACTATCTGATCGATGCGGGGGAGAGGGAAATGATCTTTCGGGCAGGCCCGATTGATATGCTTGAAATCAATGCACATACGAAGTGAATCGTCCTTCTTGGGAACCATGACAACATTGGCGAGCCACTCGGAGTGGTAAATTTCGCGGATGAACTCAGCCGCCAGAAGCCGAGCCACCTCTTCGCCGATTGCCTTTCTCTTCTCCACAGCGGACCGACGGAGATGCTCTTTCATGGGTTTTGCCTTTGGATCGACTCACAAACGGTGCTCAGCCAGTCCCCTGGGTACACCCGGCATGTCAGACGGCTTCCATGCGAAGATGTCCCAGTTCTCACGGAGGAACTGGATGAGCGCTTCTTCCTATTTGCTGTCGAGTGTTGTTGAGATATGAGTCGGAGCAGCACTGGGATCGGTCGTGTGAATGTGAACAGGCTTTGTTTCACCGGACAACTGAAATGCAGACTCTGAAGCAGGCTTCTTAGCACGCAACAAATCACTCGGATCTGCAGTCTTCTTATATTCTTCCATTTCTACGGTTGCCATCTGTTCATCGGCTATCTTAGAGCCCTTCTGGAGGCACTCTTCTGCTCGTTGCTGATTACCAGTGACTGTGATCACGCCCCTGGGGCCAGGCATCTTCAGCTTGAGGTACACGTAACACGGTCGAGCCATGAAACGGGCATATGCAGTTCTGCCCAGAATAGCATGATAGGCACTGTGAAAACCCACAACTTCAAATGTCAACTTCTCCTTACGGTAATTCTTTGAATCACCGAAAACCACGTCAAGAGCGATCTGGCCGAGTGAATCAGCTTTCTTTCCTGGATTGACACTGTGGAATCGCATGTTGCTCTCACTGAGCTTGGACATCGGAATGCCCGTCCCACGGAGGGTCTCAGCATACAAAATGTTCAAGCCGCTGCCACCGTCCATCAGGACTTTGGTCAGTCGGGTGCCCCCAACGACTGGGTCGACCACCAATGCTTGCCTCCCGGGGGTGGCAACGTGCGGTGGGTGGTCAGATTGGTCGAATGTAATGGGAGTCTTTGACCATTTCAAATATGTCATCGTTGCCGGAGCAACCATGTTTACTTCTCTGTTGATGACTTTCAGTCGACTTTTGCTTTCAATGTCAGCAAAAATCACCAAAGTGGAATTGAAGTTAGGGAAACCGTCATCATCTTCTTCCTTGTCCTCATCCTTGTCAGACTCTTTTTCCTTCTCATTGGGCTGTTTCTCTCGGAACCGCTGGATTAGGAGTCGACATTGTCGAGTGGTATGTTTGGGATAAATCAGATTACCCTCTTCATCCTTCTTGGTGTAAATGTGACATGGCAAATCCAACACATCATTCCCTGCTTGATCTTTCACCTTCTTGGGGATCCAGGGCCCTTTGGGCTTCCCCTTGAATTTTCCTTGAGTTACAACTCCAGCTTCACCAGGACCTGCTGGCTCGGCTTTGCGTTTCTGCTTCCGACCTCCTCCGGTGTCTTGGGCGACTGGCTTGCCCTTTCCACTGCGGAGTCGGTCCTCTTCTTCACCATTAGCGTACCGAGTGGCTATTTCCATCATTCGGGTCAGAGACATATCTCCTGTCCGACCGAATTTCAGGTTAAGCTCTCGATACCGAACGCCCTCCTTGAAGGCGCAAACTGCTTGGTGTTGGGATACATTTTCTACTGTGTGATGTAAAGTGGTCCATCTTTGGATGTAATCCCTTAGAGTTTCATTCGGTTTCTGTACACAATGTTGCAATTCTGTCAATCCTGCAGGTCGTTTGCATGTGCCCTCGAATGTCCTGACAAACACTCGAGCTAACTCTTCCCAGCTGAATATACTGCCTGGAGCCAACTGATTCAGCCATGCTCTGGCCGATCCTTCCAACATGAGAGGAAGATGTTTCATAGCTACCTTATCATTTCCACCACCGATCTGAACAGCTACCCGGTAATCTTCCAGCCAAGTGTCAGGCTTTAACTCACCGGTGAACTTACTAACCCCAATCGCTAACCTGAAGTTGGGGGGGATCTCAGCAGCTCTAATGGCTCTGCTAAAACACTCGGGGCCTGAAACATGTACTCTGCTTCCACTCGGGCGATCTCTGTCTTGCCCTTCTCTGTGTACTCGGTTCCTGTCGACCAAACCTTGCACCAAAATTGACCTCGCATCAAACCCTGGCTCTCTTGGGTCGACTGGCACCCTCCGCTCTTTGCTGTATGGGTGCCTGTCATCATAACGCCGGGGCACATATGATCCGCCTCTCAGAGGGGGCGTAGGCACTAGACGGTGGTCACCACGGCCGAGCTGATGATCGTACTGCTCGTGGTTCCGACCCAAGTACTGCTCTTGGCGATGCCCACGTCCCTCACGCCGCGGAGGCGATCTTGGGCTGTGAGCCGATTGGACTTTGTCGGCCACCACAGATCTGCTATGGATTCTGTTAAGCGACTGAGATACTGCAGTGTTTTGCTCTCCGGCTGCCCGGAGCAGAGCCCGGATCTGCATCAAACCTCGTCCAGCCTCCGACTAGGATGGTTGGATGGACTCTGCTATACGAGCTGCGGCCGTAAGATTCTGAATAGGAGTGCGGTATACCTGAGGTTGAGGCGGGAACAATTGCCGCCGTCGACTGGACTCAGGAATCTGCTACCGAGCACGTTCATCAAGTGCATGCTGAAGGTTTTCCAGTCGAGTGCGTTCAGCCAAAGTGGCCAAGCGCGCTACCTCCAAGGCCCGAGCCTCAGAGGTCTCTCCGACGATGGGCGTGTGGAGTGCCTCCTCGGTGCGGCGGTGGAGTTCCTCCCTCCGCTGCGAAGAGAGGGTTTCGGGGTGATATTCCTCGTGAACATGCGACGGACCGCCACCACCGTCGCCGCCACCGTTGCGACGCATGCCAGGTGGGCTGCGCGGTGTGTCGACCATCAGGACCTCTGCTGCAGGGTCACTGCTGTCGCACTCGGATAGGGTCTCGACGGAGCCAGTCGACAGATTGAATAGGCCATAGAGAGATTCATCGGGCTCGATTGCCGCGACTTGAGGGGTGGCCGACTGACGTGCCACCGCATGCTTCACCCACCGCTGAAGCCGCGATCGATCGGATCGCTTGCGACGGCGAACGGCGGGGAACGAAGTTACTGCGGGAGCCGACCGATACTGGGTCGACGGCTGCCATAGAAGGACGCCGCGGACACACGCGCGAAAGTGCGTCGCCCCGCAGACGGGGAGTGTCTCGACGTCGAGGGGGGCTTCCTAGAGCCAGGCGGAGTCATCGGCGATGAAGACGAGCGCGCCGAGACGGATCTTGCGGCCCTCAGCCGAACCTCCACCAGAAACCATGATGATGGGAATCGGAAAAAATCGCAACCTCACCGGAAAGTCGCTAAGACACAGGATTGCCCCAAGGTGGGCGCCAACTGTCGTGGTTCTAAGTCTGACAGTAGAATAGGGGGTAGGTATGAGGAGGCAAGATCCTAGCTACGATGAGGTTGTGCACACAAGATTTACGAGTTCAGGCCCTTCTCGGAGGAAGTAACAGCCCTACGTCTCGGTGCCCGGAGGCTCGGTCGATTGGATTATGCGTGAAGTTACAGGGGGTGCGAACCCTTGTGCCTGAGGAGGGGGGTGGCTTATATAGAGTTCACCAGACCCCTCCAGCCCTCAGTTACACAGGATTCAATGTACATAAAGAGGGGACGTTACTGGTAACGCCAGCAATAAAGGCATATAAATGATCATTAAGACTTCAAAGTGAATGCCTGACCGTTGCCGTTCTGAGTGACTTTAGATCTTCTGTCTTCCGAGTGATTTCTGATGTGGTCGAGTGAGGACACTCCGGTCGAATGGAATTGGGTTTTCCGAGTGGAATGCTTCTGGTCGAGTGAATGGTATTGTCCTTTGAATATCCCTGACTTTAAGGTAATGTCCTTGGGAAGGGTGTCTAGGTCAGGCCTATTACCCTACCCCAGGTACATGTCATCGTCACTCCCCCCGATAAATGATGCAATCGTTGATGCATGCGTGGTACCTAATGTGCGCCAAATCAAAAGGGCAAACGATTTTCTTGGCCTCCTCGACACTAGTAGGACACAGGTTCCCCGCGGGAAGAACTTTATTATGTAGATACTTCAAATGCTCATCGAGGCTTTTGTCTGTCCATTTGTTTTTGGCCTTCGTCTTTAGAAGTTCGAGCGTGAAACTCAAGCGGGTCACCTCGGGATCGCAACCGTCATACAATGGAGTCTTCGAGTCTACTTCAAGTTGCGCCAGCTTGGCCTCCTCTCTAGAAGCAGCTCTCTCGCTAGTCGTACTCTTGCGAAGGAGGTCTCGAACATGAGGGTCCTGCACGATTGCACTTAGTAGCGTTGAAGATTGCGGCGTGACCGCCGCCTCTTCTCCGCCATGTCCGGACTCTTCTTCGCCGTGTCCGGAATCTTCTCCGCCGCCGTCATTTCCGGACTCTTCCCCGCCGCCATGTCCGGCGCCATCGTCTTTGTGTCAATCGGTCATCTCTTCGTCTAGCCCCATGTCGTTATTCCCTGCCATGTGGACGTCCTCATCATCATCATGTTCTTCACTTATCCACCGAGTATAGCCATCCATGAAACCATTCATCAGCAGGTGCGCCTTCAAAGTGCCACAATCAAAAGGGTCCAAAAG
The DNA here is from genome assembly GCA_011799875.1 of Thinopyrum elongatum. NCBI lineage: Eukaryota > Viridiplantae > Streptophyta > Magnoliopsida > Poales > Poaceae > Thinopyrum > Thinopyrum elongatum. The sequence goes on along the minus strand of CM022300.1, from coordinate 578,990,675 downwards.
GACTCCTTCTTTGCATCTTGCACACGGACATCTAATCCTAGTCCGATTATTTGCATACATGTCCATCACCGCGGATTGCATGTATCGCTCCACGTTCCATCCACTCACCTTCATGACCGACTGCACGGTATAACAAGCAAAAGGGTTATAAACAAAATGCATGCATGCATCAAAGTCATATAAAAATTTGGCATGACCTTGCCTAAAAATAGGACATATCGAGTTTGCTCGAAATTCGCCGAAACAGAAATAAATCAACATTTCGGCAAAACATAAGCAACTCGAGGGCATGTCACTCGCACAAATCTCTCCATATCCCAAACACACATATTCCCATTCACACACATATTCCCATTCTTGAAATGAACAACTTTGTACTCACCTATATATCTGAGAGACCGAGCACGGTTAGATGAGGCCTTTCGCTACCTATAGGGATCAAAAGTGTGGATGGCTAAATAGCTAGCTAGATCTAGTTGTTGGGGAGGAGAGATGACTCTAGCTAACTAATGGAGAGTTATGGTGGATGGGGGCATTAATGGGGAGAGAAGAGAGGTAGGAGGAAGAGAGAGATGAGAAGGCCATTTATGGAGGAGAGTTATGGTGGAGGGGGGCATTAATGAGGAGAGAAGAGAGGTAGGAGGAAGAGAGAAGAAGGGCAACAATGGTGGAGAGGGGAGAGGGGAAAGGAGGGGGAGAGAGGGCAAAGGGGGGAGGAGGGGGAGGGGGTGAAAAGGTGGCACCAGCCGCAACTAGCAGTAGCGCTGCTTCCCAGAAAGCGTTGCTTCTATGGTACTTAGTAGTAGCGTTCTCCAGGAAGAGCGCTACTATTAAGTGGGGCCCATTAGCAGTAGCGGTGCTGTAAAATAAAGCGCTACTGCTAAAATCTTAGTAGTAGCGTTGTTTTCTGGACAGCGCTGCTACTACAGCTAGCGTCGATGGGAGCGTTGGGTCCCACTTAGTAGTATCGCTTTTTCTGTTTCCAGCGCTACTGCTAAAGCATTACTTGTAGCGTTGGCCCGGACCAGCGCTACTGCTAATTAGCAGCAGCGATTGCTTTTTTCCAGCGCTACTACTAATGTCCTACCTATAAGCATTTCCCTAGTAGTGGATTAGGGTTTCCCTCAAAGAAAAAAAACTTGGGATTAGGGTTACGGTTCGTACAGTTCCGATTTAAGAATCCACCCAAAAAGAACATCTGCTTAATTAGGGGTGCACATCACATGATCTATGGCGATGTCTAAAGCGTAATTGTACGTTGTGGTCCTATTATCGGGACCTCGGATCTGATCCGCCCCAATGACCTCGCCTGCAACGCGTCAAGTAGGTAGTGTCATAAGTTAGTAATCATAGCATATGATACTACCTTCGCAGTGCATATATCATAAGTTAGTATCTTATACGACATCATTTATTATTTTACATGACTCGTATTAATACATTACTTACTAATTGCACATGCGCTACAATGGGGCATTGCATATTTTGTTGGTTCAACGCCAATCGAGTATGACATAAATCTTACGCCCATCATCTTGTAGATTTTGATAAAGATTAGAGTATGGATAGGCAAAGACAAGGAAAGTTTTGATTTATGTGAGGTTTGGTAAGATTTGATTTGATTTAGGTATAGGTAGAGGAAGACATGATTTTTTTATTTAGTTGAGATTTTGATTAGATTTGATTGAGTTGATGCAGAACGTGAGGGGGGGGGGCATCGGGAGGGGTGGAGGCAAAGACGAATGTAGAACGACCGTTCTTTTTTAAACACAGTACAGACGCATATGCTCATACACTCATCCTTATGAACACACGCACGCACATCCTACCCTATGAGCACCTTCGAGAGACTGAGTCGGCACATAATCTTGAGATTGAGGCGCCTTCGTAGTCGATGAGAACGTCTCCTCCCACTGAACACATATCGCCGGGAGACCTAGAATAAATACAGGGAAATGCGATCACTAATGTCAGGTCTGGGACTTGAACCCTGGTGGGTTGGGAATATCACCGTCCTCGTAACCATCCAACCACATATTGGTTCGCAACAACCAACAATACTATGATAGTAGAAATTTAATATGATACGTCATCCTGAGGTGATACCAATACTTCCTCTTTCCTCACTTAATACTATGACAAGTGGCAATATGACTAGTTGGCATTGCATAGGTTGGAGGACCTGATAGGTTGCATGATACTTGCTATTATATTGTCACTATGGGAGGTCTTAAACTCATGCTTAGCACTGAAATTTAACAACAAAACCGGGTATTTGGCGTAAGAATAGAAAATGGACTTTTGGACTATATATGTAAGCAAGTGAAAGATATAGATTGTATTAGTATACTTGTAGAGTTATTTTTGCCCTGGTTCCTCTCGCATAAGGGGACCGCCGCTAGCCCTGGTGAGCCTTGACGATGTGGAAAATGGGTTAGTGCATTATATATCTTCTCATAACACTTCGTTGCATGAAGTTTTGCGTATACAAGGTTAGAAAAAAATATTATAGTATAATCATAGGTTTATTGTTTTGAATTTCGCCCCGGTGACTCTCACCTGAGAGGACCGGCCATGCCTAAGGTGAGCTTTGACAATGTGGAAAATGGTTGGGCCGCTCGAAATATTCATATTCAATGAACAACATTTGACTAGGTTGAACAGCGGTGTATGTTTGATTTATTGCGTTTGATTCACGTTTTCTAAAGAATGAGTTATACGAGATGTGTCACAAAGGGTATTGATTTGGAGGGCTACAAAGAGGCAGGCATGCAAGCACTCAGCGAAGTGCCAACCATATTAGCAAGGATGGATTTGAGGGGGGGGGGGGGATCTGTAGATCCTTTTGGGAATGCATTGGCTATTTTTGTGAGGCCTATTTTTGTGAGAGAGAATCGAGGAGTACAAAAATATGTGTCAGATGTGCTTCGGCTCCATGCAATGTACTCCCTCCGTTTTTATTTACTCCGCATATTAGTTTTGGTCAAAGTCAAGATTTGTAAACTTTGACAAAGTTTATAGACAAAAATATTGACATGTACAATAACAAATCAATACCATTAGAATCGTTATTGAATGTACTGTTGCATCATATATATTTGTTATGGTAAATATTTATATTCTTTTCTATAAACTTGATCAAACTTTACGAAGTTTGACTTCAGTCAACTCTAATATACAGAGTAAATAAAAACGGAGGGAGTATATAGCTCGAATGAGATGTGTTGAAACGAGTGCGTTTTGTGAAAAAGGTCTCAAACCTGTTGTTGAAACCAGCAGTACGGACATGCCTAAAAATTAAGAAAACATATCTGCATCCCTACGGGGGATGGACACCGTCCTCCCAAATGGGTGTGGCGCGCTGTCGTCGCCTCTCCATCAAGGACGTGAAGTCTTCAATGCCAAGGTCATACCGGACCAGAACAGTGTAGAGAAACTGTCAAAGTCGTCCCTGTTGAAAGTTCCACAAATCTAAGATCCCAACCTCTAAAGCTCACGGGTGTCGCACTGGCACCGAAGGCTGTACTAATATAATGGAGAGAGGGAAAATGACCTAACTGCAAAGGGAAGTTGTCGTGCGGCCACACCAGCAAACCCTAGCCTCACCGATCGGAGAGGCCGGTGGAAAACTACGCCAATAAGCCATCAACGCCACCATAGCCGACACCGTCAAGATGGGGATGCTTGAGTATCATTGTAGTAATACGCAATATGGAGTTCAGATAACTCAAGAGGTACACAAGTTAGAGCATCTACAACCAGACTTGGCAAATCCGACCTCTCAAACGTCCGCGGACACGTCCGGGCGCGTCCGCCGACACTGACCAGTCAAGCCTCATATTTCCCTTTTCACAACAGGACACCACAATTAGCATACCTCAAATCCATACAAACTCATGGAACTACGTAAACGATGCATTAGACATCGCCCGGCTACTACATTAGAACATGCCATCGGACTACCAAAATTTGGAATGTTTGGCTATGGTGGAAAAAAATCATCCCCGATTGCCCTTGCCCTTCTCGACACCATTGCCGTCTTTCTCGTGGAAGTACCGGTCGAAGACACGGTAAGGATCGAGCCGGATCTGCTTGTCGCCGCATCAGTCCTCACCGTCCATGTCCTCGTTCTCCTCCTTTGTTGGCAGTCCGAGCATGGCACGGACCCCCCGATTCTACTCTCAGGCGAGGGCGCGCGTGTTCCTCTGCTCCCGCTTCTTCACAATGCGGACGTAGATGCATGGCTTCCTCCTCTCCGACCTCCCGTGTCGCTGCTATGTCGGCCGCGAGTCGGGCCTCAGCAGCCCTTATCCTCTCCTTCCCACGGCGGGCACACCGGTCCCGGTGGGACTGATACTCCGCCCGACCGATGATGGAGAAGGGGAGATTCGAAGGCTGCTGGGACAGCGATGATCCAACCCTAGAGGATCCGAGCCCCCCCCCCCCCTTGAGCCGACGCTATGGGGTCACACCGGATAGATCCTGACGTTGGCCGGGCGTTGTCCTCCCGGGAGCGGAGGAGTGCAATGCGGACAGCCATTGCCTCCTCCAACCCGCACGGGATGACACCCCAGTTGATGGATTCGGACTGGTCGGAGTCAGATCCGCTGCGGGCCATGACGGAGACGACCAGAGGTGAGCTTGGGTGGCGGAGGGGAGTGGAGGGGAGCCGACTGAAGTGGCTAGTGATGTCTACTACGCAACCTTCTTCTTGTAGACTCGTGTTGGGCCTCCAAGCGCAGAGTTTTGTAGGACAGTAGCAAATTTCCCTCAAGTGGATGACCTAAGATTTATCAATCCGTGGGAGGCGTAGGATGAATATGGTCTCTCTCAAACAACCCTACAACTAAATAACAAAGAGTCTCTTGTGTCCCCAACACACCCAATACAATGGTAAATTGTATATGTGCACTAGTTCGGCGAAGAGATGGTGATACAAGTGTAATATGGATGGTAGATATAGGTTTTTGTAATCTGAAAATATAAAAACAGCAAGGTAACTAGTAGTAAAAGTGAGCAAAAACGGTATTGCAATGCTTGAAAACAAGGCCTAGGGTTCATACTTTCACTAGTGCAAGTTCTCTCAACAATGATAACATAATTGGATCACATAACAATCCCTCAACGTGGAACAAAGAATCACTCCAAAGTTTCTATCGGAGAACGTAGGACGAAAACGTGCATCAACCCCTATGCATAGATTACCCCAATGTCACCTCGGGAATCCACGAGTTGAGTGCCAAAACATACATCAAGTGAATCAATAGAACATCCCATTGTCACCACAGATATCCCATCGCAAGACATACATCAAGTGTTCTCAAATCCAATACTCAATCCAACATAACGAGACCTCAAAGAGCAAGACTCAATTCATCACAAGAAGGTAGAGAGGGAAGAAACACCATATGATCCAACTATAATAACAAAGCTCGCGGTACATCAAGATCGTGCCAAATCAAGAACACGAGAGAGAAAGAGAGAGAGATCAAACACATAGCTACTGGTACATACCCTCAGCCCCGAGGGTGAACTACTCTCTCCTCGTCATGGAGATCGCCGGGATGATGAAGATGGCCACCGGTGATGATTTCCTCCTCCGGCAGGGTGCCGGAACGGGCCCCCGATTGGTTTTCGGTGGCTACAGAGGCTTGCAGCGGCGGAACTTCCGATCTAGGTTTATTTCTGGAGGTTTTGGTATTTATAGGAGGTGTTGGCGTCGGGGAGAAGTCAAGGGGGCCCACAAGGTGACGACAAAGCAGGGGGGCGCGCCCTAGGGGGGGCGCCCTCCACCCTTGTGGTTGCCTCAGGACTCCTCTCCGATATCTTTTCGTTCCAGTATTTTTTACATTTTCCAAAAATATTCTCCGTAAATTTTCAGCCCATTCCGAGAACTTTTATTTCTGCACAAAAAAATGACACCACGGTAGTTCTGCTGAAAAAAGCGTCAGTCCGGGTTAGTTCTAATCAAATCATACCAAAATCATATAGAATTGTTGTAAACATGGCATGAATACTTCATAAATTATAGATACGTTGGAGACGTATCAGCATCCCCCAGCTTAATTCCTGCTCGTCCTCGAGTAGGTAAATGATAAAAGAAATAATTTATGAAGTGTGAATGTTAGCAAGTGCACAAGTTTGATCAATAATTTCAATCACCTTTTCTACATTAATATATATCATAAACAGTAGCTCATCTCATAAAACTTCTCATGATCAAGTAGCAAGCTATTCACATGTTAAAGCATAGACCATAAACTTTCTTGAAAACTAACAAACTATGTTCTCAGTCATCAAACAATTGCAATTCATCTTATTTTCAGGAAGGGTCTATGTAAGAGCTTTGATTTAGCAAATTCCACATACTCAACTATCATATAGTCTTCCATGATTGCTACCACTCAAAGCATATTTTTAGAACAAATAGCATCCATTGAACACAGAGAAAGATAGGGGCTTAGTGTTTCGCCTCCCAACTTATTTATCATATAGATAATTGTCAACAATAATAATTCATGATCAAATATATTTGAATGGCCATATATGCTTAGATCTTTCCCCACTACATGATGCTTGCCAACTAAAGAATAGGTTGGAATAAGAAATTGACTCAACAAAAATAAAAGTAAAAGATAGGCCCTTCGCAGAGGGAAGCAGGGATTTGCAGAGGTGCCAGAGCTCGAAGCTTTTAAAACAGAGATGAACATAATTTTGAGAGGTATGCTTTCATTGTTAACATAACAACCAAGAGTTCTCACTATCTTCCATGCTAGACACATTATAGGCGGTTCCCAAACAGAATGGTAAAGTTTTTACCCCCCCCCCCCCCCCCTCCACCAACAATCACACTCCATGGCTAGCCGAATTCACGGGTGTCGTCCATACCAACAACTTTCCTGGGGGAGTTTTGTTTAATTATTTGCAATTTTGTTTTTGATCTTTTGATCATAGGACTGGGCATCCCAATTACCAGCCACTCTCTCGTGAATGATAAGTAAATAAACACTCATCGTGAGAATAACCCACCTAGCATGGAAGATACTGACAGCCCCTAGTCGCTACATGAGCGACTCGGGCATACAAAACAGATTGTTATTTGAAGGTTTAGAGTTTGGCACATGCAAATTTACTTGGAACGGCAGGTAAATACCGCATATAGGTAGATATGATGGACACTCATGGAAGAAACTTGGTTCATGAATTTTGGATGCACAAGCAGTATTCCCGCTTAGTACAGAAATTTTGGCTAGCAAAAGATTCTAAATAGCAAGCACCACATGTTGGAGGATCCATAACAATATAACGTCTATACAAATATACCCAAACATAACTCATTATGTTGTCTTTCTTGTCCAACTTCAACTAATTTGATCAAGTTTGAAAATAATTAATGGGGCTCACAATCATAGAAGATGTCCAAGATAGTATATTTATATGTAAAATCTCTCTTCCTTCAATATTCTTTCATGAATTGTTCAAGTGACCAATACTATGTTTGCTAACTTTCAATAAATTTACCACCTCCACTTCTTATATGTGAAGTCATTACTCCCCATGGGATAAGCATATGAAACATATATAATTTCAGATTTATGATATTCAATTCATTCAACCATTTACTCAAAGGATATAAGTGAAGCACGAGAGTAAATGACAAACTACTCCAAAAAATATAAGAGAAGATCAATGAGTAGTCGAATAATTAAGTAGCTGTGTGAAGACTCTCTCTCAAAAATAATAATTTAGATCTTAAGTATTTTATTCAAACAGCAAGCAAAACAAAATAAAATGACATTGCAAGGATAGCACATATCATGTGATGAAGCAAAAACTTAGGCTCAACCAAAACTGACCGATAGTTGTTGAAGAAGAAAGGTGGGATGCCAACCGGGGCATCCCCAAGCTTAGATGCTTGAGACTCCTTGAAATATTATATTGGGATTCCTTGGAAATCCCCAAGCTTGAGCTTTTGTGTCTCCTTAATTCCTTTTATATCATGGTTTCCCAAAATCTTAAAAACTTCATGCACACAAAACTCAACAAGAACTCGTGAGAAAAGTTAGTATAAATCAAATGCAAAACCTTATCATTCTCTACTGTAGAAAATCACTAAAATTATTATTTAACATTGCATACTAAATTCCTCTGCATATTTAATACACCTATTCTCAAATAGAATCATTAAACAAGCAAACATATGCAAACATAACAGCAATCTGTCTAAACAGGACAGTCTGTTAAGAGTGCAATTGTACTAATACTTCCCTAACTCTAAAAATTCTGAAAAATTACCAAACTGTAGAAAATTTGTTGTTAATAATTTTGTAAAACTTTCAAGATTTTACCATGTTCTGAATTTCCATAAGAATTCATACAATGATAGAAAACTTTCTGTTTTCAAAACAGCAACATAAAGACATGCAAAATAAGCATGGTAAAGGCTATACTTGACCTTTTTATTGAACTAAAAGATGCAAAACATTACTCTAAATAACAGCAAGCAAATACTAATAAAATAAAATGACGCTCCAAGCAAAACTCATATCATGTGACGAATAAAAATATAGCCCCAAGTAAATTTACCGATGGATTGAAGACGAAAGAGGGGATGCCATCCGGGGCATCCCCATGCTTAGATGCTTGGTCGTCCTTGAATATTACCTTGGGGTGCCTTGGGCATCCACAAGCTTAGGGTCTTGTCACTCCTTATTCTCCTCATATCGATATCTCACCCAAAACTTGAAAACTTCAATCACACAAAACTTAATGGAACTTCGTGAGATGGGTTAGTATAATAAAACAAATCATTCACTTTGGTACTGTCAAGACAAGATTCAAAATTTTCTCACATGATGCCTACTGTGCCCTATCATTTCTACAATTTATATTGAGCAATATAAGCCATAGAAACTAGAAAGCAAGCAAACTATGCATCGAAAACAGAATCTGTCAAAAACAGAACAGTACATAAAGATCTGAATTAAGGTCATACTTGTGTAACTCTAAATATTCTGAAAAATTCGGACAACGTAGAAAATTCGTATATCCATCATCGGTAAAAAATTCAGAATCTTTACACGCTCCTGTAAAAGATAGGAATTTCTGTACTGGACGCAAAAGTTTCTGTTTTTGCACAGAATCAAATCAACTATCAACCACACTATCCCAAAGGCTTTACTTGGCACTTTATTGAAACAAAAGCTATAAAACATGATTACTATAGTAACTTAATCGTGTGAACACACAAAAACAGTAGGGGTACATTTTGGGTTGTCTCCCAACAAGCGCTTTTTTAATGCCTTTTTAGCTAGGCATGATGATTTCAATGATGCTCACATAAAAGATAAGAATTGAAACAAAATGGGAGCATCATGAAGCATATGGATAGCACATTTAAGTCTAACCCACTTCCTATGCATAGGGATTTTGTGAGCAAACAATTTATGGGAACAAGAATCAACTAGCATAGGAAGGCAAAACAAGCATAGCTTCAAAACTTTCAACACATAGAGAGGAAAATTGATATCATTGCAATTCCTACAAGCATATATTCCTCCCTCATAATAATTTTCAGTAGCATCATGAATGAATTTAACAATATAACCACAACATAAAGCATTCTTTTCATGATCTACAAGCATAGAAATTTATTCTCACGAATAGTAGTGGGAGCAAACTCAACAAAATAACTAGCATGTGATGCATAATCCAATTGAAAATTAAAATCATGATGACAAGTCTCATCACTACTAGGAGAAAGCCTACTAGTAGCGCTTGAAATACCTATAGCAGTAGCGCTGGGTCCAGCGCTACTGCTAACGCGCTACAGCTAAGTTGTAGCAGTAGCGCTGGTTAGTGTAGCGCTACTGCTAAGTATGGTTAGCAGTAGCGCTGCACTGACCAGCGCTACTGCTAACTATCTGTAGCGCTGCAGAAAGGCAAGCGATGCTGCTAGATGCTTTCCAGCGTTGCTGCTAGTATTCCTGCTTTCACAGATTCATACCCCCTCTACGTATTTGTGATGTATTTGTACAGGCTCTATACAGTAGTTTCATCAGATCACAATAAACATACACTATTCTCATCATATCATACACATACAGTAGTCTCGTCATACCATCATCATCATTCAACACAAATATCATCACATCTCGAAAATAGCGATACACAAGTCATGTCATGTATCGAATAAGTGCAACTGCATGGTCATGGCACACACACAAGTTTCATCATCTCTATCTAAACCATGATGTAGAAGAGAAGAGCGATCAGCATGAGCAAGACCACGACTATGTAGTACTTGAGGCACCGGCGGTTCCGCCCCCGCTGTTGCCGGAGCGTCCACCTCAAGTAACTACTTTCCGCTTCGACTCCGCTGTCGAACCCTCTGTGGCTAGCACCCGGGTACTTGTCCACCTGGGCCTGAGCGTCTGGCCAGTGCTCGTAGACTCCTGGAACCCTCCCAACGAACACGGCATAGAAGTCCTTCGCCATCTCTGATCTATGTACCTGCATCGTCAGTTGATGAATTGAACGATAATATGCAACATAATGTACTTAAGAAAACAAAGAGGCATAATTAGCAAAATACAAGCAACCTATAGTAAACATAAATGACGAAGTTCCTTATACCCAAACTAATTAACTAGAGCGATCTACGCTAGTTCAGGACCACGGTTTAATTACATCACATAGTTTCATCGTGCATAAATTCAAAGTTTTGCGATAGAAAGACAGTAGTGACACATTGTCATCGACAATCAGTCCTCCATGTCGGCGGTCCAATCTTCATAGTCAGGGAGGAAGCACCCGAGCTTCTTGAAAGGCTTCAGGTCCATACGCTAAGCGAGTAGCAGTGCTCGGACATCATCCCGCGTGATTGGCCCATGGTAGAACATCCCTGTTGGTTCGAGGACCTACTTCATGATCACTTGGGCAAGTTCACACTGTACGTGATAAAACTCAGCTCGGATTCGATGATCCGGTGTCTTTCCTATGCTTGTGGCCCAGTTGACAATCTCGGCATTGTTGGTAGTAGCTGACATGCGAAGGCGTTGATTATGCCTTCTGTACTCGAGCAGGTGATGCATGAGGTAGAATCCATCAGCCTTACTGGTGTGCGGTTGCTGGATGCAGCAGAAGTCGGTCTTATGGCTGAAAACCAGCCCGTTCTTCCTATACTTTTTCACCTTGATATATCCACCAGACAAGCTGAAGGTTAACATGGCACTATCGAGAACACTCTTTATGTGCTTGTAATCCTTTTTCTTGATGTTCTTCGATGAGTCCAAGTACATAGCATGGGAGTATTCTGGGTACAGAACGATGAGGACGGCGCCCCCCCCCCCCCCCCCCCCGCTGCGCAAATTAAGTACACCTCAAATTATCCCCCATGCTTGCAAAGGAATGATTAACACTTACGAAAGGATATGCGCGGATGACTTACGTGGGATGATAAGGCAGGAGAATCGCTTCCTTGTCCTTATTAGCGATCATGAAGTCGCTGATGTAATTGCTCGCATAGTCACGGTGCTCTTTGCAGACTGCCAAGAAGCTCTCGTGCATATAGTACGGGTTCGCGACGCAGATATATTTTATGTTCTCGATCCTGATGAAGTAGTTGAGATACAGCGCATACATGCGGATGAACCTGGAAATCCAGCTTGGTCATGTGGAACATGTCATAGATGTAGTCAAATCGCATGATGAACTTATCCGCGGGCCATCTCTCGACGTACAACTTCCCACCCGGCACCTGAGCCGCGTAAATCGGGTATCCTGGTTTTGCCGAGATGAGAAGGCTTTTCTCTCTGGCCAGCACATCTTCATGGAGTCTCCTTAGATCATTGTTCAGTATGTGCTCTAGTGCTTTCGCAGGTAGGATCGGCTCGCCGGCGATATGGAAACGCTTCGCACCTTCGACAGGTATTCTGTTTACCACTCGAGGCTTCAGAGGCGGCTGGCTGCTTGAAGCAGCTCTGGCACCTTTAGGGCCTTTCCTGTCCGGTCTCCTCCTTTGCTTCTTGGTGGGTGGCGGTAGTGAGCCCATTATACCTTCCCTAACCACCACCCCCAGTGTCATCGGGCTAATCAGTGGACGGCCCTCGGGTTGTTGCTGGGTAGAGGCGGCATCTGGAGGCGTCTCCTGCGAGGATCGCTTGAAGAGAGACCTTTTGCATTCCGCCTTAGGACGTCCCGGCTCCGGCAAATCAGGCAGCATCAAGTCATCATCTCCACGCTCATAGCCTGAGTCTTCGTCGTCCTGAGCCATCAATCCTCCATCATCATAGGCGGTATTGAAATACTTGTCTGGGTCATCATCATCCTCCTCCATGTCATCATCAGCATTTGCTTCTTCGGCAACGGGGGCGGCGTCATCTGGAACTAATGGAGGCTCTCCCTCGCGTCGTCCGCTATCACCCTCCATGACAGGTGCAGGTAATTTGGTAGGTGGGGTGGTATTCATACCTTCTTGAGAAGCTGTCGTTGGTGTGATACTGGGCGCCTCGAGACGAAGAAGAGTCTTTGGCTAAGGCAAGAACCAGCTCTTGCATGCACTAATCCGCTTAGGAGTCTCCTCGTCATCGACTGGTACCGGAGAAGGCAAATCCTTGAAGCCCGCTAAGACACTGGCCACGTTAACCTTGAAGACGCCATCGGGCATCTCTTGGTTCTGGAACATGCGGTCCTTCGGCTTCACGATTGTTGCCTTTCCCACGGCCACCTTCTGGCCCTTGATGTCGTAGAGTAGGGTGAGTGGGGTATCGTCGGCCTACGAAGAAGACATGTCTGCGACGTCAAACATCCGAAAGGCAACTGAAACGGAAGACTATAGACATGCTGGTGAAAAGGGTATGACGCATAATTACCGTGAGGGCGTCGAGCTCAGCCATAGACAAAGGCCCACCGAGCATGCCAGAGATGGAGGTCGGGCTGCTATGAACAGGAGCGGGACCTTTTGCGGTTGCTTGAGCAGGTGCTGGTGCTGTGATGTTCACCGAATTGCTCCCGACAAAGCTGGGAAGGGGAAAGTCCTCCGGCCCTTTATTTGGATTGCTCTTTGACCAATCAAAAATTGCCGGAATCAAGCTGGCCACCGCGCCACTGACCGCTGCATTGACTACCCCGAGCAACTCTTCTTTGGTCTCAGCTTTGGTCTTATTGACCGCAATCGCGACCTTCTCGTCAATGGTCTGCTGAGTGACGACCAACCGTCTCTTCCTTCTTTCCTCTGGCTCCTCGCGGTAGCACGTCTTCCACGAGGCGCCATCTTCGACGCCGTGCACACGTCCATAGGACGGCGGTTTGTCCTCCGGGACCTTTTTCAGTATTTTCAGGGCCCGGTTGAATGGGGTGTCCCACTTGGGCCTCACCGACGACTGTGATGACTCGTCGCTTTCGACTGCCTTTTGGTGCTACTCTTTCTGCAAAAGGAACGTGGAAGGTTAGTCGAATTGATTGGAAGCTAATATGATAATGTGGTAATATAACAATTACCAGAAGTCTCATGAACTCCCTCGTGTTCGGGTCCGTGTAAAAGATCTTTTTGACGCAGTCCCACTTGTACCGGGCCTTGATCCAGTCACGCTCCAGGGGTCGGTGAACTCCGCCAAGGGGTCTGGGATTCCGTGACTTTCACGTTCGGCATCCTCCTTGGCCCATACATGCCTCTTCCCCTCGTAACCACTGCTTCCGAGGCGGTGGGGAGGCGTGTTCCTGGCCTGGAGCGCCTTCATTTTCTCCGACCTTGCCTTGACTTCTTCTTTAGCGCAAGTCTCCTTGAATTTTTCAAAGTCCTCTTCCATTATTGACGGATTATCAGCATGAATATTGGACCACGGTTCATTCTTCGCAATCGCTTTTTTCACCCGAACTTTCCAGGCGGACAAGTCGCTGGTGAACGTCACCATCGCCTTGTCGTTTATCTTTGTCATGGCGTCGTCATCCCACGGATCTTTAAATTTGCTTTCATTCCGGCCGGGGAACAGGAACCTATTGTGCAACTTCTTTAGGAGCATGTTCTTCATATGTGGTATCTTCTTCAACTTCTCATCGTTGATGTTGGCGGTTTCCCTGAGGATGCATCCTAGTTGATTGCCCCAGCACAAGCGCGCTTCCTCTGGCGCCGTTGGCTCTAACTTCTTGGGGTGCATCTCCGTGAACACAATTTGTCCGATGCCGAGCTCGTTTGGTCTTCGTGACCTCTTCTGCTTCGGTGCTTTACCGGCTATGACAGCATCGTTGCTGGTCTCGGGGGTGGTGTCGGTGCCGGTGCCAGTGCTGGTGCCGGTGTCGGCGTTGGTGTCGGGGTTGGTGCCACTGCCGCCACCATGCACCCCCGTCTGGTGTTCGTCCAGGTAATCGAAATAGTGATTTACTGCCTCAATGGGGTCTTCTTCGAGGCGAGCAGAACTCCCGGCTTCGGCGTGGCTAGACATGTTTCCTATTCAACAATTGTAAATAAAAGATATAATGAAGAGAAAAAAGGGGCCTATGTTTGGTCGGAATGTTGATTCATTCCCCCCGGCAAATCCCGGGCACTCCATATGTCCTAGTTTCTAGCACAAGTCATGCCGAAAATCACGGAAATTTTTGGCATGACCTTTGCTAAAAAGCGGACATATGGAGCGCCTGAAATTTGCCGGAACGGAAATGAATCAACATTCCAGCAAAACATAGGCCACTCGGATATTCTTCGACATTCAACCAACATTGCAAAATCATATAACATAAATGACATATATCATTTGCAAAATATATCATTCAAGCAAGTACATAGAGCGAAATGACCTCACTAAACATTGCAAATTAGTGGTGTTTTCAAAAACCAAAAACCTTTGCAAAATGACCTCACTAAACATTTGCTACTGTTTTTTATTTATAGCTATTATATATACCTACAAAAATTCCTAAATGCTCTGTCTCTCCTACTGCCCTAACCAACTAAATTGATATTATATACCCTAAACTAAATTGCCCTAAATAAATTTGCTAAATTTCCTAAACTAATTTGCTACTTTTTTTCCTAAATGATATCTCTCTCTCTCTGTCTCTTTGCTACTGTTTGCTAATTTGCTACTAAACTAATTTACTAATTTGCTACAAAAATTTGCTACTAGTGTGCCCTAAACTAATTTGCTACAAAAATTTGCTACTGTTTTTTATTTATAGGTATTTTATATACCCTAATTAGCTATTGCATTAGCTATTGCCCTAAACAAATTTGCCCTAGCTAAATTTGCTAATTTGCTAAAAAAAAGTGGCCCTAGCTATATTTGCTACTGCCCTAATTAGCGACTGTTTTTTATAAATTTTTGCTACTGTTTTTTATAGCTAATTTATATACCTACAAAAACTAAATTGCCCTAGGGTTCATATACTTCATCTAAATTGCCCTAGGGCCATGGTCAAAAGAAAAATTTGCCTAGGGTTCATCTAGAGAGAGAGAGAGGAGGGCAGGGGAGAGGAGAGGGAGAGGCTTACGGAGCGGCGGCAAGGTCAAGGGCGGGGGAGATGGCGACGGCGGCGAGGTCGAGGGCAGGGGAGAGAGGGCCCGCGCGGCGACGTTGAGGTCGAGGGAGGGCTCCGGCGACGAGGTCGACGGCGGTCGACGGCAGGCAAGGGCGACGGCGGGCAGGGTCGACGGCGGCGAGGACGGGCAGGGCGACATCGGCGACAGAGAGTGGGGGAGAGAGGTGGGAGAGAGAGGGGGGAAAAGGACTTGGCGAAAATTTGAGTGCCCGCGCGGGGGTTAACTAAAACTAGCAGTAGCGCTGGACCAGGACCCAGCGCTACTGCTAACTGTTCCAATTTTTGTTTTTTTAATTCTGAAATACAGATAGCAGTAGCGTTTGTTTACGGACCAGCGCTATAGCTAAGTTAGCTATAGCGCTTGGTCGTAAACCAGCGCTACTACTATTATTCTTTTCTTTTTATTATTTTCCTTTTCTAGTTTTTAGTTTTCTTTTCTTTTATTATTTTCCTTTCCTTTTCTGTTTACTTTACTTTTTCTTTTGTATTGCTTTCTCCCTTTTGTTTTTGTTTTCCTCGCACGCAGTCGACGAGAGTCTCCCTCCCACACTGCGGGAATATCACCGGAACCATGCATGACGTGGTAATTGAAGGGGATACGATGTATACATCATTTGACCGATAACGGTTACTTAAGTGCGTACACAAAATAGATACATATATATAAATGATGGTTTCTCAGCTGCGTCGACGATGTTTCACATTGAGCTTCTTCCCTTTCTTGTTCGTTGCCGAATAATTAAGCCCCTCCTTGTGACTTTTCCGGAACCATGGAGTATGATCTTTCTTAGGTAATGTAGTATTGATTCTTTGTTTCACGTATGCTTCATCGTCATCGTCATCTTCTCTCATCGGGTTGCCGTATTGGTCATAGTCTTCCTCGTTGGCGACTCCATCCATTCCGACGATGCTCCTTTTGCCTCTCCTCACGACAACACAGCTGGGATTGGCCGGGTCGGTTATGAAGAAGCATTGTGTCACGTGCTTAGCGTGTACCCATGGCTTATTTTTGGCGATGACGTTAACGTTCACGGGAGTGCTCTTCGCATCGGGTATAGACATGGTAGTGAAATACTTGTTTTCTCTTACGACGTCCTTAGCCCATCTGACACGGAACATCGTCGCATCGTGCATTCCAGCATAGTCAAGCTCCCAGATCTCTTCGACCCTTCCGTAGAATCTTTCAGTTGTGCTGTTGGCGTCGGTCACGCATTCAATTGTCACCCCAGAGTTCTGGTAATCACTGTCCATGTCTTTGGCCTCCGTGTAGAACATGTATCCGTTGATATCGTATGACTGATAGGTCGCGAGTTTGGGCGCGGGGCCATGTGCTAAGGCGTGTATGAGCAATCCGTCCGAACTGCCTCTTCCGGGGGATTTTCAAGAACTTGCTCTTTGAACCAACGCAAGAAAGTGGCGTTGTGCTCTACAGTAACTTCGTCGTCCGTCTTGAGCATCCCCTTATCACGGTACTTCTTTGCGATGCTTTCTTTATGCTGTGCCACATAATCATCTACCACATCTAGGTGTTGTAGCACTACTAAGTTAGCCCTGTCAAAGTCGTTCCGTCGATCCGAGTAGTCCACGTGCAATTCCCTCCAGCCGTTGTTGTGACCTTCTCCTTCGAGCCTCCCATCGTGCTTCTTGACGGGCAAACCAACAACAGGGTCTCCGACGCCTATATAATTCTCACAAAAGGAGATGCACTCATGCATCAGATACCCCTGGACAATGCTCCCATCGGGACGGGACATGTTACGAACGAATCCTTTGATGACCCCATTCATCCTCTCGAACGGCATCATGCTGTGAAGGAATGTCGGCCCGAGGTCGATGATGTCGTCCACGATGTGGACACACAGATGCACCATGACGTCAAAGAACGCGGGCGGGAAGTACATCTCAAGCTCACATAGTATGACAACGATCTCTTCCTGTAGCCTTCGGAGCTGCTTCACACTTATGGACTTACGAGAGATAACGTCGAAGAAGTTGCAGAGACCAGTAAGCGTGTCACGGACGTGCTTCTCCATTATCCCTCTAATGGCAATCGGGAGTATCTGCGTCATCATCACGTGACAGTCATGAGACTTCATCCCGCTGAACCTTTTCTTCTTGGGGTCTAGAAATCTGCTTATCTTCCCACAGTAACCGGAACTGACTTTGATTCCCATAAGGCACTTGATGAATTGATCAATCTCCTTCGCACTTAAGGTGAAGCAAGAAGGGGGGCAATAATTCTCCTCCTTCTTGTTGACTTTTCTGCCCCTTTCCCCCTCCTCCGTCTCCGTCTCCGTCTCCTCCGTCGACTTTTTACGGTGGAGATCTTTCCTGATCTTCAAATCTTCCAAGTCTTTCCTTGCCTTCGGCCCATCCTTGGTCTTCTCCGGCATGTTCATCAGTGTGCCAAGCAAGCTCTTGAGGACATTCTTCGTGATATGCATTTGATCAAGGCAATGAGGCGTGTCGTGATTGGGCCAGTACTCCAAGTCCCAGAAAACAGACCTCGTTTTCCATACCTTCAGCAGCGGCTCCGGCGCCTTTTTCATCTTTCCCGTCGCGGGGCACTGTTCCCAGTTTTTCAACAGCTCGTTGATTTCAGCGCCGCTCCTCTTACGTGGAGGTCCTTGATGCTGAGCCAACCCATTGAATAGATCTCCACGCTTTCTCCACGGGTCATCCTTCTCGAGCCATCTACGATGCCCCATGTACACGATTTTCCCGGACTCGCCATCTTTCATTGACGTAAGCTGCTAAGACGTTGTATCATCCATGCACCTCCTGCATCCGCAGTATCCGTGGCACACCTGGCCTGAGGTGTACCCGTAACCGAGATAGTCATGCACCGTCGTCATCAGCGCGGCTCTCATATGGAAATACTCTCCTTTGCTGGCGTCCCATGTCCATGCCGGTGTTTTCCATAACGTGTCTAGCTCCTCTTTCAGAAGCCCCATATACAGGTTAATATTATTTCCCGGTTGTTTTGGCCCTTGAATCAGCATGCTCATGTGTATGTACTTTGTCTTCATGCACTTCCATGGGGGGAGGTTGTACATCCATACAAAGACGGGGCATGTGCTGTGGTTGGTGTTCTGGTTTCCAAACGGGTTCATGCCATCGGTACTCGCACCAAGCACGATGTTCCTTGGATCTTCTGCAGCAAATCCATATACGGCGTTGAATGCTCTCCACTGGCTACCATCTACGAGGTGTCTCTGCTTCGGATCATCTCCATCATCGGGCTTCTTCCTCTCCGCGTGCCAGCGCATGAGCTTTGCTTCCTTAGGATCTACGAAATACCATTGCAGACGGGGAGTGATCAGAAAGTACCTTACAACTTTCTGAGGAGCTTTCTTTCCTGCCTTCTTGTATCGAGAAGCATTGCACACTGGACAGCTGGTTTTTTCCGCGTGCTCCCCCCGATAAATGATGCAATCGTTGATGCATGCATGGTACCTAATGCGCGGCAAATCAAAAGGGCAAACGATTTTCTTGGCCTCCTCGACACTAGTAGGACACAGGTTCCCCGCGGGAAGAACTTTATTATGTAGATACTTCAAATGCTCATCGAGGCTTTTGTCTGTCCATTTGTTTTTGGCCTTCTCTTTAGAAGTTCGAGCGTGAAACTCAAGCGGGTCACCTCGGGATCGCAACCGTCATACAATGGATTCTTCGAGTCTACTTCAAGTTGCGCCAGCTTGGCCTCCTCTCTAGAAGCAGCTCTCTCGCTAGTCGTACTCTTGCGAAGGATGTCTCGAACATGAGGGTCCTGCACGACTGCACTTAGTAGCATCGAAGACTGCGGCGTGACCGCCGCCTCTTCTCCGCCATGTCCGGACTCTTCTTCGCCGTGTCCGGAATCTTCTCCGCCGCCGTCATTTCCGGACTCTCCCCCGCCGCCATGTCCGGCGCCATCGTCTTCGTGTCGATCGGTCATCTCTTCGGCCCCATGTCGTTATTCCCTGCCATGTGGACGTCCTCATCATCATCATCTTCTTCACTTATCCACCGAGTATAGCCATCCATGAAACCATTCATCAGCAGGTGCGCCTTCAAAGTGCCACGATCAAAAGGGTCCAAAAGGACTCCTTCTTTGCATCTTGCACACGGACATCTAATCCTTGTTCGATTATTTGCATACATGTCCATCACCGCGGATTGCATGTATCGCTCCACGTTCCACCCACTCACCTTCATGACCGACTGCACGGTATAACAAGCAAAAGGGTTATAAACAAAATGCATGCATGCATCAAAGTCATATAAAAATTTGGCATGACCTTGCCTAAAAATAGGACATATCGAGTTTGCTCGAAATTCACTGAAACGGAAATAAATCGACATTTCGGCAAAACATAAGCAACTCGGGGGCATGTCACTCGCACAAATCTCTCCATATCCCAAACACACATATTCCCATTCTTGAAATGAACAACTTTTTACTCACCTATATATCTGAGAGACCGAGCACGGTTAGATGAGGCCTTTCGCTACCTATAGGGATCGAAAGTGTGGATGGCTAAATAGCTAGCTAGATCTAGTTGTTGGGGAGGAGAGATGACTCTAGCTAACTAATGGAGAGGGAGTTATGGTAGAGTGGGGCATTAATGGGGAGAGAAGAGAGGTAGGAGGAAGAGAGAGATGAGAAGGCCATTTATGGAGGAGAGTTATGGTGGAGGGGGGCATTAATGAGGAGAGAAGGGAGGTAGGAGGAAGAGAGAAGAAGGGCAACAATGGTGGAGAGGGGAGAGGGGAAAGGAGGGGGAGAGAGGGCAAAGGGGGGAGGAGGGGGAGGGGGTGAAAAGGTGGCACCATCCGCAACTAGCAGTAGCGCTGCTTCCCAGAAAGCGCTGCTGCTATGGTACTTAGTATTAGCGCTTTCCAGGAAGAGCGCTACTATTAAGTGGGGCCCATTAGCAGTAGCGGTGCTGTAAAATAAAGCGCTACTGCTAAAATCTTAGTAGTAGCGCTGTTTTCTGGACAGCGTTGCTACTACAGCTAGCGTCGGTGGGAGCGTTGGGTCCCACTTAGTAGTAGCGCTTTTTCTATTTCCAGCGCTACTGCTAAAGCATTACTTGTAGCGCTGGCCCGGACTAGCGCTACTGCTAATTAGCAGCAGCGATTGCTTTTTTCCAGCGCTACTACTGATGTCCTACCTATAAGCGTTTCCCTAGTAGTGCATGGTTATCATTATTCTTTTTAGCATATATGTCATCACAATAATCATCATAGATAGCAACTTTGTTCTCATAATCAATTGGAACCTCTTCCAAAATAGTGGATTCATCACTAAATAAAGTCATGACCTCTCCAAATCCACTTTTATCAATGTTGTGAAAAGATTCAACACCCTCCAAAATAGTGGGATCATAATTTCCTAGAGTTGACACTCTTCCAAACCTACTTTCATCAATATAATCATCATAAATAGGAGGCATGCTTTCATCATAATAAAATTTCTCATCAAAACTTGGGGGACTAAAAATATCATCTTCATCAAACATAGCATCCCCAAGCTTATGGCTTTGCATATCATTGGCATCATGGATATTCAGAGAATTCATACTAACAATATTGCAATCATGCTCATCATTCAAAGATTTAGTGCCAAACCATTTATAGACTTCTTCTTCTAACACTTGAGCACAATTTTCCTTTCCATCATTCTCATGAAAGACATTAAAAAGATGAAGCATATGAGGCAACCTCAATTCCATTTTTTAGTTTTCTTTTATAGACTAAACTAGTGATAAAACAAGAAACTAAAAGATTCGATTGCAAGATCTAAAGATATTCCTTCAAGCACTCACCTCCCCGGCAACGACGCCAGAAAAGAGCTTGATGTCTACTACGCAACCTTCTTCTTGTAGACTCGTGTTGGGCCTCCAAGCGCAGAGTTTTGTAGGACAGTAGCAAATTTCCCTCAAGTGGATGACCTAAGGTTTATCAATCCGTGGGAGGCGTAGAATGAAGATGGTCTCTCTCAAACAACCCTACAACTAAATAACAAAGAGTCTCTTGTGTCCCCAACACACCTAATACAATGGTAATTGTATAGGTGCACTAGTTCGGCGAAGAGATGGTGATACAAGTGTAATATGGATGGTAGATATAGGTTTTTGTAATCTGAAAAATAAAAATAGCAAGGTAACTAGTAGTAAAAGTGAGCAAAAATGGTATTGCAATGCTTGGAAATAAGGCCTAGGGTTCATACTTTCACTAGTGCAAGTTCTCTCAACAATGATAACGTAATTGGATCACATAACAATCCCTCAACGTGCAACAAAGAATCACTCCAAAGTTTCTATCGGAGAACGTAGGACAAAAATGTGCATCAACCCCTATGCATAGATTACCCCAATGTCACCTCGGGAATCCACGAGTTGAGTGCCAAAACATATATCAACTGAATCAATAGAACATCCCATTGTCACCACAGATATCCCATCGCAAGACATACATCAAGTGTTCTCAAATCCAATACTCAATCCAACATAACGAGACCTCAAAGAGAAAGACTCAATTCATCACAAGAAGGTAGAGAGGGAAGAAACACCATATGATCCAACTATAATAACAAAGCTTGCGGTACATCAAGATCGTGCCAAATGAAGAACACGAGAGAGAGAGATCAAACACATAGCTACTGGTACATACCATCAGCCCCGAGGGTGAACTACTCCCTCCTCGTCATGGAGATCGCCGGGATGATGAAGATGGCCACCGGTGATGATTTCCCCCTCCGGTAGGGTGTCGGAACGGGCTCCCGATTGGTTTTCGGTGGCTACAGAGGCTTGCGGCGGCGGAACTTCCGATCTAGGTTTATTTCTGGAGGTTTTGGTATTTATAGGAGGTGTTGGCGTCGGGGACAAGTCAAGGGGGCCCACGAGGCGACGATAAGGCAGGGGGGCGCGCCCAAGGGGGGGGGCGCCCTCCACCCTTGTGGTTGGCTCGGGACTCCTCTCCGATATCTTTTCGTTCCAGTATTTTTTATATTTTCCAAAAATATTCTCCGTAAATTTTCAGCCCATTCCGAGAACTTTTATTTCTGCACAAAAAACGACACCACGGTAGTTCTGCTGAAAACAGCGTCAGTCCGGGTTAGTTCTAATCAAATCATACCAAAATCATATAGAATTGTTGTAAGCATGGCATGAATACTTCATAAATTATAGATACGTTGGAGACGTATCAGCTAGGGTTTGGTCCGGCGAGCGAATGGGAGAAATATATGGGGGTTCGGGTGGGCCAGAGTGGGACCGGGTCTGACGTGGCGGACGCGCCCAGCAGCGTCCGGCCGCCCCATATCCGCCCCATATTTGGGCTGGATATGAGGGGTGCCGGTCAGCCCGAGCGTTTGAGGCACTCGTCTAGATTGAACTTTTGTGACCGGTCAGTGACCATGCCGTCCGTCCGGGCGTCTAAGAGAGGGGCGTCCGGCTGTAGATGCTCTTAGGGCATCTCCAAGGCGGACCCGTAATCCTCTCGCAACCGTCCGGACAGCGGAAGTCATCCAACGCCGACCTGTATCGGTCCAGAGGACGGTCCGGATGCGATTTCTCCCGTAAATTGGAGACAAAAGTGTGGGGAGGTTTGCGGGAGTCCGGACACCCGAAACGTAGGACTCCAACACCCCCGGCCCACCCAATCCCCCGTCCCATTCCTTCACTCCGCCCACCCCCCCACCCCCCTTGATTTGCATTTGCACCCTCCACCTCCACCACCGCTGATGTTCGTCTCCGGCCACCACAAAGGCATTGTCGGACGTCCGCAACCAGTACCGATGTGCCCGCTCGCCGTTCCAACGGAGCTTTCAGCCCTGGAGCCGTGTGTACCAGGTACACTCCGCCCCCTGTCGACAACCTCCATGGCGGACACCACGCCTGGCAGGTGTTCGGTCAAATGTCATTGAGCTTATTTCCAAATGCAGTGTCATTTTTTAGAGTATGTAGGATGGTGAGCTACTTGACCATGGAGGATGAATTATTGTGCGATGCGTGGCTAGTCGTATCCGCGGATTTCATAGGCAGGACGAGAGGGCCACCCTTTTGGGAGCAAGTGCATGAAAAGTTTCACGTAGAAAAGCACATTGCGCCATACGACATGTACATCATTCAACGACGCAACGTGAGGTCGTTATCATATCGCTGGCAGGCTATCTAGGTCAGTGTCATCAAGTTTTGCAACTTGGTTAGTCAGCTCGAGGCAAGGTGGCCATTGCACGCGGACATGAAGGGGATGATAAATTTTATTTCCTCTTGCACAACTTGTTGATTGATTCATTTACTCAATATTGTTCTACACATTATATGTAGCCTGCACGCGCCGCCGTGGTGTACCACATGTCAGAGGGACAGTCATTTACGTGCACACACTGTTGGATGAAACTGAAGGGGAAGTATGTGTGGGAGGACATGATCCGTTGATGAAAAACTTGTTGGACATCCGGGATCTAGTCGAATTTGAGACCTTGTTGTACTAGACTTAATTTGCATGCTATATGTTGATGATTTCTGTTATTTTCTATCTGAACTTTGATGAATGTTGGCCGGTCTGCATGAATTTCATCTACTTTGTTAAAATACGGTTTAAAATGTATGCTGCTAGCGGTAGATGGATGCAGGAATTTTTTTGCGGATTGCGGACTTGCGGTTGGAGACGCGCCTGTACTTACGATTGCGAAGACCCGTGCCAGCCGCAAGCTGACTGGGTTGTGCGTTCACCGTCGGGTCTTCATCTGCACGAATGCTACACGCACCAAACAAATCCAGTGTCCCAGACCACGGCGCAGGAGGACGGGCCCGCGAGTCAAGGCAGCAGGCCCGCAGCCAGCCCGAACGTGACGCGCCCGGTAAAAGCATAGAGTCGTCTCACTGGGGCCCGCTCCACGAAGGAGCAGCGGCAAATGGCCAATCGGATGC
This sequence comes from Thinopyrum elongatum, assembly GCA_011799875.1. Taxonomy (NCBI): domain Eukaryota; kingdom Viridiplantae; phylum Streptophyta; class Magnoliopsida; order Poales; family Poaceae; genus Thinopyrum; species Thinopyrum elongatum. Next base: position 578,966,220 of record CM022300.1, on the reverse strand, counting down.
GCGTAGGACCCACGGGAGTGTACGAGGCTCGGATACCCGTCGGTGTCCTCGGACCGAAGACCGTACGGAAAATCCAGTGGGGAAACAACACGTAGGCAGACGAGGACGTGCTATTTGTTGTCGTCCGTGCCGTCCGCAATTGGCTGGTGCCCACTGTCCCACATTGCCAGTGGTGTACTCCGACCGGCGATTTATTACTTTTCACGTGCCCATGCTCCTCCTGACGCCGTCCATGGCAGCACGTCGGTTTAGGTCTTTTCGGATTGTATTCATCAGAGAAAAATACTACACAGAAGCCCACATTTTTTTTGCTAAACCAACGTTTTAATTAAAGTTTCGATTGTCTAGTACTCCATAGTCATGTCAAAATATTGGCTACTTTTCAAACAAGAGCCAAAATTGGTACTTTGACGAAATAATGGGTATTTTTTGAGGATCCAAATAATGGATATGGTCTGTTTTGGTGACCATCCAAATATACACAGCGAGTAACCTCGCCAAAAAGAAATACACAGCCAGTAGCTCGCTGACTATATTTGCAAAAATGAGGCTTTAATAAAACTAACAAAAACCAAAACAGTTTTATCCTTCTTCGAAATTTACGAAAATTGCTTTTGGCTCCCAAGCTTCATGAGACCTGGATTTTGAAGAAAAATGGAAATCTAAATCTTTATTTTCCTACTCGCGGCAAAGTTTGTTGATGAAATACGTTGTTATACAAGCTAAAAAAACAAAATCATGTACTTTCTTCTGTCCCGTGTACTTTCACTATAAAAGCACATAATTTTTCTTTTGTAGCTCGCATCCAAACATATTTTATCATGAAATTTTACACACATGCAGTGTACGTCTCTAAGTAAGTCTGTATTTTTTAGATTTTTTTATGAAAGTTTAAAGTTCCATTTTAATCTTTTCAAAAAAATTGGAAATCATAGACCTCGGGGGCCAAAACCGTCACTCCTTGTCGGGGATTGCTTTTGGTTTCGATTGTTATGTACAAATTCTACAACAATGTAAATGTACTTGATAAAAAGAATTAACATGTTGAAGGTGCTTGCTTAAACATTTGTAACAAACATAATCTAACATTAGAACATGTTTGCTTTGGCTGGCTTGTAACCTCACTAGTAAAAAAATGATATAACCACAAAATTAAAAGGTTCTCGTGTAAGGGCATATCCAACGCTGACCCTCAAATTTGCTCCCGCATCTGTCCGGGGATAGGGGGGCCAATCCACAGGCATTGATGCCGGAGACCGCCATCCAACGTTGCCTGCATACATTTCATTAACTATTTGAAATAATCAGACGAAATTAATGCAAACCGGGTGGATTTTCATATAAACCAGAAGATATTCATGCAAACACAGCGGATTTCATCTAAACCGGACGAAATTCATTACATTTTGGACATACTTCAACTAAAAGCGGAGCTCGTCCAACTCTGGAGGTATAATTTCGGGCATACTTTTATTCTAAACCTAACCTAAATGTTCGCCGGCGCCCGTTCCCCATATCCGGCCATGAGCCCCAAGGACCGAAGCTCCGACACTTGCCTTTGCCTTCTCCAGTTCCGCCTCGGCGCTATCCAGCTCTGCCTCCGTAGCCTGCACCACCGCAACTTGAGCGACTAATCAGCCCGCCAAGCTTGGCTTCAGGCGAAGGGGAAGAGCTGTGGCCTTCATGGGACCCAAGCGAAGGCGACCTACCATGCAGTACTCTTCCTCGCTGTCGGCGTCGCCCGTAGACGTGCTGGCTTGCGGTCGTGGTCGTGGGGCGTGGCCTTGGCGATGTCCTCCTCGTCGTCGGTCTTGCCCCACACCTCGTCCGCCGCCTCGTCGAACTCCTTGTAGGCGGCCTCCAGTTTTGCCTGTACCGCCAGCGGTCGAGGCAGATCTCACGGGTGGTGCGGTAGGACTCGAGCAGCTCCGCCACGTCTGCGTCCGGCGCGATCGCCCTGTCGTCGGCGAGTGGCTCCTCCGCCTAATGGTGCTCCTAGAGGAGCTAGAGGTTATAGGTAGCGTCGGCCTGCGCCTCCCGGAACCCCCCCCCCCTCACAATGTCCATGTAATGGGCACGACCCTCGCCGATGGTCATAGTGCAATGCACCGGCCAGGGTGGTGCCGGCTCGTCGTCGGCCACATCCTCCATTGGGACGTCGTCGACCTCCGACTGCCTACCGGCATGCCAGCCGGCAGCAATGGCGGACATCTCTTTCTTCTGCTCCGGCGACAATCCGTCCCAGAGAGATTTGGAGCGCAAGGAGGCCATGGTGGGAGTGGTGCGAAGAGAAGAAAGGGACGAGAGGCGGATGACTGCGGCTATGGCCGGGGCTGCAGTTTATATAATGGGCGAATGGCAGTGGTGGGCGGCAGACGAATGGACGGGTAGCACTTGAGTACGTTCCTCAGCACCTGCGTGTCATTAATGTGGGCGGCAGACGGACGGACGGACGGTCGTGGTGTCATTTGAGTGCAGAGCAGTCGCATGCACCGAGGAGCGGCGCGGCCGGCGCTTCGCTTCAATGCGGGCACCAGTGAGAGGTCATGTCCGCTCTAGCCGGGCATGAATACGGCACTGACCGTTTCTGGCGGGAAGCGCGCGGGGGCGAGGAAGGGGGTTTGGGTGGGCCATGGCAGTCAGGAGCAGACATGGCGGTGATCCGAACACCAGCAAAGCCCCTGATACGTCTCTAACGTATCGTTTAACACTTTAAACGATATCCTAAAATCCGAAAAACGTGATCACCAACAACACTTGAGCCAGTCTTAGAGGCGAGACCGGGAACCTATTGTTACCGTTTATCATTCCACACGCGCATATGAGTTTTTCACTGAATCACATATTCCAAGATCATAGCAGTTATAGCATGAAATATAAACTCTTAACTATGAATATGGAATATAATAATACAATATTATTGCCTCTAGGGCATATTTCCAACACATATATGCTAAGTTTAGATGGTGTCGGACAGCCCAAACATACAAGTTTGAGGAGTCTGATCGGGTGACAATTTCGTGATCGGGTAATGACCGGACCGTCTGTCCGAACATATCGGGAGATTTGAGGGGTCTAGATTTAGATGCTCTAACAATCCTAATAAAAATGAATACCTAATAACAATGAACAGATGAAAGAACCGTCACCACGACATGAAACAAAGGCCCCTTGTATTGTAGAAACAAAAGTCCTGTAGAAAATTTTGAAGCCACCATCTCCTCCTCAACATGAGAATCTTCTATCCAAGATGTTCAAAAAATAGAATTTCTTCTAAAAAAATCATAAATGTTTGTGTTGAAAATGTTTTCTAAATTTGTGTGCGTTTAACTAGAAACAAAAAACGTTAGTAAAGTGAAAAGGTGTTGTCCACAGTATGGTTTGGGTTTTCTCGGGGGTGGTAATAGGCTGGCCTAGTCTTGGCGTGGATGTGTGTCCATTGAAGGGTTCAATGCAACTAGAAAGCATGTATGTTGTTCAGAAATCAAATGGAGGCCCATTTAGAGCTTCGGCTTTGTGTTATTTAATGTTTAATTTCAGTTTTTATTTTTATTTTCTTTTCTCAAATTCATAGACATTTTTTGAGTTCCCACACATTTAGTAAATTTTTAAATATACCAAAGTTTTTTTGACTTCGTGATTTGTTTTTAATTTGTCAGCATTTTTATATTCACAAACATTTATTAAATTCCTGTTCTTAAATTCGAGAACATATTATCATATGCGCAGACATTTTCTTAAATTCACAATTATTTCACTAAAAGTAAAATTTTAAAAATATTTTCCAAATTTAAATCTTTTTTCTAATTCGCAAACATTTTTCTAATACATAATCGTTTTTATTAATCACAAACATTGTTTCAAATTTGTGAATGTTTTTCCTAAATTATAAAATGTTTTTTATTTCTTGAACATTTTTCAATTTTGTTAAGATAAGAAAAAGACATGAAAATAATGACAAAAAATAGGTGTCGTACACACAACGCCCCATATTGGGCAGCCATAAGCCACGCATTTGGGCGCATGCCAACACCCTACGTGCCGGGCGACATTTCCTATTTGGCGCTTCAGGCACCTCTCGGGCATATCAGTTGAAAAAAGAAGAGGAAAATTCCTACCAGCCAGAATTTGGAAGTAAAGTGAAGCTGCGGGCGATGATGGACTGGTCCCATGCTATTCAGGCATATTCTACAAACGGGCGCACATCCCCACTCTCGCGCTGGGCCGGCCCATCTATTTTTTTCTTGTTTTAGTCCGCTAAAAAAGCTCGTGGACTGAATCAAACCTGCGACCTCCTGCATTAACATGCACTACATTAACCACACCACGAACTAACCCAAAGTGATTACTAGCATGTTTTTCTTTCCTTTCTTCTTTCTTCTTTTCTTTTTCCTTTTTTATATTCTTATTTTTCATTTTCCTTCTTCCTGGTTCTATGAACTTTTTCAAATTCATATTTTTTTCAAATCAATGAATTGATGAATGTTTGTAAAATTTTGATGAACTTTTTTTGAATCGATGAACTTTGTTTCAAATTCAATGAACTTTTCAATTCCAATGAAATTTTTTTCTTTAAATTTGATAAACTTTTTCAAAATCCATGAGCTTTTGTAAACTTTATTGTCTTTTTTTTCAAATTCAAAGAATGTTTTTCAAATCGATGTACTTTTCTTCAAATTCAATGAAATTTTTTCAAACCGATGATTTTCTAAATTTCATTAACTTTTTTTCACAATCCATTACATCTTTTAATTCATGATCTTTCTCTTTTTTGCATTTTTTCTTTTTTATCATTTTTTCTTCGAAAGTCAATGATTGACTGTCCAACTGTCAACCGTGACCTGTAAATGCGATTGAGCGAACAAGGAATGTGATCGAGCGCTCGCCATGTACATGGGCCAGCCCACAAACGATGGCGCGTGGGCGTCAGAAAGCTTTCCTTGTGCTGGACACGCCGAATAGAAGCTCCCGCGCTCGGCAATACTTTGTCTCGCCTGCTGCAAGACAACCTATTTTGATTCAGCGCAATTCTTTTTCTAATTTAGTTTTTTTTAATACTCAAATTCATGAGGTGTTTTAATTTTTTTTAAGTTTAAGACCTTTGCCCAAATGCGTGAACTTTATCCAAATTCATGATTCTTTTTCAAATTTATGTTTTTTTTTTCAAATTTTGATGAGTCAACATGTCAAACGGTCAGTGGTCAAAGGGTCAACAGTCAACGTGCAATGATCAAGTGAACAGTCGGTATTTATTTGCGGGCCCAACTGATCACACCCGCTAGAGCTGGTTCACGCGACCAATGCCTTAAGCACCGTTTAGGAGTACTCGCGAGATAGAACATAATTTAAAAATGTCATGAATATTTCTTTTTGAAGGCTATAAAAAAAAGTGTTCACTTGTTCAATTGATATGTTCATCAATTTTTTAAATTGTTATTACAATGTAAAATTCGATGTTCACGTAATTAAAACAAAACGTTCCGTATAATTCAAAAAATGTTCTGTACAATTCAAAAAATGTTCATGACATTTATAAAAATCATACATTTCAAAATATGTACGTGACATTTTAATGAAATATTTATACAATGGGAAAAAATGTTCACGTAGTTTCAAGAAATATGTTTTCTACCATTTAAGAAAATATTCTATCTGTATATGAATTTTTTTTAGCGTGTATCATGGAAAAGAATCATGTGTATACAAAAAATGCTCAATATGTATTAAAACAATTGGCATGTATTCGACAAAAAATAAAAAGTTAAAAATGAAAAAGGAACGAAAAAAAATCAAATTAACTGATAAGAAAAAAACATAGAAACAAAGAATAAGAAAAAAACTGCACGAAAGCTTCTATAACCAACCCAACTGATGCATAAAAGAGGAATTCCCTATGCGATGTTCACCGCAATGTAATGTCGCTGAAATGCACAGGGGATGTGCGAGACAGCAACGGACTGGCCCGTCCATCAGCTAGTGTAGCATCCTGAACCAGTTTTTTGAAAAAATTGTTTGTTTTCCCCAATTTTATTCATGCTTGCAAAAAATGTTCACAAATTTCAAAATCTTATCACATTTTTTGAACAAATGTTCACATTCTTAAAGATGTTTTTTGAAAAAATTGCAAAAAAAATGCATGTAGCAAGTAGATGTACTCCCTCTATCCATATATATAAGGCCTAATGTGTTTTTTGAGCCTAAGTTTGAGCACATGTTGCAGCAATAATATATGACATGCAAGTTACATAAAGCATATCGTCAAATTCGTACATGAAAGGAGCTTGAGATTACGCCTTTGTAGTCGACAATGACGTCCCCTTGCACTGAACGCACATCATCAAAAGGCCTGGCCTAAATTCAGAAAAAATGCGAGCACGGGTGTATAGGACTTAAGCCCCGATGGGTTAGTGAGAATAGTGTTTTCTTTTTTGTTTTATATTGAGAGAAAGAATAGTGTTTTGTAGACGCTTGGGTTCACAAGAGGCCGCTGGCTAGTTCGTGGGGCTTGACCACTAATTCTGACAATTAGGCCCATTTCCAAATTTTGGCCCAACTTTCCTATCCTCCTCAGTTTCGTCTTTTTTTACTGATGAAAAAAAATCGTCGTTTAGTTTAGTTCAGAAAGGTAAATCGATCCTCCTGGAACACGTACGCGTGCACACCCGGGAAGAGGTTCGAAACGTCGGCAATAGAAAGCCGTGTGGATCTCTATTCTCAACCGCCGGCTAAGCCCTCTCATTTCCCACCCGCGTAGTGAGATGGGAGGAGCTGCTTTCCTCTGCGCGCCCGACACGTTTCATCGCCGACCATCAAAGTGCAGAGGGAGCTGGCAACCTGACGCAAAATCCAAACGTCACTTCGCCACACGCAACAGCAACACCTCCATCGCGCGCCGAAGAGACGGCCTGCTCCTGCTCCTGCGCCTGAGTGCCACCATAAATATCCTTTCGTTTTCCCTCCGCCACCCTTCTTCTCCGGAGGATCGATGGCGGACGCTCCGTTCCTCTCATCATCAAGACATCGGCACATCACAGCCAGGGCCCGGGGAAACAACAACAACTACTACTAACTCATGTATGTTCTCTCAAGGTTTCAGCTGCACAGGGTTTATATATACTAGCAAAAGAGTCCGTGCGTTGCAACAGGAGAAAAAATATAACACACGCTCTTAACCCAACAACCATCACTCAAGACCACAATAGGTCAATCTTCTTTATTTTAGCGAGGCATCGTATTTGTGTTGCCGCTTATCCTCCTTCTCACCCTCGCCGGCAGTGGCCTCAGTTTTCACACAAACCAAAACGTGTTTGAATGTGGTTAATCCTAAGGCGTCTCTCTCTCCCTCCCTCTCCCTCTCTCTCGCTTTCTCTCACTCTCGCGATGAGAAATCTGTTGTTTTCCCCTACGACGTTTTTCAGAGGTATGCATGGGTAGTTATCGATATTTTCTTTTCCCTATATGGTTATAGTGGGTGTTTATTTGCAATCCGGATCGCCGCCGGTACGAAAGAAAAACGAATCGTGCGTTATAGATTATAAGTTTGCTTACAAAACAATATTAACAGGTAAAATTAACATCATATTCAAATTCCACACATTTTCTAATCAAATTTCATATATAACATGTTAAAATCGGAGTTACGGTTTAAAAGATACGGATAATTTAGAAAATAATTTGTTTGACTTAAATATCTTTCAAAATAATATTTAAAAATACTTAACAGGTAAAAATAATCTCATATTCATATTCTATATATTTTTCTAATCAAATTTCATATATAACATGTTCAAATCGGAGTTACGGTTTAAAAGATATGGAAGATTTAGAAAAGCATTTGTTTGACTTAAATATGATCCGTGGATGAATTACCTAAAAGGTCAGGGGGTTTTCGTAAAAATGTAAAATAACAGTTCGGGTGTGACTTAAGTCCAGACTGCGGGTTGATTTTAAGAAAATACATGGGCTTTTTTGTAAAAAGGTGCTACGGGCGGACCGACAGAGGCAATCCGTGCTTTATTATTAGGTAGAGAGGTCGAGACATAGTTTGTAATACGTCCGAGTACATTTCGGCGAGATGCACGTATAAGCTAGCCGCGGGTGATTACTTTCCAGCCGCCGATCGGATACTCGCGTACAAGCAGTACGTAAGCAACAGGATCAATTTTCACTAGATGCACTTGCACGTACTAAGTACAAGTCGCCTGCTAGTAGATCGATGTCACAACTCGAGACACACGCACGCGAGAACAGGGGACGCCGACTGATTGCCACGGGAGCATGTCGCTCTTGTTAATCTCTTTATTTCCTTTTTATCACGGTATAGGTAACATATACATATATACTTGCTCCTGGTGCCGAGCCGTGTAGGAGACCGTGTTTAATTGGAGGATTTAGTAGTATGTGATTGTGATGTGACTGTATAATACTGTACTTTGGAACATGTAATCAAATTCTGAACGATGTGCTAATTGGCATACTATGTGTAGCACTATAGTTTAGAACGTGATAACTAATCATAGGAGCAAAATGGTCTTTTCACCTTGCACTTAACCCTGCTACTGCCTAAAATGGACGGAAGTGTTGTATAAGGAACAAAATTTACTTTAGGTATCAAATAGAAAAGAAATTTTATTTTGAGCCAAATAAGAAAGCAAATTTTAAAAGAGAGCCAAATAAGGAATTCTCTCATATCTATACGCCGTCCGCATCCATTGCCTGCTGCTGCTTGCAACTCCATTACCAGCTTATTCTGGGCATTTTTCTCAGGCGTTGTCAGCCTGGCTGAATCTCAAGAGCGACCGGTGCCGGGCAATCCAAGAAATAGATCCGTCTCCACATCCACCACGTCCTGGCCCTGCTCCGCCAAGGTCGCTGGAGCAGGGGGCGCCGCCAAGGTCGCCAGAGCAGGGGGCGCCGCCAACGCAAGCTGGTGTTCCTTCTGGAACTGCACAAGTTAACCAGGGTAGCAGATCAGAGACGCCATTTATAGGACGGGTGATCTCTGCTGGGAACGGGATGCACATAGGATATCACATGAGGAACGCGTTCAGGGTAATGGTAAGTTTGGCCGTTTCATTCCAACAGGCAGCAATTTCACTGCCCATCCATCTTTACCTGGCTATATAGTTCTTCATTGTCTTGCCGCAACGTCATCTCCTGCTCCATCCATGTCCATGTCACAAAATCAATAGCGCCATGTCAGCACTCTGTCTATACACACTCTATTGTTTCAGGTTTTTCTGGTGCAGCGAGGTTACCTTCTGCCTCAACATAGAGAGCTGCTCTTCAAACCGCCGAGTCTGCCATGAAAGAGAAAGACAATTAAGCACCATTACATGGTTGTGTAAGCTTATGTGCATGAATAGATACATTGTAACTACTCTTTCATACTGTGCTAACCTTCATTGCCCTGATGCCTAGAAGGCTTTTTTCAATTTTGACCTCCAAGCTTTGCAGTTCTTCAATAGAGCATTCTTCCAAATTTTGACCCAAAAGTTTGCTGCATCTCAGTGATACCAGATGGTGACAACTCCGTTTTGGCTAGTTACATGGATAGCAGTCTCTTGGAAAGCCCAAGTGGTTACCTTTTGCAAGCTTCAAGAGCATCAAGCTTCTTTGACGAGCCCTCAGCATCAGCTTTTATTTTCTGCAGTTGAGATCACAAGGATAACACCTGACCTAAGTTAGAACTACTCCCTCCATTCCTAAATATTTGTCTTTTTAGAGATTTCAAATGGACTACCACATATAGATGTATATAGACATATTTTAGAGTGTAGATTCACTCATTTTGCTCCGTATGTAGTCACTTGTTGAAATCTTTAGAAAGACAAATAGTATTTAGGAACGGAGGGAGTATGTCTTATCAAACATGAAATAACTTCTAGAATGTACTACCGTATCATCTTTTTTTAAATGTCAGCTATACTAATTGAACTGTGCTGCTTTAGTCCATCATGGTTTTCACATTTCAGTAGCACCATCATCAGCTGGGAAATGGTTTCAAACCAAATCGAGCATTGCAAACGCAGGCTTCTCAGTGCTGCGTTGCTGACTAGCTTAATCTCTCAGTTAATACACTATATCTCACCATTTAGCTACACAAGTACTCCCTCTGTCCGAAAAAGCTTGTCCCAAACTTGTTTCTCAAATGGATGAATCTAGCACTAACTTGGTGCTAGGTACATCTATTTGAGGGACAAGCTTTTCCGGACGGAGGGAGTATCTCCAAATTGAAATTATGTAACCAAATGTGAAGTAAGCACATCAAGCAGAACTATGTACCTCTATATCTTGCTGTACCGTCTGTCTGCTCATATTATCCTTTGTGACTGTCTTATAACGTTCAATTGTGTTCTTCATGCTGAATTGGAATTTAAAATGTAAAATGTAAATTATGTATGATATAGTAACAACAGTTAATTTAGACAAGCACAAGGCATTAAATATGTAATACTGACATAAAAAATGATGTTGTGTTTCCCTTCATTGGTGTCATAAATATAGATAAAGTAAAGGGCGTGCGAAACCGTTCTACACCTCATGAGTGGTTTTCACCTTATCTATCTTGTAATAGTACTTCTTGTGATGAGAGGTATTGCACAGGTGTGCAAAACATAATGGTGTGATGAAATTGGTAGGAGTATGCACGTTATATTTCCATGGGACAAATGTCAGTATATATACACATACAAGCATGGAAAATATGCAGAAAATCCTGATAGAACAGGGATACTGAGGGGTGAACTAAGGTGGACGTAGTTAGTGCAATATTGAGGGGCGGATCTGAGAAGGTGGACATAGTAAGTCCCAATGCAATTTTCTCTTGTAATAGTACTTATATAATGAGAGGTATTGCACAAGTGTGCAACATCAAGGTGCGATGAAACCAATAGGAGTATCAAGTTGTATTACTCAAAGTCATCACCAATGATGATCATTTCAGTGACATCGAGAAGAAGAGCACAACCATGGGAGGAAAGGCGGAAAAGAGCGGAAGTTCATGATTGCTCTTTGAAAAACCAGTAGCAGTGATCGCTAAGGAGAAGAGGTCAACTCAGGCACGAGGAACTTGCTTAAGGCCATATTTAGGGCGACGAAGACAACACATCATGCCATTAGGAAATACGTAGGTGGTGAATGCATGTAGACCTACTCATGCAACTCAACGTTAAGGAAGACATTATTGGACATCATGTTGAGGGACAGACTAGTGGCGAACATAAGCCACAACGAGAAGGGTGCAGAAACAGTGGTCATGTGAATCACATGAGCAAATGTCTCATTTTAGTCATGACCATGCACCTACTGAAAGTCATGAGTCATAAAATGAGCCTTGTATAGCTCACGAGAACCACTAGAGTGAATCTTAATCTTGTAGGCCCACTCACTAGTGCTGGGAAGAACACGAGGAGGTAGGAAACAAGATCCCCCACATGCCAGTTCTTTCAAGCAGCAATCTCCTCTACCATCATATGAGACCATTCGGGAGGAACATCACCATAAGAAAACTTGGCTCGAGATGAGTGGCGGCAGAAAAACCATAGCAATCAACGACCAAAAGCGAGCGGGAGGGCATGGAAACCATGGGCAAGAGGCGGCAGTGCATCACCAGCAGAGGATGATGAAGAGGTCAAGGAAGATGGCTCATCAGAAGGTGGAACGTCATGAGAAGTTGATGTGTCGGAGAGGAGAGGAAGGCGTGCCAGGAGAAAACAAGGCAATAAGCAGACAACAGTCCTAGTGAAGAATAGGAGGGAGACCACCGGGGAAGAGTCAAGAGACGAATGAGCTAGGGAAGCCTCAAGTGACAAACGAAATGGGGATGTCGGCGGGTCAACAGAAGTACATGCATACACAGTAGGATGGATGGACGAGAGCAATACAGTAGCTACACGGGTGTCAAGAAAGACCAAGAAAGAAATATCGTCAATAGATGAGGCCGAAGGAGAAGACGGACACTGATAGAAAGTGTTGAAGTGTATATGTGGATTGCCTAGCCCTTTTTGTCAGTTCGGACTTTTGGTTCCGTTGGCTAGTGCATGAAGCTTAACATGATATCAGAGCCCAAGGTCTTGAGTTCAAGTCCCGGCTTTCACAATTTATCCAAAAATTGTTGTTCCCTTCTTTGTGTCCACGTATTGGCCTCTTGAGCCATACCTCTGAGTCTATCCACGTGTTGACTTTCCGCGTCACACGTGAAAGAGGGTATTGAAGTGTGTATGTGGATTGCCTAGACCTTTCCACCAGTTCAAACTTTTGGTTGCATTGCATAGTCCATGAAGCTCAACAAAAAGAACAACACTCATCAAAAGCCACTCACCAAAAAACCAGTAGCGAGCTTGTAGAGGCAGAAGCGCTCGAACCAGGCATGACGGGTTGGCCATATAGAGAGCGGCAACGATGGTAAACCGTGCCATTAGTAACAGAATACCTTGGTGGTGGCTGCATGTAGACCTCTTAACGCAACTCAGAACTAGGAAAGGCATTCTTAACATCAAGCTTAGATGCAAACCAGTGGCACACAAAAGCCATGGCGAGAAGGGTGCAAATAGTGGGCATGCGGTCCATTTGGAGGAAATGTCCCATCGTAATCACGACCATACTCATGCAGAAAGCCATATGCCACAACATCTCCTCCTAATGTCTATTTGACAAAGGTAACACAATTGACCCCTTCGGGTCATTACCGCCTTGTGCGGCCATAGTAGGATTAAGGTCACAAGGAGGGAACATGGCATTATGTTTATAGATAGCCATTACTCACATGAAATGTGCTTTCTCTCAAGACACCAAAGTGTCCCACACATTGAGGCCTATCAATTCACACCTAGTTCTATCTACTCTATGTGCAGCAAGGAGGGTAGATGTTTCCAATCACATCGATGGATTGGACACCTCCAATCCCAAAATTTCATAACGTAAAGAAAGCACGCATAAGAGAGCACAACTACAATGTAATTTTATGTACAATATCAACCTCAACCTAGAACCAATAATTACTTAAATATTAATTGCATTAAAAGAGTCTCAAGCTTACAACCCATCATAGAGGCCATGATGATGTCGGTGGCATGCGGTGAAGGTGGTGGTTGTAACGCCCGGATAACTAAGCTACAGTAATATTTTGCTAATGATGCCATGTCACCACTGTTACTGTCGCTAATCTCACTTAGGTTCAAAATTGGTTCGAATTCAAATTTAAAATAGAGTCAAAATTTAAAGTTTTTCAAAATGTCAAAACTAAAATGCTCAAATTGTGGCAAATAATCATTTGTTAATATTGGTGGTGAACCAACATTTTTATAAAGTGTTTTAATGTCCTAAAATAATTAAAACAGTGGCCTAAACAATTAATTAAATGCTTTTTGAAATTATAAAAAAAACTAACTTATTTAAGTGCCAAACTTAAATGTGGCAGAAGCCTAAATTGTGACACTAATTTAGGTGCAAGAATTGTATTTTATAAAACTAAATGTATATGAAAAGAAATTAGAAAACATAAAAGTTTAAAAGAAAAACTAAAACCCAAAAACAAAAATAAAAAGGCCACAACCCACCCCCCCCCCCACCCCGCCCCCTAGGCCTTAGCCCACCAGGGCAGGCCGGCCCACCCAAACCCCTCGCCCCTCTTCCCTGTTCCTCGGGCGCGTCCGACCGAGCGCCCGCGCGCACTCGTCGCCGCCCGACCCCCTCGCCGGCGATGACCGGGAGGATAAAGTCGCCAGCAACCCCCGCCTCCTCGGGCCCCCTCCACACTTGCCCCCTCGCGCTCCTCACTCCTCCCCTCGCCCTCTCCTCGCCCAGATCCCCTTCCTCCCTCCTCACCGACGCGGTCGCCACCGTTCACCGCGCTCCACCGCGACCATCGACGCCCCCGCGTCCATCCATCAAGTCCACGAGCTCCACCCGCGTCCGCTACCCCAGCTCCGACCACGCGCGTGGGCCGGGAGCGACAACATCGTCGTCGTCTTCCTCCTCTGCCTCGCCGGACCCCGTCGACCACTCCGGCTCCGGCAGGTCTCCCCGAGCCCGCTGCCCTCCACGACCGGCTTCTCCGTGAGCATGCCTCCTCCTCCTCGCCGTTAGCTCGCACGCGCCCCGTAGCTAACCCCGCCGCCATAGCCGTAGCTCGCCGTCGCCCCACTCCGTCACCGCAGTGGCCACCGTTGCCGCAACCCACGATCGAACCCACCGTCGTGCTCCTGGTGCTCCCAGGAGCACAAACCAGGAGCACAACGCACACACGCACGCCCTCTCCCGTGCCCCCTAGCACCAACCCCGTCGAGGCCCGAACGCCGGCGTCCGCCACGACAATCGCCACCGTCAACTCCGGCAGCCCCAACTCCGCCCAGTGCCACCGCTCGACGCAACTTGATGGCCGCGATCGAACGCGACCAGCCGCGGCCAATTTGGCGCCCCGTAGGCGTTTCCCGACGCGCTCCCGAACGCCGCCGCCGCCCGTGCTCAACGTCGGTGCCGTCTCCGGCCGTCCCCGGGCCAACCACCATCACCACCCGACGCGGCGTAGTGCATGCGTTCGAACGGTGCCAACTGCACGCGAAACGGACGCCCCTAGATGGATTCCGGCGCGCGCCCGACCCTCCGCCGTGGCTTTGGCCACCGGCGGCTAAACGCCGGCGCCCGCGCTGACGTGGCCAGCCCGGGGCCACACCCCGGGTCACTTACCCGTGGGCCCCAAGGGCCCGACCGGCTAGTTGACCCAGTCAGCCCTGCTGACCGGACCGGCCCCATGCAGCTGACAGACGGGGCCCACCCCCTGAATCTATTTAAAACTTAATTAAATTAATTAGATTAATTAGTTTAACCTAATCACGCACTGACATGTGGGCCCAGTAGGTAATTAACTAATTTAGATTAGTTTTAAACACTGTTAACCCTCACTGTCAATGACAGGTGGGTCCCAGGCGTCAATTTGACCAGTCAACGCCCTGGTTGACTGCTGACGTCATGACGACGTCAGGCTGGCGCAATAAGTTCTTTTGAATTATAATAATATTCAGAATATGTTTAAATTTTTGAAAAATCATATAAAATAATCGGTAACTCGGATGAAAATAGTTTATACATGAAAGTTGCTCAAAAAAATATGACGATTCCGAATATGCCATCTGTTCGTGTGTCACACGCCCCTAGCATAGCGAACGTGGATCCGTCCCCCTCCGTTTCATCTGTCCGAAAATGCCAAACGCTGGGAAAACATTCCTGGATGTTTTCCCCCTTCGTCAGTATCGTGTAGTGCCGCGTTAGAACACTCCTAGCTCTGCATATCGTCATGTCATGCTTAATGATGCATCTATTTGCTTTATATTTACTGTTTCTTCCCCCTCTTCTTCTCCGGTAGACCCCGAGATCGATGCTGCCCCTGTGATCGACTACATCACCGACGACCCTTCTTCCTTTTTAGCAGAGCTTCCAGGCAAGCAAACCCCCCTTGATCATTCCGATATCGCTCATTCCATTCTCTCTCACGCTTGCATTAGATTTTGCTACTGTATTTGATTGCTCCTATTCTGATGCATAGCCTGTTTTTGTAACCTGCTCTTGTACCTTACCTGCTTATCCTAAACTGCTTAGTATAGGTTGGATAGTGATCCATCAGTGACCCCTCACCTTGTCCCAGTTGCCCCGGCTTGTTGACCGATGACTCGATCAACGTGATCGACGTCCAGAGCCCGACACATCACCTCACCCCCCTTAGTTGTACGACTCTGCAGAGCTACTATCGAGTGCCGAGGGTGATACCTCGTAACGCACTCCTGATGATTACTCTGTAGTGTAGCTAATTGGTCGTGGTCTGTCGAGGGTGATTCCTCCTTCACCACTTCCGATGATGTCTCTGTCGTGCAACACCTCAAGTGTGAACCTCGAGGGTGATTCCTCCTAGTTCACCTTGATGGTTACATCGAGTGGGAATCCATCGAGGGTGATTCCTCGGATTTCCCCCTTGATGACACGGACACACGATTACCTTTACCTGTAGCCCCCGTGTACTGTTACTGCGGGACTGAAGGGACAGGCGGTACCAGCCCGGTAGAGGTGGACCTGAGTTCCCGACATTCTCTGGATAGTCGGGTTGACCTGGAGGGTACCCGCGAGATAATTATAAGGCACGACCGGGCAGGTAGACTGCCCTAGAGAGAGAGGGTTGGGCCTAGCCCTTGCCGTATTTCCTCTTCAGTATGTGCCTTCCATGTTACATGTTACATTGGGCGAATGTCTTTACGAAGGCCCAGACTGGAACAACACAGTTTTTATCTCTCCAAACTACTGGTGTGGATCCACCCTGAGTTTGAGGGGGCAGGGTGTTAGTTGTATCTATTTGTCGTGTAATATCACCATTGTATAAGTGCTTTCCTGCTTATTTACCACACATGTACATGTCTATGTATATCGTCCCATGGACACCTGGAAATACAAGTTGCATATTTCCTAACAACATGATCCGGGTGAAGGAACAACCTTTCTATTTCCTATGCGCAAATGCAAAAGTTTTTTTTTTATATTGCATGCAATCAGCACCGGCAGGAAATTTGTATATTTCTACACTTACAAAATTCAGAACATGCCCAAATAGGGAGATCATATTGTGCTTCAAATGAAGAGAACAAATCTACTATCTAAATTAGCCCATAATTGGTTCTTTTGTGACCTACGGCTGGGGACTGCAAAATCTGCCCCATGACTAATTTAGTTTTCAGTTGTCACCCTACGACCATGATCTGCCTTATCTGAATAATAGTGGACGCCCTACAATCATGGTGATTGTTTGCCTTGATTTTGGTATGGCGGTTACCTACAGACAAAACCATAAAATATCTGCTAATAAAAAAATTGTAAGTTAATTTATCTAAGAAAGCTGCATAATTTAGTTAGAAACCATATTTTGGAAGCCTGGCGAGTTTAGTCTTGACTCAGCTTATGACAGGAAGCTATCCTTTCCTGCATATAACACTAGCACCTTATATGTCAAACAAGCACATTTTTCTCGCAAAAAAAAGCACATATTCACAACAACTTCACTAACCCAAAACTTTAATTAATTTGTATTTGTTGCACCAAAATCCAAACAACATTTTCAGTCCCTTTAAGCTGTTGTGCCATTTTGGCGGTGTTCTTCTAATACAAAATGCCACGTTTGGGGGCTTGTTTGAGAGGAAAAAAACTGAATCTGTTCACAACTCCAATTCCTAGTAAATAAAGACTGATTTTTGTTTTTTTTTAATTTTAAAAACGAGACCAGTCAATTTATTAAGAAGAAACCACCAGACACACGCACTGCAGAGCCTGGGGCTAAAACGTGGGTGGCGGGCTGGGCGGCCGCGCGCCACTGAGTAACTGGGTGACGTCGAGTTTCATATTTAGTTTTATTTTGAGGGCAAATGTTTTGTTTAACTTCTGCTCCATGGTGTAAACTGTTTAAACTAGAGTGAACTACGGAAAAATAAATGCTGGTGCGCTAGTTCCACAGCAAACTGAGTAACTGACCATCAGTAGAAAACAGTACTCTCCATACAGTTCAAGTACACCATATCGCATGCACTGGTTTCGCTTCTGAACAGCAAATTAGCTCTAGCAGCAACAGAAACAGTCTTAAGGTTGGCCTGAAAACCGATGTCCAGACAAGCATGTATAGCGTCCCAGGTAATTCTAGCCTGGCCAGTAGTAGTATTTTTTGCCTTCCTTTCATCCCAAATTCTTCTATTGGCTAGCACGTCCATATACTGATAAAAAATTAGGCCAATAGGCAATAGGGCACTGAGTAGGCTACATGTACTAATCGTCCTTCCATCCCGAGCCACTTTAAATGTTAGCCAATTCGCAGCAATAGCAGGACGTACGGAGCAGAAATTTATCAGTTTAAAATCGTGGTGCTCACTGGAACCGAGGCAAGATTCTCGCAGCCTTTTTGGAGGAGTGGGGAGCCATCGGCCAAGTGGATGGATAGGAACGCCGGGTGATATCAGTTTTTAGATGATACCATGATATCAACTTGGAAAATTCAAATTTAGACATGTCAAAAAATTGTGAAAAAAATCATGAATGTTCACAACACATAGGTCGACCACTCCTAAAAAATTCAGATCAAAATTCAAAATATACAAGGAAAAACAAAAAAGACAAATTCAGATGTGAATAGTGTCATTTTTGCTTTTGTCTTCTTCTGACACTATTCATGATGGATTTGTCTTTTTTTTTCTCCTTGTATATTTCGAATTTTGATCTGCATTTTTTAGGAGTGGTCGACATATATGTTGTGAACATCCATGATTTCTTTCATAATTTTTTAACATGTTTAAATTTGATTTTTTCAAGTTGGTATCATGGTATCATGTGATATTTTCCCACATCACGGGCGGAGGGGACTACTGGAGCAGAGGCTTCCGCGCCGCTACAGGAGTTGGCGCAGGGGGGGCACGCGAAGATCCGTCGGATTTCTCGCAGCGACAGAGTAAACTAGTGGGATTCCCACGCGCATTCAAGCAGCAATAGTAAACAAAGACAAGGCGAATTAACTAGGCGCGTAATCGGGAGGGAGATTGGGGGAGCGGAGCGGGTTACCTGGAGCTGGCGAATTCGTAGAGCCTGCCGCGGGGGGAGAAGATGATGAGGGCGACCTCGGCGTCGCAGAGGACGGAGAGCTCGAAGGCCTTCTTCAGCAGGCCGCCGCGGCGCTTGGAGAAGGTCACCTGCCGGCTCGTCGGGTTCTCTATCCGCTTCATCTGCGTCTTCCCCCGCACCATTTTCCCTCCTCTTCTCTTCTCTTCTCTCCTCCCCTCCCCTCCCACCACAAATCTAATCGGAGACCAAACCGAACTCAAAAAATCTCCCCCGATCGGCCGGCCTGCGGAACGAGCACAAACAGAAACACAAGAGGAGGAGAGGGGAGATAAATATAAGGCAGGTACTGTTATCCCAATTGGGGCGGCGAGGGGAGGGCGAAAAGTGGAAAACCCCAGCCCACCCAAGCGAGGAGGAACGGGATCTGGCCAGGACGGCAAGGGGAGACTGACCAAAAATGGCAAAGGGATGGAGGCGCGGTGAGGTCGCTGCGGTGTAGGGTTCGGCCGTAGCTGGCTGCTGCTCCCTCCTCGCCCACCCACCCACCCTCGCCCTCCTTCTCCTCCTCCTCTCCACCTAGGCTTTCCTTTTCGGTCCCTGGCCCTGACGGCGTTGCCGCGACGCCGTCACGAGTGGCCGGTGGGGAGGCACGGCGCGACGCGACCGGGGCAACAAGAAGATAAGAAAAGGAAGTTTTGTGTGCTGGCAGTGGGGTGGGGTGGGGCGCTCGGGTCGGTCGTTTTATGGAGCTCCGGGGCTGGGCAACAAACGGCAAAATTTTCCATAGGTGGAAAATAAAGGCCGTCAGGCGGGCGCTTTTTTTGCGGTGAACCACCCTGGCCTGGGACACGCACTATTATTGTATTTGGATTTTGGGCGCTTCGGCGGGTGGTGAATCAATTCCCCTCAGGGAGGACTACAAATTCGACAGCCATTCAATGAACTTGGGATTAGGGTTACGGTTCGTACAGTTTCGCTTTTAAGAATTCACCCGAAAAGAACATTGGCTTAATTAGGGGTGCATATCACACGATCTATGACGATGTTTAAGGCGTAATTGTACGTTGTGGTCCGGTGATCTGGACCTAGGATCTGATCCGCTCCAGTGACCTCGGCTGCGACGCGCCAAGTGGGTAGTATCGTAAGTTAGTAAATCATAGCATGATACTACTTTCGCAGTGCATACTCCCTCCGTTTCAAAATATAGTGCGACCTTGGTTTCCGTGCTTCAACTTTGACCATAAATTTAACCAACGAGACCGACTGCAGCGGGAGCAAAAATTATATAATTGAACGTATAACTTTTGCTCCCGCCGTAGTCGGTCTCGTTGGTTAAATTTATGGTCAAAGTTGAATCTCGGGAAGCGCCGGCGCACTACATTTTGGAACGGAGGGAGTAGTATATAAGTTAGCATCTTAGATGTCATCATTTATTATTTTACATGACTCGTGTTAATACATTGCTAACTGATTGCACATGCGTTGCAACGGGGCATTGCATATTCTATTAGTTCAACACCAATTGAGTCTGACAAAAGTCTTACGCCCATCGTCTTGTAGATTTTGATAAAATTTGATTGAAGTATGGGTAGGGAAAGACAAGAAAAGTTTTGATTTATGTGAGGTTTGGTAAGATTTGATTTGATTTGGGTATGGGTAGAGGAAGACAATAAATTTTTTTATTTAGTTCAGGTTTTGATTAGATTTGGTTTAATTTGATTGAGTTGATGGAGGATGTGAAGGGGGGCATGGGGAGGGGTGGAGGTCAAGACGAATGTAGAACGACCGGCATTCTTTTTTTTTAAACACAGTATAGATGCAGACGCTCATACGCTATCCTTATGAACGCACGCACGCACATTTTATCCCTATGAGCACCTTTGAGAGACTGAGTCGGCACATCATCGCCTTCGTAGTCGACGAGAACGTATCCTCCCACTGAACGCACATCGCTGGAAGACCTAAATAAATAAATACATGGAAATGCGAGCACTAGTGTCAAGTCTGGGACTTGAGCCTTGGTAGGCTGGGATATCACTGTGCTCCTAACCATCCAACCACATATTGGTTCGCAATGACCAACAATTCTCTGATAGTAGAGATTTAATATGATATGTCATCATGCAGTGTTACCAGGACTTTCTCTTTCCTCGCTTAATACCATGACAAGTCAGCAATATGACTAGTTGGCATTGCATAGGTTGCATGATACTTGCTATTATATTGTCACTATGTGAGGTCTTAACCTCATGCTTAGCACTGAAATTTAACAACAAAACCGGGTATTTGGCGTAAGAATAAAAAATGGATTTTTGGACTATATATGTATGCAAGTGAGAGACATAGATTGTAGTATACTTGTAGAGTTATTTTTGCCCTGGTTCCTCTCGCACAAGGGGACCGCCGGTAGCCCTGGTGAGCCTTGACGATGTGGAAAATGGGTTAGTGCATTATATATCTTCTCATAACACTTTGTTGCTTGATTTTTTGGAGTATACATATGTAGGTTGGAAAAAATTATTATAGTATAATCATAGGTTCATTGTTTTGAATTTCATGCTGGTGCCTCTCACCTGAGAGGACCGGCCATGCCTAAGGTGAGCCTTGACAATGTGGAAAATGGTTGGGCCGCTCGAAACATTCATATTCAATTAACAACATTTGACTAGGTTTAATGGCGGTGTATGCTTGGTTTATTGCGTTTGATTCATGTTTTCTTAAGAATGAGTTATTCGAGATGTGTCGCAAAGAGTGTTGATTTGGAGGACTACAAAGAGGCAGACATGCAAGCACTTGGCAAAGTGCCAACCATATTAGCAAGGATGGATTTGAAGGGGGGAGGAGAGAAATCTGTAGATCCTTTTGGGAATGAATGGGCTATTTTTGCGGGGCCTATTTTTGTGAGACAGAATCGATGAGTAAAAAAATATGTATCATATGTGCTTCAGCTCCACGCAATGTATATAGCTCGAATGAGATGTGTCGAAACGAGTGCCCTTTGTGAAAAAGGTCCCAAATCTGTTGTTGAAACTAGCAGTACCGAGATGCCTAAAAATGAAGAAAACATATCGATGTCCCTAGGGGCGATGGACATCGTCCTCCCAAATGGGTGTGGCGCGCTGTCGTCGCCTCTCCATCGCCGCATCCAACCTGTCATTGTTAATCATGGACGAGAAGTCATCAATGCCAAGGTCATACCGCACCAGCACACTGTAGAGAAAACTGGCAAAGTCGTCCCCGTTGAAAGTTCCACAAATCTAAAATCCCAACCTCTCAAAAAGCTCACGGGTGTCGCACCTGCACCGGAGGCCGTACTAATATGATGGAGAGAGGGTAAATGACCTAACTGCAAAGGGAAGTTGTCGTGCGGCCACACCAGCAGACCCTAGCCTCATGGATCAAAGAGGCCGGCGGAAATCTACGCCAACAAGCCATCAATGCCACCGTAGCCGACACCGTCAAAGATGGGGATGCTCGAGTACCATTGTAGTAATACGCAATATGGATTTTAGATGACTCAAGAGGTACACAAGTGATACTCCTACTTGTGCTTGTGAAGACCCGTACCTCAGCTGCAAGTTTTTTTTTAAACACAATATAGACGCAAGTGCTTATATAACTCATCCCTATAAACGCACACACGCACATTCTATCCCTGTGAACACCTCCGAAAGACTGAGCAGATGTATCGTCTTAAGGTTCACGAAGTCATCGTAGACGCCTCGTCATGAACGGAAACGTCCACTTTCAAAGAACATGTACCACTGTCCTTGGCTACCTCAGCTGCAAGTTGGACTGGGTTTTGCGTTCACCGTCGGGTCGCCATCTGCACGAATGCTACACGCGCTACACGCACCAATCAATCCAGTGTCCCAGACCACGGCGCAGATGGACGGGCCCGCGAGTCATGGCAGCAACCAGCCCGAATGTGACGCGCCCGCTAAAAGCTGGAAGTCGTCACCCTGGGGCCCGGCTCCACGAGGGAGCAGCGGCAAATGGCCAATCGGATGCGCGTGGGACCCACAGGAGTGTACGAGGCTCGGATACCCGTCGGTGTCCTCGGACCGTAGACCGTACGGAAAATCCAGTGGGGAAACAACACGTAGGCAGACGAGGACGTGCTATTTGTTGTCGTCGTGCCGTCCACAATTGGCTGGTGCCCACTGTGCCACATTACCACTGCTACTCGTACGGGCGATTTATTAATTTTTCACGTACCCATGCTCCTGCTGACGCCGTCCATGGCAGCACGTCCTGTTTATAGGTCTTTTCGGATTGTTTTCATCAGAGAAAAATATACTAGCACAGAAGCCCACCGAAATTTTGCTAAACCATATTCTAATTAAAGTTTCGACTGTCTATATGTTTGCCACTGTTCCAGAAAATTAAAAAATGGCTAGACTCCATAGTCATCTCAAAATATTGGCTACCATCCTTTTTTTCTTTTTTGCCGGAAATATTGGCTGCCATTCAACCAGGAGCCAAAATTGGTATCAACTAGGACCGCATCCTCCAAGTTTGAACGCAGCCGCCGCCTCCTCTCAAAAAAGCCTAGGGTTCCTCTACCTTCTGTCGGTGTCGCCGCCGGTCCGCCTCATCTTCGGTGGCCTTAGGCCCATGGTGACGCTGTGAATCCCGGCCCTTGCCGGCGGGAGGGCTCCATATTTAGATGTCCCTTCGAGTTTTGTTACGGGTGCGGCAGTTCCTTGAAAATGGAATAAGATTCTTCCCGCCTAGCCCCTGTCTCGGTGGTGCGTCTAGCATCGTCGATGGACGTGTGAAGGTGTGCCTCCGGCGGATATGTCCTTGGTGGATTTGCTCGGATCTGGTCGTAGTTCATCTACGTTCGTGTGTCTTCAGGTTGGATCCTTCCGATCTACGCTACTCTTCAATGACGACGGTTGTTGTTCCGGTGTGTTGGCCTTATGGGGCCTTATCACGACGACTTTCCGATTGTCTACTACAACAAGTTTTGCCTGGCTCCGGCGAGGGAGGGGCGATGACGGCTGCACGCCTTCGGCTCGCTACAATGCTTGCAGTCGTCGCTTGGTGGTCTACGGATCTGGATGTGATTTTTATTATTTCTGATGTTTCGTTGTACTATCATGATTGAAGATGAATAGATCGAAAGTTTTTTCGCAGAAAAAAAAAAACCAAAATTGGTACTTTGACCAAATAGTGGGTATGGTTGGTTTTGGTTACCATCCAAATATACTTACACACTGCCAATAGCTCGGTGATTATATTTGCAAAATTGGGACTTCAATAAAATTAACAAAAACTATAACAGTTTTATCCTTCCTAGAAATGTCTTGACGAAAATTGCTTTTGGCTCCCAGGCTTCATGGGGCTTGGATTTTGAAGAAAAATGGAAATCTAAATCTCTTTTTTACTACTCGCGGTAAAGTTTCATGATGAAATACATTGTTATGAGAGCTATAAAAAAACAAATCATGTTTTTTCTTCTAGCCCATGAACTATTCACTATAAAAAGCACATAATTTTGTTTGTTTGTAGCTCGCATCAAAACATACTTCATCATGAAATTTTACACACATGTAGTGTACGTCTCTAAGTAAGTGGGCATTATTGAGATTTTAAAAAAAAATCAAAAGGTTCATTTAGAAAAAAAATAAAATTTTCAGAAATCATAGAGCTCAGGGGCCAAAAACCCGTCACTCCTACATGGGAATTGCTTTTGGCTCCGACTGTTATGTACAAATTCTACAGCAATGTAAATGTACTTGATAAAAAAATTAACGTGTAGAAGGTGCTTGGTTAAAACATTTGTAACGAAGATAACCTAACGTTAGAACATGTTTGCTTTGAATGGCTGTAAGGCATCTCAAACAGCAACCCGCAAAAATCCTCCTGCATTTGTCCGTGGACAGAGGGACCAATAAGCGGACACGAATATGGAAGGCAGTCATCCAACCATAGTCGCATACATCCGGCCAACAATTCGAACCAACCGGGCGAAATTCGATCAAACCGGACGGATTTCATTCAAGTTCGGATATAATTTACATAAATAGGTAGATATTTTGACCGTTTAACTAAGAAACTAGAAAAAAAAACCTAAATCCTATATCGGACGACCACCTTGTACGCGTGGCCACCCTGCCCCGTTGCACAGCCGTCTCTGTCGGTGCCAGAGGGCGGCGGCGACGTCCCTCCAGTGGCGGTACGGCGCCGGAGGGCCGCGGCAGCCTTGTCCAGCGGTTGCTTGCCGCTCGCAGAGGAGCCGCTCCGCCTCCTGCTGCGCCGTGCGGAGTGCCGCCGCGGCTACTGCCGATGTGGCCTTTTGAGCCCTGGCGGTGGCCTTGCCGTGGCTGGCGTTGGCGGGGCAGTCGCTAAGCGACCACTCTGCGCCGATATTGGCGAGCTCGCCGTCAAGGCGGCAGCAACGCCTGGCGGCCGTATTCGGGGTGGTCACGGAGTGGTCGAGCGCCCACGCGGCGGCGAGGTCTGGGTCGTTGGGACCCAGTTCGGCGCCATGTCGCTCTTGGCGAACGCGGAGCGGCGACTGACATTGCATCGATCGTACCGCTCCTGCTGCCGAGCCGCGCGCTCCACCTCAGAGACGACAGCCCTCAAGCCCGAGGGACCGCCGAGGTAGTGGAGGAGGCGGCTCGCGCCTTCTTGATCGCGGGCGGCAGCTCCTCCTTGACGGCGAGGCGGTGGCGACAACGGCGCGTCGATGCGGCCGTAGCGGCTGGGCGGCGGGGACGCAAGATCGTCCTTGACGCAGCGTCCAATCTAGACGCCGTCGTTGTGCTGGGGCGAGGCCGGCTCCTTCTTCATCGGCTGGAGTGTGGATGCCTACTCGATCTTGACGCGGCGGTGCGGCGGAGAGGTTAGCTTCTCCTTCACGTGCGCTGGCGATGGCGGCGACAGCCCCATGTCACAGAGCGACCGCTCCGTCATTAACTCGATCTTCGTCCGTCAGAGCGGCCTCCTTGAGGAGTCAGGGCGGCTACTGTGTGGCTCCTATGGCTGTTGCGGCGACGCCTACTCCTCCTCGTCACTGAAGGAGATGACGATGTCCTCCTTGGCGGAGGAGCCGACCGCCGTGGATGCTGACGGTCCCGGAGAGCATCTGCAACGGCGCCAAGAACCACCGGAGGAGGAGCTTCCGCCTACTCCGCCTGCCGGCGTGGAGCACCACGACTTCGGCATTACCGCAGCTTGGGTCGAAGGGGGGAGGGAGGGGGCTCGGGCATGGAGACGGGGGAGGGGAGGGAGTCGGTGCTCGGGGAGGGGTGGTGCATCTCTATGCAACTCCGGCGCATGGCTTAAATAGCCGCGACAAGGACCAGGCAAAGTGCCGGTCATCAGCTTCAATGCGGCGCAACGGCCGGAGTTGGTTCCTCGGGAACCTGCATCCGCATTGAAGGACGGCTGCCAAGAGGTCGCTTCGGTCAGCTCCGCCCTCCCTCACTCCCTCCGGTAACATCGCGACATCAATGTCAGCCTCCGCGTGCTCTGGGCCGGCATGAATGCGGCGCGGTAGGCGGCGCGTGCATCAGAAGGAAAGCGTGGGAGGGGCGGGTGACGGGTTTTTGGTGGGCCAGGGCGGTCAGAAGCGGGCTTGGGATTGGTCCGGACTGTCGCAACCCCCTCCCCCACGTTTATCTCCGGATTGCGGGAGAAATCGCGCCAGGACCGCTCTGCGGACCGATACAAGTCGGCATTGGATGGCTTCCACGGTCCAGACGGTTGCGAGAGGTTTACGGGTCCACCTTGGAGATGCCCTAAGCTCACAAGTCAGAAAATGATAGAACCACAAAATGAAAAGGTTCTGGTTGTAGGGTCATTCAGTATAGTCTAGATGGACCGTGAATATACTACAAAAAAAATCAAAGGGACTATTTTCCTAATTTGATTTCCTTTGCAATTTAATACTCCCTTCGTTCACAAATATAAGATGGTTTGGCTATTTTAATAAGGGTTACATACTAACTGAAATAAGTGAACAAACACACTAAAACGTGTCTATATACATTTGATTCAGAAAAAAGTAAGAACATATTTTATTTGTTAATGGCGGTAGTATTTTTCTAAAGGTAGTCTAACAAAAACCAACTCATGCAAGTCGAGGAAAAAAGGTTGCACAAGTAGAAGTAAAGGTAAATGTCAGAGGATTGCAGAAATGGGGAGGCTCGACGAAGATTGTTCTTGTGGTTCAAACCATTAGTGTTGTCATACTGCATGTTAATGGAGGCTTTGAACCACAAAGATTGTAGTATCAAGGAGATACCGGCGGTGAGTTCCACAAAGGAACTAATCCACGAAGGACAAATTCCCACTAAAGGTCCAAAAAGGAGCAACCAACTTATGCTATCGTGGCATACGACCATGAAGGGCTAGCCTCACTCGGCGTAGATCTTTACGAAGTACGCGATCTTCGAATCCGTACAAATATAGGGGATCAATCGTAGTCCTTTCGATAAGTAAGAGTGTCGCACCCACCAAGGAGCAGAATAAATTGTCAAGCGGTTTTCAACAAGGTTTAACTGCAAGTGCTGTTAAATATTTTTGATAGATAGTTTGATAATAGGATAATTTGTAACAAGGTAACAAGTAACAATAGTAGCAAAGTGCAGCAAGTGGCCCAATCCTTAATTGTGCTAAGGACAAGCCAGTTGTATTTCTTATAGTGACCAAAACGCTATTGAGGACACACGGGAATATCACCAAGTTACATTCACCACGATTCATTGAGTTAACGTTCATTGACATGATAAGTGTTATGTGGGTGGACCGGAGCTAAGGTATTATCCTAACTTGAACAAATACCTACTTATGATTATAATCTCTGTTGGTGCAGTATTTGCCCTCTTGTGTTTTGAAGATTGTTGACAGAAACAGACATGGACTGATTTGTTTGCTAGTGCACACAGAGAGAAATAGTCCACTCAACTGAAAAGAATGCCATCTTTGGTGTCAAGTTCGAGGAACTTCACTGAAGAAAATCTGAGATACAGAGACAATTCAGTTATATCTTTTGAACCTTGTAGGCGAGAAGATTGATGTGAAGAAATTGACCCCTTGAAATTTATTGATGACGCCAAGCAATTAGTTCGGTGTTCATCCGAAGAAAATTGACTGAGCTAAGAAGGTCAAAGGCGGAGTGAAGACATAGCATTCATTTCGTTCTTCTTCTTCTTCTTCTTCTTCTCTTTCTTGAGTCATAGAACCTCCATACTATTAAGAGGGGTATAGGTTCTCGAAGCTTAGATCCGATGTGATGCTTAGCCCAAACCTATGAAAGACTGAGAGAAATCTCTTTATGCTCTGAATGATTACCTGTCAGCAGAAGACGTAGTTCTATGGTGCTGCAGGAGAAATCTTTCAGACTGAGGAGTTAGCATTTCTTGCTCTGCAAGGAATGTTACCGTTGTGCTCAAATTTCCAACCATTGGACTCGTGTCGTTCGGCCATTGGCTGTCTCACATGTCCATTTTGGTCATTTCCTATCTGGAAAGGTCGTGGCTATAAATAGCCACCCCGCTCCAACATTGTTCGTTGGCTGCTCCGCTTAAGATTTCTGAGAAGATTGATTGAGCATCCCTCTCTGAGAGATTTGAGTTTAAAATCTATCGAGAGAGAAAACCAAGAACCAAAACTTAGACAGTGGTTGAGCATCACAGTAGTTCTAAGTTAGAGTACTTGTACTTATTACTCTCGAGAGTTGCGCACTCTCTAGAGGAATAGGTGTCGGTGATAACCCACAAGTATAGGGGATCCCTCACGCTTGCATGACATGGAGAGCACCATAGGACAACATCAATAATAAAACATACAACTTAAACCAATCACGATCATCAATCAACCCATAGGACAAAACGGATCTACTCAAACATCATAGGATAGCCACATATCATTGGATAATAATATATAGCATTGAGCACCATGTTTAAGTAGA
This sequence comes from Thinopyrum elongatum, assembly GCA_011799875.1. Lineage (NCBI taxonomy): Eukaryota > Viridiplantae > Streptophyta > Magnoliopsida > Poales > Poaceae > Thinopyrum > Thinopyrum elongatum. The sequence goes on along the minus strand of CM022300.1, from coordinate 578,937,710 downwards.
GATTACAGCGGGGAGAAGAGGTGTTACACCGCTGCATAGAGGGAGAGAGAGTTGGTGAGGACGGCGGCGAAGTTGTTGTTGTAGATCGTCATCACGATGATGGTCCCGGCGGCACTCCGGCGCCACTAGGAGAGAGGGGGATAGATCCCCCTCCTTCTTCTTCTTCCTTGACCTCCCCCCTAGATGGGAGAAGGGTTTCCCCTCTGGTCCATGGCCTCCATGGCGGCGGAGGGGCGGGGGCCCCTCCGAGATTGGATCTATCTCTCTATTTCTCTTCTGTTTCGCGACCCTGTTTTCTGGCCTTTCACCGTTTCTAAAATATCCGGAGATCCGTGACTCCGATTGGGCTGAAATTTAACACGATTTTTATCTGGATATAAGCTTCCTTGTGACCGAAGGACACCTCCAACCGAACTTTGGGGTGGCCACAAGCCTGGTAGGCGCGTCCTGGGTAGGGGGGCGCGCCCCTTGGGCTTGTGGGCCCCTCGATCATCGTCTCGCGTTGATTTCACTTCCCAAAAATCACATATATATTCCAAAATAATTCTCCATAAATTTTTATCGCATTTGGACTTTGTTTGATATGGATATTCTACGAAACAAAAAACATGCAACAAACAGGAACTGGCACTGGGCACTGGATCAATATGTTAGTCCCAAAAATAATATAAAATGTTGCCAAAAGTATATGAAAGTTGTAGAATATTGGCATGAAACAATCAAAAATTATAGATATGACGGAGACGTATCAGCATGCCCAAGCTTAATTCCTACTCGTCCTCGAGTAGGTAAATGATAAAAAAGATAATTTTTGATGTGGAATGCTACCTAACATAATCTTGATCATGTAATCTAATCAAGGCATGAATATTAAGACACAAGTGATTCAAGGCAATAGTCTATCAATTTGACATCGAAAGAATAATACAAGACATGCATGTAATTCATCATTGCCTTTCATAATAATAGAGCTAAAGGAAACAACCTCTATACACTTAATTGTGGTAAGCATGACACACTCAGTCTTCCCTGCATAAAGTATAAATCATGAGCACCTTGGTGTCAAACCAGGCAATTGGATCATACTTCTAACGCGCTTCAGCATTTTCAACTTCACTCAATACATGAGCATGAGCCATGGATATAGCACTATGGGTGGAATAGAATGTGGTGGTAGGGATCAATAGGAGAAGGAAGAAAGTCTCGCATCAACTAGGCGGATCAACGGGCTATGGAGATGCCCATCAATCAATATCAATGCGAGGAGTAGGGATTGCCATGCAACAGATACACTAAGAGCTATAAGTGTATGAAAGCTCAAACTGAAAACTAAGTGGGTGTGCATCCAACTTGTTTGCTCATGAAGACCTCGGGCATTTGAGGAAGCCCATCATCGGAATATACAAGCCAAGTTCTATAATGAAAAATTCCCACTACTATCTGAAAGTGATAACTCAAGAGACTCTCTATATGAGGAACATGGTGCTACTCTGAAGCACAAGTGTGGTAAAAGGATAGTAACATTGCCCCTTCTCTCTTTTTCTCTCATTTTTTTTATTTTTTATTTTTTTTCTTTTGGGCTCTTTAGCCTCTTTTTTTATTTTGGGGCTCTTTGGCCTCTTTTTATTTTTCTAAGTCCGGAGTCTCATCCCGACTTGTGAGGGAATCATAGTCTCCATCATCCTTTCCTCACTGGGGCAATGCTCTAATAATGATGATCATCACACTTTTATTTACTTACAACTCGATATTACAAGTCGATAAAACCATCCCGACTTGTGAGGGAATCATAGTCTCCATCATCCTTTCCTCACTGGGGCAATGCTCTAATAATGATGATCATCACACTTTTATTTACTTACAACTCGATATTACAACTCGATAAAACTAATACATGATGACTCTATATGAATGCCTCTGGCAGTGTACCAGGATGTGCAATGATCTAGCATAGCAAAGATATCAAAAAATATCATGCTAGCTATCTTACGATCATGCAAAGCAATATGACAATGAATGCTCAAGTCATGTATATGATGATGATGGAAGTTGCATGGCAATATATCTCGAAATGGCTATGGAAATGCCATGATAGGTAGGTATGGTGGCTGTTTTGAGGAAGATGTAAGGAGGGTTTATGCACCGGCGAAAGTTGCGCGGTACTAGAGAGGCTAGCAATGGTGGAAGGGTGAGAATGTGTATAATCCATGGACTCAACATTAGTCATCAAGAACTCATATACTTATTGTGTAAGTTTTATTAGCCCTCGAAGCAAAGTACTACTCGCATGCCCCTAGGGGGGAGGTTGGTAGGAGTTAAACATCGCGCACCCCCGATTCAAACAGCACAGAAGGATTTCAATCAAGGATAAATCATGCTCCGACCTCACCGCTAATGTCAGCAGCCACCACTTTACATGCGTGAGGATTTACTTGCGTAAAGACTTACTTCCCTTAACAACATTATTAATACTCAACTTTAATTCTTTTACTAGCATGCACCCATATTACCACCTCAATATCGCAAAACTATTACAAGGAATCAAACATATCATACTCAGTGATCTACAAGTTTTATGTAGGATTTTATGACTAACCATGTGAATGACCAATTCCTGTTAACTCTCTAAATAGATATAAGTGAAGCATGAGAGTTTAATTCTTTCTACAAAAGATTTGCCCACGCTCTAACAAATATAAGTGAAGCAAAAGAGCATTCTACAAATGGCGGTTTTCTATATGCAGAGAAATAGGCAATCCAAACTTCAAATGATATAAGTGAAGCACATGAAGCATTCTATAAAGCCCTACTCAAAAGATATATGTGAAGTGCATAGAGCATTCTATAAATCAACCAAGGACTATCTCATACCAGCATGGTGCATTATTAAAATAAAAATAAAAATAAAAGACGCTCCAAGAATTTGCGCATATCATGTGACGAATAAAAATATAGCTCCAAGTAAAATTACCGATGGTCGTTTGAAGACAGAGGGGATGCCTTTCGGGGCATCCCCAAGCTTAGTTGCTTAGGAGTCCTTGAATATTACCTTGGGGTGCCTCGGGCATCCCCAAGCTTAGGCTCTTGCCACTCCTTATTCCTTCATCCATCGCGATCTCACCCAAAACTTGAAAACTTCAATCACACAAAACTTAACAAAACCCTCATGAGATCCGTTAGTATAATAAAGCAAATCACTACTTTAAGTACTGTTGCAAACCCATTCATATTTTATATTTGCATTATAACTACTGTACTCTAACTTCACCATGGCTTATATCACCGATACAATCCATAGATTCATCAAAACATGCAAAACAATGCATCAAAAACAGAATCTCTCAAAAACAGGACAGTCTGTAGCAATCTGAACATTGACCATACTTCTGTAACTCCAAAAATTATGAAACATTAGGAAAAAATAAAAAATTTGCCTAGCAGTATTGTGTAAAAATTTCAGAATTTTTGCATGTTACAGTAAAAAAATGTAAAATCACGCACTACAGCAAAAGTTTCTGTTTTTGAACTGCACATACCAAACAAGCAATCTAATCATCCTAAAGGCAAATCTTGGCATATTATTTTTATAATACAATGGATTTGTACAAGGGGATAATTATTTTTGTTGAAAAGTTTCTGTAATTCAAGATTTGCAAAGTTTCCATGGGCATGAACAAAGTTCAAGGAGCTCCCCCACTTCAACGGTGCTCGTCTTTCTTACTTTCACTTTTCTTTTTGAAAAGTATTAGGTTCCCCCTATATTTTTTTGTTTTTAAACTTTTTTAAAAGCAAACAACAGAAATAAATGACTCTCTAAAACTTCCGGGTTGTCTCCCTGGTAGCGCTTTCTTTAAAGCCATTAAGCTAGGCATAAAGTGCTCAAGTAATGGATCCACCCGGATCCCAAGGTATATCAAAGCCAATTTTAATTAACAATGATTTGTAATTTATTAGTGATCACAAAGTAATATGTCTCATGCAACAACGAAGTCTAACTCTCTTCCTATGCATCGGCATGTCATAAAAGAACAACTCATGCACATCAAGTAAAGGCCAATGCATAGTATAAATAGTTTCTTGCAATTTTATTGTATTGGAAACATAGAGAGGTGGAGATGTGGTTCCTCTCTCATAATAATTGCAAGTAGGACCAGCAAGCACATGCATATTATATTCATTAAAATCATCATGGGCAATAGTAAAACACAACCCATCAATATAATCCTTAATAAGCACAAACTTCTCCGATATAGTGTAGTTGGTAGAATTCAAAAAGATAATAGGACTATCATGTGTGGGTGCAATAGCAACAATTTCATTCTTAACATAAGGAACTATAGCAAGTTCATCTCCATAAGCATAATTCATATTGGCATCTTGGCCACAAGCATCAAGTTCATCAAAAAGGGATATTTCAAACAAATCAAAGGGATCATAGCAATTATCATAGCATTCATCCTTCCGTAAGCACAAAGGGAAATTAAACATTGTATGAGTTGAAGAGTTACTCTCATTAGAAGGTGTGCACGGGTAGCTAATCCGCTCTTCCTCCCTTTGTTCTTCGCTCTCTTCCTCATCTTTTTCATCCAATGAGCTCACAGTGTCATCAATTTCTTCTTCCATAGATTCCTACAAAATATTAGTCTCTTCTTGGATAGCAGAGACTTTGTCAATAAAATCATCAATATCGGCATTGTATTTGTAATTCTCATAGCAATATTTAAGTATAGCATAATTTTCAGGTCTGTAAACAACATCATCATAATTTTCACACTTTTCAAACAAAGATTCAATTTCATAAGCACCCTTAAAAGCAACGAATTCTTCTATTCATTCCACATCATAGTAATCATATATACCATTAGCATAATAAGCCAAGGTTTCATTACCATTAAATTCACATGAAAAGGGAAGGTCTGGAGCCTTCATCCTAGAGCAACAAGTATAATCATATCTCAAGCATAAATTCCAAGCATACCATTGCAACATTTCAGTTTGATCCCATAAGAGTTTCCCTTTTTGAGTCAAGCGATAATCCCTAAAGTATTCACGTTGATCCAACGTGTCTCCCATTATCAAGTTGAACGGGGTTTTCTCTGGATTATCAAAGTAGTGTTTAATATTTTTCACATAACGAGCATCGAGGGTTTTAGGAGGTTCCCCATCTCCATGAGTAACAAGTACACCAATTTTTTTGTATTTTGTGTTCCATATCCATAACTAAAGATAGAAAACAACTTAGAACAGAAAATAAAATCTACTTAGTGATAAAGCAAACAAGCACACACGAGAATATTCACCCCACGCTATTGCTCCCCGGCAACGGCGCCAGAAAAAGGTCTTGATAACCCACAAGTATAGGGGATCAATTGTAGCCTTTCTCGATAAGTAAGAGTATCGAACCCAACGAGGACCTAAAGGTAGAACAAATATTCCCTCAAGTTCTATCGCCCACCGATACAACTCTACACACACTTTATGTTTGCTTTACCTAGGACAAGTATGGGACTAGAAGTACTTTGTAGGTGTAAAGGGATAGGTTTGCAAGATAATAAGAACACGTAAATAAAAGCTAGGGGCTGTTTAGATAAAGAAACAATTAAGTTAGTTTTAGTAGAGAGCTTTTTGTCATAAGAAAGTTATTTGTCCCTAGGCAATCGATAACTAGACTGATAATCATTATTGCAATTTTATATGAGGGAGAGGCATGAGCTAACATACTTTCTCTACTTGGATCATATGCACTTATGATTGGAACTCTAGCAAGCATCCACAACTACTAAAGATCATTAAGGTAAAACCCAACCATAGCATTAAAGTATGAAGTCCTCTTTACTCCCATACGCAACAACCCACTTACTCGGGTCTGTGCTTCTGTCACTCACACCACCCACCATAAGCGAATCATGAACATATTACAACACCCTACAGTGGAGATCCCTCACGCTTGCGCGACACAGAGAGCACCATAGGACAACACAAATAATAAAACATACAACTTAAACCAATCACGATCATCAATCAACCCATAGGACAAAACGGATCTACTCAAACATCACAGGATAGCCACATATCACTGGATAATAATATATAGCGTTGAGCACCATGTTTAAGTAGAGATTACAGCGGGGAGAGGAGGTGTTACACCGCTGCATAGAGGGGGAGAGAGTTGGTGAGGACGGCGGCGAAGTTGTTGGTGTAGATCGCCGTCACGATGATGGCCCTGGTGGCACTCCGGCGCCACCGGGAGAGAGGGCGAGAGAGCCCCCCTCCTTCTTCTTCCTTGACCTCCCCCCTAGATGGGAGAAGGGTTTCCCCTCTGGTCCATGGCCTCCATGGCGGCAGAGGGGCGGGAGCTGTCGGATTCAGGGCTCCAGTGACCCAAGAAGGTTCGAACTCTGGGGCGTGTGCGAAGATCTCAACCTCTCAAGTCTCTAGCTCGCCGCCCTACAGCCTAGCCTCGACGGATTCCCGTGAGCAGGGAAGAAGATGGACACGGCAATTTACCCAGGTTCGGGCCACCTTGCGGTGTAAAACCCTACTCCTGCTTTGTGGTGGATTGGCCTCACGAGGAGGTTTGAGGATGAACTAGTACAGTGGATGTGCTGCCTCGCGAGGGCTCGGGGAGTGAGAATCAGTCGACCCCTTCCTACGGTGGAGACTAGGCTATACTTATAGTGGCCTGGTCCTCTTCCCCAAAACTTAGGCGGGAAGGGATTCCACAATGTCCAATTTGAAAGGGGACAGGAGGTACATCTAATCCTGACAAAAGGTGGTCTTCTCCTGCAAAGCTTCAGGTCGTGACGCTGCGGTGGGCTCGGTGCTGACATCCGTTCTGCTGAGCCCATGGTCTTGGTATTGTTGCACCGGAAAGGAAACCTTTGGAGGATTCCTTGGGAATCCATGTCTGTCCTTGCTCCCTTAGCACCGAAAGGGAAACTGTCTCCTCTACGCCCGCTGGCGCCCGCCTAGCCTTGGTCGTCATGGCTCACGTCACCGCAGCCTCGTGAGGCTGGGCACTTGCATAGGAATCTCAGCTCCTCGGGAGGCAACCTGGGGAGGCCGCTTCCTCTGGAGGTCTTGATGTCGCCCGCCTCGCGAGGCCAGGGCCCTCGCGATGGTCTTGTCTTGAAGGTCTTGCCGCTGGGCCATACCAGGCCATCAAGGGGCCACGCCGTGGGCCACAGGCAGGCAGATCTGGGTACCCTGGTTCCCAGAACACCGACAGTAGCCCCCGGGCCCAAGGTGCGCCCAAGCTGGCTTCCAGGCGAAGCCAAGGGGCAGGGTCGAAGCGCCGCGGGCCCCAACCACCTGCGGGCCAGGCTTGACGTGTGGCACCTGACCGGGCGCGGATGCCTCTGCTCCCCCACGTCACCTCGGCAACTGCTCCGGGTTGACAGCAGCCTGGTGCATGCAGCAGGGCCATCATCACCCGGAACATGGAGGGCCGCCGGTTAGTCTTCTTCTGCCTATAAAAAGGGGGAGAGGGGCGGGGCCCCCTAGCCCATCTTCATCTTCTTGCTTCTTATCCCGAACCCTTGCAGCAACGTCCATGGCACCAATCAGAAGATTCTCCGCCGCCAAGAAAGTGAAGGCTCTGCGAGAGGAACCAGAGCCGCTCTCACGGAAGAGGGGCCGCAGCCGCCCTCGCCGGGCCACCGCAACACCCATGGCTGCCCCTTCCCGACAGGAGTGCACGCCGCCGGGTGTCCACGTCGGCCCGATCGTCCGCGCATAGGGCCCGTCCCACGGGGGTGGTCGCGGGCACCATGGAGGACGAGGCCGTGGAGGGAAGCGGACGACGGTCGTCTGACTGCTTTACCCACGGGCTCATGCCGACGGCACAACCCGCGAGTTCGTGTTGTGGGTGACAATGCCGCCGCGCACCTGGATCTGACTCCCGTGCGCCTTGGCTGAGGAGCTGCCGGCGCGGGGACCCATCGAGTTGTGGCTACAGCACGATGGCTGCTGCGACCAAGCCTCACAGGCGGAGGTCGAAGCCACCTTCTCCGGCGATGTCTTCATGACCCGGGGATGGGGGACGGTTGCCCGCGCCTGTGGCCCGGAAGGGAGGCACGCCCTTCATTTTAGGTACGACAGGGCGTCGATGCTCTTCTTCAAGGTCTTTGGGGAGGACGGCAAACGCCTGGAGTGCTGCCCCAGGGGCGGCAATAACAGCGGCGAGGCCTCCCGTGGTAGCGCCCTCATCGTCAGAGTTTTCAGCCGCCGCAGCCTGGTAGGTGCGCTCGAGGGAGTACACCGCATCTTTTTCATCGCAGGCGACCGGGATGATGCCGCCGCTCCCTGGCATTTTGAGGACATTGTAGCCGTGGTGGGTTGCCGCCATGAACTTGGCGAGGGCCGGATACCCAAGGATGGCGTTGTACGGAAGGCCGATGTGGGCGACGTCGAAGTCGATGAGCTCGGTGTGGTAGTTGTCGTGCTTGCCGAAGGTGACTGGGAGGCGTATCTGCCCCAGGGGGGACGGTGGAGCCGTCGGTCACCCCTGAGAAAGGCTTGGTTGGTAGGAGCTGGTCATAAGGCACTTGGAGCGTCTCGAACGTCTCAACAGAGAGAGCGTTGAGCCCCGCGCCATCGTCGATGAGGGTCTTGGTGATGAGGACGTTGCTGATGGTGGGCGTGCAGAGCATGGGAAGCGCACCTCCAGTGGCTGAGCACTTGAGGTGATCCTTGGAGTCGAAGGTGAGAGCGTACTGCGACCACTTGAGGGGATGCGCGGCCTCAAGCCTCGGGAGGGCCGCATTCACTTCATGAGCGAACTGCTTGAAGGTGCGATGCGAGGCTGGGGCCTGAGCACCACCCAGGATGCAGGCGATCGCACGAGGCTCTTGGAAGCCTCCAACCCCAACATCCTGTCGGTTGTCGTCATTTCTCCTTGGTGGCGGCGGCAACGAAGGGAGGCCGGCATTGCCCTGAGGACGGGCCTCACGAGGCTGGTCGCGCCAGGGCCCGTCACGAGGCTCATCACGCCAGCGATCCACGTGAGGCTGGTCACGCCAGTCCTGACGAGGGTCGCGGTTGTCCCAGCGGCCTCCACCGCGGCCTCCTCCACGGCCGTAGCCACGGTCGCCATGCTCGGGGTGGCGGCCGAGGCGTCCATCGCGGAGTGCCCTGAGCTCCTGGCAGTCGTTGGTGTTGTGGCTGTGAACATCGTGGAAGATGCAGAACGGGCGGTTGCCCCTGGAAGGCTCATCGTGGTCACGGCCGCGCTTCATCTCAGGCTCAGCTGCTAGCACAACGAGGCCCTTGCGCGTTGCCTCCTTAGCCTTGGCCTTCTTGTCTTCAGGATCGGCCTCCGGAAGCTCAATGAGGGAGAGGCGGCCTTCTTCGGCCCTTGCGCACTTGTTTGCCAGGTTGAACATCTCCAGGGCTGAGCACAGGTCCTCATGGATGGCGAGCTCCTCTTTCATCTTGACGTCCCAGATGCCATCGGTGAATGCTGAGATGATGGCCTCGTCTGATGCCTTCAGGATCTTAAGGCGAACATTCGTGAAGTGATACGTCTCCGTCGTATCTACTTTTCCTAACGCTTTTCCTCTTGTTTTGGACTCTAATTTGCATGATTTGAATGAAACTAACCCGGATTGACGCTGTTTTCAGCAGAACTACCATGGTGTTGTTTTTGTGCAGAAATAAAAGTTCTCGGAATGGAACAAAACTTTGCGAGGAATTTTTATACAATAAAAGAAAAATACTGGAGCCAAGAACCACCGGAGGGGGGCACCTGGGTGGGCACAACCCACCAGGGCGCGCCACCCCCTCCAGGTGCGCCCAGGTGGGTTGTCCCCACCTAGTGGCCCCACAGACCCTGAAATCGATGCTATAAAATCACATTTTTCCAGAAAAAAATCAGGGAGAAAGAATTATCGCGTTCCGCGAGACGGAGCCGCCGCCACCTTCTGTTCTTCATCGGGAGGCCAGATCTGGAGCCCGTTTGGGGCTCCGGAGAGGGGGATCTTCGGTATTCATCATCACCAACCCTTCTCCATCGCCAATTCCATGATGCTCCCCACCGGGAGTGAGTAATTCCTTCGTAGGCTCGCTGGTCGGTGAGGAGTTGGATGAGATTCATCATGTAATCGAGTTAGTTTTGTAGGGCTTGATCCCTAGTATCCATTATGTTCTGAGATTGATGTTGCTATGACTTTGCCATGCTTAATGCTTGTCACTTTGGGCCCGGGTGCCATGATTTCAGATCTGAACCGTTTATGTTATCACCATTATATCCATGTTCTAGATCCGATCTTGCAAGTTATAGTCACCTACTACGTGTTATGATCCGGCAGCCCTGGAGTGACAATAGTCGGGACCACTCCCGGTGATGACAGTAGTTTGAGGAGTTAATATATTCATCGTGTGTTAATGCTTTGTTCCGGTTCTCTATTAAAAGGAGGCTATAATATCCCTTAGTTTCCAATATGGACCCCGCTGCCACGGGAGGGTAGGACAAAAGATGTCATGCAAGTTCTTTCCATAAGCACGTATGACTATTTACGGAATACATGCCTACATTATATTTATGAACTGGAGCCAGTGCCGTATCGCCCTAGGTTATGACTGTCACATGATGAATATCATCCAACAAATTACCGATCCAATGCCTACGATTTTCCTACATATTGATCTTGCTAAGTTACTACTGCTGCTGTTACTATTGCACTTGCTACGAAACTACTGCTATCACTGTTACCGTTACTGTTGCTGCTGCTACTATTATCAAAACTATCATACTACTTTGCTACTGATCACTTTGCCGCAGATAATTAATCTCCAGGTGTGATTGAATTGACAACTCAGTTGCTAATACTCTCAAATATTCTTTGGCTCCCCTTATCTCGAATCAATAAATTTGGGTTGAATACTCTACCCTCAAAAACTGTTGCGATCCCCTATACTTGTGGGTTATCAAGACCTTTTTCTGGCGCCGTTGCCGGGGAGCATAGCTATATTTGTTGAGTCACTTGGGATTATTATCAAATTATCACTATGAAGAATCTGAAGGATGCTAAGACTAAGATTTTTCCCTCTAAGACGAGGGGAGGTAAGGAACTACCATCCAGCTCTGCTTTAGATTCACCTTCTGTTATAAGTAAACTTGCAACACCACCGCATGCTATCAATTCTGATATGTCGCAAGTTATTGATGATGCTACTTCTGCTATGAATGCTACTCATGATGATGCTAGTACCTTGCCTGATGATAATGTGCCACTAGGTGAATTTCTTGATGAACAAATTGCTAGAGTAAGATAGCATGATATTGTTGAAACTGATGATGAGCTTGAAACTAAGAATCTTGAAACACCTGTTAGAACTAGCCCTCCTAGATATGAATTGCCTAAGGTACCGGCAGGTTATGTTGTGGGTGAGGAGGCAACTAGAGATATTCTTGCTTGCAAAGATAGAGATGATTTAGAAAGATTATTAAGCAAGTATAAAGAAAGATCTTTGAATGCTAGAATGAAATGTGATCCTAAGTTTGCTACTTCACCTATCTTTGTTGATGATAAGGATTATGAATTCTCTGTTGACCCAGAGTTAATTACTCTGGTTGAATCTGATCCTTTCCATGGTTATGAAACTGAAACTGTTGTGGCACATCTTACTAAGTTGAATGACATAGCCACCCTTTTTGCTCATGATGAGAAAATTCGCTATTACTATATTCTAAAATTATTTCCGTTCTCATTAAAGGGTGATGCTAAAGCCTGGTACAATACTCTTGCTCCTGGTTGTGTGCGTAGTCCCCAGGACATGATTTACTACTTCTCTGAAAAATATTTCCCTGCTCATAAGAAACAAGCTGCCTTGCAGGAAATATTTAACTTTGTGCAAATTGAAGAAGAGAGTCTCCCCCAAGCTTGGGGGAGGCTTCTCCGTTTGCTTAATGCTTTGCCTGATCATCCTCTTAAGAAAAATGAAATACTTGATATCTTCTACAATGGACTAACCGATGCTTCTAGGGATTTCCTAGATAGTTGTGCTGGTTGTGTTTTCAGGGAACTAACTATTGGGCAAGCTGAAGAATTATTGAATAACATATTAAAAAATTATGGTGATTGGACTCTTCCTGAACCACCGCCTAAACCCACTCCGAAGAAGAGGGGTATTTTATATCTCAGTCCTGAAGATATGCAAGAGGCAAAGAAATCTATGAAGGAAAAAGGTATTAAAGCCTAGGATGTCAAAAATTTACCTCCTATTGAAGAAATACATGGGCTTGATACGCCACCACCACCTAAGGTGGTAGATGTAAATTCTCTAATGAAATTCAATGATAATGATAATCCTCACAATATGCACCCTAGCCAATGCCTTTATGAGTTTGAAAACTACATTAGAAAGCAAGATCACTTCAATGCAAATGTTATGAAACAGTTGAAATATAATTCTGATATGATTGCTCGCTTGAGTGACTTGTTATTTAGAATCTCAAATGATGTTAGAGGTGCAGGGAAGCATGCTTCTATGGTTCAAACTCAGTTATAACAAGTTGCTAAATCTCAAAGAGAATTGTTAGATGAAATGAACAATAATATCAATGATCATGCTATTAGAGTAATGACTAGAGGAGGTAGAATGACTCAGGAACCACTTTATCCTGAGGGACACCCAAAAAGAATTGAACAAGACTCTCAAAGAGTTGACACCGATGCACGTAGTCCTTCTAAAAAGAAAAAGAAGAAGAAAAATGATAGGACTTTGCATGCCTCTAGTGAACCTGTGAAAGTACATGTATTCCCCATGTGTGGTTTTGGTAATTGATGACAATCCTTATGGACTAATGTTTGCATTGAGATATACATTTGAAGGTTAGTCCCATTGGAAAATGATTGAAGAATAATGGAAGACAACTCCTTTGAAGCAACAATTACATTGAGATGATCAAAATGAAGTTCATTGGAGTATCTTAAGGGTTGCCATGCTTAGAGCTATGGTTTGAGCCATAATGGATCAAGGTCTTAAAAGGATGATTTGAATGATGAATTCTAGGAGTGGCTCAAAGATATGATCATAATGGACTCATGTGTTGAGTCATGATTGATCAGGTATTCAAGCAAGCTATTCAAGTGAAGAATTCAATATACCCTTCAAGACGTCAAGATTAAACATGGAGTAGAGATATAGGTTGACCAAGATGAAGCTCAAAGATCGAACTCTAAATGGTCAACACACGAGCGCAAATGATGCACCACATAGGATCTTGTGGTATGATAAGAAATTATCAATTGCACTCTGTGTACTAACCCATACTATGTGTTGTCTATGTTTTTGAGGGTTAGGTGATTCTCATGGGCTCGCATCGAGAGAGATTTCAAGTGTCTATGAGAGGATGACATCAAGTGTTGGTGATCATGGTTGACAAGGGCAAGTTCAAGATAACCATCCCGAAGGATTACATGCTTGAAGCTTGTGGATGATCACATGATGGACAAGTGAAGATGAATACAAAGCAAAGCTTCCCACACTGTGTATGGGGGAGCGACTTGAAGACTTCACCAATGTCTTGCCTTCATCTTGAGCCAAGAAGAAACATCAACATCAAGCTCAAGTGAACGGTTCATGTCAAAGGTATTAGTTCCTTTGACGTTAGTGTTGTGGAGTGACGACCACCAAAGAAACATATACACTCAAGAATGGATTCTCGATAGCTATGTAGTATAGCTCTTTTATGATTCTTGAGTTATTGGGATCCCGCACTATTAAGAGGGGATCAAAGGGGTTCGTGATGGATTTGCTCAAGTCAACATCTTCTATACACAATTCCACTCATATCCTATATACCAAAGAAAATCCAAAGCTTTACGAGCAAGCAAAAAGTGAACAACTTGAACATGAACTTGCTATGGCTCATCAATGTCTTAGTGACTTGAGGTCTTTAAAAGAAGAGATTGAAGTTACTCATTGTAAACTTAAAGAGGATTTTGAGCACCTTGACCTTGACTACAAGAAGGTCAAAGGAGAGCTCACCAAACTCTCTAAGTCTCATGAGGAACTTCAAGCTACTCATGCGGAGTCTCTAGCTTCTACATGCTCCTCTCATATTGATAATGATGCTTGTGCTACTAACTCTATCTTGTGTGAAGCATTGATATTAAAAGAAAATGTTGAGCTAAGGACTCAACTTGATTTGCTAACTAGCAATTATGGGAAATTGGGAGAAAGTCATAAAAAGCTCTCAGTCACTCATGAGGATCTTCTAATCTCTCATGATGAGTTAAAGTTAGCTCATGAGGCTATGGTCACCAAGGTAAAATCATGTGAGTCTCATGTGGATATTAGCACATCTTCTACTTGAAATGCCTTATTGCCATGTGCTAGTCCTTGCAATTCCTCTCTACATGATATTGGTACATCTTGTAATGAATTGCTCACCATGCCTTGTTGCTCTAACAATGAAGCTTCTACTTCCTCTAGTTCTTTTGTTAATACTAACCTTGTAGAGGAAAATAAAGAGCTCAAGGCCCAAGTCACTCGTTTGAAGAAAGACTTGGAAAAATGTTGTGATAATATCTTGAGTGTGCAAAAGGACCCTCAAGACAAAATAGGACTTGATTTCATCTCCAACAAGAAGAAGTCCAAGAACAAGAAGAAGGGACAAGATCAAGTCAAGAATTCAGCCAACATTACTTGCTTTAAGTGCAAAAATGTTGGACACCATGTGAGATCTTGTCCACTAAAGAAGAAGGCTTCAAATAAGAAGCAACATGGGAAGTGGCCTCAAGTTCAATCTCAAGATGTAGAAAGGCCTCCACCCATGATGAACCATGATGATGCTTCTCAAATTGAGAAAATAAAGAAGAAAAGAAAAGGGGGCACATGTTGCTATGTTTGTCGTGAGAAGGGACACATAGCTTCATCTTGTCCCAACGGTAACATATCTAAGCCTCCTATAGTCAATAATCATTATTCGCTAAGGAAGGATATTGTTGGCAGTGTGTTTGCCAAGTTTGTGGGTTCCCAAAGAAGTTTGAAAGTGGACAAGACCATTTGGGTTGCCAAGCCTATTGTTACTAACTTCTTAGGACCCAACTTGGTTGGGGACCATCAAGCTCAAACTTGATCAATAGGTGTGTGGAGGGCATCGGAGACTTGGCTACTTCATGAAGAAAAACTATTTTCACCATATGTTATGGTTAATGCCAAGTCAAGTGGATTATCATCATATCTATCAATCCAATGCTCCTCTTTGCGGTAACTTGTACTTGCATTGTTTACATTAAAAGTTACTAAGTCCCTTGCATGTTTAGGTTTTGTACCTAGCATGTGCTTGTATATGTTGTGCTTCCTAGTATGCTTGATTTGTGTTATCTAGCATGTGTAGGTCGCAATGCACTTCATATATTTGTGTGTGTGGTTTCGAGCCTTTATTGCTTCATTAGTTGAATCTTCCTTGGCTCTTTTGAGATATTAATGGATCATCACATTATGGGGGAGTGCTATGTTTTACGCATATCACAAACCTTAAATGTGTATATATGTGGGATACCACCTAGTATTGTTAGTGCAATATTATCTAGTTACTATGTGGTATGTAAAGCTCATTTGAAACTCAAATTCTCATCCATTAATTATCCTTAGTTGGGTTTCATTTGCTTCTTGTGGATAATACATGGATCATCATATTATGGGGGAGTGATATGCTTTGTGCATATCACAATCCTTGTTAATATGAACAATTGAAGGATGCCACTTAGAATTTATATTTGAGATTATCTTATATCTCCGTGGCATGCAATGCCTTGTTTATGTATGGCATTCTTGTGCGGTTTTACCCATGGTTATCTTTAAAATCATATTTGGAAAATCATTTGATTAAAGCTATTCCAATTGTTGCTTTGCATGATGATCTATCTAGTTGGAATGTTAATAATATGCTATCCAAGCATTGTGTTTATTTCTAAACTCTCATGTTATGCTTGTGTTAGTATAGATGATCATGTACTTATTTGGTTTCTACACCGAATGATAACCAGAAATACCATTTTGTTCAAATTCATCTTATTGCTCTATATGAGAGTTTGTTATCTCATTGTTTATAGTGTCCTATATCTACTTGAGTGAGATATTCCTATGAGTATGTGTGCAATGCATATCTTATATGCTCATTGGTTTTTTTCCTTGGTTCATATGTTGAACTTTGTGTGCTATCATATGTTGATTTGTCACTTTGATTCATTTTGGACAACATGAATGACTAGTGATGTTATTGGAAGTATTAACGGTTATGTGTTCATTTGTCCAATTTGTATCTCCCTGGATTTTGGTAGGCTTGTGCATGCATATTTACTATGTGTAAATTCACATGCCTTGTTTGCTTTATTTGATCCAATATATATATATATATATGGTAAATCCATCAAATTCTTAATAGCTAAGATGTGCATGAAATTCAAATTCATATCAATATGCACATATTTAAGTGGTTTTACCCTATGTGTTGTAGTTATGCTAACTACTTCGGACCCAATAAGTTTGGGGACCATATTGTACTTAAAATGTTTTAGGTACATTTGAGAAGCATTGGGTGCTTGGCTTATTCATGAAGGTGGTGGCACTATGAGGAAATTAGAGCCAAGCTTGGACATTTTATTGATCTATGACTTCATACCAATGCTATCTTGGTAACAAGTATTTACTTCATGCATATATATAGAAATGGGGTCAACCTTGTGTAGGTTGCATCATGGCATGAATTTCTTGACTCGTTCCTGTGATACTTGTTTCCTTTCTCAAAGCATCCCAACAATGATCTCTTGTTGCTAGTTGTGATGTCTTTGATGGTTGTGTGTTTGGAGTTCATTAATATACAATAAGATTATATTAAGCCACGTGCTATGCTTTCAAGCAAAGATCTCATTGCTATATTTTATGACTCCCGTTTGGATATCTTATTCTTTCCTTTTGTAAATATTTTATGTGTACATCCTTCTTTGTGGATATCATCTACCTAGAATCTTATACACGTGAGAGAAGTTACATCTCTAGTTGATATCCCTACTCTTTCATGTCCACCATTTCATTCACTTTTTATATCTTTGGTGGCTCCATGGAAGCAGTTGTTGTATGAGTGCATGTCTTACCTCTTTGCATCTTAGTGCACTCATGTTTGGTGAAGATTGTTGTCCTCATGCTTGTCTTGACAAGCCTATTATTTCCTATCTTCATCATGGGTTGTCACAAGCTTTGATTTTTAATTTGCTATTAGTGAGCTTGTGAACCCATTTGCTTGATGTGTGTGTGACCTTCTTAACTTCGTGTGTGTGGGAAGGACATTTCTTGCACCTTGTATCTCATTTACTCAAGACTATGTTGATGCTTAATTCTCATCCTTATACTAGTCTTCTCAAGTGCTTTGATGTGACTCACACACATCATTTTGGTTGTGCCTATTCTTAGGTTGCCTCATTTACATGTTGCTCAACCATATGTTTGTTGCAAATGCTAGGCTTCTTTTCTTATCTATGCCTGCTTGCAATTGCTTTGTGTTCCTATTGATTTTGGGGGAGCGATGATCCTATTTTGTGCACTTGCATCCAAATACAAAAATTCTAAATAGTGCACAAATCATGGGGAGCTTCTCTATTTTCCTTAGAACACTCCTTTGCCCAAATCATAATATTCTTTTATCCTTTTGGCTCGTCGGATCTTTTGATTGCTTGCTTCACTTTGTGTTATGCAAATGAGATCAATTTGTGCCATGTGCTTTGTGCCATGTGCCTTGCTATTATGACTAGGTTTCAGTTGTATAATAATGGATTCACTTGTGTATATCATGTTCTTATCAATTGCGTCTATTTTGTGTATGCAAAGTTTCTTTGTGGATACATATCATGATTATGATTGGCCACTCAGAATTTTTTTTTACATGAGAAAGTTCATATCTTTCCTTGATATCATTTATTCCTTGCCGGCCACTTTGTTTGTTTCCTCTTATTCTTATGGTGGCTTCGGTAAGAGGTTGTGTCGTGAGTGCTTGTATGTTTGGCATATAATCTTGCGCACTCATGTGTTTTGACTGTTTTCCTCTCATGTCTAATGCTTGTTTTCATATCTGGTTGCATTCTATAGATTCTGAGCTCCTCAAATTGTTCATTATTGAATATGTGCATTTGCGTTCACTCACATTTTGTGATATGCACACATTGTTGGGGAACGTAGTAATTTCAAAAAAATTCCTACGCACACACAGGATCATGGTGATGCATAGCAACGAGAGGGGAGAGTGTGTCCACGTACCCTCGTAGACCGAAAGCGGAAGCGTTAGCACAACGCGGTTGATGTAGTTGTACGTCTTCACGATCCGACCGATCCAAGTACCAAACGCACGGCACCTCCGAGTTCAGCACACGTTCAACTCGATGACGTCCCGCGAGCTCCGATCCAGCAAAGCTTCATAGGAGAGTTTCGTCAGCACGATGGCGTGGTGACGGTGATGATGATGCTACCGACGCAGGGCTTCGCCTAAGCACCGCTACGATATGATCGAGGTGGATTATGGTGGAGGGGGGCACCGCACACGGCTAAGAGATCAATGATCAATTGTTGTGTCTATGGGGTGCCCCCTGGCCACTTATATAAAGGAGTGGAGGAGGGGAGAGGGCTGGCCTAGCTATGGCGCGCCCTGGAGGAGTCCTACTCCCACCGGGAGTAGGATTCCCCCCCTTCCAAGTAGTAGGAGTAGGAGAGAAGGAAGGGGAAGAGAGAAGAGAAGGAAGGAGGGGCGTAGCCCCTCCCCCTAGTCCAATTCGGACTAGGCCTTGGGGGGGCGCGCGGCCTGCCTCTCTCTCTCTCCCCTAAAGCCCAATAAGGCCCATATACTTCTTCCCCGTATTCCAGTAACTCCCCGGTACTCCGAAAAATACCCGAACCACTCGGAACTTTTCCGATGTCCGAATATAGTCGTCCAATATATCGATCTTTACGTCTCGACCATTTCGAGATTCCTCGTCATGTCCCCGATCTCATCCGGGACTCCGAACTACCTTCGATACATCAAAACACATAAACTCATAATACAAATCGTCACAGAACTTTAAGCGTGCGGACCCTACGGGTTCGAGAACTATGTAGACATGACCGAGACACGTCTCCGGTCAATAACCAATAGCGGAACCTGGATGCTCATATTGGTTCCTACATATTCTACGAAGATCTTTATCGGTCAAACCGCATAACAACATACGTTGTTCCCTTTGTCATCGGTATGTTACTTGCCCGAGATTCGATCGTCGGTATCTCAATACCTAGCTCAATCTCGTTACCGGCAAGTCTCTTTACTCGTTCCGTAATACATCATCCCGCAACTAACTCATTAGTTACAATGCTTGCAAGGCTTATAGTGATGTGCATTACCGAGTGGGCCCAGAGATACCTCTCCGACAATCGGAGTGACAAATCCTAATCTCGAAATACGCCAACTCAACAAGTACCTTCGAAGACACCTATAGAGCACCTTTATAATCACCCAGTTACGTTGTGACGTTTGGTAGCACACAAAGTGTTCCTCCGGTAAACGGGAGTTGCATAATCTCATAGTCATAGGAACATGTATAAGTCATGAAGAAAGCAATAGCAACGTACTAAACGATCAAGTGCTAAGCTAACGGAATGGGTCAAGTCAATCACATCATTCTCCTAATGATGTGATCCCATTTATCAAATGACAACTCATGTCTATGGTTAGGAAACATAACCATCTTTGATCAACGAGCTAGTCAAGTAGAGGCATACTAGTGACACTCTGTTTGTCTATGTATTCACACATGTATTATGTTTCCGGTTAATACAATTCTAGCATGAATAATAAACATTTATCATGAAATAAGGAAATAAATAATAACTTTATTATTGCCTCTAGGGCATATTTCCTTCACACATCAAGGAGGAACTCATACTATATTGGTCTTCTAGATATTTTGTCTTCCATTTTGGCATTTGTTGCCAATGGGGGAGAAGTTTAGAGGGTTTAAGATAAATATCTTTTGAAGTTCTTGTTGTCATTTATGCATATCCACCCTAGTTATATATGCTTGTTGCATGAATGAATATATAGAGAAATCTCCAACTAGTTTATATCAACCAATATATGCAATGAAATTCAAAGTTCATTCACACATGCATATATTGTGGGGGAGCTTGCTCTATATATTGCGGTCTTACTAACATCAAATGCTTGTGTAGTGTTTTGATGTTAGTACAACCGGTTTTGATAAACATCAAGTTTCTTTGTGATAATTGATGCTATCAAAATCACCGCAAGTATACAATTTATCCTCGAAAAAAATTGCGTGCTTGTGTAAAAATTCATTATATAAACCCTCTTGTTGAGATTGTCATCAATTACCAAAATGGGGGAGATTGAAAGTACATGTAGTCCCCATGTGTGGTTTTGGTAATTGATGACAATCCTTATGGACTAATGTTTGCATTGAGATATACATTTGAAGGTTAGTCCCATTGGAAAATGATTGAAGAATAATGGAAGACAACTCCTTTGAAGCAACAATTACATTGAGATGATCAAAATGAAGTTCATTGGAGTGTCTTAAGGGTTGCCATGCTTAGAGCTATGGTTTGAGCCATAATGGATCAAGATCTTAAAAGGATGATTTGAATGATGAATTCTAGGAGTGGCTCAAAGATATGATCATAATGGACTCATGTGTTGAGTCATGATTGATCAAGTATTCAAGCAAGCTATTCAAGTGAAGAATTCAATATACCCTTCAAGATGTCAAGATTAAACATGGAGTAGAGATATAGGTTGACCAAGATGAAGCTCAAAGATCGAACTCTAAATGGTCAACACACGAGCGCAAATGATGCACCACATAGGATCTTGTGGTATGATAAGAAATTATCAATTGCACTTTGTGTACTAACCCATACTATGTGTTGTCTATGTTTTTGAGGGTTAGGTGATTCTCATGGGCTCGCATCGAGAGAGAGATTTCAAGTGTCTATGAGAGGATGACATCAAGTGTTGGTGATCATGGTTGACAAGGGCAAGTTCAAGATAACCATCCCGAAGGATTACATGCTTGAAGCTTGTGGATGATCACATGATGGACAAGTGAAGATGAATACAAAGCAAAGCTTCCCACACTGTGTATGGGGGAGCGACTTGAAGACTTCACCAATGTCTTGCCTTCATCTTGAGCCAAGAAGAAACATCAACATCAAGCTCAAGTGAACGGTTCGTGTCAAAGGTATTAGTTCCTTTGATGTTAGTGTTGTGGAGTGACGACCACCAAAGAAACATATACACTCAAGAATGGATTCTCGATAGCTATGTAGTGTAGCTCTTTTATGATTCTTGAGTTATAGGGATCCCGCACTATTAAGAGGGGATCAAAGGGGTTCGTGATGGATTTGCTCAAGTCAACATCTTCTATACACAATTCCACCCATATCCTATATACCAAAGAAAATCCAAAGCCAAATAGTTTCCCAAAATATATGATCTAACCTTTGCATAATTTGCACGCTCCATTTTGGTTTATATTGTGTGGTTCTCTATGTTAGGACCTGGAGTTTTTCCATAGCTTCAAAACGAGCCCAAGATCATCAAAATCAGAGTCCGTATGAAAAAGTTGTGCATGTTTTAGTTTTGCGGTTCCTGCTGTTTTTTTATTGGCCGGACGTCCGGTAGCATCCGGAAATCCGGTGGCCATATCCAGCAGCAAACGGGCAGATTTCCGGTACTTACCGGACGTCCGGTCACCGGACGTCCGGAAGGTGTCGGATGTCCGTCAAACCTGTTTCGCAAATATCCTGCTACATTCGTGTGATGGCGTGCTACAGCCGTCGGACTTCCGGTGTTCCACCGGACGTCCGGTGCCTGTTTTGCCACCGGACGTCCGACACTTTCCTGGGCAGAATTCCCCCCAACGGCCAGATTTGTGCCCATACTATAAATACCCCTTCACCACTTCGTGGAGGGGTTGAGCAACACAAATATCCTCACCCACATTTCAGAAAAGCTCCTTCTCCTTCTCCTACCACAAATCTTAGATCCCGGAGAGATTTGTGAGAGTTCTTGAGAGAGATTTCACCCATTGATAGATCCACTCCCTCTCCCTCTCTTGACCAAAGGAATTTGTGATTTGAGCGAGTCTTGAGCATTTCCCCTTTGTTCTTATTACTCTTGGAGGTTGGAGACTCCTAGGCGGTAGGAGTGCTCCGGTGAGGAATCAACTTGTGATTTGTCCCCCGGAAAGTTTGTGAAGGTTTGGAGGCCGCCTCAAGGTCTACCACTAGTGGTTGGGAATCGCCTTCGTGGTGATATCTCAAGGAGAATAGGGTGAGCCTTCGTGGCGTTGGTGTGCCTTCGTGGTAACATCCACCTCTCTAACGGTGACTAGCTTCCCTCCAAGGAAGTGAACATCGGGATACATCATCGTCTCCATGACTTCGGTTATCCCTAACCCTAACTCCTTACTTGTGGTTTATCTTGGTCACTTAACCGTGCATTCACTATTCTTGTTGTCCTCATTATATTGTGTTGGTTACCATATCGTAGAGATTATTTAGGCCAACACTTTATAGTCCGCAATTCATACTTCCTACTATTGTTCTATCTTGTGTTTAGTGTGTATTGCTAGCTTGTAACATTCATTTCCATATCTCGTGATATACATTGAGTAAGTTTGTGTAACTTACTTGTGCTTACTCATATCCTCGTTGTTCTCATCTTGTTTATGCTAAGTTGTTGGTGCACTTAGTGAGCCTAGTATATTTAGGATTTGTGCTTGAAAAGTATCCGCTTAGTTTATTTCCGCATTAGGATATAGCCAAATCCGTAAAAGATTTTAAAACGCCTATTCACCCCCCTCTAGGTGACATCGTGGTCCTTTCAACCTGAAGTAGAAAAACCTCCTGATAATGATAATGAAGTTTCTATCTCTGATGCTGAAACTCAATCTGGTAGTGAACACTCACCTTCTGATAATGAAAAAGATAATGATGAGGTTCATGAAGAAACTCAAACAAATAATAAAGAACCAGACAATGATGTTGAGATAGAACCAACAGTTGATCTTGATAACCCACAACCTAAGAATAAAATATATGATAAAAGAGACTTTGTTGCTAGAAAACATGGAAAGGAAAGAGAACCATGGGTTCAAAAACCTATGCCCTTTCCACCTAAGTCAACTAAAAAGAAAGATGATGAATAATTTGAACGCTTTGCTGAAATGATTAGGCCAGTCTTTTTGCGTACTCGCTTGACTGATATCTTAAAAATGCCTCCTTATGCAAAGTACATGAAAGACATCATCACCAATAAGAGAAAAATACCGGAAGCTAAAATCTCCATTATGCTTGCTAATTATACCTTTAAAGGTGGAGTATCTAAAAAACTTGGAGATCCGGGAATACCAACTATACCTTGCTCCATCAAAAGAAATTATGTGAAAACTGCTTTGTGTGATTTAGGAGCTGGTGTTAGTGTTATGCCTTTCTCTTTATAAAAGACTTGACTTGAAAAAACTCACACCTACTGAAATATCTTTGCAAATGGCTGACAAATCAACTGCCATACCTATCGGTATTTGTGAGGATGTGCCCGTTGTTGTTGCTAATGTTACTATTTTGACTGACTTTGTTATACTTGAGATGCCCGAGGACGACAACATGTCGATTATCCTTGGTAGACCCTTTTTGAATACTGCAGGGGCTGTTATTGATTGCAATAAAAGCAAGGTCACTTTTCATATCAATGGTAATGAGCATACGGTGCACTTTCCGAAGAAACAATTCCAAGTGAATGGTATTAATGTTATTGAAAAATCTCCGACAATCACTATTAGAAGTTTTCAACTACCTCTACCTACTGTCAAAAAGAAATATTTAACGCTTATTGTTGGGGAAATTCATATCCCCGTTGAGGTAACTTAGTGACTTACGAAAGTTCTTCGGTTTCATGCTAATCGAAAGTGATTGTTAATAAGACTTGATCAACCTTATTAATGGATCATTTTTGAGAGGTATGAAGTTGATGAATTTAGTGAGCACTACCTTCTGTCCCTACATTTAGTTTTCTGTTTTTTATTAGTTAAATTAAATAAAATGCCATGTTTTGTCTGTTTTCTGAGTTTTCCGTGCAATAAAAAAAGACCCAAAAATAAAAAGTTCTCAGAATGCTCTGAAAATTTAATACAATTTTTTTCTGAATATTTAAGAATTTTTGGTGCAAATAATATCAGAGGGAGGTGCACCTGGTGGGTTGTGGCCCCCACGTGGGCCCCCTCACTTATCTCTTCATCCCACATCATCACCTACCTCCAGAAAAAATTCACCATTGCTCTTGCTCTCGTGTTCTTGCTCTCAAACCCGCGGATTTCGATCTCTTTGCTCGAAGCTCCGTTTCCGAAACTGTTTCAGGGGATTGTTGCTTGGTATGTGACTCCTTCGTTAGTCCAATTAGTTTTTGCTTTAGTGGTTTATATTTTGAATAATTATCTACTCTTGGTGCTGCTGTAGATGTGCTTGCATGTTGAATTCTTAGAGTTTTAAGTAGTTTGAATGCTTGCTATGGCCTCTATGCTTCCCTATGAGTAGTTGTTACCAATCTTGTAAAGTTTTGTTAAGAAAATTTTATGGACTAAAAATTTCAGAATTTTTGTTCATAGGAAAAACATGAGTATCTTTAGGAAGTTTGCTTCCAAGAAGAATTCCAAGGGGGTGATTGGAGAGTCATCTGACAGTGATCTCCGCACCCGGAGGTTGGCAGAGCTACGGCCGTGCGAATGGCCGCATACCTCGTTCATGGAAGGGGCTGGAATCCTCCAAGAGTTTGCACAATATGCTGCTAATGCCGGCCTCACTGACTTCATCACAGCTGAATGTGAACAGTATCATCTCCTCACAAATTCCTTTGTGCAAAGTTTTAATTTCCTTCCTAGGAATAATCCCCCTGAAGTGCAGTTTAATTTATACGCTGAACCCCATCAGATACCGCTTACCGAATTCTGTGAAATTTGCTTGCTTCCTTCTGATGGTGGGTTAGTAGAGCCTAGGCCTGCAGAGTTTGAAGGTTTTTATCGTACTCTGTCTGTAGGGGATGAGAGAGGAGTGTCGAGTGTCACCGCCACTAGCTTGCAATTTCCTGCTGTTCATTATTTTGCTCTTTTCATTACAAAGTGCTTGTTTGCTAGAGAGAAGGTGGGTGCACTCAGTGCCCCAGACCTTGCCGTTTTACGTCGTGCACTGGAAGGCGACAACACTTATAGCTTGGGAGCTATTGTGGCACGCCGCCTCCACATTAATAAATCCAAGGGTAAAATACATGGTGGTATCTACGCTACTCGCCTGGCAGCTCGCTTTAATATTCAGATACGCCAGCATGATTATCCTTTGCCCAAAGTCTACTTAGACCGCGCGGCCATGGAACACCACCAGTTTATTGCTGTTGACTACCCTGATATTCCTATTCCTTATAACTTATTTTTTAGTGAGAAAACTCATGATATTATTCCGCTGCCTGCACTTGCTTTGTTTGATCCTTTTGCCAGGCATGGATACATGATTATGCCTGAGGACATCATCGCTTACCGGAACAACCAGGCTGCAACACAGGAGGAGCCCTAGCAGTGGGATCCGCAGGTGCCCGCACCTCAGCACTTCAACATAGGACCTCATGGTTTCTACGACTGGTGATTACCAAGGTAGGCCAAAAGCCTAAGCTTGGGGAGTACGTATTTCCACCGACATTACATTCATGTTCACACATTTCATTCGTCGGTGTCCACACTTTTTCATTGTATTATCCATGCTTAATTTATTTTCTCGCTTTCTTCTTGTGTGTTTGAAAGACTTTGAGAAAATCCAAAAAAATATTTCTCACTTCTTTTTGATTTTTCTTCCTAGTTTAAATTCTTGTAGCACTAAAAAAAACCCAAAAAGATTTCCTTTTGCTTGTTGGGAGCTTTCCCGTGTAAATAGTTTTCTCATTTTTGTTTTTCCCCTTTTATTTGCTTTCCTTCAGAAAACCCTAAACTCCAAAAATATTTCAGTGTGTTTCTCTGAACTTCTTTTCTTTTATTGAGTCGTACCGAGGAGAAGACCACGATGAAAATGTTGAGTGGCTCTCATATGCATAATTGTTAATCTAACAAAGAGCCCAATTTACCTTGTCTTGTCCTTTTGAATAAAATGTTTGCAGATTCCAGCTTAGTCCACGGCACTCTTGCACTATTATTATTTTCAAATGGTTCGGTCGTGCAAGTGAAAGGCAATAATGATGATATTTGATGAACTGGCCGTGGCAGAGAGAAATGGGTATGAACTCGACTTGTTCTGTTTTTGTAAATATGTTTAACCTAGTATCCATGATTCAGCGTATTATGATCAAACATGTTTGCAATGACAATTAGAAATTATAGTTTCTCATGCCATGCATAAGTAGCTAGGAGTGGATAATGACTTATCTTGGATGTCAACATTGCGTTAAAATGATTGTGATGTAGTATGATGATATGGTATCCTCCTCTGAATGTTCGAGTGGCTTGACTTGGCACATGTTCATGCTTGTAGTTGAATCAAAACCAACATAGCCTCTATGATATTTATGTTCATGGTGTTCATATCCTACTCATGCTAGTATCCAATGTTACTTATGCATAATGCATGTTCATGACCGTTGTTGCTCTCTAGCTGGCCGCTTCTCAACCTATTTGCTAGCCTTCACCTGTACTAAGTGGGAATTCTGCTTGTACATCAAAAACCTTGAACCCAAGTTATTCCAGATGAGTCCACCATACCTACCTATATGCGGTATTACCCTGCCGTCCTAAGTAAATTTGCATGTGCCACCTCTAAAAAAAACTTCAAATAAATATCCTTTTTGTGTTCCTGGATTGTTCATAGAGCGACAGGAGGTAGTTGGTATCTTCCATGCTAAGCGGGTTATTCTCATGATGAGTGTTTATTCGCTCGTCCTTGCACGAGAGGGGCGGTAATAGGGATTCCCAGTCCCGAACTCAAAATGCAAATAATTAAACAAAACTCCCCCGGGACTGTTGTTGGTATGGACGGCACCCGTTGTTTCGGACAAGCCGTGGAGTGTGAATGTTGGTGGATGGGGAGTAAACCTTTACTTTTATCACTTGGGAACCGCCACTAATGTGTTTAGCATGGAAGATATTGATAACTGATGGTCGCGAAGTAAACAAGAAGGGTGCATCTCTCAAAATTTCATTTACCTCTGTTTTAAAACTTGAGCTCTGGCACCTCTGCAAATCACTGCTTCCCTCTGCGAAGGGACTATCTATTTACTTTAATGTTGTGTCATCACCTTCTCAAATAAGCGCCAGAACCTGAGAGCACTGCTGTCATGCTGATGCATTGTGTATAGCTAATGTTGGGTGCATCATGACTGGATCTTTTCTACCATGAATTACAATGTTTAGTCGCTGCTGGGACTTTGGAGGTGCTCTGCATTTATGTTTTGCGGTCTCAGAAAGGGCTAGCGAGATACCACTATTGTCATATTATATCATGGTTGTTTTAATAACGTGTTGTTGTTCGAGATATCTTATTATTGCTCGCTAGCTGATTATGTCATTGTTATGAGTTAATATAATTTTTAAGAGTTATTGTCAACATGGTTAGTTATAATCTTTGCTGAAAACCTGGGTGCTACTTAAGCTTATTTATGCAAACAAGAGCAAAAGAGTTCGTAAAAGTTTTTCTTTTTCACTTTCAGTTTATCAACTGAATTGCTTGAGGACAAGCAAAGGTTTAAGCTTGGGGGAGTTGATACGTCTCCATCGTATCTACTTTTCCTAATGCTTTTCCTCTTGTTTTGGACTCTAATTTGCATGATTTGAATGAAACTAACCCGGACTGACGCTATTTTCAACAGAACTACCATGGTGTTGTTTTTGTGCGGAAATAAAAGTTCTCGGAATAGAACGAAACTTTGCGAGGAATTTTTATACAATAAAAGAAAAATACTGGAGCGAAGAACCACCGGTGGGGGGCACCTAGGTGGGCACAACCCACCAGGGCGCGCCACCCCCTCCAGGCGCGCCTAGGTGGATTGTCCCCACCTGGTGGCCCCGCAGACCCTGAAACCGACGCTAGAAAATCACATTTTTTCAGAAAAAAATCAGGGAGAAAGAATTATCGCGTTCCGTGAGACGGAGCCGCCGCCACCTCCTGTTCTTCATCGGGAGGCCAGATCTGGAGTCCGTTTGGGGCTCCGGAGAGGGGGATCTTCGGTATTCATCATCACCAACCCTTCTCCATCGCCAATTCAATGATGCTCCCCACCGGGAGTGAGTAATTCCTTCGTAGGCTCGCTGGTCGGTGAGGAGTTGGATGAGATTCATCATGTAATCGAGTTAGTTTTGTTAGGGCTTGATCCCTAGTATCCATTATGTTCCGAGATTGATGTTGCTATGACTTTGCCATGCTTAATGCTTGTCACTTTGGACCTGGGTGCCATGATTTTAGATCTGAACCGTTTATGTTATCACCATTATATCCATGTTCTAGATCCGATCTTGCAAGTTATAGTCACCTACTACGTGTTATGATCCGGCAACCTTGGAGTGACAATAGTCGGGACCACTCCCGATGATGACCGTAGTTTGAGGAGTTCATGTATTCACCGTGTGTTAATGCTTTGTTCCGATTCTCTATTAAAAGGAGGCCTTAATATCCCTTAGTTTCCAATATGGACCCCGCTGCCACGGGAGGGTAGGACAAAAGATGTCATGCAAGTTCTTTCCATAAGCACGTATGACTATTTACGGAATACATGCCTACATTATATTTATGAACTGGAGCTAGTGCCGTATCGCCCTAGGTTATGACTGTCACATGATGAATATCATCCAACAAATTACCGATCCAATGCCTACGATTTTCCTACATATTGATCTTGCTAAGTTACTACTGCTGCTGTTACTATTGCACTTGCTACGAAACTACTGCTATCACTGTTACCATTATTGTTGCTGCTGCTACTATTATCAAAACTATCATACTACTTTGCTACTGATCACTGTGCCGCAGATAATTAATCTCCAGGTGTGATTGAATTGACATGAAGTGCTGTATGTACTTGTGCAAGGTCTTGCCCAGCTGTTGCTTCACGCGCCGCAGGTCGCCCACCGCAGGAGCGTGATCACGGGTGCCTTGGAAGTTGGCGATGAAACGCTCGCGAAGCTCGTCCCAAGAGGAGATTGACCCCTCCGGGAGGTGCAGGAGCCAGCAACGCGCGCCGTCCTTGAGAGCCATGGGGAACCAGTTCATCATGACCTTCTCGTCGCTGTTGGCCGCCTCGATGCTCAACGAGTAGAGCTGGAGGAACTCCGCGGGGTCGAGGGTGCCGTCGTAGCGTGGAGGTAGATCTGGCTTGAACTTGCCGGGCCATACGACGCGGCACAGCTCTAGAGTGAAGGCGAGGCAGCCTGCTGCACTCATGGGAGCAGCCCGCGTGGGCAGAGCTCGGTCTTGACGCCCACGCGCCGCACCATCAAGCGGCGCGCGGTCTTGATGCTGGCGCGGCGGCGCTGGGAGCGCGCGCGCCACCTTGTGGTCGCTGCACCACCTGGCAGCTTGCTTCATCACGCGCCAGTGCTCTGTGCGGCGGGTCGCGCGGTTGCGCATCGCGCCTGGGCTCGTGGTCGGCACCATGCAGAGGAGGAGGAGGAGGTGCACCATGCGCTACGTCGCCCGCCTGGGACGGCGGGGGACGGAAGGAGCGGGACGGTGCAGGAACTTCGCCTGCGGCATTGACGAGCTCGACGATGCGCCCGAGCCAGTCGTCGTAGCGGTCGTTGGTGGGGTGGTAGCGCAGCAGCTCACGCGCCATGAGCAGTGCAGCCTGCGTGTTCGCTGGCCCGTGGCGAGCGTGGGAGGACGACGCCGTGGCGGTGCGACCATCGCGCCACACGGAGGGCGGCAGCGACGAATCCTGCTGCTCACGAGCAGCAGGGTCAGTGGCAGCATTGGTCGCGGGAGAGGTAGAGCGGGTCGGAGCACCATTGCCCACGGGTGCCGTCCAGGCTACGTGAGTAGCCCGGCGCTGAGCGCGGATCCGGCGTGCGTCGGCCATGGGAGCGACGAAGCGGAGACGAAACGGAGGTGGAAGAAGGACTTCGACAAGCCCCTACCTGGCGCGCCAAATGTCGGATTCAGGGCTCCGCTGACCCAAGAAGGTTCGAACTCTGGGGCGTGTGCGAAGATCTCAACCTCTCAAGTCTCTAGCTCACCGCCCTACAGCCTAGCCTCGATGGATTCGCGTGAACAGGGAAGAAGATGGACATGGCAATTTACCCAGGTTCGGGCCACCTTGCGGTGTAAAACCCTACTCCTGCTTTTTGGTGGATTGGCCTCACGAGGAGGTTTGAGGATGAACTAGTACAGTGGTTGAGCTACCTCACGAGGGCTCGGGGAGTGAGAATCAGTCGACCCCTTCCTACGGTGGAGACTTGGCTATACTTATAGTGGCCTGGTCCTCTTCCCCAAAACTTAGGTGGGAAGGGTTTCCACAACGGCCAATTTGAAAGGGGACAGGAGGTACATCTAGTCCTGACAAAAGGTGGTCTTCTCCTGCAAAGCTTCAGGTCGTGACGCTGTGGTGTGCTCGGTGATGACATCCGTCCTGCCGAGCCGGTGGTCTTGGTCTCGTTGCACCGAAAAGGAAACCTTTGGAGGATTCCTTGGGAACCCACGTCTGTCCTTGCTCCCTTAGCACCGAAAGGGAAACTGTCTCCTCTGCGCCCGCTGGCGCCCGCCTGGCCTTGGTCGTCATGGCTCACGTCACCGCAGCCTCGCGAGGCTGGGCCCTTGCATAGGAATCTCCGCTCCTCGGGAGGCAACCTAGGGAGGCCGCTCCCTCTGGAGGTCTTGATGTCGCCCGCCTCGCGAGGCCAGGGCCCTCGCAAGGGTCTTGTTTTGAAGGTCTTGCCGCTGGGCCGTACCAGGCCATCGAGGGGCCATGCCGTGGGCCGCAGGCAGGCAGATCTGGGTACCCTGGTTCCCAGAACACCGACAGAAGCCCCTCTGAGATTGGATCCATCTCACTATTTCTCTTCTGTTTCGCGACCCTGTTTTCTGGCCTTTCACCGTTTCTTAAATATCCGGAGATCCGTAACTCCGATTGGGCTGAAATTTTAACACGGTTTTTATCCGGATATAAGCTTCCTTGTGGCCGAAGGACACCTCCAACCGACTTTCGGGGTGGCCACAAGCCTGCCAGGCACGCCCTGGTTAGGGGGCCGCGCCCCTAGGGCTTGTGGGCCCCTCGGGCATTGTCTCGCGTTGATTCCACTTCCCAAAAATCACATATATTCCAAAATAATTCTTCGTAAATTTTTATCACGTTTGGACTTCGTTTGATATGGATATTCTGTGAAACAAAAAATATGCAACAAATAGGAACTGGCATTGGGCACTGAATCAATATGTTAGTCCCAAAAATAATATAAAATGTTGCCAAAAGTATATGAAAGTTGTAGAATATTGGCATGAAACAATAAAAAATTATAGATATGATGGAGGCGTATCAGTCGGCTCGAGTGTTGAAGAGTTGTTGTCTCCACCGAGCAAGATCTTCAGCAACCATGAGTAATTGTGGTTTGCGAAGGAAGTCTGTCGAAGGTTTGAAGATCATCGATAAGTATCTACCCCGAGTGAAATCAACTAGAGTCTGATCAGCTCCTAGTTGAAGGAAATAGGATGGAGAGAGGTTTGCTCCTGTGTTCAACCACAAGCCCTCCAACCAGACTGGTAGGGCATATTTCTCCCTTAGTGGTTTTGGTGATTGATGATAATACCTTTGCGGACTAATCGTGTGCATTGAGTGTTTCAGATATTCCATCATAAGGCACAAGACGAATACTGCCCCTCGAAGCCTATTACAGAAGATGGTTTATTTTCCTGCGTTTCTTTTCGGTGGATTTGAGTCGTAGGATAGACCGTACTATCAAGAGGGGGTCCGCTTTGGAGAGGTTTGGGTGGAATCATCACGTACACAATCGTATTGCACCCTTGTCATCTTTCCGCTTCTTTGGAGTTGTCCCTCTATTTTGCTAAAGAGGTTGTGGAGAACTGCCAGCGGTAGTACCGCGGGCGGTAGCGGTAGTACTGCTGCTAGTTCCGCTTGTACTACCGCCCTCCGCTCTGGTCTCGACTTTTCGTGTCAGGTTCTACCGTAGTACCTCTGGGTCACTTTCCTGGAACCTCGTTAGACCCAGCAGGATGAGCGGAAGTGGGAGCGGCAATAGAGGTGGTAGTACCGCCTGTTGGCGGTAGTACCGCCCCTACCACCGCTGCCACTACCGCTCGGTGCTCTATTCTCCCCTCAGGCCTCTTTTTCCTTAGCGGCTATAGGAAATGGTAGTTCTGACTGCAAGCGGTAGTACCTCCCCCTTGGGCGGTAGTACCGCTGTGGTCGTTTTACCAAAGCTCCTTCACCTTCACCCTGTAACATTGCAACCCCAGCGGTAGTACCGTTGGGGAGAGTGGTAGTACCGCTCCGGTGGCACTTCTGGCTCCTGGCCTTGTGCCATTGCACTTACTACCGGTGTCTACCGCTTGAGCGGTAGTACTGCTCCTGGAGCGGTAGTACCGCTTGTGTGCGGGCTGAGGAGTGCATAACGGTTGGATTTGTTCCCCACTATAAAAGGGGGTCTTCTTCCTCAAGAAGACTCACCTCTTCCTCCGCCAAGCTCCATTGTTGCTTGAAAGCTCATTTTCGCCCGATCTCTCTCCCTAGCCAATCAAACTTGTTGATTTTCTAGGGATTGATTAAGAAGGCCCCGATCTACACTTCCACCAAGAGAAATTTGATTCCCCCAGTAATCCCTTGCGGATCTTGTTACTCTTGGGTGTTTGAGCACCCTAGATGGTTGAGGTCACCTCGGAACCATATTCCATTGTGGTGAACCTTCGTGGTGTTGTTGGATGCCTCCAATTCGGTTGTGGAGAGAGCCCCAACCTTGTTTGTAAAGGTCCGGTCGCCGCCTTCAAGGGCACCACTAGTGGAATCACGGCATCTCGCATTGTGTGAGGGTGTGAGGACAATACGGTGGCCCTAGTGGCTTCTTGAGGAGCATTGTGCCTCCACACCGCTCCAACGGAGATGTACTTCCTCTCAAAGGGAAGGAACTTCGGTAACACATCCTCGTCTCCACCGTCTCCACTTGTGGTTATCTCTCACCTTTACTTTGTGCTTGCTTTACTTGTGTTGTATCCTTTGCTTGCTTGTGTTGCTTGTGTTGCTAGCATCATATAGGTTGCTCACCTAGTTGCATATCTAGACAACCTATTTGTTTCTAACCCTAATTTGTTAAGAAAAGCTAAAAATTGGTAGTTGCCTATTCACCCCCCCCCTCTAGTCAACCATATCGACCCTTTCAATTGGCATCAGAGCCAGGTTTCTTTATTATGGGTTTCACCACCCGAAGAGTATGGTTGACAACAGTGGTAGTGGGGATGATGTGCCCGAGGCCGTGGAGTTGACTTAGATCACCCGAGATGACTTAAATGAAGCTATGGCTTCACTTAAGACGTCTATGACGACCGAGGTCAAGTCCATGCTCAAGGAATTACTTGAGGGGTTGAAAACTCCTCCTGATCCGTTACTTGTGATTAATCCCACCGCATCGGAGTCGGAGGCCAATTCCGGCAAGGAAGCGGCTAAAGGTACTCATACCTCCTCCCCTCAAAACAAGACTGGGACGGGAACCTTTGCATCGGTTCCTCCTCCCCCGGTCTATGGAGGACCGGTCCCTACACCGCATATTAACCACCTTGGTCCTCCTCCTAAGCTTGTAAAGGGTAATTTTGCTAATTGGTTTTTTTTTGCATCAAGTCTCATTTGAATCACAGCTCAACAAATCTTTGGAGAATCATCGAGCAAGGCTTCTACCCACATGATCCAAACAATTTCACCCTAAGAGAAGAGGCGGACAATCAATACTATCACTCCACTTTGTTCATCCTTCAAGTCGCGGTTCCTCCTGAAGATCTATCTCACTTGCGCCCCTTCACTCGTGCAAAGGATTGTTGGGAACACATCATATCTTTGTACAAGGGGAGCTCAAGCATCCAACCGTCCAACTTTGAAGTGGTCCTTGATGAGGCCGATGAATTTGTGATGCTAGATGATGAGGATCCTCGTGATCTCTACCGGAGGATGACAACTCTTGTGGTTACTCTCCAAGATCATGGGAGCAAGGATACAGATGACAATTGGATCAAGCGCAAGTTTCTCAAGGCCATCATGCCTTTCAACAAGGCCATGTCCTCCGTGATTCATCAAAGGCCGGATTTCCACACCTTGTCTTCAAGTGAAGTGTTGGATGAGTTCATTGCCATGAACATCATGAACAAGACCGTCGACAATGCTCTATCTCGTGTCTGGTCAAAGAAAGCCTCTTCCAACCTTGCATTGAAGGCCAAGGCCATTCCGGAAGAAGAAGAGGAGGAAGAAGAAGAGAGTTGCCCCGAAGACACCAAATATGCTTACCACGAGCACATGGCTCTTGCGTCAAGGTAATTTTGGGGCAACAAGAGAAACTCAAGGCCCAACTTCTCCAAGAACAACTCAAGTGGGTCAAAGAACAAGCAACGAGTGAGGACGTGCTACAATTGCAGCAATGTGAGTCACTTTGTGGTGGATTGTCCTTACGAGAAGAGTGAAGACAACGGTGGCAAACTCATTCGCAAAGACAAAGCCAAGTCCTTCCCAAACAAGAACAACTTCACCAAGAAGATACCTCCAAAGGGCTTGGTGGCACATGAAGAGTACACCTCCGATGATGATGATGAAGATACAAGTGGTGAAGGAATGACAACGGCAACCTTGGCCATTGCCACCTCTTCCCCTTCCAAGGTGTCTCTCTTTGGCGCCCCCAACGAGAACCTCATTGCCAAGTGTCTCATGGCCAAAGGTATCAATAAGGTAACCTCCAACCTCAAAACCACCATCACTACTACTCCTTCCTTGTTAGATTGTGTAGATGATAGTGAGGTGGTGAATGTTGATGAGAATGAGTTTAACAAATTCTTGAGTAAGCTCAAGGGTGAAACCAAGAAGCACTTTTTTGCTCTCTTGGAACAACTTGGTGAGGCCAATGATATCATTGAGTCTCATGAGGATACTATCTCCAAGTTGGAGGGGCATAGTCGTGACTATGCCGATGAGATTGTGGATCTTTCCATTGCTCTTGAGGAAGATCGAGGTCTTCGTTTGACTCTTGAGGAGTCACACAACGTTGATCACGCTAAATTGCAAAAAGATCTTGATCATGCTATTGTTCTTACTCGTGTGCTTAAATCCGAGAAAGTTGCACTTGGGGTTGGCCATGATAGACTCAAGGAAGAGTTTGACACACTTGACAAGGCTCACAAGGTCTTGAAGGGTGTTCATGCCTCTCTCAAGGATGTAACACCCCTATGTAATAAAGCACTGTCACTCTGAGTTAATCATGCCAAGTCATCTTCATTTGCTATGCTTGATCATTTTGGCTAAACACTTCAATCCAAAATTCCTCCTTGAAAACAATTCAAATTTAAGGTGCAAAATGAAGTTGCTCAAATATTGCTGTAAAAATGTTCATCAACTTGCAAATTTTCTAAAACAATTATATGTTAAGGAATACAACATCACTCATGAACAAAGTTGAGCATTATCAACTACAACAGTACCATTTCAGCATTTTTAAATGCTATTCCATTTTTGGAAAAATTCAAATGAGTTCCAAAGATTCCCAAACTTTTTGTGGCACTGCCTAAAAACACCAGGGAATTTATTGGGACATCTCCCATATTTTTCCTAAGTGAATTAGTTGCTCAAAGAATTTCTTTTCTCTCTCTCTGCTACTTAATAAAAAGAAAAACAAGAAAACAGAAAAAGAAAAAAAGGCCAGAGGGACTTACCTGTTCAGGCCCAGAGCCGGTCCAGCCCACCCCCACCTACCTTCTCCCTTTGTGTTGTCGTCCCTGTGGCCGCCGCGCGCGCTCCGGTCAAACGTCGACACGGCGACGCCGCGGCCACGCGAGGGGATAAGCTTCTTCCCCGTCCATCTCTCCTGGTCTCTCTCCTCCACTCGCCTCACTCTCCCCTTCCCTCTCACTCGTCCTCCTCGCTCGATCCCCCTCCTCTCCAGGAGATACCGGCGCAGCCATCGCCGGACCACCGTCGTGCATGTGCCCGCCGAGCTCCTCACACCGTCAGCTGATGTCCGGGAGGAGCGCCATCATCATCCACGTCGTTTGCGCCTTTCAGTTCAAGCCGGGGTGCCCTCCATCGCCCGCATCGAGCCGTCCCCTTCCTCTCATCTCCGGCACTGCTCCGGTGACCCCGAGTCCTCTGCTGCTGCAAAGCCGCCATGGGCCAACTTGCACCGCTCGGTGAGCCTCTCCCCTCTCCCCTGACCTCCTTCGGTTGCGTGCTTGTGCACTAGAATGGCGGCACCGCAGAGACCCTAACGCCGCCGCCGCCATTGCCGGTGATCTCCTCGCTCCCGTGCCATTTTGCTCAAATGTGTGGCTCCGGTGAGTTTCCGGGGTCCCGTAGAGCTCGCCCGCGTAGGTAGTCCGCTCGAGCGCGCCGTGTAGCTGTGTTTTCGGAGAAGCCTGAATTCCGGCGAAGCTTGTCACTGCCGTAGAGCTCATCTCCGATCACTTCCGTCCCTGCCGTAGCTCCCGTTCGACGCGGCGTCTCCCACTCGTTCGAACGAGCCCGAGAACGTGCGATTTGACGCACCATAGGAGAAACCCGAAGCCACCGGACTTGCACCACCGTGTTTGGGGCTCGCTGGAGCTGCTCGGTGCCGGCGTCCGACGTGGCAAGGCGTGGGGCCCACCTTGAGACACTGCCAGTGGGCCCCCATCGTCTGTTTTGACTTTGGTCTACATGGGGCACTGTTCCCCTAAGGCGCTGACATGTGGGCCCAGCCGGCTAATTAAATTAACTAAATGGTTTTTAATTAAAACTTAATTAGATTAGTTAAAACACCCACTAACAGGCTGGGCCCACCAACTAATTAACCTAGATTAGTTTAATTTGTCCCTGTTAAACCCACTGTCTATGACAGGTGGGTCCCGTAGGTCAGGTTTGACCTAGACCTGGCGGTTTGACTTGCTGACATCACGGTGACGTCAGGCTGACATAAATAGCATTTTCTGTTATTTCTTTATTGATTTAAATTTCAGAATATTGCTAAAATCTTTAGAAAATCATATAAAATAAACCGTAACTCCGATCGAAAAACTTTCTACATGAAAGTTGATCAGAAAGACGAGACAAATCCAACCGTGCCATCTGTTTCCCTGACGGGACCCTCTATGGAGGTGAACTCGCAACTCTGTGGTCGTTTCCGTTAGTTGAATAGTGCATATACACCGGTTAATAAATCCAACTTAAATCCTAAAATAACTAATATGACCTAGACATGCCTTTAGGCAACTCTGCACTGCATGTTAGCCTAGCAAGCTCTATGTTACTTTGTCTACCTTATATTTATCTGTTTTCTCCCCTCTTCTCTCTTGATAGAGCCCGGTACTGACGTAGCCTCCGAGATCGATGCAGCTCCGGTGATTGGCTACATTATCGACGATTCTGCCTTTGCCGCCGAGCAACCAGGCATGCCCCCCCTTTGATTATCCCGATATCTCCCATTCTATTTTCTCGTGCTTGCATTAGATTTTGCTAATGTGTTACTGTTATCCTATTTCTGCTGCATAGCCTGTTTAATGTAACCTGCTATTGATACCTTCCCGTTCATCCTAAACTGTTTAGAATAGACTGGGTAGAGCCCCATCAGTGACCCCACTTATCCCGACTACCCCGCTGGAGTACCAGCAGACCCGATCAACGGCATCGAAGACCAGGACCCGGCATCGCACCTCACTTCCTCCTTAGTTGCTCGACACTACTGGGTTACTATCGAGTGCTGAGGGTGATACCTCGTCAGCACTTCTGATGATAACCTTGTAGGTTAGATAATCGGTCGTGGTCAGCGAGGGCGATTCCTCCTACACCACCCCCGATAACGACAAAGTCGTGCAACACCTCAAGTGTGGACCTCGAGGGTGATGCCTCCTACGTCCACCTTGGTATTACATCAGGTGGGGTCCAACGAGGGTGATGCCTCGGATTCCCCTTGATATGGTAGCCACACAGATGCCTTACATAACTGATGATACAGTTACTTGGAAAGGCGGGTCGACCCTGAGGGGTACCCGCGAATAATGGTAGTTACCCGTGAGTTATTTTACGAGGCGCGGCCGGGCATTCTTAGCCCTTGCAGCAAGTCCTCGAGACGGGGCGACGGGGTCACATCGATCGTGAGTCTCTGCTCGTTACCGCAAGCCCCTAATCCACTAACGATTTGGATATCTGAGCTGTAGGTAGGGTTGCGGTGTATCGTTGGCCGAGGCCGGGCATGACCCAGGAAAGTGTGTCCGGCCGGAGTTAAGCGAGCATGGTGGGTAAGTTGGTGCACCCCTGCAGGGAAGAAAACATCTATCGATAGCCGGTCCTACGGTAAGGGACACTCGGAGTTGTATCCCGATCGGTACAACTAGAACTTGAGATGATACCTGGATATGTGGCTCCGGGATCGCTTTCTTACAGGGAGTCGAGGAAGGATCTCTGGGCGAGACTGTTACTTGATACTACTACTACTTTACATCATGCTATACTGTACTCTTCTAATGCTGCAAGATCGTTGAAGATGTTTGAAGTTGCTGAAGCTGCTAGTCTTCGATAGGACTAGGCTTTCTCTCTATTCTGGCATTTCTGCAGCCCAGTCCACATATACAGCCTTCTTTTGATAATGTGCATATGTAGTGTAGATCCTTGCTTGCTGAGTACTTCGGAGTACTCACGGTTGCTTTGCTTTCTTGTTCTCCCCATATCAGTTTGTCATGACCAGATGACGGAGCCCCTGAGACAGCTGCCCCGCCAACGACTACTACTACCACCTCGATGGTGGTTACTTCTATGAGCTGGCCGACGACCAGGAGTAAGATTGGAGGGTCCCAGGCAGGAGGCCTACGCCTTTCGATCGTAGTGTTTTATTTTTGCCCCGCCTTTCTAAAGGCCTTTTTGTTTCTCTTTTATATCTGTACTCAGATATCTGATGCTTCCGCTGACGCTTGTATGCAAGCTTATGTATTCGATCCCTCGAGGCCCCTGGCTTGTAATATAAAGCTTGTATGACTTTATTTATGTTTTAGAGTTGTGTTGTGATATCTTCAAGTGAGTCCTTAGGCTTGATCGTGTGCATTTGCGTGTATGATTAGTGCATGATTAGGCCGGGGCGTCACAGGTTGGTATCAAAGACGACTACCTCTAGGAAACCCCCTTTCCAACTCCTTGGCCGAAGTTGAGTCTAGTGGTCCAAAAACTGTTTTACTAACTTGGCTGTGTGGCTTACGGGCCCACATGTCGCCCACTAGGTGGTATTAGGATCTTTTACTCCTCGACCCTTACTCTGGGACTCTGCTCTCTCTTCTATTTGGGTTAAAATTTTACTAACTCCAACATTAGGTTTGATCACATCCACCCGGAGATCTGAAATTATTCCCCCTTGCTTCAAGAATTGTGGCCAGGTTCTGCTTACAGGATCCTTTTATCGAGGGCACCCTGTGTTGTCACCTGCAGATTCCTCGCTCCACAGTTTTCTCCGACGTTGATGTAGCCTTTGCTATGTCTCATTGTGTACTTCCTTACCGCGTGCCTGCGCGCCGCCTAGTTGTCTAGACTTCCCTTTTTAGCTGTCGTAATGCCGGATGGTAACCGAGGCTATGTGTGGATTAGAATGTCTGGTGCGAATATGATGAAGTATCTATTGCACTTCCTTCTGTTTTGTGTGTTACTTCATGAATCATTCCATACACCTGCAGTTCTTCTTGCTAAACTGCCCCTGCTGATTTGGCAGGATGGCTAACGATCCTCCACCTCCACCCTATATTGCCGCAATGATGCAGCAGTTTGAATTGAACCGTCAGCTCAACGAGAGTATGGTAAAACATTTGGAACACAACGAGGCTCGTCAGGAGCCTGGACCGATCTCGCTGCCAGAATTTGTTCGCCTCAACCCGTCTGTTTTTCGCAACTCCACCAATCCTATGGATGCTGATGATTGGCTTCGTGATATCCTGTTTGAGATGGAGTCAGCTAATGTGGCACCTGACAGTTACGTCACTTTTGCGACATTTCACTTGAAGGGTCCCGCTGCTCAATGGTGGGAAAACCACAAGAGTTTGTTGCCTGCTGTCACTGTAACCACTTGGCAGGAATTTCAGTCAGCCTTTCGTGCACGGTACATTCCTCAAGGTCTGATCAAATAGAAGAAGCAAGAGTTTCGCAAACTTTCACAGGGCACAATGACTGTGGATGAATATCAGAGGAAATTTCTCGAATTATCCCGCTATGCTAAAGATGATGTCGACACTGACGCTCGCAAGCAGGAGAAATTCCGTGAAGGACTGCGTTCCGATATACAGCTCGCACTTCTTGTCCTTGATTGTGAGGACTTTGCGACGCTTGTCAGCCAAGCCTACCGAGTTGAAACTGGTCTGGCTAAATACCAGGAGTCGCTCAAACGCACTCGTGATGCTGGCTCATCCTCAGGTCAGCCTGTTCAGAAACATCGAGTCTGGATCCCGCACAATGTTCATCACCGACCTGCTCCAACACCAAGGCCGTCTTATGTTGCACCTCGTCTGCCTCCGCCACCGAGACAACCAACGACTCAGGGTGGACATTTCAATGCTTTGATTCCTCCTCATAATGATGGTTTGTGCTGCAACTGTGGACAACCAGGACACCGTGCTTTCAACTGTCGTCAAGGTCAGCCACATAATTCATCACGTCGTCCTGTTGGCCATAACAAGGGCCGTCGAAACCATCATACCAGTAGTTGTCGTGCCAAGCCAACTACGGTGACAAGTGGTCAAGTCACCCATGTCAAAATGGAAGAAGCTCGAGAGTCCCCTAGAATCGTGATGGGTACCCTTCCAGTTAACTCAGTGGCAACTTCTGTTCTTTTTGATTCAGGTGCGTCACATTCCTTTGTGTCCCAGCAATTTGCAAAATTGCATGGGTTAGCTATGAGCTCATTACCCACTCCATTGGAGATTAGCACTCCCCGTTCCAGGTGGCAAACCAAGATGGTAAGTTACAACAATCAGATCAGAATTGAAGGGTTGATGTTCTCTGCTTCCCTCATTGCTCTTGGACCTTCCGACATAGATGTCATTCTTGGCATGGATTGGTTGACAGCGAATAAAGCTTTGATTGACTGTGCTACTAAAACAGTCCAGCTCACACATCCTTCCGGTCAGAGAATCAACTACTCCGCCCGGGTAGTCCAGAACGCTGAGAGCCAGATTTATGCTCAGAATGCATTGAATGCTTCACCTCTTGAAGGCATCAAGAATGTTCCAGTTGTTCATGATTTCCAGGATGTCTTTCCAGAAGAACTTCCAGGAATACCCCCTGCTAGAGCTGTCGAGTTTGTCATCGACTTGAAGCATGGCACTATCCCTATTGCGAAGCGTCCTTATAAGATGCCTCCGCACCACCTTCTCGAGCTTAAGGAAGAAATCGACAAGTCACTTAAGAAGGGTTTCATCCGCCCCAGTTCTTCTGCTTGGGGAGCACCTTCCCTCTTTGTTAATAAGAAGGATGGTACGAATCGGTTGGTTCAAGATTACCGACCTATCAACCAAGCAACAATTCAGAATAAGTATCCGCTGCCCAGAATCAACGATCTGTATGATCAACTTGCTGGTTCCTCAGTATTCTCTAAGCTTGATTTGAGATTGGGATACCACCAGATCCGAGTTCATGAAGAGGATATTCCAAAGACAGCATTCGTTACTCGCTATGGCTCTTATGAGTACACTGTCATGTCCTTCGGCTTGACTAATGCTCCAGCAACCTTCTCCCGGTTAATGAATTACATCTTCATGGATTATCTCGACAAATTCGTCGTGGTATATCTGGATGATATTCTGGTATATTCGAAGAATGAAGAAGAACATGCCGAACATATTCGGCTTGTACTGGAAAAGCTGCGTGAACATCAACTGTATGCCAAGTATTCAAAATGCGAGTTCTGGTTATCTGAAGTGACATATCTCGGCCATGTGCTTTACAAGGATGGCATTGCCGTTAACCCAGAACGAGTTCAGGCTATTCTTGACTGGACTCCTCCGAAGAATGTCAAGCAAGTCAGAAGTTTTCTCGGCCTTGCAAGCTATTGTCGTCGCTTTGTCGAGAATTTCTCAAAGATTTCTAAGCCTCTGACTGATCTGCTTCACAAAGGCGTTAAGTTTGAATGGACAGAAAAATGTCAGGAAAGTTTTCAAACACTCAAAGACAAGCTGACATCTGCCCCAGTACTTGCTCCTCCAGATTCTCGCAAAGATTTTGTGATCTATTGTGACGCATCCCGTGGAGGATTAGGCTGTGTCCTAATGCAAGAGCGTAAAGTGATTGCTTATGGCTCTCACCAGTTGCGCCCGCATGAAGAGAATTATCCGGTACATGATCTAGAACTAGCTGTTGTCATCTATGCATTGCAGTTGTGGTGACATTACCTCCTCGGTAATCATTGTGAGATCTACACGGATCATAAAAGTCTAAAGTACTTGTTCACTCAGCCATCTCTAAACCTCCGTCAGCAAAGATGGATGGAGACCATTGTGGACTATGATTTGGGTATTTCTTATACCCCTGGCAAGGCTAATGTAATGGCTGATGCATTGAGTCGTAAATCCTACTGCAGTGAACTTGAAGTCCAGCTACAGCAACCACTCCTGTATGAAGAGCTTCGAAAGCTAAATATCGAGATAGTTCCTCAAGGATACCTAAAAACCTTGGTTGTTGAACCAGACCTTGAGAAGGCTGTTAAGAGTGCACAAGCTAAAGATGCTGAAGTTGATTTGATGAAGAAAGATCTTCACCTTGGAAAGTACGGGGATTTCTCGCTGTCTGAAGATGGAACCTTGTACTTCAGAGACCGCATTGTCATACCTCGCTACGAGCTAATGATGGATAAAGTCATGAAGGAGGCACATGATACACCGCTGTCTATTCATCCGGGTAGCACCAAGATGTATCGTGATCTCCGTCAAAGGTACTGGTGGTCTAGAATGAAGCAGGACATTGCTCGATA
Source organism: Thinopyrum elongatum (assembly GCA_011799875.1). Classification (NCBI taxonomy): domain Eukaryota; kingdom Viridiplantae; phylum Streptophyta; class Magnoliopsida; order Poales; family Poaceae; genus Thinopyrum; species Thinopyrum elongatum. Next base: position 578,894,529 of record CM022300.1, on the reverse strand, counting down.
TGTTGCTGAATGTGATGTGTGTCGTCACGTTAAAGCAGAACATCAGAAGCCTGCTGGAATTCTGCAACCACTGCCTATTCCTCTATGGAAATGGGATAAGGTTCAGATGGATTTCATTACAGGACTTCCCAGGTCATAGAAGGGTCACGATGCTATTCTTGTCGTCGTCGACCAACTTTCCAATGTTGCACACTTTCTGCCTGTCAAGGAGACGATCACTGCTAGTCAATTAGCAGAATTATATATCTCCATAATTGTATCACTCCACGGTATTCCGAAGGAGATCAGTTCGGACCGTGGCGGTCTTTTCACCTCAAAGTTCTGGGAAAGTTTCCAAGAAGCTATGGGAACTCATATCACCTGGAGTTCAGCATATCATCCTCAATCCCAAGGCCAATTCGAACGAGTAAATCAAGTGCTTGAAGACATGCTGCGAGCCTGTGTTATTTCTTTTGGCAAGAAGTGGGAAGAATCTCTTCCATATGCTGAGTTCTCTTATAACAACAGCTATCAAGCCAGCTTGAAAATGGCCCCCTTCAAAGTACTCTATGGACGTAAGTGTCGAACCCCTCTAAATTGGTCAGAAACTGGGGAACGACCACTCGTGGGTCCGGATATTATTCAACACGCCGAAGAACAAGTCCGTATCGTTCGAGAAAATCTCAAGGCGGCTCAGGACCGCCAGAAGAGAAACTATGATCGTAAACGATGGGGTTTGATCTATCAACCTGGTGATCAAGCTTATCTGCGTGTCACTCCTATGAAGGGCACTCATCGTTTCGGAATCAAGGGCAAGCTAGCTCCACGCTACATTGGCCCCTTTCGCATTGTGGCTAGACGTGGACAGGTGGCATATAAACTGGAGTTGCCCCTGCAATTCTCTCATATCCACGACGTCTTCCATGTGTCGCAACTTCGTAAATGCTTCAAGGAATCTCCACACCGTGCAGTGGATCACGAGATGCTCGACTTGCAAGATGACCTATCTTATAAGGAGCATCCGATCCGCATTCTCGATGAAGCTGAACGTTGGACTCATCCGAAAACGAACAAGTTCCTCAAAGTGCAGTGGTCTAATCATACTGAAGATGAAGCCACTTGGGAATGCGAGGATCATCTTCGCAAGGAATACCCCGACCTATTTCCTTCTACCTCCTGAATTCTCGGGACGAGAATTTCTTTTAGAGGAGGAGAACTGTAACACCCCTATGTAATAAAGCACTGTCACTCTGAGTTAATCATGCCAAGTCATCTTCATTTGCTATGCTTGATCATTTTGGCTAAACACTTCAATTCAAAATTCCTCCTTGAAAACAATTCAAATTTAAGGTGCAAAATGAAGTTGCTCAAATATTGCTGTAAAAATGTTCATCAACTTGCAAATTTTCTAAAACAATTATATGTTAAGGAATACAACATCACTCATGAACAAAGTTGAGCATTATCAACTACAACAGTACCATTTCAGCATTTTTAAATGCTATTCCATTTTTGGAAAAATTCAAATGAGTTCCAAAGATTCCCAAACTTTTTGTGGCACTGCCTAAAAACACCAGGGAATTTATTGGGACATCTCCCATATTTTTCCTAAGTGAATTAGTTGCTCAAAGAATTTCTTTTCTCTCTCTGCTACTAAATAAAAAGAAAAACAGGAAAACAGAAAAAGAAAAAAAAGGCCAGAGGGACTTACCTGTTCAGGCCCAGAGCCGGTCCAGCCCACCCCCACCTACCTTCTCCCTTTGTCTCATCGTCCCTGTGGCCGCCGCGCGCGCTCCGGTCAAACATCGACACGGCGACGCCGCGGCCAGGCGAGGGGATAAGCTTCTTCCCCGTCCATCTCCCCTGGTCTCTTTCCTCCACTCGCCTCACTCTCCCCTTCCCTCTCACTCGTCCTCCTCGCTTGATCCCCCTCCTCTCCAGGAGAGACCGGCGCAGCCATCGCCGGACCACCGTCGTGCACGTGCCCGCCGAGCTCCTCACACCGTCAGCTGATGTCCGGGAGGAGCGCCGTCATCATCCACGTCGTCTGCGCCTTTCAGTTCGAGCTGGGGTGCCCTCCATCGCCCACATCGAGCCGTCCCCTTCCTTTGCATCTCTGGCACTACTCCGCCGAACCCGAGTCCTCTGCTGCTACAAAGCCGCAACGGGCCAACTTGCGCCGCTCGGTGAGCCTCTCCCCTCTCCCCTGACCTCCTTCGGTTGCGTGCTTGCGCGCTAGAACAGCGGCACCGCAGAGACCCGAACACCGCCGCCTCCATTGCCGGTGATCTCCTCGCTCCCGTGCCGTTTTGCTCAAATGCGTGGCTCCGGTGAGTTTCCGGGGTCCCGTAGAGCTCGCCCGCGTAGGTAGTCCGCTCGAGCGCGCCGCGTAGCCGCGTTTCCGGAGAAGCCTGAATTCCGGCGAAGCTTGTCGCCATCGTAGAGCTCATCTCCGATCACTTCCGTCCCTGCCGTAGCTCCCGTTCGACGCGGCGTCTCCCACTCGTTCGAACGAGCCCGAGAACGTGCGATTTGACGCACCGTAGGAGAAACCCGAAGCCGCCGGACTTGCACCACCGTATTTGGGGCTCGCCGGAGCTGCTCGGCGCCGGCGTCTGATGTGGCAAGGCGTGGGGCCCACCTTGAGACACTGCCAGTGGGCCCCCGTCGTCTGTTTTGACTTTGGTCAACATGGGGCACTGTTCCCCTGAGGCGCTGACATGTGGGCCCAGCCGGCTAATTAAATTAACTAAACGGTTTTTAATTAAAACTTAATTAGATTAGTTAAAACACCCACTGACAGGCTGGGCCCACCAACTAATTAACCTAGATTAGTTTAATTTGTCCCTGTTAAACCCACTGTCTATGACAGGTGGGTCCCGCAGGTCAGGTTTGACCTAGACCTAGCGGTTTGGCTTGCTGATGTCACGGTGACGTCAGGCTGACATAAATAGCATTTTCTGTTATTTCTTTATTGATTTAAATTTCAGAATATTGCTAAAATCTTTAGAAAATCATATAAAATAAGCCGTAACTCCGATCGAAAAACTTTCTACATGAAAGTTGATCAGAACGACGAGACGAATCCAACCGTGCCATCTGTTTTCGTGACGGGACCCTCTACGGAGGTGAACTCACAACTCTGTGGTCGTTTCCGTTAGTTGAATAGTGCATATACACCGGTTAATAAATCCAACTTAAATCCTAAAATAACTAATATGACCTAGACATGCTTTTAGGCAACTCTGCACTGCACGTTAGCCTAGCAAGCTCTGTGTTACTTTGTCTACCTTATATTTATCTATTTTCTCCCCTCTTCTCTCTCGATAGAGCCCGGTATCGACGTAGCCTCCGAGATCGACGCAGCTCCGGTGATTGGCTACATTATCGATGATTCTGCCTTTGCCGCCGAGCAACCAGGCAAGCCCCCCCTTTGATCATCTCGATATCGCCCATTCTATTTTCTCGTGCTTGCATTAGATTTTGATAATGTGTTACTGTTATCCTATTTCTGCAGCATAGCCTGTTTAATGTAACCTGCTTTTGATACCTTCCTGTTCATCCTAAACTGTTTAGAATAGACTGGGTAGAGCCCCATCAGTGACCCCACTTATCCCGACTGCCCCGCTGGAGTACCAGAAGACCCGATCAACGGGATTGAAGACCAGGACCCGGCATCGCACCTCACTTCCTCCTTAGTTGCTCGACACTACTGGGTTACTATCGAGTGTCGAGGGTGATACCTCGTCAACACTTCTGATGATAACCTTGTAGGTTAGATAATCGGTCGTGGTCAGCGAGGGTGATTCCTCCTACACCACCCCCGATAACGACGAAGTCGTGCAACACCTCAAGTGTGGACCTCGAGGGTGATGCCTCCTACGTCCACCTTGGTATTACATCAGGTGGGGTCCAACGAGGGTGATGCCTCGGATTCCCCTTGATATGGTAGCCACACGGATGCCTTACATAACTGATGATACAGTTACTTGGAAAGGCGGGTCGACCCTGAGGGGTACCCGCGAATGATGGATAGTTACCCGTGAGTTATTTTACGAGGCGCGGCCGGGCATTCTTAGCCCTTGCAGCAAGTCCTCGAGACGGGGCGACGGGGTCACATCGATCATGAGTCTCTGCTTGTTACCGAAAGCCCCTAATCCACTAACAATTTGGATATTTGATCCGAGCCGGCCTTTGGCCGGATAGCACTAACCATCACGTGGGAAGAGTTATGGGCACTCTGCATCGTAGCATCAGCTGAAAGCTCTGTCAGACGTCCAGTTCAGCCTGGTGGCCGGGAAGGGCCGGCACCATCCTGTAGTGGTGGAGCCTGGACCCGCCCTGCTCGCAACGAGCCGGAGTGCACAGGGCGATGGCCCAAGACCCCTGAGCGCTTAGGAGGTAGACCGACGGGGACCTCTCTGCTGAGCTGTAGGTAGGGTTGCGGTGTATCGTTTGGCCGAGGCCGGGCATGACCCAGGAAAGTGTGTCTGGCCGGAGTTAAGCGAGCGTGGTGGGTAAGTTGGTGCACCCCTGCAGGGAAGAAAACATCTATTGATAGCCGGTCCTACGGTAAGGGACACTCGGAGTTGTATCCCGATCGGTACAACTAGAACTTGAGATGATACCTGGATATGTGGCTCCGGGATCGCTTTCTCGCAGGGAGTCGAGGAAGGATCTCTGGGCGAGACTGTTACTTGATACTACTACTACGTTACATCATGCTATACTGTACTATTCTAATGCTGCAAGATCGTTGAAGATGTTTGAAGTTGCTGAAGATGCTAGTCTTCGTTAGGACTAGGCCTTCCCTCTATTCTGGCATTTCTGCAGCCCAGTTAACATATACAGCCTTCATTTGATAATGTTGCATATGTAATGTAGATCCTTGCTTGCTGAGTACTTTGAATGAGTACTCACGGTTGCTTTGCTTCCTCTTTTTCCCCATATTCGTTTGATGCAACCAGATGACGGAGCCCAGGAGACAGTTGCCCCCGCCGACGACTACTACTACCACCCCGAGGGTGGTTACTACTTCGAGTTGACCGACGGCCAGGAGTAGGTTCGGAGGGTCCCAGGCAGGAGGCCTGCGCCTTTTCGATCGTAGTGTTTCTTTTGCCACGCCTTCTTAAGGCTTATCTGTGTTTTCTTTTTTTATATCTGTACTCAGATATTTGATGCTTGTGCTGACGCTTGTATGCGAGCTTATGTATTCGAGCCCTCGAGGCCCCTGGCTTGTAATATAAAGCTTGTATTACTTTATTTATGTTTTAGAGTTGTGTTGTGATATCTTCAAGTGAGTCCTTAGGCTTGATCGTGTGCATTTGCGTGTATGATTAGTGCACGATTAAGCCGGGAGCGTCACAAAGGAGTCTCATGATCAACTCCAAGCGAAGCTAACCAAGGAGATATCCATGTGTCCTCCATTTGTTCTTATTGATAATGCCCATGCTACTAACCTTTGTTGTGAGCATGTGCATCTTGTGGAGGACAATGCCAAGTTGAAAGATCAACTTGAGAAGGGCCTTGTGACATGCATACAAGGTGAGAAGAACTAAAATGACCTTTTGAGTAATCAAAAGGAAGTTGTGGGAAAGGAAGGACTTGGGTTTGTACCCAAGTCAAAGAAGAAGAACAAGACCAAGCAACCTCTCCCAGTTAAGGAAGCCTTTGTCAAGGCGGGCGAGGGTAGTCATGAGAAGAAGAAGGACAAGGATGTGGGTGGTAATGACAAGTAGGGCAAAACCGTCCCTACCAACAAAGCCGACGACTTTAACTCCTCATATGTGTTGTGCCGTGCTAGTGATGGGCATGTTTATGCCAAATTTGTTGGTTCTTCTTATGAGTACATTGAATGGTCTATTTGGGTTCCTAAGACCCTTGTTGCTAACCTCAAAGGACCCATTCAAAAATGGGTACCTAAATCCAAGCCTTGATTTGCTGTAGGAGTTTGCTTCCGGTGGGGTGTCATGGTTGCTCGATAGTGGAGCAACAAATCATATGACCGGAAGCAAGGACTTGGTGGTGGACGTTCATCCTATTTTGTCCATGCGCACTCATGTCCAATTCGGTGATGCTTCAACATCTAAGGTATTGGGTCTTGGCAAGGTGGTCATCTCCCAAGATTTATCTATTGAGAAGGTCATACTTGTTGAGTCCCTTACATACAATCTACTTTCCGTTCATCAACTTGCATTCATATGGGCTTTGCAACATTCTTTGATCTCGATACCGTGGCCCTTTTGTGGAGCAAGACTCTTAAAGTAGCTTTTGTTGGGCATGTCGAGAACGGTCTCTATGTGGTTAACTTTTCGGAGCAACCCACTATGACCGCGACTTGCCTAATGGCTAAAGTTGATGTGGGATGGCTTTGAATGAGTTGGTATATGTCAAACAACCCCCGGGATTCGAGGATCCCAAGCTCCCCAATCATGTATACAAACTCAACAAGGCACTCTATGGCCTTAAACAAGCCCCACGTGTGTGGTATGAGCACCTTACCGAGTTGTTGCAAGATCGTGGGTTTGAAATTGGGAAAATCGATCCCACTCTTTTTACTAAGAGGGTCAAAGGGGATTTGTTCATATGCCAACTATATGTTGATGATATCATATTTGGTTCTCCTAACAAATCTTTCAATGATGAGTTTGCCGCACTAATGACCGAGAAGTTCGAGATGTCTATGATGGGAGAGTTGAAGTTCTTTCTTGGGTTCGAAGTCAAGCAAAGAAGAGAAGGAATCTTCATCAACCAAGCCAAATATACCCAAGACATGCTCAAGAGATTCAAGCTAGATCATGTCAAGCCGGTCAAGTTTCCTATGCCTACCAAATGCAAGCTTGACATTGATCCCAATGGTAAAGCGGTGGATCAAAAGGTATATCCCTCCATGATTGGATCCTTGCTTTACCTTTGTGCATCTAGACTGGATATTATGTTGAGTGTGGGAATGTGTGCAAGGTTCCAAGCCGCACCTAAGAAAAGTCACTTTGTGGCGGTCAAGCGAATCTTTCGATATATAGCTCATACCCCAAACTTTGGCCTATGGTACCCCAAAGGAGCAAGCTTTGATCTCATGGGTTATTCGGACTCGGATTGGGAGGGAGATGTTGTGGATAGGAAGTCAACTTCCGGAGGGTGTCAATTTCTTGGTCGCTCTTTGGAAGTTGGTATTCGAAGAAGGAAAAATGTGTGTCTCTCTCCTCCACCAAGGCTGAGTATGTAGCCGCCGCAAGTTGTTGTGCCCAATTGCTATGGATGAGGCAAACTTTAAAGGATTACGGTGTCACTTGTGACAAAGTGCCTCTTCTATGTGACAACAAAAGTGCTATCAAGATCTCCTACAATCCGGTGTAACATATCAAGACAAAGCATATTGAGATTCATCATCATTTCATTCGGGATCATATCAAGCGTGGGGAGATTGAGATTATCTATGTCAACACTCAAGAGCAACTTCCGGACATTTTCAAGAAGCCCTTGGATGAAGCAAGATTTTACGAGTTAAGGAATGAGCTAAATATCATTTATTCGAGCAATGTGGCTTGAATCTAGGCACACCCCACCGCATTCTCCATATTATCTTGCTCTAGGTGTAGGCATGGACATAGGGGGTGTTGTTCTCTCAATGAACCCTCCCTCCCCCCATTATGCGTAAATCGATCAAGTCTTTCACATTAGCCATTTTTTATGGTACTTGTGCTTCAAAGATGAGTTTTGGTCATGGGCCCAAGGTTTAAATCTTCACGGTGCCATACCAATTGACTCAAACATAGGTGGCTTCGGCCACCGCCCTCTCTTTGAGAGGTGACTACTCGAGTTGGCTCTAATTGTTGTATCTTGTCTTTAGGACGTTTTGTGTGATTCGAGTCACTCAAAGGTTGCTCTCATTTTGTTTGATCATTTTGATCTTGGAGTGACTCTTCCCATTTGCTGATGTTTCTTGTCTCAACCCAAGCCAGTCCAGTTTCTTTCTCTTTAATTTTGCATAAGCCACCCCTTCCTACCTTGTTCCTGCTTGTTGTCACCTACGCGGTACTACCGCGGAGTCCGGGCGGTATTACCGCTCCTAAGCGGTACTACCGCCTTGCTCCCCGGTACTACCGCCCGAGCGGTACTACCAGGCCTTCTGATGTGGATTCATACCGGGGCGGTTCTACCGCTCCTCAAGCGGTACTACCGCTTAGTGGCTGAGCGCGGGGGGTTATGAGTCGGGCAGGGGGAGTTTCCATTCCCCCATACCCATTCATCTCTCTCCTCCTCTCCCTTTCCTCTCATAGGCGATGAGCAAGCATCGAAGGGCCGCCGCCGGGCCACCGGTTCCGGGCCGTCTTCCACGATTTCGACCGGTGGGATCGATCCCCACCTTCTCCTCTTGCCATGGAAGCCGGTATTGCTCCCGTTCCTCTCTCCTATGATTCTATTTCTTGCATCTAGGTCTAGGGCACTACACATTGCTTTCATCGATTTTTGGTCAAATCGAGGCATGAGTAGGACTTGGTAGACTGCTAGAGTAGGTGGATTGAAGGTTTACCCGCGAAAATTTGAATTTGGCACCTCCGGTAGTATCGGATCTCTTCGCGGCAGTTGTCAGCCCCACTGACTTCCGCCTCCAGCGGTACTACCACTCCTCTGGAGCGGTACTACCGCTTGTGGGCGGTACTTCCACTGAGAGGTGCGGTACTACCGCCTTGAGCTTCCCATTTCCAGTTTTCACTGTTCAACCTTCATTCTTGCATTTCTCCTTTTTCTTTGGCTTATGCAATTCGTTTACACCTGCTTTCCTTTGTGCTGTTGTGTGTGGGTTCCAGGTGGTAGTAGCTCCAGGCATCAGGCTCATCGCAAGAATCCCGCACATACCGGTGGCTCCAAGCGTTACCGTTCTGCTGATGTGCCAGAGAGTGGTGCCAGTGTGCAGCCAAGGCAGAGAGTCAAAGTGATTGCTTCAAAGGGCAAGGGGAACAAGGGTGGTCATGAGATGTCTGCCCAGGAGTTCTGTGTGGCGCGTAAGCACAATCCTTACCGGGTACCTCAGGATCCATCGCTTGTCAATCGTTCGTTTTGGAACAAGATGCAGCAGTCTATCTATCATGATGTGTTGAAGGGGAAGAAGAATTTGTATGTGAAAGTCAAGTCCGTTGATCTCACTCACATGGAGAAGGACTTGGCTTACTTTGGAGCTGCTTTGCAGAGGTGTGAGGAGCTGGCTATCAAGAGGATCATCTCATTCAGCAAGGACTTTGATGCAGAGCTTGTGGCTCAGTTCTTCGCCATAGTGCACTTTGGGCATGATGAGGACATGACTCTTACTTGGATGACCAATGGTCGGTGTCTATCAACTACATGGAAGAGCTTCATGGAAAGCCTATCTTATGATGATCAGGGCCCCCAAACTCCAATTGGGTTTCACCCTCACCGGGAGGCTACTGCTACCCACAAGGAAGCTCTTTGGCCATTCTCTACAAAAAGGTGTCTGAAACTGGGCATGTCTCCTATGAGCTCTGGCCCTTTCTTGATATCATGCATCGGATCTTCAGGAACACTTTGTTCCCTCGCATTGGCAACCAGGATATGGTGCACTCCTATCTGGTGGACTTACTACTCTTCTGCCAGAAGCAGCAGGGCACTCAGGAGGTGCTGGACGTTTCTCATGTTATATGGTCAGAACTTCACTCTGCGGTCATGGAGCGTAAGTGCATCATCTATGGTCCTTTCTTGATGCAGCTCATTGAGGAGACTTGGGCCTCTTCATTTCAGGATGAGGAGCTTATCACTGAGGACTTAGTTTCTCATGATGTTGTTCAGCTGAGACAGAAGGAGAAGTGGGGTACTTCTGCTCCTGCTCCCCCAGAGAGTGACACTGACAGGTTTGATGATGATGATGAGCCAGACTATGAGCCACCATCAGAGGAGCCCTCTTGGGCTAAGAAGCTCAAGGAGAAGGTGAAGAAGTTGTTCTGCTTCCAGGCAAAGGGACAGTACAAGGCTTATGTGGAAGCAAAGAAGGCTCGTAGTCGTGACAAGGCCATCATGAGGTAGGTTGGCCTCGACGTTGCTAGTGGCTCCGAGGACAGGATCACCGATGAGGATGCTTGGATCAGACAGCATTGCCCGTGGACCGATTCTGATGAGGGAACTGGAGGTCCACCACCTGCTGCAGAGGAGTCTGAGGAGGAGGAGCACGATTGGTGATGTCGTGGAGTATTGCTAACACCTTCGATCTTAGGTGTACTCTCTGCCCTTTTGGTGTCTCGATGCCAAAGGGGGTGAGAGGGGATTTGCTGTGTTGTGTGTCGAGTGTGTGTCATCTTATTTGGTGTTGCTTTCCTCGCTCGAACTCTTTCATTTGCTTGGGTTTGCGTCTGGCTTATGTGTTTGAGACCATATGGTGTGAGACATATGTGCTACCCTATCTTTATATATTATGTCGAGTACTTCATTAGCTTGTGAGATATATTATGTTATGCCCTTATCCTTATGCTCACATGCTAGTCCTTGCATCCTTATCTTATCTCCTACATTGTTTATGCAAGGGTATTGCATGTCTATAAAATATAGGGGGCGTGTTGATCCTAATGTGTGTGCTTTGCATTCCATAAGCATATCTAATTAGTGCACACATCTAGGGGGAGCCCGTCTATATTTTGTAGAGAGTGGGTTTGCTTACTATCTAGTTATATTCGTTGTGCAAATCCCGTGTTGTCATCAATCCACCAAAAAGGGGGAGATTGTTAGGGCATATTTCTCCTTTAGTGGTTTTGGTGATTGATGACAATACTTTTGCGGACTAATCATGTGCATTGAGTGTTTAAGATATTCCATCATAAGGCACAAGACGATTACTGCCCCTCGAAGCCTGTTACAGAAGACAGTTTATTTTTCTGTGTTTCTTTTCAGTGGACTTGAGTCGTAGGATAAACCATACTATCAAGAGGGGGTCCGCTTCAGAATGGTTTGGGTGGAATCATCACGTACACAATCGTATTGCACCCTTGTCATCTTTCTGCTTCTTTGGAGTTGTCCCTCTATTTGGCTAAAGAGGTTGTGGAGAGCTGCTAGCGGTAGTACTGCGGGCGGCAATGGTAGTACCGCTTGTTAGCGGTAGTACCGCTGCTAGTTCCGCTTGTACTACCGCCCTCTGCTCTGGTCTCGAATTTTTGTGTCGGGTTCTACGGTAGTACCTATGGGTCACTTCTGTGGAACCTCGTTAGACCCAGCAGGACGAGCGGAAGTGGGAGCGACAGTAGAGGCAGTAGTACCACCTGTTGGCGGTAGTACCGCCCCTACCACCGCTGCCACTACTGCTTGGTGCTCTGTTCTCCCCTCAGGCCTCTTTTTCCTCAGCGGCTATAGGAAATGGTAGTTCTGGCTGCAAGCGGTAGTATCGCCCCCTTGGGCGGCAGTACCTCTGTGGTCGTTCTACCACAGCTCCTTCACCTTCACCCTATAGCATTGCAAGCCCAGCGGTAGTACCGTTGGGGAGAGCAGTAGTACCACTCCGGCGGCACTTCTAGCTCCTGGCCTTGTGCCATTGCACTTACTACCGGTGTCTACTGCTTGGGTGGTAGTACCGCTCCTGGAGCGGTAGTACCGCTTGTGTGCGGGCTGAGGAGTGCATAACGGTTGGATTTGTTCCCCACTATAAAAGGGGGTCTTCTTCCTCAAGAAGACTCACCTCTTCCTCCCCCTAGCTCCATTGTTGCTCCAAAGCTCATTTTCGCCCGATCTCTCTCCCTAGCCAATCAAACTTGTTGATTTTCTAGGGATTGGTTGAGAAGGCCCTGATCTACACTTCCACCAAGAGAAATTTGATTCCCCGACTAATCCCTTGCGGATCTTGTTACTCTTGGGTGTTTGAGCACCCTAGACGGTTGAGGTCACCCCGGAGCCATATTCCATTATGGTGAACCTTCGTGGTGTTGTTGGGAGCCTCCAATTCGGTTGTGGAGAGAGCCCCAACCTTGTTTGTAAAGGCCCGGTCGCCGCCTTCATGGGCACCACTAGTGGAATCACGACATCTCGCATTGTGTGATAGCGTGAGGACAATACGGTGGCCCTAGTGGCTTCTTTTTGGGAATCGTTGCATGGAAAACAAAAAAATTTCTACGCACACACAATGATCTATCCATGGAGATGCATAGAAATGAGGGGAAGAGTTTGTCTACGTACCCTCGTAGACCGTAAGCGGAAGCGTTTCACAACGCGGTTGATGTAGTCGAACTTCTTCGCGCTTCAACCGATCAAGTACCGAACGCACGGCACCTCCGCGTTCTGCACACGTTCAGCTCGGTGACGTCCCTCGCCTTCTTGATCCAGCAAGACATCGAGGTAGTAGATGAGTTCCGTCAGCACGACGGCATGGTGACGGTGATGGTGAAGTGATCTCCGCAGGGCTTTGTCTAAGCACTACGAAAATATGACCGGGGGTGTAAACGGTGGAGGGGGGCGCCGCACATGGCTAGGCAATTGTCCGGTATGTGCTAGGCGCCCCCTTCCCACATATATATAGGTGGGAGGGGAAGGGGAGAGGCCAGGAGGCGCCCCAAGTAGGACCGAATCCTACTTGGGCTCCTCCCAAGCCGCGCGCCCCCCTGCCATATATATCGGAGGGGGAAGGAAAGGGGGGAGAGGTGGAAGGAAGGGGGAATCCTATTCCCTTTCTTTCCTTTCCTCCTTCCCCTTTCCTTCTCTACCTTGGCCGGCCCATATGGGGGGCGCACCAGCCCCTTGTGGCTGGTGTGTTTCCCCTCTTGGCCCATAAGGGCCATATCTTTTGCCGGGGGTGCCCGGAACCCCTTCTGGTGACCCGATAAGTACCCGGTGACCCCCGAAACACTTCCGATGTCCGAATACCATCGTATTATATATCAATCTTTACCTCTCGACCAGTTCGAGACTCCTCGTCATGTCCGTGATCTCATCCGGGACTCCGAACAACATTCGGTCACCAAATCACATAACTCATATAATACTATATCGTCAACGAACGTTAAGCGTGCGGACCCTACGGGTTCGAGAACTATGTAGACATGACCGAGACACCTCTCCGGTCAATAACCAATAGCGGAATCTAGATGCTCATATTGGATCCTACATATTCTACGAAGATCTTTATCGGTCAAACCGTTATGACAACATACGCAATTCCCTTTGTCCATCGGTATGTTACTTGCCCGAGATTCGATCATCGGTATCTTCATACCTAGTTCAATCTCGTTACCGGCAAGTCTCTTTACTCGTTCCGTAATACATCACCTCGTGACCAACTCCTTAGTCATTTTCTTGCAAGCTTATGATGTGTATTACCGAGAGGGCCCAGAGATACCTCTCCGAAACTCAGAGTGACAAATCCTAATCTCGATCTATGCCAACTCAACAAATACCTTCGGAGATACCTGTAGAGCATCTTTATAATCACCCAGTTACATTGTGACGTTTGATAGCACACAAGGCATTCCTCCGGTATCCGGGAGTTGCATAATCTCATAGTCGAAGGAATATGTATTTGACATGAAGAAAGCAATAGCAATAAAACTGAACGATCATTATGCTAAGCTAACGGATGGGTCTTGTCCATCACATCATTTTCCTAATGATGTGATCCCGTTATCAAATGACAACTCATGTCCATGGTCAGGAAACCTTAACCATCTTTGATCAACGAGCTAGTCTAGTAGAGGCTTACTAGGGACATGGTGTTTTGTCTATATATTCACACATGTATTATGGTTTCAGATTAATACAATTCTAGCATGAATAATAAACCTTTATCATGAATAAGGAAATATAAAATAACAACTTTATTATTGCCTCTAGGGCATATTTCCTTCACTTCTTGGGGAGCATTGTGCCTCCACACCGCTCCAATGGAGACGTACTTCCTCTGAAAGGGAAGGAACTTCGGTAACACATCCTCGTCTCCATCGTCTCCACTTGTGGTTATCTCTCACCTTTACTTTGTGCTTGCTTTACTTGTGTTGTATCCTTTGCTTGCTTGTGTTGCTAGCATCATATAGGTTGCTCACCTAGTTGCATATCTAGACAACCTATTTGTTGCTAACCTTAATTTGTTAAGAAAAGCTAAAAATTGGTAGTTGCCTATTCACCCCCCCTCTAGTCAACTATATCAATCCTTTCACAGACGTAGTCCTTTGGCAGATGGGCGAACTGGTCTACCAAATTCACATGTCACCTTCGAGCATCACTGGTTTATTCTATTACTCTTCATTTCTTTCAGTGAATATATTTCGTACTTTGTGATGACAGTGTGTTTGTTCACAAATGATCATTTATCTTTCACTAGTGATCTGTACGTCTCCTCTCTTACCTTTCGTGGAGTATCTTAGTGTATTTGTTTCAGTTAGCATTTTCCTCACTATCCGCATCTAGTTATCTTTCATGCTTCTGCAACTGTTCATGTATTGCGTTACCATTGTGATAGTTAAGCCTATTGTCTAGTATGCTCGAACTGTTACCGCTTCCTATCTCGAAAGATTTGTTCCTTAATAGGATACCTGCTTAAGTTCTTATCTACCAGACCTTTTCCACTGATGTGTTTAGGTTCAATTCAAAATATTCAAAAGAATTTTTGAATCTCCCATTCACCCCCCTCTGGTCGATATACTCTCGGTCCCAACAATTGGTATCAGAGCAGGTACTCCCTATCTCTGTTTATTAAAGGTCAAACAACCTTGGAGTTTTGAGTATGTCGTATGCAGGTAGATCCTCGCACTCTGAAAGGTTTCATATCTTCGATGGTAATGCCTATGTTTACTAGCAAGGAAGAATAAGAATCAGACTTCAAGCTATCAGTACTGAGCTATGGCGGATTGTGGAGAGTGGATATACAATTCAACATCCAGAAAATCCCACTCCTGAAGATGAAGCTAACATTCGGCTGAACGCACAAGCGAAAAATATCATCTATGATTGCATCTCCAGAGATATTTTTATTCGCTTTCGTAACCTGGATACTGCAAGGAAATCTGGGATGTGATACGTCTCCAACGTACCTATAATTTTTTATTGTTCCATGCTATTAAAGTATCATTCTTGGATGTTTTATACTCATTTACTAGCAACTCTATATCATTTTTTGGGACTAACCTATTGACATAGTGCCCAGTGCCAGTTGCTGTTTTTTGCTTGTTTTTTACTTCACAGAAAATCAATATCAAACGGAGTCCAAATACCACGAAACTTTTTGGAGATTTTATTCCACCCAGAAGACACCCAGGAGGCCAAGGAAGTGCACCAGAGGAGGCCTGTGGGGCCCACTAGCCACCAGGGCGCGCCAGAGGCCCTAGGCACGCCCTGGTGGGTAATGGGGCTCAAGGGAAGCTTCTCCACCGACCTTCAGCTCTATAAATACTCTAAAATCCCAAAAACTGTAGGGGAGTCGATGAAACACAATTCTAGCTGCCGCAAGTTCCAGAACCACGAGATCCAATCTAGAGGCCTTTTCCGGCACTCTGCCGGAGGGGTCAACTATCACAGAGGGGTTCTTCACCATCACCCTTGCCCCTCCGATGATGTGTGAGTAGTTTACCACAGACCTATGGGTCCGTAGGCAGTATCTAGATGGCTTCTTCTTGCTTTTTGATCTTCAATACAATGTTCTCCTCGATGTTCTTGGAGATCTATTTGATGTAATGACTTTTTTGCGGTGTGTTTGTTGGGATCCGATGAATTGTGAGTTTATGATCAGATCTATCCATGAATATTATTTTTTTCTTTGTTGAACTCTTTTATGCATGATCTTTATAGCCTTGTATTTCTTCTCCGAAACTTTGGTTTGGTTTGGCCAACTAGATTGATTTTTCTTGCAATGGAAGAGGTGCTTTGTGATGGGTTCGATCTTGCGGTGCTTAATCTCAGTGACAGAAAGAGACATGGCACGCATGTATCATTGCCATTAAGGATAAAAAGGTGGGGTCTATTCCTACATGAATAGATCTTGTTTACATCATGTCATCATTCTTATTGCATTACTCCATTTTTCCATGAACTTAATACACTAGATGCATGCTCGATAGCTGTCGATGTGTGGAGTAATAGTAGTAGATGCAGGCAGGAGTCGGTCTACTAATCTTGGACGTGATGCCTATATACATGATTATTGCCTTGGATATCGTCATAATTATTTGCTTTTCTATCAATTGCCCAATAGTAATTTGTTTACCCACCGTATACTATTTTCTCGAGGGAAGCCTCTAGTGAAATCTACGCCACCCGGGTCTATTTCCTATCATAATATTTTCAGATCTATTTATCCAAAAATCCAAAAATACCTTGCTGCAGTTTTTCTTTATTTATTTTATTTTGTGTTTTTGCTAGATATATTTATCAAATATCGTAAACTTTAATCTATCTCAATACCGAGGAGCGATTGACAACCCCTCTTACGCGTTGGGTTGCAAGTTTTTGTGGTTTGTGTGCAGCTGCTGTTTACATAGTGTTGCTTGGTTCTCCTACTGGATTGATAACCTTGCTTTCATAACCGAGGGAAATACTTTCCGTTGCTGTGCTGCATCATCCTCTCCTCTTCGGGGAATTACCAACGCAGATACAAGCAATCAGGAAGAATTCCTGGCAACGTTGCTGGGGAGACATCATCAACATCTATCAAGTTCCTACGCTCAAACTCTCGTCTCCTTGCAATTACTTTATTTGCCATTTGCCTCTCTTTTTCATCTCCCCCACTTCTAAAAAGTTTTTGAAAAAATACAAAAATATTTTCCGTTTGCGTTTTTGCTTGTTTTCTATCTTTGCTTGTTTTGCCATGTACCTTCTATTTGCTTGCATCTTCGCTTATAAAAAAGTTTTTGGAAAAATCCAAAATTATTTTCGGTTTGCTTTTTTCTCATTTGCTTCTTTGCTTGTGTTGCCACCATGTGCCTTCTATTTGCTTGCATCTTCGCTTGCTAAAAATCTATTGATATGGATCCTCATCCACTTGCTAATCTTTTTAAAAGATCCAATTATGATGAACCAAGTGCTAGTGAATTGAGTTCACTAGATTATCTTTATGAAGTTTTGCTTGAGATCCATGAATCTGAAAATTGTGTGTTAAAAGAAGAAATTTATAAAGTGATTCACGATATCTCCTTGAATGAAAAGCATGATTGCAATGATGTTATTATAAATTCTATTAATGTCAATTGTGCTAATACTATGCAAAACCCTAAGCTTGGGGATACTAATTTTGCTATGTCTACTACTTATTGCAATGATCATGATTGGGGTGACAGTGTTTCTTATGATCTTGAAATTTTATTTAAGCCTCAGGATGAATATGATATTGATGATAGTGTTTGCTATAATATCGAAAGTGGGTTTGGAAGAGTTTCAACTTTAGGTAATAATGATCCCACTACTTTGGAGAATGATCAATCTTATGAAATTTTTGATAAAAGTGGGCTTGGAGAGGTCATGACTTTATTTGATGATAATCCCACTATTTTGGAAGAGTGTCAACTTTGCCTGCATGTGGATCATGTAGAGAATATGTTATGTGATAGCTATATTGTTGAATTTGAATATGATCCCACATGTAATTATTATGAGCAAGGGAAATATGGTTGTAGAAATTTTCATGTTACTAGATTACCTCTCGTTATATTGAGATTATCAATGTTTTATTCCTCTTCCTTGCATATGCTAGTTTTTGCTTTCCTTGATAATTTGTTTGCTTATAAAATTCCTATGCATAGGAAGTATGTTAGACTTAAATGTGTTTGCCACATGTTTTATGATGCTCTCTTTGCACTTCAATTCTTATCTTTTATGTGGGCATCATTGAAATCTCAAAGCCTATCTTAATGGCTATAAAGAAAGAGCTTGTTGGGAGACAACCCAATGTTTTTCTTCCTGTTCTTCAATGAATATGCAATTATATTTCTGTTATGATTGTGTTTTTTATGTTTTAATTAGTGTTTGTGCCAAGTAAAGCCTTTAGCATCATGTTGGGTGATAGTTGATTTGATCTTGTTGGAAAACAGAAACTTTTATGCCTAGTAGCAGAATTGTCAAAAAATCACAGAAGCGTGATAAAATTCTGAATTTTTACACAAGATTGATATAAAAATTGCCTACGTTGTCCTAATTTCTTAGGATTTTTGGAGTTACAGAAGTATGGTCAAAGCCCAGATTACTACAGACTGTTCTGTTTTTGACAGATTCTGTTTTTGCTTCATTCTATGCTTATTTTGATGAATCTATGGATTGTATCGGGGGGTATAAGCCATGGTAAAGTTGGAATACAGTACATATAATGCAATAATAAAATATGAATAGGTTTGCAACAGCACTTAAAGTGGTGATTTGCTTTATTATACTAACGGATCTCACGAAGGTTTTTGTTAAGTTTTGTGTGATTGAAGTTTTCAAGTTTTGGGTGAGATCACGATGGATGAAGGAATAAGGAGTGAGAAGAGCCTAAGCTTTGGGATGCCCATGGCACCCATGGTAATATTCAAGGAGAACCAAGAAACTAAGCTTGGGGATGCCTCGGAAGGCATCCCCTCTTTCTTCTAACAACCATCGGTAATTTTACTTGGACCTATATTTTTATTCGTCACATATCATGAGTTTTGCTTGGAGCGTCTTGTATTATATGAGTCATTGCTTGTTTTACTTTTTAGTTTGTCGCAATCATCCTTGATTGACACACCTATTTGAGAGAGCCATAATGATGCTATGATTTGTTAGAATTGCTCTATGTGCTTAACTTAAATTTTTTGAGCTATGGAATTGCTCTAGTGCTTCACTTATATTATTTTGAGAGATGAAAATTTTGGAGAAATATTTATGCTCTTGTTCTTCACTTAAATTTGTTTAAGAGCTTCTTATAAGCAATGGTAATATATGAAACTTGTCCCAAAGTGGTAGATATTCAAGAGGGATAATAAGAACTATCATGAAGATCATTGGATATTAAAACTTGATTCCTTGCAATAGTTTTGCGATATGGAGATAGTAATATGTGAGTCATGTTGGTGAGTAACTATGCTTTAGTAAGATTATTGATGTTAAGGTTTGTGATTCCCTATGCAAGCACGAAGGTCAATAGTTATGCAATGAAGTTACATCCTACTTGTGGTGCATTATTCGGTGTTAGTTGTGTTTAATGCTCATTTATGATCGTTTTTGTTTCTTGGTTGCTTGCTTCTCAATCTTTTTGCTAGCCTTTCCTTGTACTCAGCGGGAATACTGCTTGTGCATCCAAATCCTTAAATCAAGTTGTGCCAAATGAGTCCACCATACCTACCTATATGCGGTATTTCCATGCAGTTCCAAGTAAATTTGTATGTGCCAACTCTAATTTTCAAAATGAATTTCCTTTTTGTGTGCCTGTACCGCTCATGAAGCGGCAGGGGGTGGCCATTATTTTTCCATGCTAGATGTGTTATTCTCAAGATGAGTGTTTATTCACTTGTCATTGCACAAGAGTGTGGCCGGTAATAGGGATGTCTAGTCCCGAATTGAAAAAGAAATTTACTTTATGTTGTCAAATAATAAATTCCTTGGAAAGTGTTAGTATGGAAGGCACCCGTGGATATGGCTAGCCATGGATTGTGAAAGAATGGTGGAAAAAGGAATAAACTTTATTTTATGTTTGGGAACCGCCTATGATGTATCTAGCATGGAAACTATTGGGAATTCTCGGCCATTTTCGTTGACGGGAAAAGCATGCCTCTCAAAACAATTTTATCTCTCAATTTAAGCTTTGAGCTCTGGCACCTCTACAAATCTCTGCTTCCCTCTGCGAAGGGCCTATCTATTTACTTTATGCAATTTTCATTTTTATTTGAGTCTCTATCTTCTCTATTAAAGCACCAACTAGGGAGCACTATGATCATACTTGTGCATTGGATGTGGCTAATATTCGAGTGTGTTTCATGAATGGATCAATGATTGAGCATAATGGGCTAGGGATAGCTTTCTTTAGTGTTGATATTTTGAAAAACATGGTTGCTTATTGATATGCTTCAGTATTGAAATCTTCATGTCAAATTATAGACTATTGCTTTGAATCATCTGAAGTCCAAATGTCCATGCTACAAAAGAAAAGAATATGTGATGAATATGATGGGTAGCATTCCACATCAAAAATTCTATTTTTATCATTTACCTACTCGAGGACGAGCAGGAATTAAGCTTGGGGATGCTGATACATCTCGAACTTATCTATAATTTTTGATTGTTCCATGCTATTAAAGTATCATTCTAGGATGTTTTATACTCATTTACTAGCAACTTTATAACATTTTTTGGGACTAACCTATTGACATAGTGCCCAGTGCCAGTTGCTGTTTTTTGCTGGTTTTTTACTTCGCAGAAAATCAATACCAAGCGGAGTCCAAATGCCACGAAACTTTTTGGAGATTTTTTTCTACCCAAAAGACACCCAGGAGGCCAAGGAGGTGCACCAGAGGAGGCTCGTGGGGCTCACTAGGCACCAGGGCATGCTAGAGGCCCCAGGCGTACCCTGGTGGGTAGTGGGGCCCACGAGAAGCTTCTACACCGACCTTTAGCTCTATAAATACTCTAAAATCCCCAAAACCCTAGGGGAGTGGACGAAACACAATTCCAGCCGCCGCAAGTTCCAGAACCACGAGATCCAATCTAGAAGCCTTTTCCGGCACTCTGCCGGAGGGGTCAACGATCATGGAGGGGTTCTTCATCATCACCCTTGCCCCTCCGATGATGCGTGAGTAGTTTACCACAGACCTATGGGTCCGTAGGCAGTAGGTAGATGGCTTATTTTCTCTTTTTGATCTTCAATACAATGTTCTCCTCGATGTTCTTGGAGATCTATTTGATGTAATGACTTTTTGCGGTGTGTTTGTTGGGATCCGATGAATTGTGATTTTATGATCAGACCTATCCATGAATATTATTTGAGTCTTTGTTGAACTCTTTTATGCATGATCTTTATATCCTCGTATTTCTTCTCCGAAACTTTGGTTTGGTTTGGCCAACTAGATTGATTTTTCTTGCAATGGAAGAGGTGCTTTGTGATGGGTTCGATCTTGCGGAGCTCAATCTCAGTGACAGAAAGAGACATGACACGCATGTATCGTTGCCATTAAGGATAAAAAGGTGGGGTCTATTCCTACATGAATAGATCTTGTCTACATCATGTCATCGTTCTTATTGCATTACTCCATTTTCCATGAACTTAATACACTAGATGCATGTTGGATAGCGGTCGATGTGTGGAGTAATAGTAGTAGATGTAGGCAGGAGTCGGTCTACTAATCTTGGACGTGATGCCTATATACAAGATTATTGCCTTGGATATCGTCATTATTATTTGTTTTTCTATCAATTGCCCAACAGTAATTTGTTTACCCACCGTATACTATTTTCCCGAGAGAAGCCTCTAGTGAAATCTACGGCCCCCGGGCCTATTTCCTATCATATTATTTTCATATCTATTTATACAAGAATCCAAAAATAGCTTGCTGCAGTTTTTCTTTATTTATTTTATTTTGTGTTTTTGCTAGATCTATTTATCAAATCTCATACAATTTAATCTATCTTAATACCAAGGAGGGATTGACAATCCCTCTTACGCGTTGGGTTGCAAGTTTTTGTGGTTTGTGTGCAGGTGCTGTTTACATAGTGTTGCTTGGTTCTCCTACTAGATTGATAACCTTGGTTTCATAACTGAGGGAAATACTTACCGTTGTTGTGCTGCATCATCCTCTCCTCTTCGGGGAATTACCAATGCAGATACAAGCTATCAGGATGCCATCAAAATGTTCATGAAGCAGTAATCGTCAGAACGGAAGCCCACACAGATATTCTTCGGGCCATGTTCGCTCACATTAGAAGTCTTCGAAAGGAAAGTGTTATGGAGCTCACAGATCGCATAACAAACATTGTTGAATGACTGCATCAAAGAGGAGTTACTGATATTACCGAAAAAGATGTGGTGAACAAACTGCTGAGCTCTCTGGATACATATCCATTGATGTAATCGTTGCTGAAATCAAGCTAAGACCCGACTTTGAAGAACTACACTATCTTGAGGTCATGATGCTATTGATTGTGCATGAAGAAAAGATGGAACTTGAAAATGGACAACTAAATTCTTCCTCATAAAGCGAAGGAGAAATTCTCTCGCATTATGGTAGCTCTCAGGAAGAAGAAGATGTTGAGAATCAACTCATAGTCACAAGAGAGCTCGAAATGCTCACAGAACGACTCAACAACCTAAAGAGACAAAAATCTGTATCTCTCAAATGCCAACGAAGATGAACCCTCTGAATTCTCGAGAAGATTGCCTCCAAAGGAAATGAAGTGCTACAAGTGCAAACAGTATGGTCACTCTATAGCTGACTGCCCCAGCTGGGATATGAATCAATAACCTAGCAAAAGGTGGCTTTCTCTTCATGGTACTGGTTTTATTACTCGCATAAATCATCATACTAAGGTCGTGAATAATGAAGAATCATCTTCATTGTGATCTAAGAGACCAGTCACTAACAAGCGAGCAATGGGAATGATCGAATCAAGCATGAAGAAAATGTCAAAGCTGGCTAGCAGGTATGCTGGAATTACAATGGACTCCGAAGAAGAAACAGGAATCTGAGTCTGAAGGAAATGAGGAAGAGATTCCGTCTGCCAATACTCAATCAGATGATGATGCGGTCACTGACGCCCTTACCATCTTCTCTGATGGAAATCTGATTGCATGTATCTGCGTTGGTATTTCCCCGAAGAGGAGAGGGTGATGCAGCACAACAACGGTAAGTATTTCCCTCAGTTATGAAACCAAGGTTATCAATCCAGTAGGAGAACCAAGAAACACTATGTAAACGGTACCTACACACAAAGAACAAATACTTGCAACCCAACACGTAAGAGGGGTTGTCAATCCCTCCTCGGTATTGAGATAGATAAAATTGTAGTAGATTGGATAAATAGATCTTGCAAAAACACAAGATAAAATAAATAAAGAAAAAGTGCAGCAAGGTATTTTTGGATTTTTGGAATAATAGATCTGAAAATAATATGATAGGAAATAGACCCGGGGCCGTAGATTTCACTAGTGGCTTCTCTCAAGAAAATAGCATACGGTGGGTAAACAAATTACTGTTGGGCAATTGATAGAAGAGCAAATAATTATGATGATATCCAAGGCAATGATCATGTATATAGGCATCACGTCCAAGATTAGTAGACCGACTCCTGCCTGCATCTACTACTATTACTCCACACATCAATTGCTATCCAACATGCATCTAGTGTATTAAGTTCGTGGAGAAATGGAGTAATGCAATAAGAACGATGACATGATGTAGACAAGATCTATTCATGTAGGAATAGACCCCATCCTTTTATCCTTAATAGCAACGATACATGCGTGCCTCGCTACCCCTTCTGTCACTAGGTGAGGACACCGCAAGATCGAACCCATCACAAACCACCTCTTCCCATTGCAAGAAAAATCAATCTAGTTGGCCAAACCAAACCAAAGTTTCAGAGAAGAAATCCGAGGCTATAATAATCATGCATATAAGAGATCAAAGCAGACTCAAATAATATTCATGGATAGAACTGATCATAAACTCGCAATTCATCGGATCCCAACAAACACACCACAAGATGTCATTACATCAAATAGATCTCCAAGAACATCGAGGAGAACATTGTATTGAAGATCAAAGATAGTCCCAAAAAATGACATAAAGTTGCTATAAAATGAATGTAAAACATCCAAGAATGATAATATAACAGCATGGAACAATAAAAAATTATAGATACGTTGGAGACGTATCAGTATCCCCAAGCTTAATTCTTGCTCGTACTCGAGTAGGTAAATGATAAAAACAGAATTTTTTATGTGGAATGCTGCATAACATGTTCATCAGATATTGTTTTCTTTGTAGCATGGACATTTGGACTTTTAGATGATTCAAAGCAATAGTCTATATTTGACATGAAGACTTCAATACTCACGCATATCAACAAGCAACCATCTCTTTCAAAATATCAACACTAAAGAAAGTTATCCCTAGCCCACCATGCTCAATCATTGATCCATTCATGAAACACACTCAAATATTAGCTACATCCAATGCACAAGTATGATCATAGTGCTCCCTAGTTGGTGCTTTAATAGAGAAGATGGAGACTCAAATAAAAAATAAAAATTACATAAAGTAAATAGATAGGCCCTTCGCAGAGGGAAGCAGAGATTTGTAGAGGTGCCAGAGCTCAAAGCTTAAATTGAGAGGTAAAAATATTTTGAGAGCTATGCTTTTCCCGTCAACGAAAATGACCGAGTAATTCCCAATACTTTCCATGCTAGATACATCATAGGCGGTTCCCAAACATAAAATAAAGTTTATTCCTTTTTCCACCATTCTTTCACAATCCATGGCTAGCTGTATCCACGGGGTCGTTCCATACCAACACTTTCCAAGGAATTTATTATTTGACGACATAAAGTAATTTTCTTTTTCATTTCGGGACTGGGCATCCCTATTACCGCCACACTCTCGTGCAATGACAAGTGAATAACCACTCATCTTGAGAATAACACATCTAGCATGGAAAAATATTGGCCACCCCCTACCGCTTCATGGGCGGTACAGGCACACAAAAAGGAAATTCATTTTGAAAATTAGAGATGGCAAATACAAATTTACTTAGAACGGCACGGAAATACCGCATATAGGTAGGTATGGTGGACTCATATGGCATAACTGGGTTTAAGGATTTTGGATGCACAAGTAGTATTCCCACTTAGTGCAAGGAAAGGCTAGCAAAAGATTGAGAAGCAACCAACCAAGAAACGAAAATTCTGATAAACGAGCACTAAGCATAACTAACACCGAATAATGCACCACAAGTAGGATGTAACTTCATTGCATAACTATTGACTTTCATGCTTGCATAGGGAATCAGAAACCTTAACACCAATATTCTTACTAAAGCATAATTACTCACCAACATGACTCACATATTACTATCATCATATCTCAAAACTATTACAAAGAATCAAGTTTATATTGTCCAATGATCTTCACGAAACTTTTTATTATATCCCCCTTGGATATCTATCACTTTGGGACTAATTTCATTTATGACCATTGCTTATAACAAGCTCTCAAACAAATTTAAGTGAAGAACATGAGCATAATTTTTTTTCAACATCTCTCAAAATAATATAAGTGAAGCATGAGAGAATTTCTTCAAAAATTTACTAACTCTCAAATTTATCTAAGTGAAGCATGAGAGTATTTCTTCAACAAAATTAAAGCACCACCGTGCTCAAAAAGATATAAGTGAAGCACTAGAGCAATTCCATAGCTAAAAAAAATAATTGAAGCATATAGAATAATTCTAACAAATCATAGCATCATTATGGCTTTCTCAAATAGGTGTGTCAATCAAGGATGATTGTGACAAACTAAAAAGCAAAACAAGCAAAGACTCATATAATACAAGACCCTCCAAGCAAAACTCATGATATGTGACGAATAAAAATATAGCTCCAAATAAAATTACCGATGGTTGTTAGAAGAAAGAGGGGATGCCTTCCGAGGCATCCCCAAGCTTAGTTGCTTGGTTCTCCTTGAATATTACCTTGGGGTGCCATGGGCATCCGCAAGCTTAGGCTCTTTTCACTCCTTATTCCTTCATCCATCGTGATCTCACCCAAAATTTGAAAACTTCATGTAGCGACCCGACCTCAAACGGTCAAGCCTCTGTGTATCTGTGCCATCCCTGGATCAGTATGCTGGCACACACAGTACATCAATGTATATATCAAAGTGCAATCACATGTATAAATAACGTAAAACTGATATATACCTGTCTCAGCGGAAATAATCAAACGAGGGTGGAGTACCATCAACGCCATCGGCAAGTTGAGTGTAGACTGTAACCCTGTACCGTACTCTTACTCGTCTAAAGAAAAATATCTGTAACATGATATGTTGCAGCCGTGTAGGTCAGTACATTGAATGCACCGGCAAGATCACAATAAGAGAAAAACAGATGATAAACTATTCTATATGCAATATGGCTTTGTGGCTCTGTGTTTGAGTTTTGATTGCGTAAAAGCTGGTTTTATTTTCCCTACAACAAAGGAAATAACTGGAGTCTATACTATAGAGTTTTCTATCATGACATGGTTCTGCCAACCGATGTCTCATAGCCCAAATCATCATAAGTTGCCCACAATTAAGTTATCAGTCCGGTGTTAAGAGTTCCGAGATAGATCCAAGTCCAGAGGCTCAATTTGTCCGTAACCGGGGACATGGCTAGTAAATTAGGTTTTAACTCTGCAGAGTGTTGTGCACTTTACCCGCAAGATTCGATCCCTCTTTTTTACGTTCTCGCACTTCAGGGTGTTTGAGAACAAGATGACCGAAACATGGTCTTCCGAAGAGTTCCTCTGACCACTGTTCGGTACTCACCCAATCCTACCATAGTTCTACATCTGCTAGCACCGTCCCAGCCAGAGTCACCACTAAGGTCAACCAAGCCAGAGCCCATAGTGACTTGCGGTTGCACAGGTAAGCTTCCCGGCATGAAGTATTCTTAAGTCTCTTTGAGACTGGGTAGAGCTTTCCGCATGATATCACGGTGCTTCTCCGGAATCACTGAGTACTAGACGCACCATTGTACCCTTCTTAACCATTCTCCACCCAGAGGTATATTGAATTCTTGTCTCGAGTCTTGAAGTCTTGAGGCCTTGAAGATGCAGTCCTTGCAGATGCCATCATGAAGGTATCATCATTGACGTAGAGTCCTCCTTCTTCACACCACTCCCAAGCACTCATACCAAACCCCGTCTACTGTAGCGCAGCATTAAAACTATATAACGTCCCGGGCTTGATAACAGGGAGATGGGTTCCTACCTCATGCATTCTACTAAACTACAAGAAGTCAATATCACTACTGGAGGGATTATGAATGGTGACACTAGATGCAATAAAAACATAGTTATGAATATCATGGTCAAAGTGAACTTGCCTGGTAATACTTGATGAAGATTATATCGCTCTCAGAGAAATCCTGATAGTACTATTCGTCACTCTCCCCGAAGAAAATCTATATAGTCAAACATTGCATTCACATAAGCAATCATTCTAGCAATCATAATTATCAATAAACAACAAAGAAATCAAATAACAAAACCCAAATAAAATACAAAGAACTTCAAGGAAAACTACGATAAAAACTACTAAGGAAAAGTCTAAGACTTTATTACAAACAATAAAATAGTTTTTTGTCCTACATAAAACTTAACATCAACATAAAGCTCTAAACTAATAAATTAACAGAAAATAAATATAAAATAACTAAGTTAACAGAAAGTATTTTTCATAAAGTTTTATTCGCAAAAAGAAACAAATAAAAAGCTTTTATAAAACTCTAACTATGACCTATACAAGTTTTCATGCAAAACTAAAGAAAAAAAATTTCTAATAAAATAAAATTGTCTAATGTTCAATAACAGAAACAAAATTAAATTTGTCAAAAGTGACAATAAGTTTTAATTAAAAACATTTAAATTTTAGGAAAAAGAAATAACACTAAACTATGTAAAACAGTACTGTTTTGCCTAAAACCCTAAGTTAAAATAAACTAAAAATAAATCACTATATGCTACTGGATAGATAAAACAATAACAAAACCGTAGCAAAAAGAATCAATCAAAAATATTTTATAAAACTCAAGATATGGCCAAATTAGTGATTTGAACAAAATTCATCAAATTCAAATTTAAATTTTTCAAATTTGCAATCCAAGTGCACCAACAGAAACTTTATAAAATTTTGAAACTACAGGAAAAAGAATCACTGAATTTGGATTTATAAAATAAAAGATATCAACAATCTAAAAACAGAACTAATTCTGTAAATTCTGTAAAAGAAATAAAACAGAAAAAGAAAAAAAGAACTAGGCGTCGGACATGGTACACGTGGCAGCTAGCTACTGGCTACGGGGGGTGTGTGCTAGGCAGCTGCGAGCGAACGGCCGCTACTTAAGAAAATCAGCTTACTGTGCGGCTAAAAGAAAAAACCGAAGTGGTCGGTTCGATCTATACCGAGACTTAAACCGATCTAAATTTAAAAAAAACTACCCATTCGCTAGATCTAATCTACGCCGTCTAACACAGATCGAATGGAGGGAAAGCATACCGCGGCGGTGATGAACTCTGGCGAGGTGCTCCGGCTTCGGTGGTCGACTGGGACGGCGCAACGGTCGTCGGCGAGCTCGGGGAACTCATCGGGAGGGTGCAGCGAACCAAGACGATCCCGGTGGTGGCCTTGGCGGTGCTTGGGGACATTGGAGGAGGACGGCGGCGAGCTCGGGGCGGCGGTGCGTTCGGTGGTTGATGGCGATGGCTCTCCGGTGGTGCTGGATCTCGGGTGAGGGCACGGGGAGGTGTCGGAGGACGACGATGGCGAGCTCAGGGCAGCGGTGCGTTCGGGTTGATGGCGATGGCGCTCCAGCGGTGCTGGATCTCGGGTGAGGGCACGGGGAGGTGTAGGAGACGGTGGCTGGTGCGTGTCCAGCTTTGGTCGATGGCGGGGTGGTCGGGGTGATGCGGTAGGGAGTCAACTGCACGGCGGCGATGCTCTGCTCCGGCGAGGAATCGAGGAGGCGGCGGGGTTTCTCGGTGAGGGAAAAGGAGGGGGACGGGTCGAGAGAAGGGTTTATATAGAGGGGGGGATTGCTTGGAGGAGAGGCGAGGGGGTTAGCGATCCCGAGAAGTGCCGGATACAGCGGCGGCGCGAACGCGCTTCGGCGTGGTCTGGCGTGAGCGAGGGGAAGAAGACGAGGCGGGCCCCGCTGTCAGCGATGGAAAGGCGAGTGAGAGCGAGCGGGTGGCCGGAGCGAAACGGCTTCGGGCACGCTCGTGGGTTGACATGGGCCGCGGTGCTGGGCCTCGCTGGCTCGGCCAGTTTTAAAACCGCAACATTTTTTTAAAATAACGCATAAAATAAAAAGTCAAAAAGGAACAAATAAAACCAAAAACTTATATGGGCATATAATATATCAAAATATTCATAAAAGAAATCCTAAATGATGAACATATTTGTAGAGGCAAATAAAATTCACAAAAATTCACAAAAGTCTAACAGTGCTGCTGTTACAATAAAACCTAATAAAACTCATTTTCAAAATACCAAAATGATTTCAAATTTATTTTCTCCTAATTTTCCATTGAAGGGAATCATTTTACACTTATTTCCATTTATTTATTTTTAGGATAAAAATAATTTGTATAAAACCCAAATAACTCTTAAATGGTTTTCAATTTGAATTTCAAGCCACTTTCAAACCTTTCTGTTTTTTCCTCATTCAAATATATTTCAAATTTGCCCCTGGTTTGGAGTGTCATATTGCTCCTCCTTTTATTTTGAAATTGGTCAGAGGAATTTGAAATTATTCAAATGGAAAGGATTCCAGATGGAATTCAAAATGGTTTAACTCCCCACTCTCTTTCATTTAAGTTTGGAGAAGTCATTTAATCTCCTCTCTTGAGAGTCCTTGAGTGGCATGAAGTTTGAATTAATTTCAAATCAAGTTTCAAATCATTTCAAATGGAAACACTTTTGGGAAATTCCTTTTATTCCCCCTCATTCAACTTTCAAAAGTTTCAAATTTCACTCAATTCACACAATCAATCACTCAACAATCAAACAAACAAACAAACATAAATATTTATTTAATATAACATTCCAAAATTTAGAATTTTGGGATGTTACAAACTACCACACTTAAAATGAATCTCGTCCTCGAGATTCGAAGAAGCTAGAAAGAAGGTTAGGGTTTTGGGGTCTTCTAGCAAATCATTGTTTGGAAAGGTCTCGGGTGCTACCACACTTAGAAGCATGGTTATGGTTCCGACCAAAATTCATGTACTCCATCCCTTTGGGTTGACGGTGTCGGTCTTCTCATATTCTCCGGGTTAACTCTTCCACTGGTGCTCTTTCGATAAGGGCATAATCTCTTCTGCAATATCATGTGTCCTTTCCTCATGGTAAAGTTCTTCCGAGACTGGGTCTTCTTCGCTGACAGGTCTGTCGCCAATACTAAACAGCTACCGATAATCTCATGGTGGTCAACAATTAATGGTGTCTCCTGCAGGAAATGGGTCTGGGTTGAATCTCACCATATAACCTGCGATTGGCAATGGTTGCGTGTTACATGGATCAATCGTCCTATCATCTCTAAGGTTTAAACAAGGTTTTGACATCGTCATCTCTCTACTATGGGTAAGTCACTCTAGATTTACCATCCCAAATATCAAGAGCGAATGATAAGAGTAAGTCGGTATGGTGATCAATCCATTCTGCACCCAGATCATTAACCTGTATAAGGTTTAGCGAATCTCGTAAGTCTAACACTCAGGCATTCTCACAAGCATTGCAGAATTTCTATGGTCCTCAAACTGGGTTCGGGTAAATCCATTGTTTCTGCAAGCTGAACAAGACATCTAACGTTTCTTCACAACTCTCGGGTTTTCGTATCCTCCTAAGGAACGTTTGCTGATCAAATAACAATTTCTTCCAAATTTCTTCTCCCAAGGAGTACTTGATCCTTATTAATTCCTGGGCCTGTGGGTTATGGGCCCACTTCAACACCTGTACAACTTTAACTCATCATGTGAGTTACAATTGTTCCATATTCCAACATTACACCACCTTTAAATCCAATAGTACTTCATTTCTTCATACCATCATATCAAAGATAAAACTCCAACTCATTTTGTCTAAACTGCAATATGTGGGACACATTTCCCTTTCCATTGGTCGGCTGTACTTACATGGTACTACCACACTTAAAATGAAATGTACAATTTCCTCCATAGACCATATTTCTCATATCCTCGAAAATGGTCAACATCTGTGTTCGTAGTGTAACAACTCATACAATTCAACATATGAAATTAGGACACTTTAACTTTATTTATTCATGAACCATTACAATATCCGAGACTTCCATTACATAAATTCAACTCCATATCCTTATGAAAATAAATGCTTCCTACTACACTTATTACCAATATTACAATTCTCAACTACTCAGTTCCAGCTTTCATCTTGTCGGGGCATTTAGTAGCATAATGTCCTGCTTCGTTGCAACAAAAACAGATGACTTCCGACAAGTTTCGAGGCTTCTTGAGAATTGTATATGCTCCTTGGGCTCTTGGATTCTTTCCTGGACATTTATTAGCGTAGTGACCTAAATCCTTGCACCTATAACAAGTGATATGACTCAGGTCCTTCTCTGCGGAAATTGAGTTGTTCTGGGGATGCCTTCATTTTCTCTTCCTGGATTTCTCCGTAATGATCAGAGCCTCTATTTCCTGAGGGTCAAACTTCACTTCTGCTATCGAGAAGTCTCCCAGATACTCTTGGCTTTCCTTCGTGCAATACCGTGAGAAATGTCCTTCTTCTCCGCATGAATAGCAGGCATGAGCGTAAAATCTGTTTAGGCCTTCTCCTTCAGGGTCTTCAATAACTTCCTTCATCATAGGTTCTTCTAAACTTTCCCTGAGGGCTTCTTTCATGGCTTCCTTCCACTGCTTGGTAATTTCTTGTACCTTGGGGTAAATCTGACACTTAGTAGGGTAGTGCGTAGCTCCTTCACACAGGAAACAAGTAACCTGCCTAGTCGGGCATTCCTCAGCTCGGTGATTTTCCTCACAATGAGGGCATCCATCCTTGTGTTCTTCCTGGGTGTGTAATATTTCTCTGCAAATATTGCAGGCACAAGGTTTCTTCATCGGGTTATCATAGTGCTTCCGGATGAGATGGGATCTTACCAAAGTCTTCTTGAATTCCTCCCAAGTTTTTGCTCCGTTGCATCCTCGTATGGCTTGATGCATTTTCCACCAGGTTGCAGCACTTTCTGTAAGGTACTGAAGAGCATATTGAACCTCATACTTCCTTGCAATCAATTTTTTTTCGAAGTGATCCTCCATGTTTTTAATTCCATAGCTCTGCCTTCGGCTGAGTCATTGGCCCAGAGAATACCAGTCCTTCTTCATTCATCATCTATGGGGTCCAACGGTTCTGGGATGAGATATGAGAGAGGAATGGAGGGATATACACACAATACAAACAATGGTTTTGAAGAAACGGGTTTTATTTTGTGGCTGTCGGAAAAACATCAAACAATGACAGCTCACAAATCATCGCATCTAACATAAGTATATAACATGCGTTTTGTCTTCAAATAATTCTAAAGATTCTTCCAATTCATCAAGTCTTCGGAGTCTTCAACTGTTGTAGCTTCAACTCTTCTATTGCATGGTGAAATCCTCTTTACTCTGAAGAGGCCATCAGTTGTCCGATATCTTATCCTTCTTAGAGCGGCTTCAGTTGATTCTCCGTGTGGTCAAAATGGAAAGGGTATATTGTAACTATTTGAGGTAAGAGGGAATATTTGATAAAATCAGAAAAGACAAGAAGTAAAGGATTTTTTTGAAAACAAAGTTTTTAGAGATATCTTGTCCTAGGGGCTTTCCAGTTTCTAGGGTCACGTCCTACAGTCAATATCCATATCTGTAGCGACCCAACCTCAAACGGTCAAGCCTCTGTGTATCTATGCCATCCTTGGATCAGTATGTTGGCACACACAGTACATCAATGTATATATCAAAGTGCAATCACATGTATAAATAATGTAAAACTAACATATACCTGTCTCAGCGGAAATAATCAAACGAGGGTGGAGTCCCATCAACGCCATCGGTAAGTTGAGTGTAGACTGTAACCCTGTACCTTACTGTTACTCGTCTGAAGAAAAATATCTGCAACATGATACGTTGCAGCCGTGTAGGTCAATACATTGAATGTACCGGCAAGATCACAATAAGAGAAAAACAGATGATAAACTATTCTATATGCAATATGGCTTTGTGGCTCTGTGTCTGAGTTTTCTTTGCGTAAAAGCTGGTTTTATTTTCCCTACAACAAAGGAAATAACTAGAGTCTGTACTATAGAGCTTTCTATCATGACATGGTTCCACCAACCGATGTCTCATAGACCAAATCATCATAAGTTGCCCACAATTAAGTTATCAGTCCGGTGTTGAGAGTTCCGAGATAGATCCAAGTCCAGAGGCTCAATTTGTCCGTAACCGGGGACACGTCTAATTGATTAGGTTTTAACTCTGCAGAGTGCTGTGCACTTTACCCGCAAGATTCGATCCCTCTTTTTTTACGTTCTCGCACTTCAGGGTGTTTGAGAACAAGATGACCGAAACATGGTCTTCCGAAGAGTTCCTCTGACCACTGCCCGGTGCTCATCCAATCCTACCGTAGTTCTACATCTGCTAGCACCGTCCCAGCCAGAGTCACCACTAAGGTCAACCAAGCCAGAGCCCATAGTGACTTGCGGTTGCACAGGTAAGCTTCCGGGCATGAAGTATTCTTCCGTCTCTTTGAGACTGGGTGGAGCTTTCCGCATGATATCACGGTGCTTCTCCGGAATCACTGAGTACTGGACGCACCATTGTACCCTTCTTAACCATTCTCCAGCCAGAGGTATATTGGATTCTTGTCTCGATTCTTGAAGTCTTGAGGCCTTGAAGATGCAGTCCTTGCAGATGCCATCATGAAGGTGTCGTCATTGACGTAGAGTCCTCCTTCTTCACACCACTCCCGGGCACTCATACCAAACCCCGTCTACTGTAGCGTAGCATTAAAACTATATAACGTCCCAGGCTTGATAACAGGGAGATGGGTTCCTACCTCATGCATTCTACTCAACTACAAGAAGTCAATATCACTACTGGAGGGATTATGAATGGTGACACTAGATGCAATAAAAACATAGTTATGAATATCATGGTCAAAGTGAACTTGCCTGGTAATACTTGATGAAGATTATATCGCTCTCAGAGAAATCCTGATAGTACTATTCGTCACTCTCCGAAGAAAATCTATATAGTCAAACATTGCATTCACATAAGCAATCATTCTAGCAATCATAATTATCAATAAACAACAAAGAAATCAAATAACAAAACCCAAATAAAATCCAAAGAACTTCAAGGAAAAATACGATAAAAACTACTAAGGAAAAGTCTAAGACTTTACTACAAACAATAAAATAGTTTTTTGTCCTACATAAAAACTGACGAAGCACACATAAAGCTCTAAACTAATAAATTAACAGAAAATAAAAAAAAAATAACTAAGTTAACAGAAAGTATTTTTCATAAAATTTATTGCAAAAAGAAACAAATTAAAAGCTTTTATAAAACTGTAACTATGACCTATACAAGTTTTCATACAAAACTAAAGAAAATATATTTTTAAAATAAGAATAAAATTGTCTAATGTTCAATAACAGAAACAAAATTAAATTTGTCAAAAGTGACAAAAAGTTTTAATTAAAAACATTTAAATATTAAGGAAAAAGAAAATAACACTAAACTATGTAAAACAGTACTGTTTTGCCTAAAACCCTAATTTAAAATAAACTAAAAATAAATCACTATATGCTACTGGATAGACAAAATAAAAACAAAACCTTAGCAAAAAGATCAATCAAAAATATTTTATAAAACTCAAGATATGGCCAAATTAGTGATTTGAACAAAATTCATCAAATTCAAATTTCAATTCTTCAAATTTGCAATCCAAGTGCACCAACAGAAACTTTATAAAATTTTGAAACTACAGGAAAAAGAGTCACTGAATTTGGATTTATAAAAGAATAGATATCAACAATCTAAAAACAGAACTAATTCTGTAAATTCTGTAAAAGAAATAAAACAGAAAAAGAAAAAAGAACTAGGCGTCGGGCATGGTACACGTGGCAGCTAGCTACTGGCTACGGGGGTGTGTGCTAGGCAACTGTGAGCGGACGGCCGCTACTTAAGAAAATCAGCTTACTTTGCGGCTAAAAGAAAAAACCGAAGTGGCCGGTTCGATCTAAACCGAATTAAACCGGGACTTAAACCGATCTAAATTAAAAAAAAACCTACCCATTCGCTAGATCTAATCTACGCCGTCTAACACAGATGGAACAGAGGGAAAGCATACCGCGGCGGCGATGAACTCCGGCGAGGTGCTTTGGCTTCGGTTGTCGACGAGGACGGCGCTCCGGTCGTTGGCGAGCTCGAGGAACTCGTCGGGAGGGTGCAGCGAACGAAGACGATCCAGGTGGTGGCCTTGGCGGTGCTTGGGGACGTCGGAGGAGGAGGGCGGCAAGCTCGGGGCGGCGATGTGTTCGGTGGTTGATGGCGATGGCGCTCCAGCGGTGCTGGATCTCGGGTGAGGGCACGGGGTGGTGTCGGAGGAGGACGGCGGCGAGCTCGGGGCGGCAGTGCGTTCGGTGGTTGATGGCGATGGCGCTCCGGCGGTGCTGGATCTCGGGTGAAGGCACGGGGAGGTGTAGGAGAGGGCGGTGGGTGCGTGGGTAGCTTTGGTCGGTGGCGGGGTGGTCGGGGTGATGCGGTAGGGAGTCAATGGCACGGCAGTGATGCTCTGCTCCGGCGAGGAATCGAGAAGGCGGGGGGGTTTCTCGGTGAGGGAAAAGGAGGGGGACGGGTCCAGAGAGAGGTTTATATAGAGGGGGGGTTTGCTTGGAGGAGGGGCGAGGGGGTTAGCGATCCCGAGAAGAGCGGGATACGGCGGCGGCGCGAACACGCTTCGGCGTGGTCTGGCGTGGGCGAGGGGAAGAAGACGAGGCGGGCCCCACTGTCAGCGACGGAAAGGCGAGCAAGAGCGAGCGGTTGGCCAGAGCGAAGCTGCTTCGGGCGCGCTCATGGGTTGACATGGGCCGCGGTGCTGGGCCTCGCTGGCTCGGCCAGTTTTAAAACCATAACATTTTTTTTAAATAACGCATAAAAGAAAAAGTCAAAAAGGAACAAATAAAACCAAAAACTTATATGGGCATATAATATATCAAAATGTTCATAAAAAGAAATCCTAAATGATGAACATATTTGTAGAGGTAAATAAAATTCACAAAAATTCACAAAAGTCAAACAGTGCTGCTGTTATAATAAAACCCAATAAAAATCATTTTCAAAATAACAAAATGATTTCAAATTTATTTTCTCCTAATTTTCCATTGAAGGGAATCATTTTACACTTATTTCCATTAATTTATTTGTAGGATAAAAATAATTTTAATAAAACCCAAATAACTCTTAAATTGTTTTGAATTTGAATTTCAAATCACTTTCAAACCTTTCTATTTTTTCCTCATTCAAATATATTCAAAATGGAAAGGATTCCAGATGGAATTCAAAATGGTTTAACTCCCCACTCTCTTTCATTTAAATTTGGAGAAGTCATTTAATCTCCTCTCTTGAGAGTCCTTGAGTGGCATGAAGTTTGAATTAATTTCTACTGAAGTTTCAAATCATTTCAAATGGAAACACTTTTGGGAAAGTCCTTTTATTCCCTCTCATTCAACTTTCAAAAGTTTCAAATTTCACTCAATTCACACAATCAATCACTCAACAATCAAACAAACAAACATAAATATTTATTTAATATAACATTCCAAAATTTAGAATTTTAGGATGCTACACTTCAATCACACAAAACTTAACAAAACCTTCGTGAGATCCGTTAGTATAATAAAGCAAATCACCACTTTTAGTACTGTTGCAAACCCATTCATATTTTATTGTTGCATTATACCTACTGTATTCTAACTTTACCTTTACTTATACCCCCCGATAGATTCCATAGATTCATCAAAATAAGCACACAATGCAATGAAAACAGAATCTGTCAAAAAAAAAACAGTCTGAAGTAATCTGGACTTTGACCATAATTCTGTAACTCAAAATATTCTGAAAAATTATGACATCGTAGGTAATTTGTATATCAATCTTGTGTAAAACATTCAGAATTTTATCATGTTTCTGTGATTTTTAACAATTCTAGTATTGGGCACAAAAGTTTTTGTTTTCCAACAAGATTAAATCAACTATCACCCAAGATGATCCTAAAGGATTTACTTGACACAAACACTAATTAAAACATAAAAACACAATCATAACAGTAGCATAATTGTGTGAACACACAAGAACAAAAAGAAAAAGAGAAAAAAAATATTTTATTCATTGGGTTGCCTCCCAACAAGTTCTTTCTTTATAGCCATCAAGATAGGCTTGAGATTTTATTGATGCTCACATGAAAGATAATAATTGAAACACAAAGAGAGCATCATAAAACATGTGACAAACATATTTAAGTCTAACATACTTTCTATGCATAGGAATTTTATAAGCAAACAAATTATTAAGACAAGAAAAATCTAGCATATGCAAGGAAGAAGAAAGAAACAATAGCAATCTCAACATAATAAGAGGTAATTTAATAACATGAAAATTTCTACAACCATATTTTCCTCTCTCATAATAATTACATGTAGGATCATAATCAAATTCAACAATATAGCTATCATATAAAATTTTCTTGTCATGATCCACATGCATAAAAAGTTGACACTCTTCAAATATAGTGGGATTATCATCAAATAAAGTCATGACCTCTCCAAGCCCACTTTTATCAAAAATTGCATAAGATTGATCATTCTCCAAAGTAGTGGGATCATTATTACCTAAAGTTGGGACTCTTCGTAACCCACTTTCAATATTACTGCGAACAGTATTATCAATATCGTATTCATCATGAGGCTTAAATAAATTTTCAAGATGATAAGAAGAGTCACCCCAATCATGATCATTACAATAAGTAGTGGACATAGCAAAATTAGCATCCCCAAGCTTGGGGTTTTGCATATTATTAACACAATTGACATTAAAGAATTTATCATAACCTCATTGCACTCATGCTTTTCATTCAAGGAGCTATCGTGAACCACTTTATAAATTTCTTCTTTTAGCACTTCATCACAATTTTCAGATTCACGAATTTCAAGCAAAACATCATAAAGATAATCTAGTGTACTCAACTCACTAGCAATTGGTTCATCATAATTGGATCTTTTAAAAAGATTAGCAAGTGGATGAGGATCCATATCAATATATTTTTAGCAAGCGAAGATGCATGCAAATAGAAGGCACATGGTGGCAACACAAGCAAAGAAGCAAACATGAAAAAAACAAACCGAAAATAATTTTGGATTTTTGTAAAAACTTTTTATAAGTGGGGGAGATGAAAATGAGAGGCAAATGGCAAATAATGTAAATTGCAAGGAATCTGATAGATGTTGATGATGTCTCCTCGGCAACGGCGCCAGAATTCTTCCTGATTGCTTGTATCTCCGTTGGTATTTCCCCGAAGAGGAGAGGATGATGTAGCACATCAACGGTAAGTATTTCCCTCAGTTATGAAACCAAGGTTATCAATCCAGTAGGAGAACCAAGCAACACTATGTAAACGGTACCTGCACACAAAGAACAAATACTTGCAACCCAACGCGTAAGAGGGGTTGTCGATCCCTCCTGAGTATTGAGATAGATAAAATTGTAGTAGATTGGATAAATAGATCTTGCAAAAACACAAAATAAAATAAATAAAGAAAAAGTGCAGCAAGGTATTATTGGATTTTTGGAATAATAGATCTGAAAACAATATGATAAAAGATTGACCCGGGGGCCGTAGATTTCACTAGTGGCTTCTCTCGAGAAAATAGCATACAGTGGGTAAACAAATTATTGTTGGACAATTTAGAGAAGAGCAAATAATTATGACGATATCCAAGGCAATGATCATGTATATAGGCATCACGTCCAAGATTAGTAGACCGACTCCTGCCTGCATCTACTACTATTACTCCACACATCGACCGCTATCCATCATGCATCTAGTGTATCAAGTTCATGGAGAAACGGAGTAATGCAATAAGAACGATGACATGATGTAGACAAGATCTATTCATGTAGGAATAGATCCCATCTTTTTATCCTTAATAGTAACGATACATGCGTGCCTCGCTACCCCTTCTATCACTGGGTGAGGACATCGCAAGATCAAACCCATCACAAAGCACCTCTTCCCATTGCAAGAAAAATCAATCTAGTTGGCCAAACCAAACCAAAGTTTCAGAGAAGAAATACGAGGCTATAATAATCATGCATATAACAGATCAAAGAAGATTCAAACAGTATTCATGGATAGAACTGATCATAAACTCGCAATTCATCGGATCCCAACAAACACACCACAAAAAGTCATTACATCAAATAGATCTCCAAGAACATCGAGGAGAACATTATATTGAGAATCAAAAAGAGAGAAGAAGCCATCTAGCTACTCCTACGGACCCGAAGGTCTATCATGAACTACCCACGCATCATCGAAGGAGCACCAATGAGGATGATGAACCCCTCCGTAATCATGTTCCCCTACGGCAAGGTGCCGGAATAGGGCTCTAGATTGGATCTCGTGGTTCTGGAACTTGCGGCAGCTAGAATTGTGTTTCGTCCACTCCCCTAGGGTTTCTGGAATATTTGGGTATTTATAGAGCTGAGAGGCGGTGGAAACGACTCCCGTGGGCCCCACTACCCACCTGGGCGCGCCAGGGGCCTCTGGCGCGCCTTGGTGGGTTGTGAGCCCCTCGGGCCTCCCCTCTGGCACTTCCTTTGCTCCCAAGTTGTCTTCTGGGCAGAAAAAAAATCTCCAAAAAGTTTCGTGGCATTTGGACTTCGTTTGGTACTGATATTCTGCGAAGTAAAAAACAAGCAAAAAACAACAACTAGCACTGCGCACTATGTCAATAGGTTAGTCCCAAAAAATGATATAAAGTTGCTATAAATGAATGTAAAACATCCAAGAATGATAATATAACAGCATGGAACAATCAAAAATTATAGATACGTTGGAGACGTATCAAAATCCCAAAAAGGGTGGTCGTGGCAAAGAGAAACATGACAGCAGAGATGTCTGATCTCGACCGCTACAGTACTCCACGTGAAGGAGAATCAATAGGTGAGCGCAACAACAGGTTGCAAAGGATTTGTCGCCATTGGGCGAGCAAATGGTTCAGATATGAAATTCTTCGCAAGAAGTATGAAATTCTATTTGCTTTCACTCCACCTTGGAATGATTGCATTGCTGAAAACTGCACAGGCCAAAATGATGAGAAAGTCAGGCCGCCACTGCCTGCTGATGCTGACCCTGACTCCCTCAAAACCATCATTGATTTCTCCGAGGAAGTAGCAAAGAGGGCGAAGGCCAAAGCAAAGAAAAAGCAAGTTGAGGCGAAAAATGTCAAGCTGACCAAGGAGGACGTGTAGAAGAAGAAAGAGCGTGCATATGCTTCCAAGGGAGGCAAGTCAAGGAAATCAGTTTCTCCTCGGACCTCTCAAAAGAAAACTACCACGAAGGGAACCAGAAAGGCTGCTTCTGACTCATCTGATGGGTCTTCTGATGAAGAAATGGGTGATGAAATACCCATGTATGACCTGGCTGCAATTCTTCACAAGCCTGCACAAAGTCCTTCTCAAGTGAAGGTTTTGCCCTCTCCAAGGAGATCACCAAGGCATGTGCCCATGCCTCTAGCTGAAAAACCTTTGGGTCCAGCCCTGCCAACTTCTTCGAAGAGTGTTGCGAAGAGAAAACTGCCTACCGAAGAAGATGCATCTGCCAAGAAGGTCAAGCACACTATTCCTGCTTCCACAGAGGAACAAAAGTATGATTTCAAGATGATGATTGACATCATTGACAGTGCTGCGTATGATGCACAAACTAATGATGTGAGCAGTTTGGG
Source organism: Thinopyrum elongatum (assembly GCA_011799875.1). NCBI lineage: Eukaryota > Viridiplantae > Streptophyta > Magnoliopsida > Poales > Poaceae > Thinopyrum > Thinopyrum elongatum. Next base: position 578,853,858 of record CM022300.1, on the reverse strand, counting down.
GTTGCCTGAAGATGTGACGAAAATGGTAACCAAGCATTTCATCGAGTTGAAGAAAATCTCCAAGAAGTTCAAGAAAGCTGCTAAGGACAAGCAGACCCTTGAGAAAATGAGAAAAGAAGCCAAGAAAGAGTACAAGAGAAAAGGCCTGAACATGAAAATTGCCAATATCACAAAGGCCCTAAGTGCCATTCGGAATGAAAAGGTTGAATGGCATTTCAAAATGCACATGGATGTGTCCCAGCTGTGTGACAGGAAGAACGAAGAAATTGATCGCAAGGCATATCTTGCTCGCAGAAGAGTGTAATAGGAAAAACGTCAAAAAACATTAACCAGAGCTGCCAAGCCGAAAGGAAAGAAGGATCACCGTATTCAGATCATGGCTGCCCACGCTATTACTATTAGCACAAGTGCTCCCTTGCAGTAGGTTCCTCCTTCTCCAACTCACGAGGAAGAACCAGCGCAGTAGGTTGCCCCTGAGGTCATAGTTCTGGTGCCTACAGCTCATGACGAGCAAAATGATGTCGTTGACATCTTTCTTGATAATCCAAATGAAGAGAATGCACCACCTCAGTAGCGAGCCCGTGATGACCAGACTGATGAAGAGATCGAGGTCGAAAAGCCAAATCGTTCGCCACCTATGCCTATGCAAGTTGACCATTCTGCTTTGAGAAAAAATGATGACAAGATTAAGGGGGAGCAATCTACTTCCCGAGAGAGAACTACCCCAGTCACACCCTCTGGTGCTCCCACATTGATGGATGTTGACTCTGCTCCTCGTTCCTTGGACCCACAGATGGAAGAGGAAGAAAACAAATCTGCTAAGCCGATAGCTCAAGAAGTTACTGTCAGTGCACCACAAGTGTCTGAACCCAAGGTAGCTGTGTTTGCGAAAGAAAAAGCCCTAGTGTCCGAAGGATTGAAAGTCGTTGAAGGAGTTCTAGCGAGAAAAATTGATGGATCTTCAAGTTCTTCGAAGCCATCTGTTTAAGAAAAGTTGAGGAAGCGCAACGCTCCTCTTAAGATCATTAAGGAAGATTTAGCTGTGCCTGATGACTCGCAAACTAGGCACATGGGCGATGAAGATTCACTAAGAAATATGCTCAAGACATTTCCTCTATTTCCTGCAGAGGACGGCCCTAATGGACTAGCTTTCAATGAGTAGTTTTACCATTCAAAACTTTCTTTCTTTGGGATTAGCCCGTATGATGGAGAAATGACTTCTATGTCACCAAGATTCTGGACCAAGGAATAGGCCGTGTATTATGCTCGCATTTTGTACTGCAAGAATCGCATCTTCAAGCACAAGATTCTAGATTTCGCTAAATTCGAAAGTTTAGCTCGCTTCCACCACACAATCAAGCAAATTGAACAGGTGTTCCTGAAGAGTGTCCTCCGCTTCAACCATGGCTAGAACCGTACTTCAGTTCTTCGCTACTCTGTATATCTCAGCCTTCTCAGGAGAACTTGCAGATAGAAGTACTTGGATCCTAGAATGGATGACCGAAGAAGAGAAGATCAAGTGCTCAACTGACCAGTTTCTGGCTCTTCTAAATCTTCCTCGGTGCGAATTGGATGAAACTCGAGAACATAGACTGCACTGGTGGGAAGTGTCTGAAGCCGAACTACATATGTTGATGGACCCCAAGACTGTGGGTGACGCTTACACCGAGGCAAATACAAAGAACCTGGCTTATGAGAACAAAGTGGTGTTCTATATCCTGTGCAATTCTATCACACCAACCAACACACCAGAGACAATTCATGGCATTGTAGCAAACACTTTGAACGCAATATCCAATGGCATTCAATTTTATGTTCCTGATCTTTTCATTCGGAACCTGGCTTATGCAACAGACAATGCTCAACCTTTGAAGCCCTATGCTCCTTGGATCATGTATGCCATAGAGCAACTCACTGAGAAGAATTACTTTTGCCCGTTTGTGCCAAAAGTTTTCATGCCGCCGGTTTGTGATACTCTTTGGATCGTGAAGGGTATGGACAAAGGGAAGCCACCTATTGATGCTACTGCCTCTGCATCGGCATCTGCACCCAATGTTACAAAGGCCACTGTGGAAATCCCTTGGGATGAAAATCCATCGCTGTATGAGATTTGTCTTCGGACCCAGCAGGCTCTTGAAACTCACATCAAACTCGACCGCAAGGTGATGTTAGAAATGATGGCTGAAATTAATCTGCTTCACAATCACACTCATCAAATCCTTCTGTATGAGAAGGAACTGAAGAAGTGCTCCTGGACTCTCCTTCGCAAGCATTACTCTCATGAGCAGCTGATTGCCAAGGTTAGTGAGAAAGATTATGATTATCTGGAGTTGTTTGAAGTACCTCGCATCCGAAGGCAAACCCCTATGCTTCCTCAGTGTTCTGACTCCACTGATCTGTTGTTCGTTGAACCAGAGAATGAGAATGAAGACACTGCAGGCACAATGATCTTCAAGCAAGATGCTCCTCGCTCTACTCTAGAAGTTGTTCCTGAAGCTCCTGTTGTAAGTCCAGCTCCTACTTCGGCCTCAACCATTGCTCGTTCTGTTTCTCCAAACAGTTCGAGCTCTGAGGGTTTTTTGGACGAGTAGTTCCTTGTATGCTTTCTCTTTCCTTTTTGACACTTGTTGACAAAAAGGGGGAGAAGAACATCGAGAGGATAGATGAGCGGGATATTTGCAGGGTGTTGTTATTCGCCATTTTCTTTTTCTTCGAACAGTTTGGTATCTGCCGTTGAACAATTTGCCTTTGGTTGTGGAACTTTATAGCACCGCATGTGGTGTTGGTAAACCTCGTCGTCATGTACCATTAATAACCCCTGCAATGCTATATTTGCTTTCGGGTATTTGGCTGCAGGTGCTATCATTATTTACTCCCTTGCAAGGATTATTGTCGATATCTATCTATTTTGCAGGTGAAGTAAATATAATTCGAAGAACAACATACTTATCTGAAAAGAGATATCTTTCATCTCAATCAATATCCAACATTTCCTGCTTCACTATTTCCTATTATCTAACAATGCAGGAGAAATAAAATGATTCCAGGATGAACTTATTCGTTTCACAAACAAGAAACCAATTCAGTCTATTTGTTGTGATGCTTTTCCATCGCTAGCTATTATTTCTTCATCTTTGTTGAATGAAAAATCCATCTGGAGCAGATTCACTTCGAGCTGGATTCTTGTGCATCACATGCTTTGTTATATCTCGTATATTTAATCTGCAGGGATTTACTATGCCTTGTATGGATCTAAACCTTGTTTTGAAAATCTTCCTGGCTTATTTATGTGACAAATCATTTCAAAGTATCCATGATCTTTAACAAATCTTCTTCAAAGATGGTGTGTCACGGGAAACATCTCAGACAGGATCGAGAGCATTGATCAACGATACAAATGGCACCATACAACAATGCTTCTCGTACGAAGATTCACCTCGCTACCTTATGGTTTATCTCCCAAGCATATCCTCAAATCGAATATCTTCAGTATAATGCATATATTCAGGGGGAGCGTGTTTGTCTTCATAATTATCTTTCGTGTTTCATTTCCACTCACATCCTATATTTTCATCACTTCAGCTATCTTTTGATGTGTTCTGTTTTATTAACAATCATCCAAAAATGGGGAGATTGTTGGTGCAATATTTGCCCTGTTGTGTTTTGGAGATTTTTGACAGAAACAGATGTGGACTAATTTGTTGGCTAGTAAGCACATAGAGAAATAGTCCACTCTGAACTGAAGAGAATGCCATCTTTGGTGTCAAGTTTGAGGAACTTCACCGAAGAAAATCCGAGATATAGAGACGATTCAGTTATATCTTTCGAAGCCTTGTAGGCTAGAAGATTGATGTGAAGAAGTTGACCCCTTGAAATTTATTGCTGATGCCAAGTAATTAGTTCGGTGTTCGTCCGAAGAAAATTGACTACAGCTGAGAAGGTCGAAGGAGAAGTGAAGACGTAGCATTCATTTCATTCTTCTTCTTCTCTTTCTTGAGTCATAGGACCTTCGTACTATTAAGAGGGGTATAGGTTCTCGAAGCTTAGATCCGCTGTGATGCTTAGCCCAAACCTATGAAAGACTGAGAGAAATCTCTTTACGCTCTGAATGATTACTTGTTAGCACAAGACGTAGCTCTTCGGTGCTGCGGGAGATATCTTTCGGACTGAGGAGTTAGCATTTCTTGCTTTGCAATGAATGTTACCATTGTGCTCAAATTCTGACCATTGGACTCGTGACGTTCATCCATTGGATGTCTCACATGTCCATTTTGGTCATTTCCCATCTGGGAAGGCCACGGCTATAAATAGCCACCCCACTCCAACGTTGTCCGTTGGCTGCTCCGCTTAAGATTTCTGAGAAGATTGATTGAGCATCCCCTCTCCGACAGATTTGAGTCTAAAATCCACCGGGAGAGAAAACCAAGAACGAAAACTTAGACAGTGGTTGAGCATCATAGTAGTTTCGAGTTAGAGTTCTTGTACCTATTACTCTTGAGAGTTGCGCACTCTCTAGACGGATAAGTGTCGGCTCAAGTGTTGAAGAATTGTTGTCTTCACTGAGCAAGATCTTCAGCAACCAAGAGTAATTGTGGTTTGCGAAGGAAGTATGTCGATGGTTTGGAGATCACCGATAAGTATCTACCCCGAGTGAAATCAACTGGAGTCTGGTCAGCTCCTAGTTGACGGAGAATAGGATGGAGAGAGGTGTGCTCCTGTGCTCAATCACAAGTCCCTCCAACCAGACGTAGTCCTTTGGCAGAAGGGCGAACTGGTCTACCAAATTCACCTGTCGCCTTCGAGCATCACTGGTTTATTCTATTACTCTTCATTTATTTCAGTGAATATCTTTCGTGCTCTGTGATGACAGTGTGTTTTTTCACAAAATTGATCATTTATCTTTCACTAGTGATCTATACATCTCCTCTCTTACCCATCTAGTATCTTAGTGTATTTGTTTCAGTTAGCATTTTCCTTGTTGTTCGCATCTAGTTATCTTTGATGCTTCTGCAACTGTTTGTGTATTGCGTTACCATTGTGATAGTTAACCCTGTTGTCTACTATGCTCAAACTATTATCGCTTCCCATCTCAAAAGATTTGTTCCTCAATAGGATACCTACTTAAGTTCTTATCTACCGAACCTTTTCATCTGCTGTGTTTGGGTTCAATTCAAAACATTCGAAAGAATTTTTGAATATCCCATTCAACCCCCTCTGATCAATATACTCTCGGTCCCAACACTCTCCATACAAGAATCCGCAACTACAAGAGAAGTAATTAACATAAATCTAACCATAGAACTAAACAGTTGGATCCAAAACAAACCCTTTACAGAATAATTCACAAACTAGGGTTTAGGTTTCTATCACTCCCATGACCCACCATCTACAAACTAATTCCTAATGTCTTTCCCTAGGCCCAAAGATGGTGAAGTCTCATGTAGTCGACGTTCACATAATACCACTAGAGAAAGAACAACACAACATAATATCAAAACATTGAACGGAAATCAACTTCACATGATTACTAGTAACAAGACTTCTCCCATGCCCTCAAGAACTATTGGAACTACTCACAACTGATCATATGGATTATGATTAGTGGGAAAAATATATGATTAACAATTTGAACATAACAATATTCCACCAATTAAACCAAATAACATCAACTACAAGATGTAATTAATCAACACTACAAGAACTCCCAGGCACCAATCCGAGGTTTGATACAAATATTGAACACAAGAGAAGAACTAGGGTTTGGATATGAGATGGTGCTGGTGAAGATGTTGATGAAGATGAAGATCACCATGATGAACAGAGTGTTAGTAATGATGAGGGCTTCGATTTCCCCCTGCCAAAGAGCAAAAGTGCTCCACCCAAGTTCTGCCTCGCAGACAGTGGTAGAAAGTCCCGAGGATTTTCTATGATTTTCTAGGGAATTTCTAAATGTATAGCCAAAGGGCATCGGGACACGAGCCACCATGGCCACATGGCGCGTTCAGGGGTAGCCCGCGCTACCATGCCGTGTGGAGGTCAGGTGGGTCCCTTCTTGTACTTCTTTACTCCTTAATTCCATATATATATATTCCAAAATAATGCTCAAAAAATTCACACTTCATTTTGAGCTCTCGAGAATTGCTTTCTCTTTTGTTGCATTTTAAGTCCAGAATTCCAGCTGCGGGTAATCTCCCTCTCTTTGTATATCTTGCATTTTAAGAGAGAGAAGGCACTAGAATTGCATCGTATTGAGAAATATATCATTGAAAGAGGATAAATTATAGTAAGAAATAATTATGCAAAATAGACGTATCATGAGCCGCCCGGGCAAATCAGACGGCTTGAAGCCACCCCGATAGGCCCCAGGGACAAGCCACCCGACAACGAACGGCCAGGAGGCTCTCTCCGCACGCGAGGAGCCTAGGGAGGCAGGTACTCCAATATCCTTTGTAGGAGTAATTTGCATGTCTTATCAGGAAAGGATAATTGTTGGAAGCTGCAAAAAAGGAAAAAAAAAGTAAGGGTCGGTGAAGAGAATATTTTTCAAAGGCCAAAAAAAAGAAATAAAAATATATTTGGAGTTTTCTCATGGGAAGAAAGCTAGGGATGGCACCTACCGGGAGGTGCATATGGGGCCCCTGCGCCCAGAGCTTGAGGACAACCCCTAGTCCGTGAGCCAGGCGCCCATGGGGCCCATAAGAGGCCTCTCGGCTATTCTCTGGCACCAGTGGTCCTATATTACCCTAAAAACTCCCATCTAATTTTATGGGATTTTCTACAGCCGTCTACGAAGCGGAACAGAGGCAGGGCACTTTTCACCTCTGATTACCTTTATGTTCCAGTTTTGGATTGTAGATAGTCCCTTACCTTTTCCAGAAGGAGTGACCCTGGGTACCGACCCATGAGTGGATGTGCCTATGACAAAGATTCAAAGTTCCAGTTTCCCGGACCTTTTGAATAATAAAACCTTTTTGGTGTAAACAATGATATGAAAGATAGGCATGGGTATGAGGACTTATACTTACAACGTTATACTTGTGTGTGGGATCTCATCTTGATTTACAATATGGTTCTGGTAGACACCCATTACGATGTGCTCACAATGTGATGAAGTGGAGGATGTGTCCAAACAACATCACAACTGATCGGCGACCTACATTGAGAGTCAATCATCCAACCGTTGGAGTAAAGCCCAACAGTGTGTGAAAGTGTGCTAAAAACTCTAGCGTCAACTAATGGTAAGTTTCAGTGTTATGAAAAACAACGTTTTGCGAACCAACATCAGTACATAACAAATTGAAATCATTACCTATGGCAAGTGTGGCAATCGTGGATGGACATGCTTGCTTGGTTGACTTAATCTTCCTCTCAGTAAGCACAAAATACTTTTCCTTTTGGGTGTTGTCGGTGAAATTAATCCCTTGAAATAAAACTTGTTACCTACAGGCAATTTCATTGGAAGAACGAAAGGGCTCACCCCGTGCAATACGAAGGGACATTCTCGTGTTATCTAATCAAAATAAATTTCAGCCCAATAGATTGGTAAAAAAATGAATCCTCGTGAAACATACAACTTATGTCCTCCGAAAACATCAACGATTACGTGCTATACAAGAACCTAAACATGGAGAGCATGGACTCGTGAGTAAAAATTGGGTATCAGAGGAGAAAGGTATTGTAGATCATTCATGTGAGAGGAATCAAACTGAAAATGAGTCGGAAGAGAAATACTTCAAAGGTTTTCGAGGTCTGGAGGAGAAAGAGAGATGAGATTGAAGTTTGGGGTTAGGTTTACCTCTTCTTGGGCATCATATGACTGAGATTTGGGCAATACGAGCGGGAGCGCTCGTACCAGAAGCCATCAAATGCTTCGATCTTGAACTGGTGCTTAAATATACATGGTACGACTGAGGGTATGAGCGCATGCGCTCATACCTGACACTGTCAAGTGCTCTGAACCTTCTGTGTTGTCTCCGACATATCCTCATCGAGGGCCGCGGTGGGACATTGGCATTCGTTTGCCACCATGCGCTCGACCGGCAAGGTGGCAGTGAGTGGAGGTCTGCTCCATAGTCGGTGTTGGTCCGTGTGGTGGCCACTCTGGCCCGGGGCAGCATAGATTGTGGTAGCCATCGAAAGATCTTGTGAGAGCTTCTCTCTCTAGATCCGGTGGTTGCCGTTCGGTGGCTTGTACTGTCGACATTGCAGGATGCACCCGGAAGGCTCCTTTGTGGTGGTGAGATGCAACTTATGGACAACTGCTTGAAGCAGAGGGTATGGTTGTGCAGCGGCGGCGATGAGCTTTCTAACGCATCGCGTGTAGCTGTTGGATAGCGAAAAAGTGGTGGTGACAACACATGATTCACTTCGAATTGGTGGTGCTTCTTGAGTATCCGGTCTCGAGCTCAAGGATAAAAACCCTAGGCCTGACCTGATTTAGTTATACATGTCTATGACGATTTTTTTGTGTCATTACCTTGTTGAAGGCATTGCTCGGATATGTTCGGACTTGCTCTTCGAAGTGAAAACTTAGAATAATGGTGGTTGGGTCCAATGACAGCGGCGCTTGAGCACCGTTCTCTTCCTGAAGGAGCTGTGGTTGAAGAACTTCTCTGTCCTTACATGTCAAGAAATTGTTGGTGCCCAAATAGTCGCAAATGTAGTTTTTTAATCGTTATTTTGTTCCCTTGAGGATATATTTTTTTCATCGCTCAGGCATAGCTTTGGTCTTGTGTGACTTTGTTATTTGTCGGCATGTTTATTTGTGTGTGTGTGTGTGTGTGTGTGTTTGTGTGTGTTGGTGTTGACTGTGTGCATTTTAACTATGCAGAGGTCGGATGTGTGCTCATGGCGTTTGTATCCACTGATACTTCATTTTGAGTGAATAAAATTCATGCTTTTGTCGAAAAAAATCAAAGGTCGTATTCTTAATGGAAATTGAAGAGGGGGCTCATTGTTATAAAGAAACCACTGCTGAAATAAAACAACAAACATTCCTGCAAGCATCTACATGAGCTCGAGGTTATGAGGACGCACAGTTGTTTTTCACCTGTCTACTGTTTTTATTTTCGGAATAAAGGCGTGTTTTGGTTAACAAAACGAAGCCGATAAAATTCTACCGTATGTCAGCTTGCTTGTGACTACCCGAAACGGTCAGTCGTGGCAAAGCCTTGCGCGACAAATAGGGAAAGGACCACACCACCCCACTCCCCCACCGGGACCCTCCTAGTCGCACGGCTGGCTATTGGCAACTGTGGCGCGAACGCGATGCGTGCCCACCACCGGAAGTAGGTCACGTCTTTTTTTCTTCAAGGACGTGGGGGGCCATTCTCTTGTGTTTCTACTACCTACCTATAAGCACAGAAGCAGCTGCTGGTGTGGATGTGGTCCGACGATTTCCAGGTTTCACTCGAGTGTACGTACAGCACCATCTAACAAGCCGGTAATTGGCAGATGGATCTGCCCCTTACCGGCGCTTGATGATAACCGTCGACGATTATCATCATTGCACACCCACGCCACACGGCCAACGAGTTGAAGCTTTTTCGAAGTTGGCGAAGCGGACCCTGCTGGCCCGCACGTACGGCACCATCGCCAGGGAGAAACACCTGAGGCGATCCACCGTCCACGACATCTCCAACGCCCGATCCGCCGAACACCGCATCCCTGACCGCGCTGACGCGGCAGGTGGACATCAAAAGCTAGCCGCATATGTTCGGTTATATTTTTGTTAAAATTTAATAAAATTAAAAGTAGATTTATTTTTTCATGAATAGCAAAGCTTGCGTATCTTTCATTGATAGAACAAGTTGAAATGAGAACAGGGGTACAACACATGCGCAATTAAACAACCCGGATGATATTCACATATACTTGGATAATTTTTACATAAAACCAGATGATTTTCGACCTATTTGAACTAGACCGGACTCTAACCTAGCCTAAAATGACCGCCGGCGCCTGTTCCCCATCTCAGGCCGGCCATGAGCCCGGGAAAACGAATCTCCGCATCCGCCTTTGCAGCCCGCCAACGGCTAATCGACCGACAATAATGAGCCCGCCAAGCTTGGCTTCGGCGGGACCGAAAGAGCGGTGGCCTTCCTGGGACCCGAGCGACGACAACCTCCCATGCTCTACTCTTCCCCGTTGTCAGTGGTGCCCTTGGACCTGCTGGTTTCATGGTCATCGTGGAGCTGGCAACGTTATCCTCGCCCTCGCTCTTGTAGTAGACTTCGTCCGCCGCCTCGTCGATCTCCTTGAAGATGGCTTCTAGCTCCGCCTGATGCTGGCAGTACCGCCAGCGGCCGCGGCTGATGCCGGGGGCGGTGCAATAGGAGTCGTCCAACCCCTCCTGCTCGGCAACGTCACGTCCGGCACGATCACCGTGCCGGCGATGAGCTACTCCTCCGCGCGCCGGCGCTCGTCGAGGAGACGGAGGTTGTACTCCTTGTCGGCCAGCGCCTACTGGAGCAAGGCCTGCTGCTCGGCCCACACCATTTCGGTGTAGTGAGCATGGGCCTCGCGCATGGTGATGTCGGCATGGAACGATGAGGATGGTGGTGCCGGCTCGTCGTCGGCCACGTTCTTCATTGGGACGTCCGCAGTGCCGCCCTCCGTCTGCCTACCGGCCTGCCAGCCGGTAGCAATGGCATCCATCTTCGTTTTCTGCTCGGACGAGAGGCTACCCCAAATGGCTTTGGAGCTCGAGGAGGCCATGCCGGGGGTGGTGTGAAGAGGAGAAAGGGAGCGGAGGATGATGAATGGGGCTATGGCCGGGGCTGGTGTTTAAATAGTCGGCGGATGGTGGGGCAAGCGGCGAGGTGCTTAATGGTGGGCGGCAGATGGACGGACGGGTGGCACAGGAGTAGGTTTCTCGGCAACTGCGCATGTCTAATATAGGGAGGTGGAACGATGGGTTGTGTTTGAACGCGGAGGAGTCGCATGCACCGGAAAACGACACAGGCGGCGCTCTCAGTTGGCACGCCACTTAAGTGATGGCTCAGAGAGGCCGCATCGCTTTTGAGCCGGCATGAATGTGGCACTAGCGCTCTGGAGCGGCGCTGACCACTTCGGGCGGGAAGGGGAACGGGCGTGGGAGGGGTGGGCCAGGGCAGTCAGAAGCGGGTGTGGCAACGGTTTGGACGCCCACAAGCCCCCCCCCCCCCCCCCGTCAAGTTTGTTTTCGCTTTGCGAGAAAAGTCACGTCTGGACCGATACAGACCCGCGTTGGATGGCAAAACACATCCGGACCGTGCGGTCTGGACGATTACGGATGGTTTGAGGTTCGACATTGGAGATGCCCTTACACTTTGCTTTGTTGATGTTCAGGTTGTGTCTACTACACGGTAAGGACAACTCCAATGGGAGTCCTCGAATATCCGGACCAGCTGGTCCGGACACTTTTTACCATTCAACTGGAGTCATCATGTTTGTGATCTGGTCTGGAAGTCCGAAATCCGACAAGCGACCATCAAACTTAGGAAAGGTTTGGGGAGTACAGACACGCTGCGGACACGACAACTCAACTTAGAACCCCACCCGCTTTGCGGTCTGTGCACATGTCTAAACATGTCTCCGCATGTTTGAGAATGTATGTATTGGTTACTCCCGTTGGATTTGCCCTAACCTCATAAGAGGTTTGATCAGTCAACCAACTAGCCGTTCTGTTTCGAGAAAAAAAATAGCCACTAATTGAGTAAACGATATGATAGAAGATACACAAACATTTAGAAGGAAGAGCTTAATGAGCTAGATTCATTTCGATGGACACTTTCTGCTTCTAGCATGTTTTTCGCTAAATCTAAGTATGTGGACTTGATTATACTGGACCAATCCCTTGGTCTATTCACATATGAAAAACAAAAGTGTCTTTAAATATCAAGCTTTTCATGTGGTTATGCATAAGGTGTGATTCGACAATTTGGCAAAATAAAGGTGGGAATGTAGTAAGCGTTGTTGCTTTTGTGATCACGAGGAAAGGATTCAACAATTATTTCTTAAGTGCCTGCTAGCCAAGTTATTATGGTGAAACAATACATGTGTCCTTTAACGTGCCTCTACCTAACAGTTATTCCTTTGTTTGATAATGGGTTAGGTGGGGTAGAGACCAATACAGCGACACCGGTTCCTCTGGTGGTTTGTGCATTACTTTGGGCTACTAGAATCTGTTGGAACGATTGTGTGTTTAACATACACTAGTAGAAAACAAGGCTTTGGTCCAGGCCTGGCCAGCCCATTAGTCCCGGTTCAGTGACGAACCGGGACCCATGGGGGCATACGTCCCGGTTCGTGCGTCCAGAGGGCCGGCCGGGACTCGTGGGGCATTGGTCCCGGTTCGTCTAGACCCTTTGGTCCCGGTTCCAGACACGAACCGGGACCAATGGGCCTCACTCCTGGCCCACATCCATTGGTCCCGGTTCATGGCAGGAATCGGGACCAAAGGAGGTCCTTTAGTCCCGGTTCCAGCCACCAACCGGGACCAATGAGGTGCCTATATATACCTCCTCGCCCGCAAGCAGAGCACTCAACTGCTCTATTTTTTCTGGCCGGCTAGGGGAGGGCTTTTTGGTGCTCTAGCTCACCTCCTATGCACATGAGATGTTCGGTGAAATGCCCGAGCCACACTACTTAAGCTTTCTTCTCTCCAAGCTCGACCTCCAAGCTCCATTTTCCTCAAGATTTGTCTAGGTTTAGCGGTCCGTCCCGTCCCGTCCCCGTCTTCACCGCCGTCGATCACCTGCGCCGATCTTGTCGCCGGCACCACCGTGGTGAGCCTCTTGTTCTTATCTTCTTTCTAAAAGAGAAAAATTCTTACTTGTATGATTTAGATAGATACTTGTATAATTTTCTTACTTTTATTATTGTTTGTTATTATATAGTGCAATGGTTTTGGTATCCGCCCCCGTCGGCCCTCGTCCTGTCTATGATTCGGATGTGGTATATATTATATTTTATAACTATTTGGTTCATTTATTGTTTATGACAATTATGCCGACCAACGTGACATAGATTTTTTTATCTAGGAGGTATGTGAACCGGAAATTCCAACCGACCCTATTGTCGAGAGGTTAAATTTAGTTGAAGAAGAAAACAATTACTTGAAGGAAAAATTGAAAAAAATTGAGGAGGAGAAGATGATATTGGAGTTGCATGTTGCGGATGTCGTCGATGATCACAAGATCAAGATGGATGCAATGCGCTTCAAGATTAGAAAGTATAGAAAATATGCCATTCATACCGAGGCTTGGTATCATTATGCCGTTGGATCAATTGTTACCTTGGTTGCGATTATGATCGCATTTGTTGTTGCATTGAAATGTTTTACATAGTTTCAATGTATGGTTTAATTAGATGCTCTGGAGAGCTATATGTTGTTCAATGAGAACTATGTATGTACTTTGGTTTTAATGTGATGATGAACTTCTATTAATTTGGTCACTTATCTGTTCATGATGTTCTGTAATGGTTTTTGACACACTTAATTATATATAATGCACGCAGATGAACCGGCAATGGATGTACGGTGACAGACGCACCTCCGAGTACATTAAGAGCGTGCATAATTTTCTCGAAGTGGCTGAGGCAAACAAGCATAATGGTTTTATGTGTTGTCCATGCCCTATATGTGGGAATACGAAGTCTTACTCTGACCGGAAAATCCTTCACACCCACCTGCTTTATAAGGGTTTCATGCCACACTATAATGTTTGGACCAAGCACGGAGAAAGAGGGGTTATGATGGAAGACAGCGAAGAAGAAGAGGATGATGACAACTATGTGCCCCCTGAATACGGTGATGCTGCAACGGGGGAAGCTGAAGATCAAGAGGAACCAGACGATGTGCCCGATGATGATCTCCGCTGGGTCATTGTTGATGCAAAGAGACAGTGCGAAAGTGAAAAGGAGAAGCTGAAGTTCGATCGCATGTTAGAGGATCACCAAAAAGGGTTGTACCCCAATTGCGAAGATGGCAACACAAAGCTCGGTACCGTACTGGAATTGCTGCAGTGGAAGGCAGAGAATGCTGTTCCTGACAAAGGATTTGAGAAGCTACTGAAAATATTGAAGAAGAAGCTTCCAAAGGATAACGAATTGCCCGACAGTACGTACACAGCAAAGAAGGTCGTATGCCCTCTAGGATTGGAGGTGCAGAAGATACATGCATGCCCTAATGACTGCATCCTGTACCGCGGTGCGTACGAGGATTTGAACACATGCCCGGTATGCGGTGCATTGCGGTATAAGATCAGACGAGATGACGCTGGTGATGTTGACGGCGAGTCCCCCAGGAAGAGGGTTCCTGCGAAGGTGATGTGGTATGCTCCTATAATACCACGGTTGAAACGTCTATTCAGAAACAAAGAGCATGCCAAGTTGAGAGGACCGTAAGAAAGACGGGAAGTTGAGAGCACCTGCTGACGGGTCGCAGTGGAGAAAAATCGAGAGAAAGTACTGGGAGGAGTTTGCAGGTGACGCAAGGAACGTATGGTTTGGTTTAAGCGCGGATGGCATTAATCCTTTTGAGGAGCAGAGCAGCAATCACAGCACCTAGCCCATGACTCTATGTATCTATAACCTTCCTCCTTGGCTGTGCATGAAGCGGAAGTTCATTATGATGCCAGTACTCATCCAAGGCCCTAAGCAACCCGGCAACGACATTGATGTGTACCTAAGGCCATTAGTTGAGCACAGACAGGAGGAATTTGACCTGCATGCGTTGCTATTTGTAACCATCAATGATTGGCCTGCTCTCAGTAACCTTTCAGGACAGACAAACAAGGGATACCACGCATGCATGCACTGTTTAGCTGACACCGAAAGTATATACCTGGACAAATGCAGGAAGAATGTGTACCTGGGGCATCGTTGATTTCTTCCAACCAACCATCAATGTCGAAAGAAAGGCAAGCATTTCAAAGGCGAGGCAAATCACCGGAAGAAGCCCGCCATGCGTACCGGTGATCACGTACTTGCTATGGTCAATGATTTACACGTAATCTTTGGAAAGGGTCCCGGCAAACTATCTGTTGCGAATGACGCTGAGGGACGCGCACCCATGTGGAAGAAGAAATCTATATTTTGGGACCTACCCTACTGGAAAGACCTAGAGGTCCGCTCTTCAATCGACATGATGCACGTGACAAAGAACCTTTGCGTGAACCTGCTAGGCTTCTTGGGCGTGTATGGGAAGACAAAAGATACACCGGAGGCACGGGAGGACCTGCAACGTTTGCACAAAAAAGACGGCATGCCTCCAAAGCTGTATGAAGGTCCTGCCAGCTACGCTCTTACCAAAGAAGAGAAGGAAATCCTCTTTGAATGCCTGCTCAGTATAAAGGTCCCGTCTGGCTTCTCGTCTAATATAAAGGGAATAATAAATATCCCAGAGAAAAAGTTCCAGAACCTAAAGTCTCATGACTGCCACTTGATTATGACGCAACTGCTTCCGGTTGCATTGAGGGGGCTTCTACCGGAAAACGTTCGATTAGCCATTGTGAAGCTATGTGCATTCCTCATTGCAATCTCTCAGAAGGTGATCGATCCACAAATCCTACCAAGGCTAAGGAGTGATGTGGCGCAATGTCTTGTCAGTTTCGAGCTGGTGTTCCCACCATTCTTCTTCAATATCATGACGCACGTCCTAGTTCATCTAGTCGACGAGATTGCCGTTCTGGGCCCTGTATTTCTACACAATATGTTCCCCTTTGAGAGGTTCATGGGAGTCCTAAAGAAATATGTCCGTAACCGCGCTAGGCCAGAAGGAAGCATCTCCATGGGCCATCAAACATAGGATGTCATTGGGTTTTGTGTTGACTTCATTCCTGGCCTTAAGAAGATTGGCCTCCCTCAATCGCGGTATGAGGGGAGACTGACTAGAAAAGGCACGCTAGGAGGGGACTCAATAATATGTAGGGACGGGCATTCTTGGTCTCAAGCACACTACATAGTTCTACAGAACTCTAACTTGGTGACCCCTTATGTCGATGAACACAAGAACATTCTGCGCTCCAAACACCCGGAGCAGTGTGACGACTGGATTACATGTGAACACATCAGGACTTTCGGCAGTTGGTTGGAAACATGTCTCAGAGGTGACAACACTGTTTCTGATGAGCTATACTCGTTGTCCAGGGGACCATCTTCGACTGTATTGACTTACAAAGGATACGAGATAAATGGGAATACATTTTACACGATCGCCCAAGATCAAAAGAGCACCAACCAAAACAGCGGTGTCCGCTTTGATGCAGCAACCAAGAGGGGAAAGGACACATATTATGGTTACATAGTGGACATATGGGAACTTGACTACGGACATTATTTTAAGGTCCCTTTGTTTAAGTGCAAATGGGTCAATATGTCAGGAGGCGGGGTACAGGTAGACCCATAGTACGGAATGACAACAGTGGATCTGAACAATCTTGGGTACACAGACGAACCATTCGTCCTAGCCAATGATGTGGCGCAGGTTCTCTATGTGAAGGACATGTCTACCAAACCGAGAAAAAGAAAAGATAAGGAAGCGAATACATCATACGATGAGCCAAAGCGCCACATAGTTCTTTCACGAAAAAGAGACATCGTGGGATTGGAGGGCAAGACAGACATGTCTAAAGATTATGAAAAGTTTCATGACATTCCTCCCTTCAAAGTCAAGGCTGACCCAAGCACCCTATTAAGCGATGAAGAATATCCATGGTTACGGCGCAATAAGCAAAGGACACAAGCGAAGAAAAAGTGAAGACTTTCTCTCCACAACTATTATGATGAAAAATAACAAATGAAGTCAGAAAGGGTTGAAAATTGATGATGTGGCTTTGAATGGTGCATTTTGAACACACAAAAAGTCTGGAGTTCAAATAAGTTCAAAAAAATGAAATCCCTTTCTAACAGACGAGTTTCCGTATGAAACCATGATACTTCGAAAGAGATTGTCTGTTTTGTACACGAAGTGCATCCAGTTTTTGCCGTAACCCTCTCAACTTTTCAGCACATGCTATGTGGGTGAAATGATGATACCATGCCAAGTTTCAACCTTTTCAGAGTTCATTTGTAGTGCTTTTCAATTTCAGGGTCATATAGCTAAAAAAATCAGTAAATGCATGAAAAATAACAAATGAAGTCAGAAAGGGTTGAAAATTGATGATGTGGCTTTGAATGGTGCATTTTGAACACACAAAAAGTCTGGAGTTCAAATAAGTTCAAAAAAATGAAATCCCTTTGTAACAGACGAGTTTCCGTATGAAACTCTGATACTTCGAAAGAGATTGTCCGTTTTGTACACAAAGTGCATCCAGTTTTTGCCGTAACCCTCTCAACTTTTTAGCACATGCTGTGTGGGTGAAATGATGATACCATGCCAACTTTCAACCTTTTCAGAATTCATTTGTATTGCTTTTCAATTTCAGGGTCATATAGCTCAAAAAAATCAGTAAATGCATGAAAAATAACAAATGAAGTCAGAAAGGGTTGAAAATTGATGATGTGGCTTTGAATGGTGCATTTTGAACACACAAAAAGTCTGGAGTTCTAATAAGTTCAAAAAAATGAAATCCCTTTGTAACAGACGAGTTTTCGTATGAAACCCTGATACTTCGAAAGAGATTGTCCGTTTTGTACATGAAGTGCATCCAGTTTTTACCGTAACCCTCTCAACTTTTTAGCACATGCTATGTGGGTGAAATGATGATACCATGCCAACTTTCAACCTTTTCAGAGTTCATTTGTAGTGCTTTTCAATTTCAGGGTCATATAGCTCAAAAAAATCAGTAAATGCATGAAAAATAACAAATGAAGTCAGAAAGGGTTGAAAATTGATGATGTGGCGTGAATGGTGCATTTTAAACACACAAAAAGTCTGGAGTTCAAATAAGTTCAAAAAAATGAAATTCCTTTGTAACAGACGAGTTTTCGTTCGAAACCCTGATACTTCGAAAGAGACTGCCCGTTTTGGACACGAAGTGCATCCAGTTTTTGCCGTAACCCTCTCAACTTTTTAGCACATGCTATGTGGGTGAAATGATGATACCATGCCAACTTTCAACCTTTTCAGAGTTCATTTGTAGTGCTTTTCAATTTCAGGGTCATTTAGCGCAAAAAGAATGAATTAATAGCAAAAAGAATGAACTTAAAATAATCAATTAAAATATTCTGTTATGATCAACTAAGACAAAACTATAATATTCTTCAATAGCAAAAAGAATCAACTAAAAAGCTTTTATAAAACGCTAATAGAAAAAGGAATCAACTAAAAAGCTTTTATAAACCTCTAGTATTTTTTAAACTAAAATTATATAAAATTTATGCAACTAAAATTATCAAAGTATTTTCTGTTCAAAACATTAATGGCAAAAAGAATTTTCATAAAGAAATTTTTTGTTAGAAACTTTAATAGCAAACTAAAATAACAAAATCTGTTCTTGATTAAAAGAGACATTTAAACTAACCTAAAAATTACCAAATTTAATATAATGATAAAACACAGTAATATTAAATAGCAGGAAAAAGAATCACTCCAAAATCTATTTTTATAGTAAAGTTAATCACAAACTTGTGATTCACACAAATTTCAAAGAATTCAAATTTAAACTATTCAAATTTGAAAACTAATGGCACTAACAGAAAGTTTATAATTTTTGTGACCTAAAAGCAAAAAGAATTAAAAAATAAAGCAGAAAACAAAAGAAAATAAATAAAGCAAAAAACAAAACAAAAAAATGAAAAAAAATAGAAAAAAATGCTACCTATTGGGCCACCACGGCCTGAATACGACTAGAAACCTAAGCACGGGCCAAGATTCAGGCCCACAGAAGGCCCAGTAGGCCCACAGGCAGCGGATTGTGAGGGTAGACCCGTAAGCCTGCATTTGAGAGGAGCTCGAGAGGGCAGCGGCAGTGGGGCTTATAAACCACTCCGCGCCCCTCTCAACTAGCGAGGTGGGACTAAACTTTTGGCCGCGGGCAGCACAAGGCCTTTGGTCCCGGTTGGTGGCACCAACCGGGATGAAAGGTGCACATTGGTACCGGTTCGTGGCACGAACCGGGACCAATGCCCCCCTTTAGTCCTAGTTGGTGCCACCAACCGGGACCAAAGGTCTCCTTTTCCCGCCCTTTGGGCTGCTGAAAAGAGACCTTTGGTCCCGGTTGGTAGCACCAACCGGGACTAAAGGGGGGCATTGGTCCCGGTTCGTGCCACGAAACGGGACCAATGCTTCGTGTATTTAAGAAAACACTTAGCAGTTTCTGCAAAAATCACTTCTTCTCCGCCCCGACGCCCCCAGCTGCTCCCTCATCGCCGTCGCCGCCGAGCCCTGCCCCGACGCCGTCAGGCTGCTCCACCGCGTCGTCGCCGATGCCGTCGGGCTGCTCCACCTCGCCGCCGCCGCCGCCGCCGACGCCCTCTGCCCCGACGCCGCCGCCGCCGCCGACGCCCCCTGCCCGCCCCGACGCCGCCCGCCGTGCGTCCCTGCCCGCCCCGACGCCACCCGCCGTGTCCCCCTGCCTCTGCCCCGACGCCTCCCTCTGTGAGCACCACGCCCCTGCCCTGCCCCTGCCGCCGTGCTTTTTTTTTGTTATATATGCTATTTTTTTGTTACATGTTTTTAGATGTTCATATATGTATGTATGTATTTTTTAGATAGATGTTTCGTGGAGATGAGATGAGATGGAAGAGAACTTTTTAGTGAAATTTGCATAGAGAATTTTTTTAGAGAAATGGTGGAGTCCACATATTATGTATATGTTGATATTTTTTATATGATGAAAATGTTTTGTTCATATATAATGTATTATATATATGTATGTGGCTATGTATGTATGATGTTCATAAAATTGTTTTTATATATGTATTAATTGTTTTGTTCATAGCATTTTTTTTATGATGAATTTTTTTCATGGCATTTTTCATAGCCATATATATGTATGTGGCTATATGTATGTAATATGGATGTTCATAGATTTTTTTATATGTATGTGGCTATATGTATATGTCGTTGTCGATATAGCCCCTCCCCGATAACTTCGACATGAGGGGGGGGGGGACGATATACCCCCTCCCCATAACATTTTTTTATATGATGATTTTTTTTCATAGCCATATATATGTATGTGGCTATATGTATTTATGGATGTTCATAGGATTTTTTTATATGTATGTGGCTATATGTATGTCGTTGTCGATATAGCCCCTCCCCGATAACTTCGACATGAGGGGGGGGGGGTCGATATACCCCCTCCCCGATAACATTTTTTTCTAAGTTACTAAGGTAAAATGTTCACCCCCCCTCTCGATATACCGGACGACCAACTCTCGAGGCCACCCAAACCCTAGAAAAAGCGTTATCGATCTCCTACCCCCTCCCGCCCCTACCCGACAAACTCTCGAGGCCACCCAAACCACTAGAAGAAAACTCCGGTAACTTCAACATGAGGGGGGACGTCGATCAACCCCCTCTCGCCCGAACAAGTCCATGTATCATTTTATATCGCGGTGGACATATATCAAAGTTTGATCATATGTCAAAGTTTGAATTTTGACATATGCAACATTTGATCATATATCAAAGTTTGATCATATGTCAAAGTTTGAAATTTGACATATGCAACATTTGATCATATGTCAAAGTTTGATCATATGTCAAAGTTTGAATTTTGACATATATAGATTTATCAAGAATGCCCCCATTATGGATGTGCACAAGTTGATCCAATTTTTTCTGATCTCATATATATATATATATATATATATATATATATATATATATATATATTCTTCTATATGTCACGTTGTCTGTCAAAGTATTAAAGAAATCCATGGCTTCATCATTAGCCGGAAGTAACAGGCGTATGATGCTACGAAGCTCTTCAAAGTTGTTTTGGAACGGAGTTCCGGATAGAATAATTTGCTTTTTGGTACGAATTTCAGCAAAGGCCTTCCAAATAGCGATATTCGGAAGGCTCTTGCTGAACTTCGTACCCCAAAACTAATTATCCTATCCGGGACTCCGTTCCAAAACAATTTTGGAGAGCTTCGTACCATTATGCGCATGTTACTTCCGGCTAATGATGAAGCCATGGTTTTCTTGAATCCTTTGACACTGACAATGTGACATATAGAAGGGTAGATGAGATCAGGAAAAATATGGACCATTTTCTGCACATCCAGAATGGCGCCATTTTGTTAAATCCCTTGTTTGACACTCATGAGAGAGGCGGTCCGGATGTCAGACATTCATGAGAGAACTCCGGTAACTCTTCAACATGAGGGGGGACGTCGATCAACCCCCTCTCGCCCGACCAAACCCTAGAAGCGTCGAGGCCACCCCAAACCCTAGAAGCGTTGCTGAGGCCACCCCAAACCCTAGAAGCGTCGAGGCCACCCAAATTTACCAAGTTAAAAGAGCGTTGTCGAGGCCACCCCAAACCCTAGAAGCGTTGTCGAGGCCACCCCAAACCGTAGAAGCGTCGAGGCCACTAATTAATATTCCTTTTTGTGATTAGCTAGCTAGGTCTATGTTTGCCACTAATATATCCATCTCTCATGTTTGTATATTAATTGCCATGTTGTAATATTTGCAGAAACTATGGATCAACAAAGAGACTTGGAAATAGAAGAGTTGTTGGGGGACATCATCCTCGGCGGAGGTGATGTCTTGTCGTATCTCAACGACACCGATTGTCTGGAAGGAGAGGGTGAAGGCTCTGGTGATCGAACAATGGAGGAGGAAGGACATGATCATGATGGCTCCAGTGACCGAATGCCGGAGGAAGAAGGAGACCATGATGATGGCTCCGGTGATCGAACGGAGGAGGGAGCTGTTGCAAAGTCCGGCGAGGTATATATATTAATTAAGCCTATGCTGACTAGCTAATTGATGCATTAATTGTTTTGGCATGTACATATATTAACTCTTCTTTCTTCGTTTAAAGCCCTCCGGATCGAGCCAAACTTCGGTAACGAGACGAGGCCCGAAGAAAAGGTTGCGTCAGGATGAAAGGTTCACGATCACAGCAATCGCGAACGATGGCCAGGCGATTGAACCGAGGCGGACCAAGGATGCATTTTCAGCTCAATGCGGAGCTATTGTTAGGGACAGCATCCCGATCAGCATCCAGCTATGGAATGAGCCTAAGAAGAACGAAGACCCTCAAGTTTCTTATGTCACCGATGGACAGAAAGATGATCTTTGGACCTCGCTGAAGGCAAATTTCACCCTACCGCCAGAGGAGGATCCGGATAAGCCAGTTATAGAGCCATTGGTCAAGGCGTGTGCTCTTAAGAAGATGGCAGATCTATTCAGGAGGTGAAAGAATGAGTTGAAATCAACATTTGTCGGCAAAGGGAAGACTCCAGAATTCACCGGCCGATTTGAGAAGATAAGAGATCACTGGCCCGCATTTGTGGCCTACAAGACATCGGACAAGAGTAAGAAGATGTCAGAGACAAATAAGATAAATGCTGCAAAGAAGAAGTTTCACCATCGCACGGGGTCAGGTGGCTACCTCAAAGCCCGGCCGCTATGGGACAAAGCTGAGAATGACCTGCTTGCTAAAGGGGTTGAACCAGAGACATTGAACTGGCTAGACCGTTCAAGGACTTGGTTCTTCGCGGTTTGGGGAACCTTGGACCCTGAAACAGGGAAGTGCGTTTGGACGGACGAGCAACTTGCAATACCCGTCAAGAAGCTTCAGAAGTGTATCGCCGCAGCGCAGCAAGGGACGTTCATTCCCGACAGAGAGAATGACGAGCTGACTGAGGCCCTCGGGAATCCTGAGCACCCTGGACGAACACGAGGCACGCCAGGCTCCATTGCGTGGAAGGTTGCGTTTCCCGGCGCAGGCGGTTACAAAACTCGGGAGAGGAAGAGGAAACTGGAGCAGAGCGAACTGCAGAAGCTGAATGCAAGGGTACAAAAGCTAGAGGAACAAGTTGAGAGCCAGCGAGCTGCCGGAGCTACCCCAGAAGCTACCCCGCCATCTCAGCGGAGAAGCAGCGTGGCTTCCACCGAGCTCGTTCAGCAGCCTGACTTCACGGCTCCTAGCTACCCCGTGGACGCTATCACGGAGGCTCAACATTGCCAGCTTATGACGCAATGGCAGAACCTCAAAGTCAAGGCGGCTGTCGGCTCTGTTGCACCTACTCAACCCGACGGAACTTTTCACTATCGTCCGATTCCACAAGGCTATGCTGTTGTGATGGTGGATGAAGTAACGGAGGGATTTGAGGAGCTCGAGCTTGACCACCCTACATGTGAAGGGGAGACTCAGCTGGGTGTTGCTCTGAAGACTCCATGTCTATGGCGGAAGGAGCACATCAAGCTTCCGAACTGGACGCCTCCGCCTCCGGCGAGTCAGGGCACTCGGCCTCCTCCTCCTCCTCCGGTGAGTGATCAGGGCACTCCGCCTCCTTCTCCGGCTGCTCCGGCGCGTGAGGGCGGCACTCCACCTCCTTCTCCGCCTACTCCGACGCGTCCGAGCAGCCCACCTCCTCCTTCGCCTCGTCAGCAACGGCGGAAGACAGAAGCCGCCGCTCCGGCTGCTCCGGCGCATCGGAGCACTCCGCATCCTTCTACTACTCGTCAGCAGGAATGGAAGAGAGACGCCGCTGCTTCGGCGTCTAGCAGTACAGCCAGAGGTGGGAGGCAATACAAATTCGGTCCATCTCTCAAGCCTCTAGAGAAGTTACCATATGAGATGACCGAGGAGGAAAACGCAGAGATCTGTAAAGCCCAAGTGAGGGACTTTTTTGCAAAGAAACCTCCACCTCCGGAGGAGAAGATAGATCCGGTGAAAGCGAAGCGCACTCTCGATGCCCTGAAGCGACCACCACCGTCTCCGCCGCAAACCAACTATGAGCGCATTATTGAAAGGACATATCAGGAAGCGGAGCGGTCGGGAAGTACTTGTAGTGATCGAAGGTTAGCAGAACGAAGAAGTGGGAAAAAATTCCCCAGCTTGGCGAACAAGCGAACCAATCGTGCCCCCCGCTCAAGGTGTCTAGCGATATCGTCGCTAATCATCCGGGGATGGTGCCCGGTACCAATCCTGCAGATTACCTGCCCGACGATGCACATTTTGATATAATGGAGGTGGAAGAAAACAAATACTGGCACGGGAAGCCTCTCGTCAAACCTGGTCATCCTCCTCTAACAACGATGATGCGAAGATTCCATGAGTGGTACATGGACACCTGCAAGGAGTCTGGGAAGGATACTTTGACGCTGAGAGTTAAAGAGGAGCACGACCTCGTTGGAATTGATCTGTTGTCTGTTCCATTTGAGGAGTTCTTCCAGTTTTTCAATCAAAAGGCCCTCGATAAAATAATCATCACTTGCTACTGTCTGTAAGTACTACTTCTGTAATTAAGTCTCTATATATAGCTCAGCTCTTTCATTGCATGTATATATAATTATCCTCACTATATTATGCAGATTGAAGATCGTCGAATGCAGAAAAGCACAAATCTATGATATTGGGTTCATTAACACAAATCTCATAGATGAATGGACGGTTAAATATAATGCCAAAGAAACCGAGGCCAACTTGCTACAATCGTTGCTTCGAAATCAAAACAAAGATAAAATACTATTTCCTTACAACTTCAAGTGAGTGTTACTGTCTTGTGCATATTCGGTTTCCCTTATTACTCGAGGTTATAGTAATGTAATTGATGAGTTATGCATGCGTGCGCAGCTTCCACTTTATTCTCCTAGAGATTAAGCTTGAGCAGGGACTAGTAACCGTCTTAGACTCGAGACGAAAAGATCCCAAGGAATATGCGGCCATGACTAAAATGCTCGAGAAGTAAGTTCAATCGATCGTTATCGCGCCATATCGGCAACTTTGTTCATTTTCTGATATCAAGTAATTGTTTTCTTTGTCTGGCAGGGTTTGGAAAGAGTTCACCGCTAAAGCTCCAGGACTGCCAGGGAAGCTCCGATTTACACACCCGAAAGTAAGTACTACTAGCTAGTTCCGCGCATCTCCCATTGATTCTAGCTAGTTTCATCAATACCATTTAGTATGCTTGCTTATCAGTTTGATTGGCCTCTATTTCTTGTAAAGTGGTTGTGGCAGGAAGGCGGGACTGATTTTTGTGGATACTACATTTGCGAGTTCATCCACCACACGACCTGTGAGCGGGGCTACTCTGAAAAACAATATGAAGTGCGTAAGCAATAATATTCACAATTTTATTTTATTACCATCATTTGTGTTGAGTTTCATTCATATATATGTATTGACCCCCTTCTTCAAATTAGATGTGGCAGATGCGGGATGAACTCCTACCACAAGATCGCATAAAAGCAATTCAAGAGGAATTGGCGGGATTCTTTCTTGACCACGTCATCAATAAAGCCGGAGAATACCATGTGGAACTTGACATCAGATGTTAGGGATTGTAAGAGATCTTATATTGTATATATGTAGCTAGTAGCGTCGGATAGATATACGAAAACTTGTTGTTCGACCAATCTCTCAGAGAAGGAGGAGGTCGATCACTTCTATCTGTATATATATGTTCATGACGATCTTGTATACTTAATGGTTTCCTTCATTTCCTTACTAGCTAGCGTGTCGCGAGTTCTCTCTATACGTATAGTACGTAGCGTCGACCAAGCACGGAGATAAGAGAGGTCACTTCTCTCTATTACCTAGCTAACACAATATATGAAACCCCTAAACTAACCCTACAAAACCCCCAAACCCCCCCCCCCTTTCAAAGAAAAAACCCAGCCCCTGAACTGCTGACGCGTGGATGCTTTTTGGTCCCGGTTGGTGCTACCAATTGGGACAAAAGGCCCTCCTGCCTGGGTAAGCCGCAGTGGCCACGTGGAGCCCCATCTGTCCCGGTTCGTAGGCGAACCGGGACTATAGGTATTGGGCTTTAGTCCCGACCCTTTAGTCCCGGTTCCAGAACCGGGACAAATGGGCCTCTGGAACCGGGACAAATGGGCCTTTTTCTACTAGTGATAACAAATATTATGTTTTTTGCAGGTTATCTACCGAACGTTTGGATGGATCAATACGTGATCATTACTACGCCATGCCGAAAACTAGGGAGCTTATGGCTTTGGGGGGCAACCGATGGGAGATGGTAGCACAGACTACATACATCCCATTTGAATGCCTGTTCAATAATAGGATAAGTGTCTAGGCATAGTGTCCTATTTTTACTAGTTGTGGCTTTACCTTATGTATCTTGTCCTTGTTTCACTATGTGAGATGTTTTTGGCACTTTGATACTTGATTTGTTTTAATAATCGGTATGTTTGGTAAGCACTTGGATAGGGGAACATGAGTTTGCATAAGGGAGTTTGTGGAGGGATTAGACGTGGGAAGTAGATTTCTACTACCATTCCTTTGTTTGATATTTGATGGAAATTAGTGTGGGATGAAATTCTTTCCACGAATTAACAGGCTACCCCGTGGAAAGAAAACGGTAGGAATTGGCTTTCTCAACTCTCATTCCCCTTCCCACTTAAACTCTCATTCCCTCTAATCAATCAATGGACTTTTAATCTCCTCACCCGTCAACTCCCATTATTCATCTTTAATTCCCACAAATCAAACACGTTCTGACTGTTTGCATCCCTTGATGCAAAGGCTGAGGGTAATCCTCCTTTTCGAAAAGGGAAGGAAGGTCACACTTTTTTTTAGAGTCGAGGATCAAAAAAGTTTATTTTAGGGTGAGAAGTAGACTTTTTTTTGAGATAAGAGTGAAAACAGAAGTAAGCTCGTTACAGCGGAGTACAATTTTGAATTCTTTGAGTGGACGAACTATTACTGCTATTTGAAGGCCCAATAATCTCCTAGGCCTTAGTACGTCATTGGGACGGACTTGGGCCTATTTGTAACGGATGGCTGAAAAGATGGGAAAAGGTGGGCCATATTTAGGGGAGGTTTAAAAATCTCCTGTTCGCTCATTCCACGTAGGAAAAGGTGGGCCGACCCATTATGAAACCACGAAGCGCTGGGAAGCATCCCGTGTGGGACCAGTTTCGGAAAACATCCATGCTGGCCTTGGGATGCTTCCGCAATTTTGTTTTTGTTTTTGTTTTTCCTTTTGTGTTTTCACTGGTTTTTTGGTTTTCTTTCTGTTTTTCTTTTTCTTTGTGTTTTCCACAAGTTTTTCCTGGTTCTCATATGTTTTGTTTTCTCTTCGTATTTCCAATAATTTCCTTTTTTTGTTTTTTCACGAATTTTTTTAATGTTGTTGTTTTTATTTTGTGTTCCTAAGACTTTTTTGGATTTTCGCGCACATTTCTTTTGACGTTGTGCACGAATCAGTGATATTATTTTCAATTCACAAATATTTTTTGAATTCGCGATGATTTTTTAAATTTGTGAAAAAATATTCAAATAAATATTTTTTATTCATGAATATTTTCTGAATTCATACCTATTTTTAAATCAACTGACTATTAACTGGCAACCAGTAGACCCACTAACCGTTGTCTTTTGGAAAAAAATCAACAATTTGAAAAAGTTTGCTGATTTACGAAAATAATCAATTTGATAAAAAACAATAATTCGAAAATAGGTTCACTAATTTGAAGAAAAGTTCATGAAATTCATCAATCGAAACACATTCACAAATTGGAAAAAAGTTTGCTAGTTTGAATAAAGGATGCATTTGAAAAAAGCCCGTGCATTTAAAAAGCATTAATGAAATATTTGAAAGGTGATGAATTTTAAAAATCTTAACAGTTTGAAAAAATTTCACACAATAAAAAATTGAAAATGAAAGAAGCAACAAAAGCAGAAAAAGAGAAAAATATATATATAACGAAAATTGAAAAATAAAGGAAAACGGGCCAAACAATCACAGAGAAAAACAAGCGGAAAAACACAAAACATACCAGCTGGAAGCATCTAGATGCTTCCCAAAACCGGAGATTTCACATCGGCCGGCCCGTAGATATGTGCGTGGGCGCCGCATATCGGTGCAATAACTATATCTCGCCATATGCTAGATTGAAGTTACTCTTGCGGGAAGATAATAGCCACTCCAGTGAGACTGGGCCGACCCTTTTTTTTCTTTATCTATTTCGCTGTCAAAGCTTAACTGGTTCGTTTGAAAGCTTAACTTTTTTTTTGAGACAAAGTTTGAAAGCTTAACTGGTTCGCTGTCTTTCCGCTCCGATCGTTTCTTTGCTTTTTTTAGATTTTTTGTTTCATTTTTTAGCTTTCTTTGATTCTTCGACGGGTTTCTTTGGTTTTTTTTTTGTTTTCATCGGTTTCGTCATTTCTTCACCTGATTTTCATTGTTTTTTTTCTTTATTTGTCCATTGCTTTTCTTCATTTTCACGGTTTTTACAAGTTTTCTTTGTTTTTTAATCGATATTTTATGTTTTTTTGGCTTTCTTAATTTTATATCGGTTTTCACTGATTTGTTTTTTCATTTTTCTTATTTTCCCTTGTTCTTCTTCGATTTTATTTGTTTCTTTGTTTGCTTTTTTTTGTTTTGTCGTTTTCAGAACACATGTAAAAAATTTCGTATATATTGGAAACATATTTTTATACACATTAAATTTTTAAATACACAATTAACATTTTTGAAATCTAATTTTTTGTCTACTTTTATTCTGTACAAGTTGTTAATTTTTGGTATATATCTAATACATTTTCCTAATACATGCTTAACATTTTTCGAATACAAGTTATTCTTTTTTGAATACATGGACTACATTTTTCAATACACATTTTTAAAATTTTTGAAATGCTTCATTAATATTTTTCAAATGCTTGACTAATATTTTTGAAATACATGATTGATATTTTTTAAACATGGTAAACATTTTTTCTATACACATTTAACATATTTTTCTAAATGTTCGATTAACATTTTTTAAGTACAAGATTAACATTTTTAATAAATTTCAACATTTTTCTGTACACATTACGACTGGTGTTTGCTTCGGTGCTCCACATCGAGGAGACCCAGGTTGGAATCCTGGGTTGACCACCGCGCGCTCTCCTTTTCCTCCTCGCTATTTCTTTTAGTGCTCTGTATTGGGCAGTTACTGCAGCTTCAACGCGAGGGGTTCCTTCTGCCTCGCTTATTGCGAGATATAATCGGGGCAGTGTACCGGTGCCTTAACCGCCGATTAGGAAACGGGGTGTTTATCTCGCCCGCAACAATACGCACTGCCCTCGACGCTATAGTTCGCCGGCTTGTTAGTTGTAATGAACCATAGTTTGTTTGTTCATTTGTTTTGTTTCTTATTTCTTTTACTTTTGTTTGTTTTTCAAAACAATAGGTATACATAACTTTCTAGAAAACAAATATAGATATCATAAAATTACTTTCAAAAGTGTTTATTGCAAATTAAAAAAATCTTAATATAGTATAAATATAATGTTTGAATAAATTTTAGAAAATGGTGATAGCATTAAAAAATGTTTGTGACATTTAGAAAATGTCATGTGTTTCACACAAATGTTTGTGATATTACTAAAAGTTTCCACAATGTAAAAAATACTCCCAGAATTAGAAAACTTGTCTCACACCATTCAAAAAAAAATCTTCATGCATTTTCAAAAATGTCCGTCACAATTTTAAAAAAATTTACAGCATTGAGAAAATGTTCACGTGTTTCAGGAATATGGTTGTCGTATTTTTGAAAAATGGTTATGCAATGTAAAAAAATGTTCACTTGGGTTTAAAAAAAAATCATACCATTTAAAAATCGTTCAATATATATATTAACATTTAGTTGAAATAAATATCCACCATGTATTTGAGAAAAGTTGAATGTGTATGTAAAAATGTTACGCGTGCATACAAAAAATATACAACATGTAATTAAAGGAAGTTGAGATGTATTTCAAAAAAATTAAAATAAACAAATAAAATGAAATTAATGAGATAGAAAAACCCAAACCGACAAAAGGAACACTAGGAAAACATAAACAGAAAAAACAACGCAGGGAAGGTTCTAAAACTTGTATCGTTGTTTCTTTTAAAGAGGCCCGACCTGCAGTTTATCATCTTTCTCTGTTAAAACTACACCTCGATTTAAAGTGCGAACCTAAACTATACATTCACTACTCAAATGGTATCCTCAGATATTGGAAACCGAGGTACACCTTGAGGGCAACTCAGTATATTAACATGCTCAGAACAAAAACAAGGTGTGAAAGAGAAAGGTCATACCTCCATTCCTTTGGTGAAGCTGAGGAACATCTCCATAAGCCCGACCTCAAGAGACCGAAATCGGCTCGGGGCAGCGTGAAAGTTGGTGCGGTGATTGAGAAGGCGGGCCGAGCTCGTCAAGGCCACTTCCACCTCCAAGCGGCGCTCTGCTAGCTGGGCCACAGAAGTCGTCGAGGCCCTCTCTAAGGAGTCAGGCACGCCACCGCCGGCCGCTGGAGACGGGAATATGGATGGCTGAGCATGCGGTTCCAAAACCGCATTAGTGGAGGAGGATGGGCTGACTTCCGGCCTTTCTTCAAAAGTTGGAGAGGGATCCTCTCTCCGGTCGACGTCCTTGCCACTCCCTGCCGAGGCATCGACCTCTGCCATGGGACTGTCGGTATCGTCCCCAACATTGTATGTTGGCGGCGGGGTATAGGGCTCACCTTCCGTTGTCCCAACTTGGGCAAGGGGGGCAACTTGTACCACCGCAGTGGTAAGGGGAACCATCGTGTTACAATGGAGGGTAATTCTCGCACCGGGAGACGACATCGCGTTCGTGATAAGACGAGGCGACATGTAAAAAGGTGTCGAGGATGTTAAATCAATGATGTAACCGAGGAACATCGTGGGAACAAGATTGATAAGGAACTTGCTTTCGAGGTGCAGGCTTAGCCTGCGTGAGCAGTCTAAAGGCCACGAATCCTCCGAGGGCACCCAGGGTGAAACAGGAGCCTGGTCGATGGGCGTCGTGGACTGGCTTGGCGTCGGGTCACCTTGCATCTTCCAACATTTTGGCATCTTTGGTCGGGGCAGGTGGCTCATCAGCATTCGAGATGGATGCCACACCTATTGCTCCGGTGTCTGGTTGTGGCAAGGGACCGCTGACCTCGGCATGTTGATCCCCATTACGGGATCCAGCATATGAGCCTTGGTCACCTTGGCTGGCAAGCTCAGCGCAACTGCCTCAGATGACCACGCATGTGGAGGCCCTTGTACGCTTGGCCTAAATCATGCCCGAGGACTTGATACCTCCTTTTATTGATCCGATATTGGAACAGAAAAGAGTATCCCACACCTATTTCCCCAGAGGTGACCCTGGGTTATCGAACCCACGAGAGGAAGATTCCCTTGAAGCGATGGTCTCTAGCAAGTTTTTGTCAAAGTGTCAAATCCAGCTTTTGATCAGATCAGCAAGAAAATAGTGATTCAAACACTTATAATAAAAAGAGGTAAGGGTATGAGGTCTTATGCTTACAACCTTGTATTTATGCAGAGATCAAATAGGATATTAATTTGTGCGCTGTAAGTCACCCATCGAGATGTGCTTGTTACGGATCAAAGTGAGGGATGTGTCCAGGTAACATCTTGACCAGCACGAGTCTTGAATCAAGAATCAGTTGTCCTACCACAGGCCCTATCCGTCGCGCGGGGTTGCCTCGATAATTAAGATAATGAAATCATACAAGAGCTTTGGGTGTTTAATGACTACACCTCATTTATCCCTAAGGATATGATCAATGTTACCCTACTGAACCTTACTGTCACCGTTGTTTGGTATAACACTTCACGGTCTCCTTGCTCCTAGCCTCAGTGGTGCTCGATCTCTATGATCCTGGGTACCTGCAGGGATGAAGATCGTGGACAAGACAAGAGACATCTTCACAAAACAATTTTATTTCACACATACGGGACGTTATGTCAAAGTCTTCCATTGATCCCTACAACAAATAACTTGGGTTGCAAGGCTCATGCCTCAACCCATACCTTACTGAACTACTCACACATGGAGATCAGATCGCGAGAAGAAAACATTGAAGAACACATCTTGAGATTGATTGATTGGAATATGTCTTACAATGGATGCCTTGTGCGATGCACGATTACAAGTATGAACTAGATGGAAGAGCACTATGGTGGTGGTGGAGATGGCTATGGAGATGGCGGCGGCTAGGGTTTGCGGATGATGAAGAAGAGGTCACGACTACTTTGTTCGTCGCTCTCGTGCTCGTTCTGTTGACATTTCGACGGGGGGACCTTTAATAATAGTTGTTCAGGTTGACGAGCTGCCTCGGAATCCACGCCAAACGGGCGCTCATACGGGCGGGAACGCCATCTTTTCTTCTATTTTCGTAGGGACGCCTCCTGTTAATTCCTTCTTTGTTCATTCTTCTTCCCTTCTATTGCCACACATGATTTCTTCCCTTTTTATCCCATTTCCTATGGAAACACATCAAAGAGAGGATTTGTGGAATCCTTTGCATTCATTAGTCATTAGAGGCAATATTGGAGCGAATATCTCTTTTAAATGAAATATCTCGGTTTAAACAAAGGTGAAATGAGTGTGAAAATATCACTCATCAACTCCCCTAAGCTTAAACTTGATCATCCTCGAGCAACATAAAGAGAAATCCGAATCATAAGGAACTCAGTTGTTTAAACCGAAATAACGAGAAGGTTTTGGTTCACTTACGATCGGCACGCCTAGATAGCCCTCCGCATGGTTATTGTACAAGTTAGCATAGTTGTAGCAGTGGCATGGTTATTGTACAAGTGTTAGTGAAGAAAAGATAATCAACACAAAGTTCTTGATGTACTAGATAAAGCAACTTTGCAATACTCTATTCTATTTATTCTAGACAACACTTGCTTGCCGGGAATGCATGGAAGAGTTTTCTTTGATAGAGCAATTAAAGCATAAGTTAGGGAGTGAAAAGCATGTAGTAAAATACGATGATCTAATCCTTGTAAGCATACCCACAATCATTTCCTCCTCAAGGCTCTCAAGCACTTTATATTGTTTGCGGGAACTTTGATTGTCACATGAAGGGATTATGCCAACTAAATGATCATGCATAAGTTTTCGCTATGGCTTAATGTTTGGGGACTATGGACCACTGATATATGTCTCTTTCAAGCTCTTTTGACCAGTCCCCTTTATTTACCACATACACACCATTTCAAGAGAAAGCTTAATAATATGTGTTTGTAGTGTTGCCACTACGTACGGTAACAAACTCATAGCTGAAATCCGAGCTATCGCTCTTGGTGGATCATTCATTGGCCAGCGGAGTCCTCAACATAACATCAAGAAAGGTGACGAAGCCGCATTTACACATGTACACGTGCATATAGTAGCAGGGTCATAGCACCAGCAGGGAGTTGAAGCACCATGTAAGAGATGCAATACAGATTTTTGGCATAATCTCGTTCACCCTTCAACTAAATTCCTCTAGACAATTTAATCCACAAGTGCTATTAAGTCTATTAAAACTAATAACATGGGGTTGAGCAATTCAAACATCACTTCTACTACAATTTTCTCAACTCCCAAGTCTTGAAAGACTTTCTCTTGTGCAAAGTTATTCTTTGTTAATATCATTTCATTTAAAAGCAGTCCCACAACAAGTCTTGGTTATCTAAACTAAACAGAACAAAGGCTACAAAATTATTTCAGCTACCAGAACAAAACCTTTGTCTTAATTATCAAGACTAAGTCCCATTTGCACATATCACACATACTACTACATCTACTCTAAGTATTTCAAGTGCAAAAGATGGGGGTCGTAGGACATACCTTCACGGTTGCGAATTTACACACTTCTCTTCCTTACTCTTGCATTCCTCGTTGTCCGGCGTTGATCAACTCCTCTGAAAACAAAATGCAAACGAACTCCAAAGGGCTAGATAAAGAAAAATAGCAAAGCAAAGCTTATTATATTTTTTTGGTTTTGAGTTTTTGAAAACTAACTTACAACTGAAAAATCGCAAAGGCAAAATAAAAATAAAAAGCAAAAGCAAATAAAAGCAAAGTGTTGGAACAGGCCAACACGAGTGTTTTGAAGCTGCACGAGCTTAAGTACAACCTCATTACACATTATTCAAATACCGCCACATCTTGATGTAGAAGTGGTGATAAACTCCCCCAAGCTTACACTTTTGCAAGCCCAAACCAGCGAGATCATTGCGGTGGTTGGTCAGGAGTCCACTCTTGGCTCCATTTGGAGAAGTTCATGTTCATGTAGGCGGACATGCCTTGAAGGGATGCGGCGAGGTTGCTCATATCCTCAATAGAGCCCTGAAGGCTTCTGAGGTTCGCGTAGGTGGTGTAGTCTCCTTGTTGTGGCTGCTCTTGAGGCTCCTCCTCCTCTTCGTCGGTGGCGAGTTCTTCTTCATCTACTTATTCTAGTTCTAGGCCTTCTTGGTCAAAAGCTGCATCTCCTTCCTGTGCAACATAATGCAATTGTCCATGATCGATGGAGAAACAGTTTGATTTTTCCTAGCTTTTTGTAAGCCGACTCTCACGTGACATAAGACGGTGTTTTAACTTTGACAAGTTCAGGGTCTTTATGATTGACAGTCAAGAGTACGCCGGGTCATCTTAGCGGAGTAGCATCGAGCATACAGGCAGGTTTAACCAAGATATATAATGGCATATGCCGGGTCAAGAGGGATGTTAATAGCTAAACTCGATGAGTTGGAAGCCCCCAAGTGACCTATGACCGAAAAATAAAGACTCATGCACAATATATGAGGCAAAACAACAGAGGCCCAGAGTTTCGGGGATGCTAGCTTTATTTCTATTGATCATAAAAGATATATACACATAGGTATGTACAATAAGCTGGAGTCAATGGCTCTAAGTATAATAAGGCCAAATATGAGCAATATTCCAGGGCCTATTGGTCTCCTCCTCAGATGTACGTGACTTTTCGTGTTCACGTATGTCGATCATGTAATATGACCCATTGTTGAGATTCTTGCCGATGACAAAGGGTCCTTCCCATGGAGGTGAAAGCTTATGCATGCCGGCTTGTTCTTGTATCAGCTGGAGCACTAAGTCGCCCTCCTGAAAAGTATGTCTACGAACTCTACAGCTATGATAGAGACGTAGGTCTTGCTGATAGATTGCTGATCGAGCTGCAGCAAAATCACGTTCTTCTTCCAAGGCATCCAAAGAGTCCTTACGAGCTTGCTCATTATCTGCTTCAACATAAGTTGTGAGCCTGGGGGAATTGATACGTCCATTTTGCATCATATTTTCCTACTGTTATTTATAATGTTTTTATGCATAATAATGCTTTATGGAGTAATTCTAATGCCTTTTCTCTCATAATATGCAAGGTTTACACAAAGAGGGAGAATGCCGGCAGCTGGAATTCTAGGCCTGAAAAAGCTACGCCAGAGTTACCTCTTCTGCACATCTCCAAATGAGCTGAAAATTTATGGAGAATTATTTTGGAATATATAAAAAATACTGGAGCAAATAACTATCGGAGGGGGCCCACCTGGTGAGCACAAGACACCAGGGCGCGCCAGGCCCCCCAGGCGTGCCCTGGTGGGTTGTGCTCAGCCTGGCCCACCTCAGGTGCCCATCTTCTGGTATATAGGTCATTTTAACCTAGAAAAAATCAGGAGGGGACTTTCGGGACGAAGCGCCGCCATCTCGAGGCGGAACTTGGGCAGGAGCACTTTTGCCCTCCGGCGGAACTTCCCTCCCGGAGGGGGAAATCGAAGCTATCGTCATAACCAACAACTCTCTCATCTTTGGGAGGGCAATCTCCATCAACATCTTCAACATCACCATCTCCTCTCAAACCCTAGTTCATCTCTTGTGTTCAATCTTTGTACCGGAACCTCAGATTGGCACCTGTGGGTGACTAGTAGTGTTGATTACATCTTGTAGTTGATTACTATATGGTTTATTTGGTGGAACATTATATGTTAAGATCCATTATGCTATTTAATATCCCTCTGATCTTGAGCATGTTTATCATTTGTCAGTAGTTACTTTTGTTCTTGAGGTCACGGGAGAAGTCATGTTGCAAGTAATCATGTAAACTTGATATGTGTTCGATATTTTTGATGATATGTATGTTGTGATTCCCTTAGTGGTGTCATGTGAACATCGACTACATGGCACTTCACCATATTTGGGCCTGAGGGAATGCATTGTGGAGTAGTTATTAGATGATGGGTTGCTACAATGACAGAAGCTTAAACCCTAGTTTATGCGCTACTTCGTAAGGGACCGATTTGGATCCAAAAGTTTAATGCTATGGTTAGATTTTATCTTAATACATTTCTCGTAGTTGTTGCTAGGGGGTTAATCATAAGTAGGAGGTTTGTTCAAGTAAGAACAACACCTAAGCACCGGTCCACCCACATATCAAATTATCAAAGTAGCGAGCACGAATCAAACCAACATGATGAAAGTGACATGGTGAAATTCCCGTGTACCCTCAAGAACACTCTGCTTATCATAAGCGACCATTCTGGCCTGTCCTTTGCGACAAAAGGATTGGGCTACCTTGCTGCACTTTATTTACCGTTACCGTTACTTGCTCGTTACAAATTATCTTGCTATCAAACTACTCGTTACCAATAATTTCAGTGCTTGCGGAAAATACCTTGCTGAAAACCACTTGTCATTTCCTTCTGCTCCTCGTTGGGTTCGACACTCTTACTTATCGAAAGGACTACGATTGATCCCCTATACTTATGGGTCATCAAGGCTATTTTTTGGCGCCATTGCTGGGGAGTGAAGCGCTCTTGGTAAGTGGCAATTGGTAAGGAAAAAATTATTACTACATGTTGAAATTTATTGTCACTTGTTACTATGGAGAACCATCCTCTAAGGGGTTTGTTCGGGGTATCTTCACTTCGACCGAAAGCCCCTCAACCTACTGCACCTACCAAAAATATTGGTTATGAAATTCCTTCGGGTATGATAGAACAACTGCTAGCTAATCCTTATGCAGGAGATGGAACTGAACATCCTGATATGCATTTGATATATGTGGATGAAATTTGTGGATTATTTAAGCTTGCAGGTTTATCCAAAGATGAAGCTAAGAAGAAGGTTTTCCATTTATCTTTGAAGGGAAAAGCATTGACATGGTATAGGCTATGCGATGCTATTGGATCTTGGAATTGGAATCGATTGAAATTGGAATTTCACCAAAAAATTTATCCTATGGATCTAGTTCATTGTGATCGGAATTATATATATAATTTTTGGCCTCGTGAAGGAGAAAGTATCGCTCTAGCTTGGGGGAGGCTTAAGTCAATGTTATATTCAAGCCCCAATCATGAGCTCTCTAGAGAAATTATTATTCAGAATTTTTATGCTCGGCTTTCTCATGATGATCGATCCATGCTCGATACTTCTTGTACTGGTTCTTTTATGAAGAAGACTATTGAATTCAGGTGGGATCTTTTAGAAAGAATTAAACGCAACTCTGAAGATTGGGAACTCGACGAAGGTAAAGAGTCAGGTATTAAGCTTAAGTTTGATTGTGTTAAATCTTTTATGAATACGGATGCTTTTCACAAGTTTATCACTAAATATGGACTTGACCCTGAGATAGTAGCCTCTTTTTGTGAATCATTTGCTACTCATGTTGATCTCCCTAAGGAGAAGTGGTTTAAATATCATCCCCCTATTAAAGAAGAAATTAAAGAACCGGTCATAGTTAAAGATGAAACTATTATTTACAATGTTGATCCAGTTGTGCCTACTGCTTATATTGAAAAATCACCTTTCCCTATTAGGATAAAGGAACATGCTAAGGTTTCAACTGTGGTTCACAAAAGTAATATTAAACCACCTAAACCTGCTGAGCAAATTAAAGTAGAACCTAGTGTTGCTATGGTTAAAGATCTCCTGGTAGAAAATATTGATGGGCATGTTATTTACTTCTGTGATGAAGCTGCTAGAATTGCTAAACCCGATGAAAAAGATAAACATAGACCTGTTGTTGGCATGCCTGTTGTCTTAGTTAAATAGGAGATCATTGTTATCATGGTTTATGTGACTTAGGTGCTAGTGTGAGTGCTATTCCTATTACCTTATACCAAGAAATTATGGATGACATAGCACCCGATGAAATAGAAGACATAGATGTTACTATTAAACTTGCTAATAGAGACACCATCACACCACTTGCGATTGTTAGAGATGTTGAAGTCTTGTGCGGGGAAATAAAATGCCCTACTGATTTTCTAGTTCTTGGTTCCCCACAAGACGATTTTTGTCCCATTATCTTTGGTAGACCTTTCTTGAACACCGTTAATGCTAAAATAGATTGTGAAAAACAAACTGTCGGTGTTACCTTTGGTGATGAGTCTCATGAGTTTAATTTCTCCCAGTTTAGTACACAACCTCATAAAAAAGAATTATCTAGTAAGGATGAAATAATTGGTCTTGCTTCTATTGTCGTGCCTCCTACTGATCCACTTGAACAATATTTGCTAGACCATGAAAATGATATGCATTTGCATGAAAGAAATGAAATAGATAAATTTTTCTTTGAACAACGACCTCTGCTCAAACACAATTTGCCTATTGAAACTCTAGGTGGTCCTCCTCCACCTAAAGGTGATCCTGTGTTTGAATTAAAACAATTGCCTGACATTTTGAAATATGCTTATCTCGAGGAGAAAAAGATATATCCTGTTATTATTAGTGCTAACCTTTCAGAGCATGAAGAAGAAAGATTATTGAAAATTCTGAAGAAGCATCGTGCTGCCATTGGATATACTCTTGATGATCTTAAGGGTTTTAGTCCCACTCTCTGTTAGCACAAGATTAATATGGAACCTGATGCTAAACCCATTGTTGATCATCAACGACGTTTGAATCCTAAGATGAAAGAAGTGGTAAGAACTGAAATATTAAAGCTTCTGGAAGCAGGTATAATCTATCCCTTAGCTGATAGTAGATGGGTAAGTCCCGTTCATTGTGTCCCTAAGAAGGGAGGTATTACTGTTGTTCCTAATGGTAAAAATGAACTTATTCCACAAAGAATTGTTACTGGCTATAGAATGGTAATTGATTTTAGAAAATTAAATAAAGCACACAAACTTTTGCTTCGTTGATGGATATTCTGGTTTTTCTCAAATACCTGTTTCACAACCTGATCAAGAGAAAACCACCTTTACTTGCCCTTTTGGAACTTATGCTTATAGACGTATGCCTTTTGGTTTATGCAATGCACCTGCTACCTTTCAAAGATGTATGACTGCTATATTCTCTGATTTTTTTGAAAAGATTGTTGAGGTTTTCATGGATGATTTTTCTGTTTATGGAACTTCTTTTGATGATTGCTTGAGCAACCTTGATCGAGTTTTGTAGAGATGTGAGCAAACTAATCTTGTCTTGAATTGGGAGAAGTGCCACTTTATGGTTAATGAAGGTATTGTCTTGGGGCATAAAATTTCTGAACGAGGTATTGAGGTGGATAAAGCTAAAGTTGATGCAATTTAGAAAATGCCATATCCTAAAGATATTAAAGGTATTCGTAGTTTCCTTGGTCATGCTGGTTTCTATAGGAGATTTATTAAAGACTTCTCTAAAATTTCTAGGCCTCTTACAAATCTTTTACAAAAGGATGTTCCATTTGTTTTTGATGATGATTGTGTAGAAGCCTTTCAAACACTTAAGAAAGCCTTAACTTCTGCAGCTATTGTTCAACCACCTAATTGGAACTTGCCTTTTGAAATTATGTGTGATGCTAGTGATTATGCTCTTGGTGCTATTCTAGCACAAAGAGTTGATATGAAATTGAATGTTATTCATTATGCTAGCAAAACTCTAGACAGTGCCCAAAGAAATTATGCTACTACTAAAAAAGAATATTTAGCAGTTGTGTTTGCTTGTGACAAATTCAGATCTTATATTTTTTATTCCAAAGTAATTATTCACACTGATCATGCTGCTATTAAATATCTTATGGAAAAGAAAGATGCTAAACCTAGACTCATTCGGTGGGTTCTTTTGCTACAAGAATTTGATTTACATATTACTAATAGAAAAGGAGCTAAGAACCCAGTAGCTGATAACTTATCTAGGTTAGAGAATATTCTTGATGACCCACTACCTATTGATGATAGCTTTCCTGATGAACAACTAACTACAATAAATGTTTCTCATAATACTCCTTGGTATGCTAACTATGCTAATTATATTCTTTTTCAAATACATACCACCTAGTTTCACATACCAACAAAAGAAAGAATTCTTCTATGATTTAAGACATTACTTTTGGGATGACCCACATCTTTATAAGGAAGGAGTAGATGGTATTATTAGACATTGTGTACCTGAGCATGAACAGGAACAAATCCTACGGAAATGTCACTCCGAAGCTTATGGAGGGCATCATGCGGGAGATAGAACTGCTCACAAGGTATTGCAATATGTATTTTATTGGCCTACTCTCTTCAAGGATGCCCGTAAGTTTGTTTTATCTTGTGATGAATGTCAAAGAATTGGTAATATCGGTAAGCGTCAAGAAATGCCTATGAATTATTCACTTGCTGCTGAACCATTTGATGTTTGGGGTTTTGATTATATGGGACCTTTTCCTTCCTCTAATGGGTATACACATATTTTGGTTGCTGTTGATTATGTAACTAAGTGGGTAGAAGCTATTCCAACTAGTAGTGCTGATCATAACACTTCCATTAAAATGCTTAAAGAATTCATTTTCCCAAGGTTTGGAGTCCCTAGATATTTAATGACTGATGGTGGTTCACACTTTATTCTTGGTGCTTTCCGTAAAATGCTTGCTAAATATGATGTTAACCATAGAATTGCATCACCCTATCATCCTCAATCTAGTGGTCAAGTTGAACTTAGCAATAGAGAAATAAAACTAATATTACAAAAAACTGTTAATAGGTCCCGAAAGAATTGGTCTAAGAAATTAGATGATGCACTTTGGGCCTACAGAACAGCATATAAAAACCCTATGGGTATGTCTCCCTATAAAATGGTTTATGGAAAAGCTTGTCATTTGCCTCTTGAGTTAGAACATAAAGCATATTGGGAAATTAAAGAACTCAACTATGATTTCAAACTTGCCGGTGAAAAGAGGTTATTTGATATTAGCTCATTAGATGAATGGAGAACCCAAGCTTATGAAAATGCCAAATTATTTAAAGAAAACATTAAAAGATGGCATGACAAAAGAATCCAAAAGCGGGAATTCAAAGTTGGAGAATATGTTCTTTTGTACAACTCTCGTTTTAGATTCTTTGCAGGAAAACTTCTCTCTAAATGGGAAGGACCATATATTATCGAGGAGGTTTATCGCTCTGGAGCTATCAAGATTAATAATGCCAAAGGTACTAACCCAAAGGTGGTCAATGGGCAAAGAATTAAGCACTATATCTCAGGTACGCCTATTAATGTTGAAAGCAATATTATTCAAACCATGACACTGGAGGAACACATAAAAGAAACCTTTCAAAACACTCCAGAATCCTGAAAAAGAGGAGGTACGTGATACGGTAAGTAAACGGACTAAGAAAAATCCGCAAAAATAGTTTTTGTCAGTTTTGGAATATTACAAAATTAGGAAAATAAGAAACAACCAGGAAGGCAACCGAGGAGGGCACAAGACACCAAGGCGCGCCTGCCTTGCCTGGCGCACCCAGGTGGGTTGTGCCCACCTCGGGAACCTTCCCGACTCCATTTTCCTCTCGTTTTCTTGTTTCTCAAGATAAAAAATCTTTATATACCCCCCGAACGTATTGACCACCGTATCGCGGAGAAATCTTCTGTTCTTCTTTCTTGTTGTTTTCTGTTAGATCTGTCAAGCCAGGCATCATGTCTTCTCCCTCCTCCAACAAAGTAGAAGAGGTTGCTTGGCTGTTGAAGATAGAACTAAAGAGAGAGGAACCAGAGAAAACCATCAAGGGTGATAAGGTCAAGAAAGTCGCGGGAGACCAAGTTCCAGCAGAAGGGCAGGCCGTTCCAGCAGCAGAAGAAGAAGACATCCTTCAACCATACTATGATCATCTTACCCCTACTGAAATTGAAGCTTTTAGGATCATTGAAACGGTTCATGTGCAAAATAAATATCTCACTCGTGAAAATATTCTGTTGCAAGAGCATGTCATCGCCCTGCGGAGCATCATTCTTAGATTGGAGTACCTCCTGAGCCTGAAGTTTGACACTCATACCTCATCACCACCACCATCATCATCTTCACCACAAAGGAGACTTGAGTTCATGGTAAGGGCACTCCCCTTGGCTTGTGCCAAGCTTGGGGGAGGTGCTCCGGTATCGTATCACCACCACTATCTTTGCTTTTATCTATTTTAGTTTGATCTTTAGTTATCATATGATTTAGTTGAATAAAAGTTTAGTTCGATCTATTTTCAAGTGCTTGCTTAGTGATCTATCTATCTATGTAATCGTGTGCGAGATATATAATAAAGAGTAGTTTGAGTTTTGTTTCTTTACTCTTATGTTTCAATGAAAAGAAAAGAAATAAATGAAAAAGATCATATGCTAATCTTATGGTAAGTAATGACATCACATAAGGAAAAGTAGAAGTGGTAAAATTTATTGGAGGTTGACAAACATAGCATTGGTCAATAATGCAATTCATGAAAGAATTAATAAGGGAAGAGAAGATTCACATGCAAATACACTAACTTGGACATCTTTTATGATTGTGAGCCCCCATTAAATATTATATGTCAAAATTGTTGACGTTGGACAAGGAAGACAACGTAATGATTTATGTTTGTTCATATTCACATAGAAGTTATATTGTCATAGATCCTTCAACATGTGGTGCTTGCTCAATATCTTTGCTAGCCAAAAACTCTGCACCAAGTAGAGATACTACTTGTGCATCCAAAAACCCTTAAACCCAAAATCTTATTTTGAGAGTCCACCATACCTACCTATGGATTGAGTAAGATCCTTCAAGTAAGTTGTCATCGGTGCAGTAAGGCAATAAAAATTGCTTCTAAATGTGTTGGATCATTTAGTGTAAGAGAAAATTGAGAGTTGTACGAACTTGTGATGGCAAAGTAATAAAAGTGACAGACTGCATAATAAAGGTTGCTATCATAAGGGGCAATATAACGTGACATTCTTTTGCATTAAGGGATTTGGCATACAAACAAAAAGCACATGGTAACCTCTGCGTCCCTCTGCGAAGTGCCTATCTTTTACTTTATGTATTTACTTTTATGCAAGAGTCAAAATATTCTTCCCTATTCCTTTTATTTTTCTCCTTTTGCAAGCATCATGTGGCGAGGAAAGATCTAGGCACATATATCCAATTGGATATGAGTGAGCATGAGTTATTATTGTTGACATCACCCCTGAGGTGAATACGTTGGGAGGCGAAACTATAAGACCCTATCTTTCTATGTATCCGGTTGAAACTTTTTGTTCATGGGTATGCTGTGAGTGTTAGCAATCATAGAAGGTTAAATGATGGTTGAGTATGTGGACTTGCCTAAAGGCTCTGATACATGACCCTTCCTAAAAATATGATGAATTGTAGTTGCAAAGTTGACTGAGAATATAGTTTGTTGGTTTTCAATAGAGTTTATGCTTTATACTTCAATGTTGTGATGAATTGTTACTTGTTCATGAGAAGTTATATGATAAAAGTTGAGTGATAAAGTTTTATGTTAAAGTTCTTTGCTGTTATAATAATAAACATGATGCTTCTATGTCTGTATTTTGTTTTTATCGACACCTCTCTCTCTAAGCATGTGGGCATGTTTTTCGATTTCGGTTTTTCGCTTAAGGACAAGCGAGGTCTAAGCTTGAGGGAGTTGGTACATCCATTTTGCATCATGTTTTACTACTATTATTTATAATGTTTTTATGCATAATAATGCTTTATGGAGTAATTCTAATGCCTTTTCTCTCATAATATGCAAGGTTTACACAAAGAGGGAGAATGCCGGCAGCTGGAATTTTGGGCCTGAAAAAGCTACATCAGAGTTACCTATTCTGCACATCTCCAAATGAGCTGAAAATTTACGGAGAATTATTTTGGAATATATAAAAAATACTAGAGCAAATAACTACTGGAGGGAGGCCACCTGGTGAGCACAAGACACCAGGGCGTGCCAGACCCCCCAGGCACGCCCTGGTGGGTTGTGCTCAGCCCGGCCCACCTCCGGTGCCCATCTTCTGGTATATAGGTCATTTTGACCTAGAAAAAATCAGGAGGG
Organism: Thinopyrum elongatum; assembly: GCA_011799875.1. Taxonomy (NCBI): domain Eukaryota; kingdom Viridiplantae; phylum Streptophyta; class Magnoliopsida; order Poales; family Poaceae; genus Thinopyrum; species Thinopyrum elongatum. The sequence goes on along the minus strand of CM022300.1, from coordinate 578,809,728 downwards.
GACTTTCGGGACGAAACGCCACCGTCTCGAGGCAGAACTTGGGCAGGACCACTTTTGCCCTTCGGCGGAGCGATTCCGCCGGGGGAACTTCCCTCTCGGAGGGGGAAATCGAAGCCATCGTCATCACCAACAACTCTCTCATCTTTGGGAGGGTAATCTCCATCAACATCTTCAACAGCACCATCTCCTCTCAAACCCTAATTCATCTCTTGTGTTCAATCTTTGTACTGGAACCTCAGATTGGTACCTCTGGGTGACTAGTAGTGTTGATTATGTCTTGTAGTTGATTACTATATGGTTTATTTGGTGGAAGATTATATGTTCAGATCCATTATGCTATTTAATACCCCTCTGATCTTGAGCATGATTATCATTTGTGAGTAGTTACTTTTGTTCTTGAGGTCACGGGAGAAGGCATGTTGCAAGTAATCATGTGAACTTGATATGTGTTCGATATTTTGACGATATGTATGTTGTGATTCCCTTAGTGGTGCCATGTGAACATTGACTACATGGCACTTGACACCATATTTGGGCCTGAGGGAATGCATTGTGGATTAGTTATTAGATGATGGGTTGCTAGAGTGACAGAAGCTTAAACCCTAGTTTATGCGCTACTTCGTAAGGGACCGATTTGGATCCAAAAGTTTAATGCTATGGTTAGATTTTATCTTAATACTTTTCTCGTAGTTGCGGATGCTTGCGAGGGGGTTAATCATAAGTAGGAGGTTTGTTCAAGTAAGAACAACACCTAAGCACCGGTCCACCCACATATCAAATTATCAAAGTAGCGAGCACGAATCAAACCAACATGATGAAAGTGACATGGTGAAATTCCCGTGTACCCTCAAGAACGCTTTGCTTATCATAAGAGGCCGTTCTGGCCTGTCCTTTGCCACAAAAGGATTGGGCTACATTGCTGCACTTTATTTACCATTACCGTTACTTGCTCGTTACAAATTATCTTGCTATCAAACTACTCGTTACCAACAATTTCAGTGCTTGCAGAAAATACCTTGCTGAAAACCACTTGTCATTTCCTTCTGCTCCTCGTTGGGTTCGACACTCTTACTTATCGAAAGGACTACGATTGACCCCCTATACTTATGGGTCTTCAGGAATCATGACGTATATCACTAGGTAACACGACTTCTACACCATAGATCATGAAGAAAGGCGTGTATCCTGTTGATCTGTTGGGGGTAGTCCGTATGCTCCAAAGGACAGAGGGGAGTTCCTCAACCCAACAACCTAGAGTACGCTCGAGAGGGACCATGAGTCTTGGCTTGATACCTCATAAAATCTCCTGGTTAGCACGCTCTGCGTGTCTATTGGACTGAGGATGTGCGACTGATGCTACATCAAGCCGGATATGCTCCCTTTGGCAGAATTGCTTCATAGCTCCCTTGGAAAAATTAGTGCCATTATTAGTGATGATGCTATGTGGATAACCAAAGCAAAAAATCAAATTTTTCAGGAATCTGGCTGCTGTGGCTGCATTACAATTGCTGATCGGCTCTGCTTCAACCCACTTGGTGAATTTATCGACAGCAACCAAAAGGTGGGTCTTCTTATCCTTGGATCCTTTGAACGAAACAACCATATCAAGCCCCCAGAATGTGAATGGCCAAGTGATGGAGATCATCCGGAATTCTTGATCCGGCACATGAGCCTGACATGCAAACTTCTGACATCCATCACACTTACGCATGATATCCTCAGCATCTGCATGAGCCGTGAGCCAATAAAAACAATGTCGAAAAGCCTTTGCCACCAGGGATCTTGAGCTGACATGATGACCACAATCACCAAAGTGAATCTCACTAAGGATCTCTCGGCACAATCTTTATTCCGATGGGACGTGCCAATGAGAAGTTTGCCTCGAGCCATGATTTGGATGAGAAGTAACTGCTTGACCAGTCGTGGGTAGTGCCGCTTCGATAAAGTTGTCAGGTTATAAAGCACTATTCACACCTATGCGGCTGGCCTTCGAGGCTAAGTAACCCCGTGTCCTCGGACGCTGAGCGAGTTCGGCTAGGCCGTGGTCGGGGAACGCCACTCCTTTGAGAAGTGGTTCATAGTATCCTTTAAAGGAAAGGAATCTCGAATTTCAAGAGAAAGGGAACTCGTTTGTGAAGCCAGGGACTTCGGATCCGAAGTTATGAACATCAAGGAGGTCGTCCTCGGCATAGATGACTAGTTCAGGGGCTACTGACGGTGTCCTGGACTAAGGGGTGCCAACTGAGTCGGCCTGTAGTCCTTGGGCTGGGCCTGTGGGCCTCATTCTCCACCGTATGGACTCTGGAAGCTACACACACGAACGTGACCAAGACTGCATCTGCCGAAGACTTGATGTATACTCCAAGATATCTCCTGCCACCTCCATGCAGCTCCCTGGATACCGACCATGTAACCATAGATGCCCTACCTAGCATGTATATAAGCCAAAGGGTTTAGCCCGTAGAGGGGACCGAATCACAATTACATTCACCTAGCCCTAGGGTTATAACACAACTTACGATCTCGAGGTAGATGAAGATTGTACTCGATACATCTGCATCAATATAAACATGAGCAGGATGTAGGGTTTTACCTCCATCAAGAGGGCTCGAACCTAGGTAAATATTGCCCCCCTTGTTCCTGTTACCACCGATCTGAGATCCACAGCTCGGGACCCCTACCCCAAGGTCTGCCGGTTTTCACACCGACACTTTCCTTCTAGTCACCGGGAACCTAGAATCTTGCTGATCATCATCGTGCCCCACATTCCGTCGTCTCATTATTGTTCGTCTGCAACTTGATGGAGAAAAACTTCCACCAGAGCGTGAAATTGGGCTCACAAAGAGGAACGCCTCGTAGAACATGACGAAGCAAGCTATGCAGAGGATGGAATTGGGTGCAAGATGATGGAATTGAAGGCCATAGAAGTGGATGAGGCCCCTGAGTAAAGGATGAATGGGGAATCCTAGGCCTCGAAGAAGATGGGAAACAAAAATTATCCACTCGCTGGCGCACGATTGAAAAAGACTGATGGAATGGTTGTTGTCCGCCCTGTTGACGATGAGGGAGCAGGCCGGAGCGACCTCCAATGGTGGAGGGTACCCGGCATCCCTAAGCTCGGTGATGTGCTTCTCGGACACCATCGAGAACTTCCACATCCCCCTCATCTTAGGGGTAGTCTTGCCTTTCGTCGTCGTATTTTGGCTGCCCTTCATGGGCTTTGCCGCCTACTTGTATGCTCTCTCTGGCCATCGCTCGAGAATGAAATGAGAGGGGACGATGGAAGGTGATGGAAATATGCCTTAGAGGCAATAATAAAGTTGTTATTATTATATTTCCTTATTCATGATAAAGGTTTATTATTCATGCTAGAATTGTATTGATCGGAAACTTAAATACATGTGTGGATACATAGACAAATACAGTGTCCCTAGTGAGCCTCTACTAGACTAGCTCGTTGATCAAAGATGGTTAAGGTTTCCTAACCATGGACATGTGTTGTCACTAGATAACGGGATCACATCATTAGAAGACTGATGTGATGGACAAGACCCATCCATTAGCTTACCATATGATCGTTCAGTTTACTGCTACTGCTTTCTTAATGTCAAATACATATTCCTTCGACCATGAGATCATGCAATTCTGGGTACCGAAGGAATACCTTGTGTGCTATCAAACGTCACAACGTAACTGGGTGATCATAAAGATGCTCTACAGGTATCTTCGAAGGTGTCTGTTGAGTTGGCATGGATCGAGATTGGGATTTGTCACTCCGTGTATCGGAGAGGTATCTCTAGGCCCTCTCGGTAATACACATCACAAGAAGCTTACAAATAAAAGTGACTAAGGAGTTAGTTATGAGATGATGTATTATGGAACGAGTAAAGAGACTTGCCGATAACGAGATTGAACTAGGTATGAAGATACCGACGATTGAATCTCGGGTAAGTAACATACCGACAGTCAAAGGGAATTACGTATGTTGTCATAAAGGTTCGACCGATAAAGATCTTCATAGAATATGTAGGAAGCAATATGGGCATCCAGGTCCTGCTATTGGTTATTGACCAGAGAGGCGTCTCGGTCATGTCTACATCAGTCTCGAACCCGTAGGGTCCGCACGCTTAATGTTCGTTGACGATATAGTATTATATGAGTTATGTGAGTTGGTGATCGAATTTTGTTCGGAGTCCCAGATGAGATCACGGACATGAAGAGGAGCTCTGGAATGGTCCAGAGGTAAAGATTGATATATAGAACTATGCTATTTGGTCACCGGAAAGGTTTCAGAATGAATCGGGTAATCATCGGATCACCGGAAGGGGTTCCGGGATGCTCCGGGAGGTTAATGGGCCATATGGGCCAAACGAGGGGAGCACACCAGCCCACAAAGGGCTGGCGCACCCCTCCTCTGGCCGCAGCCCTTGGGGAGAAAAGGAAAGAGGGGAGTCGGCCTCCCCTTGCCTTTCCTCTCCTCCCCTTTCCTTCCTCCCGAGAGAAAATAAGGAAGGGGGCACCATAGGGCAGGCGCCCAAGGGGGCCGGCGGCCACCCTTGGAGCACACCCTGGCTGCCTCCCCTCCTCCGCACCTATATATATGAGAGGGAGGGGGCAGCACACAACCCACGACAATCCACAAGCCGTGTGCAGCGCCCCTCTCCCCGGTTTCATCCTCCGTCTAGTTTTTCTGCAGTGCACGACGAAGCCCTGCGGAACAAGTTCACCACCACCGTCATCACACCGTCGTGCTGCCGAAACTCATCTACTAGTTCACCTGTCTTGCTGGATCAAGAAGGCGAGGACGTCATCGAGCTGAACGTGTGCTGAACGCGGAGGTGCCATACATTCGGTACTTGATCGGTTGGATTGTGAAGGTGTACGACTACATCAACCACGTTAATAAACGCTTCCGGTAAATGGTCTATGAGGGTACATAGACATACTCTCCCCTCTCGTAGTTATGCATCTCCATGGATAGATCTTGCGTGTGCGTAGATTTTTTTGTTTGCCATGCAACATTCCCCAATAGTGGTATCAGAGCTAGGTCTATGCGTAGATGATATGCACGAGTAGAACACAAAAAAGTTGTGGGCGGTGATGTTCATATTGGTTACCACCAACGTCTTATTTTGATTCGGCGGTATTGTGGGATGAAGCGGCCCGGACCAACCTTACATGTCCACGCACATGAGACCGGTTCCACCGACTGACATGCAACTTGTTTTGCATAAAGGTGGCTGGCGGGTGTATGTTTCTCCTACTTTAGTTGAATCGAATTTGAATACGGCCAGTCCTTGAAGAAGGTTAAAACAGCAAACTTGATAATCATCGTTGTGGTTTTGCGTAGTTAAGAACGGTTCTTGCTAGTTGCCCATAGCAGCCACGTAAAATTTGCAACAACAAAGTAGAGGACATCTAACTTGTTTTTGCAGGGCATGTTGTGATGTGATATGGTCAAGATATGATGTGATATATGTTGATGTATGAGATGATCATGTTTTGTAATAAGTTCACGACTTGCTTGTCGATGAGTACGACAACCGGCAGGAGCCTTAGGGTTGTCTTTAATTATTGTATGGCCTGCGTGTCAATCACTAAGCGCCATGTAATTGCTTTACTTTATCGCTATGCATTAGCAATAGTTGTAGAAGCAATAGTTGGCGAGACGACCCCGATGCAATGATGGAGATCAAGGTGTCGTGCCGGTGACGATGGAGATCATGCCGATGCTTTGGAGATGGAGATCAAAAGCACAAGATGATGATGGCCATATCATGTCACATATTTTGATTGCATGTGATGTTTATCCTTTATGCATCTTATTTTGCTTAGAACGGCGGTAGCATTTAAGATGATCCCTTCACTTAATTTCAAGATAAAAGTGTTTTCCCTGAGTATGCACCATTGCTAAAGTTCGTCATTTCGAAGCACCTCGTGATGATCGGGTGTGATAGACTCTACGTTCACATACAACGGGTGTAAGCCAGTTTTGCACATGCAGAATACTTGGGTTAAACTTGACGAGCCTAGCATGTACAGACATGGTCTCGGAACAATGGAGACCAAAAGGTCGAACGTGAGTCATATAGTAGATATGATCAACTTGAGATGTTCACCATTGATGACTACCCCATCTCACGTGATGATCAGACATGGGTTAGTTGATTTGGATCATGTATCACTTAGATAACTTGAGGGATGTTAATTTAAGTGGGAGTTCATTAGTAATTTCATTAATTGAACTTAATTTATCATGAATTTATTCTTAATAGTTTTTGCATATCCATGTTGTAGATAAATGGCCCGCGCTACCGTTCCCTTGAATTTTAATGTGTTCCTAGAGAAAGCTAAGTTGAAAGATGATGGTAGCAACTACATGGTCTGGGTCCGTGCTACTTCTTGAGCTTGCGTTGGTTTTTCCCTTGAAGAGGAAAGGGTGATGCAGCAAAGTAGAGATAAGTATTTCCCTCAGTTAGATAACCAAGGTATCAATCCAGTAGGAGACAACGCACAAATCACCTAGCACCTGCACAAACAATCAAACAACTTGCACCCAATGCGATAAAGGGTTGTCAATCCCTTCACGGTTACTTGCAAAAGTGAGATCTAATAGAGATAGATGAAACTAAACAAAAGATAAAGTAAATATTTTTTGGGTTTTTTGGTTTATAGATCTGAAAATAAAAGATTGCAAAATAGTAGATCAGAAAGTAATATGATGGAAAATAGACCCGGGGGCCATAGGTTTCACTAGAGGCTTCTCTCAAGGTAGCAAATAATATGGTGGGTGAACAAATTACTGTCGAGCAATTGATAGAAAAGCGCAAAGTTATGACGATATCCAAGGCAATGATTATGAAATATAGGCATCACCTCCGTGTCAAGTAGACCGAAACGATTCTGCATCTACTACTATTACTCCACACATCGACCGACTCCTGCCTCCGTCTAGAGTATTAAGTTCATGAAGAACAGAGGAACGCATTAAGTAAGATGACATGATGTAGAGGAATAAATTCAAGCAATATGATGTAAACCTCATCTTTTTATCCTTGATGGCAACAATACAATACGTGCCTTGCTGCCCCTACTGTCACTGGGAAAGGACACCGCAAGATTGAACCCAAAGCTAAGCACTTCTCCCATTGCAAGAAAAACCAATCTAGTTGGCCAAACCAAACCGATAATTCGAAGAGAATTACAAGATATCAAATCATGCATATAAGAATTCATAGCAGATTCAAATAATATTCATAGATAAGCTGATCATACATCCACAATTCATCGGATCTCGACAAACACACCGCAAAAGAATATTACATTGGATAGATCTCCAAGAACAACGAGGAGAACATGGTATTGATAATCAAAGAGAGAGAAGAAGCCATCTAGCTACTAGCTATGGACCCGTAGGTCTGAGGTAAACTACTCACGCTTCATCGGAAGGGCAATAGAGTTGATGTAGAAGCCCTCCGTGATTGAATCCCCCGCCGGCAAGGTGCCGGAAAAGGTCCCTAGATGGGATCTCACGGGTACAGAAGGTTGCGGCGGTGGAAATGTCTTTTCGTGGATGCTTCTAAGGGTTTTGGAATATATGTGAATATATAGGACGAAGAAGTAGGTCGGTGGAGTCACGTGGGGCCCACAAGGAAGGGGGTGCCCTATGTAACGCCCCCGACCTAATCGTGCACTAATCATACACGCAAATGCACACGATCAAGCCTAAGGACTCACTTGAAGATATCACAACACAACTCTATACACAAATTAAAATAATACAAGCTTTATGTTACAAGCCAGGGGCCTCGAGGGCTCGAATACATAAGCTCGCTTACAAGCGTCAGCGGAAGCATCAGATATCTGAGTACAGATATAAAAGATAAAACAGACAAGCCTTTAAGAAGGCGGGGCAAAAGAAGAAGCAAAGCCTCCTGCCTGGGACCCTTCGAACCTACTCGGGGTAGTAGTAGTGATCGTCGTCAGGGGCAGCTGTCTCCGGGGCTCCATCATCTGGTTGCATCAAATGGGTATGGGGAAAAAGAAGAAGCAAAGCAACCGTGAGTACTCATCCGAAGTACTCAGCAAGCAAGGATCTACACTACATATGCAACATTATCAACGAATGGATGTATATGTGGACTGGGCTGCAGAAATGCCAGAATAGAGAGAAGGCCTAGTCCTATCGAAGACTAGCATCTTCAGCGGTCTTGCAACATTAGAAGAGAGTAGATTAGTACAGTATAATGTAATAGTAGTAATAAGTATCAACCTCGCCCAGAGATCCTTTCTCGACTCCCTACGACAAAGCAATCCCAGAGCCATACTATCCATTTCTCATCACAAGTATCCAGTTCTAGTTGTATCGATCGGGATAAAACTCCGAGCGTCCGTTACTAAGGATCCGGCTATGCATAGATTCGTTCTTCCCTGCAGGGGTGCACCAACTTACCCACCACGCTCGCTTAACTCCGGCCGAACACACTTTTTTGGGTCATGCCCAGCCTCGGCCAAACGACACACCGCAGCCCTACCTAAAGCTCAGCAGAGAGGTCCCCGTCGGTCTATATCCTAAGCGCTTAGGGGTCTTGGGCCATCGCCCTGTGCACTCCGGGTTGTTGCGAGTAGGGCGGGTCCAGGCTTCACCACTACAGGATGGTGCCGGCCCAGCCCAGCCGCCATGCTGAACTGGACGTCTGACAAAGCTTTCGGCTGATGCATACAATGCAGAGTGCCCATAACTTTTCCCACGTGATGGTTAGTGCTATCGGGCCAGAGGCCCACTCGGATCAAATATCCAAATCGTTAGTGGATTGGTAGTGCGGTAACGAGCAGAGACTCACGATCGATGTGACCCCGTCGCCCCGTCTTGAGGACTTGTGGCAAGGGCTAAGAATGCCCGGCCATGCATCATATTTATCTCTCCAGTACCGCCCAGGTTAACCCGTCTCCACATCACTTGTGGGTACCCCTCAGGGTCGACCTGCCTTTCCAAGTAACAGTTGTAAAGTCCAAGTATCCGTGTGTCCATAACATCAGGGAATCTGAGGTATCACCCTCGTTGGATTCCTACTCGATGTATCCGTCAAGGTGAACTTTAGGAGGAATCACCCTCGAGGTTCACACTTGAGGTGTTGCATGACAGCGTCGTTATCGGGAGTGGTGAAGGAGGAATCACCCTTGATGACCATGACCGAATAGCTACTCTACAGAGTTAACATCAGAAGTGCTAAACGAGGTATCACCCTCGGCACTCGATAGTAACGCTGCAGTGTCGTACAACTAGGGGGTGATGTGAGGTGCTGGGGCCTGGTTGTCGACCACGTTGATCGAGTCATCTGATAATCCAGCGGGGGCAACTGGGTCAAACTGGGGTCTCTGGTGGGTCTCTAACCAGCCTATACTAAGTAGTTTGGGATAAGCAGGTAAGGTATCAATAGCAGGTTACAATAAACAAGCTATGCATCAGAATAGGATAACTCAAAGTAGTAGCAAATTCTAATGCAAGCAGGAGGGAGAAAGAATAGGTGATATAGGCATGTTCAAGGGGGGGGGTGCTTGCCTGGAACCTTTCCGGCAAAGGCCTGGTCTTCAGGGGCGTAGTCGATCTCCGGAGCTGCGTCGGTCTCAGGAAATACGTCGGTACCGGGATCTACCAAGAGAGAAGAGGGGGAGGAAACAAATAAATACACAGCAAACATATGCAACACAGAGCATGCTATGCTAACGTGCAGTGCAGGGTTGCCTAAAGACATGTCCAAATTATTTTAGTTATTTTAGTATTTAAGTTGGAATTATTAAACGGTGTATATTCACTATTCATCTACTGGAAACAGGCTAAAAGTTGCGGGTTCACCTCCGTAGAGGGTCCCGAGAAGGAAACAGATGGCACGGTCGGATTCGTCTCATCGTTCTTAGCAACTTTCATGTAGAAACTTTTTCGATCCAAGCTACGGTTTAATTTCTATGATTTTCTAAAGTTTTAATCATTTTCTGGATTTATTTAAATTAACAGAAAAGGAAAATGATGTCAGCATGACATGGGGATGAAATCAACAGTCAACAGACGCACTGACCAGGTCAAACCTGACCAGTGGGTCCCACCTGTCATAGGCTCTGTACTAAACAGAGTTTATTTAAACTAACCAGAGGTTAATTAGCTAGTAGGGCCCCACATGTCAGTGACTGTTTAGGAATCTAATTAATTTTAATTATAAAAACATTTTAATTAGTTTATTTAAGCGGTGGGGCCCATTTGTCAGTGGCTGGGGCCGCCCAGTCAGCATAGTTGACTGGGTCAACCTAGTTGACTGGGTCAACCCAGTCAACTGGGCCAGGGGCCCCACTGGCAGTGACCCAAGGGGTCCCACCGGTCAGGCCACGTCAGCAGTGGCCGGCAACTCGCCGGAATCACGCCGGCGAGCTCATTTCGCGGCGGCGCGGCCTCGGGTGCGATCGGAAATCGCGTACGGGGCACGGGGGAAGGCGCGGCTAGGCTCATTCGAGAGCCTGAGCTCGGCCGCATCGAGTGGTGGCGGTGGCCGGAGCTGCGCGCTGCAGCGTCGCCGGCAGTGGTGATCTACGGTGGCTCGGCGAAATCGAAGACCTAGCGCGTGCGCGAGCGATTAACAGCGACGGGTCGCACCAGTGGAACGCCCCGAGCACGATGACGTGCTCGGATGGCCCCGACATCGACGGAAACGGCAACGGTGAGCAGCACGGCAGAGCTGGGCTTGGCTATGGCTGGTGCAGTGGCTACGGTCGCTCCGGAGGGCAGGGGAGCGAGGGGAAGTAGCTCACCGAGAGGCTCATGGTGGCCGTAGATGGGGCCGACGGCGATAGCCAGCAACAGGGCTTCCCGGCTTCAGCGGAGAGCACCAGATGACGAGGCGGTCGCCGACGGACCTTCTGGACACCACGGAGGGAGGAACGGGCGCCGGTGGCCGCGGGGGAGCGCGGTGAACAGCGGCGAGTGCTCGGGCTCCTCTCCAGATCGATGGGGAGGACAGAGGAGGAGGGGAAAGTGAGCGTGAGGGAGAGGAGAGGGAAGAGAAGTGGCGAGGGAGGGCCAGGGGGAATGGATGGCCTCGGCCTTATCCTCCCGCTGTCGGTGGCGTCGCCGTGTCGCTGTTTCGCCGGAGCGCGCGCGCGACCATGGGCGAGGCGACACGCGCGAGGAGAGAGAGGTGGGAGATGGTGGGGAGTGGGCTGGGCCGGCTCGGGATGCGACAGGTAAGCCCAGGTAGGCCTTCTAACCTCTTTTCTATTCCGTTTTTCCTTTTTTTATTTAATAACAAAGAGAGGAAATGAATTATTTGGGCAGTTTATTTACTCAGGAAAAATTTGGGAAGTGTCCCATTAAATCCCTGGTGATTTTAGACACTGCCACAAAAAGTTTGGAGGCCAGAAGAAATTATTTGGAATTTTCATAAATGCAAAAGCATTATAAAGTGCTGAAATGGCACTGTTTTAAATGCTACTGCTCATTTTTGCAAAAGAGTGATGTTGTTTTCCTTATCCACAATTGGTTTTGGAATATTTGCTAGATGATGAACATTTTTCCAGCAACTTTTGTGCAACTTGATTTTACACTTTGCATTTGAATTGATTTCATTGAAGGGATTTGCAATGAGGTAATTAACCACTATGATCAAGCAATGCGAATGAAGATGACTTGGCATGATTATCATTATGTCACTGTGCTTTATTACACAGGGGTGTTACACCCTACCCGTTGGGCTCGCCCTCCCCCCTTGTCGCCGCCTCGTCACTCTTCTGACTTGAACTCCAAGTCTCCGGGGTGTCTTCTGGTCCAAGAAAAATCATCGCGAAAGTTTTATTTCGTTTGGACTCCGTTTGGTATTCCTTTTCTGCGAAACTCAAAAACAAGGAAAAAATAGAAACTGGCACTGGGCTCTAGGTTAATAGGTTAGTCCCAAAATTAATATAAAATAGCATATTAATGCATATAAAACATCCAAAACAGATAATATAATAGCATGGAACAATCAAAAATTATAGATACGTTGGAGACGTATCAAGCATCCCCAAGCTTAATTCCTGCTCGTCCTCGAGTAGGTAAATGATAAAAACAGAATTTTTGATGTGGAATGCTACCTAACATATTTATCCATGTAATTTTCTTTATTGTGGCACGAATGTTCAGATCCATAAGATTCAAAATAAAAGTTTAATATTGACATAAAAACAATAATACTTCAAGCATACAAACAAGGCAATTATGTCTTCTCAAAATAACATGGCCAAAGAAAGCTTATCCCTACAAAATCAAATAGTCTGGCTATGCTCCATCTTCATCACACAAAATATTCAAATCATGCACAACCCGGATGACAAGCCAAGCAATTGTTTCATACTTTTAGTGTTCTCAAACCTTTTCAACTTTCACGCAATACATGAGCGTGAGCCATGGACATAGCACTATAGGTGGAATAGAATATGGTGGTTGTGGAGAAGACAAAAAAGAAGGAGATAGTCTTACATCAACAAGGCGTATTAATGGGCTATGGAGATGCCCATCAATAGATATCAATGTGAGTGAGTAGAGATTGCCATGCAACGGATGCACTAGAGCTATAAGTGTATGAAAGCTCAAAAGAAAACTAAGTGGGTGTGCATCCAACTTGCTTGCTCATGAAGACCTAGGGCAATTTGAGGAAGCCCATCGTTGGAATATACAAGCCAAGTTCTATAATGAAAATTTCCCGCTAGTATATGAAAGTGACAAAATAGGAGACTCTCTATCATGAAGATCATGGTGCTACTTTGAAGCACAAGTGTGGAAAAAGGATAGTAGCATTGCCCCTTCTCTCTTTTTCTCTCATTTTTTTTCTTTTTTCTTTTTTTTTCTTCTTTTTTTTGGCTTGGCCTTTTGGCCTTTTTTTATTTCCTCACATGGGACAATGCTCTAATAATGAAGATCATCACACTTTTATTTACTTACAACTCAAGAATTACAACTCGATACTTAGAACAAAATATGACTCTATATGAATGCCTCCGGTGGTGTACCGTGATGTGCAATGAATCAAGAGTGACATGTATGAAAGAATTATGCAAGGTCGCTTTGCCACAAATACGATGTCAACTACATGATCATGCAAAGCAATATGAGAATGATGAAGCGTGTCATAATAAAATGGAACGGTGGAAAGTTGCATGGCAATATATCTCGGAATGGCTATGGAAATGCCATAATAGGTAGGTATGGTGGCTGTTTTGAGGAAGGTATATGGTGGGTGTATGGTACCGGCGAAAGTTGCGCGGCACTAGAGAGGCTAGCAATGGTGGAAGGGTGAGAGTGCGTATAATCCATGGACTCAACATTAGTCATAAAGAACTCACATACTTATTGCAAAAATCTATTAGTCATCGAAACAAAGTACTACGCGCATGCTCCTTGGGGGATAGATTGGTAGGAAAAGACCATCGCTCGTCCCCGACCGCCACTCATAAGGAAGACAATCAAAAAATATCTCATGCTCCAACTTCGTTACATAACGGTTCACCATACGTGCATGCTACGGGACTCACAAACCTTAACACAAGTATTTCTCCAATTCACAATTACTCACTAGCATGACTCTAATATCACCATCCTTATATCTCAAAACAGTCATAAGGAATCAAACTTCTCATAGTATTCAATGCACTTTATATGAAAGTTTTTATTATATCCCTCTTGGATGTCTATCATATTAGGACTAAATTCATAACCAAAGCAAATTACCATGCTGTTTAGAGACTCTCAAAATTATATAAGTGAAGCATGAGAGTTCAATAATTTCTATAAAATAAAGCCACCGCCGTGCTCTAAAAAGATATAAGTGAAGCACTAGAGCAAAATTTCCTAGCTCAAAAGATATAAGTGAAGCACATAGAGTATTCTAATAAATCATGATTCATGCATGTCCCTCTCAAAAGGTGTGTACAGCAAGGATGATTGTGGCAAACTAAAAAGCAAAGACTCAAATCATACAAGACGCTCCAAGCAAAACACATATCATGTGGTGAATAAAAATATAGCCTCAAGTAAAGTTACCGATAGACGAAGACGAAAGAGGGGATGCCTTCCGGGGCATCCCCAAGCTTAGGCTCTTGCCATTCCTTATTCCATAGTCCATCAAATCCTTACCCAAAACTTGAAAACTTCACAACACAAAACTCAACAGAAAATCTCATAAGCTCCGTTAGTATAAGAAAATAAATCACCACTTTTGGTACTGTTGTGAACTCATTATTTATTTATATTGGTGTAATATATACTGTATTACAACTTCTCCATGGTTCATACCCCCCGATACTACCCATAGATTCATCAAAATAAGCAAACAACACAAAGAAAACAGAATCGTTCAAAAACAGAACAATCTGCAAAGATCCGAATTGTTCTAGTACTTATGTAACTCCAAAAATTCTGAAAAATTAGGAAAACATAGGAAATGTGTATATAAATCTCATGTAAAAAATGCATGTTTTTTAAACGCTCCAGTGAATTATTAAAATTATGTGACTGGATGCAAAAGTTTCTGTTTTTCAGCAAGATCAAATCAACTATCACCGTAAGCCATCCCAAAGGTTTTACTTGGCACAACAACTAATTAAAACACAAAACCACATCTAACCAGAGGCTAGATGAATTATTCAAAGCAAAACAGGAACAAAAAGAAAAAACAAAAATAAAATTGGGTTGCCTCCCAACAAGCGCTTTTCTTTAAAGGCTTTTAGCTAGGCATTGGTAATTTTGATGATGCTCATATGAAAGAAAAGATTTGAGGCACAAAGAGAGCATCATAAAACATGTGAAAAACACATCTAAGTCTAACATACTTTCTATGCATAGGCATTTTATCGGAAAACAAATTAGTTAGACAAGCAAGATCTAGCATATGCAAGGAAGAAGAAAGAAACAATAGCAATTTCAACATAACAAGAGGTAATTTAGTAACATGAAAATTTCTTCGACCATATTTTCCTCTCTCATAATAATTACATGTAGGATCATAATCAAATTCAACAATATAACTATCACATAAAATATTCTCTACATGATCCACATGCATGCAAAGTTGACACTCTTCCAAAATAGTGGGATTAACATTAACTAAAGTCATGACCTCTCCAAACCCACTTTTATCAAAAAATTCATAAGATTGAATATTCTCCAAATATGTGGGATGTAAAGTTGACACTCTTTCAAACCCACTTTCAATATTATTGCAAACATTATTATCAATCTCATATTCATCATGGGGCTTAAATAAAATTTTAATATCATAAGAAGAATCACCCCAATCATGATCATTGCAACAAGTAGTAGACATAGCAAAAATTAGCATCCCCAAGCTTAGGGTTTTGCATATCATTAACACAATTGACATTAATAGATTTTATAGTAACATCATTGCAATCATGCTTTTGATTCAAGGAATTATCAAGTATGGGTGCAATAGCAAAAATCTCATGTTTAACATAAGGGACTATAGCAAATTCATCTCCATAAATATTGGCATCATGGCCACAAGAATAGCAAGCATCACACTCATCAAGGGAGGGTATCTCAATCAAATCATCAGAATCATAATTATCTATAGATTCATGCATATCATTATTTTCTTCCAAAGCAACGGTCATTCTCTCGATAAATTCTTTGACATAGGCATTGTGAGCATAGTTTTCATAGCAATATTTAAGTATGTCAAAATTTTCAGATTTGTAGAGAGTAATATCATACTTTTCAATCAAAGAAGCAACTTCATAAGCACCCTTAAAAGTAACAAATTCTTTAATTTGTTCAATATCATAGTAACTGTAAACACCCTTTTCATAAGAAGATAAGATTTCATTATCATTAAACTCACATAGCTAGGGAAGGTGTTTTTTAGGGTTCTTAGAGCAACAAGTAAAATCACAAAGTTCACAAAGATTCCAAGCATAACATAGCAAACAATTTATTTGATTCCATAAGAGTCTCCCTTTTTCAGACAAACAGTGACGCACAAAATGAGCATGCTCATCTAAAGATTTTCCCTCAACTACACTAGTTGGGGTTTCAGCGCGAGCACATATGGATCGAAGATGATCCAAGTGGAAAACTTTAAGTGGATCCATATCAATAGATATTTAGCAAGCAAAGATGCAAGCAAATGGAAGGCACATGGTAACACAAGCAAAGAAGAGATCTAACAAGAAAAAGGCAAACGAAAAAGAGGTCGAATAAAAAGGCAAATCTTTTCGAAAATCGTTTTAGAAGTGGGGGAGAAGAAAACGAGAGGCAAATGGCGAATAATGTAATGCAAGAGATGAGAGTTTTATGATGGGTACTTGGTATGTCTTGACTTGGCATAGATCTCCCCGGCAACGGCGCCAGAAATTCTTCCTGCTACTTCTTGAGCTTGCGTTGGTTTTTCCCTTGAAGTGGAAAGGGTGATGCAGCAAAGTAGAGATAAGTATTTCCCTCAGTTAGAGAACCAAGGTATCAATCCAGTAGGAGACAACTCACAAATCACCTAGCACCTGCACAAACAATCAAACAACTTGCACCCAATGTGATAAAGGGGTTGTCAATCCCTTCACGGTTACTTGGAGAAGTGAGATATGATAGAGATAGATGAAACTAAACAAAAGATAAAGTAAATATTTTTGGGTTTTTTGGTTTATAGATCTGAAAATAAAAGATTGCAAAATAGTAGATCGGAAAGTAATATGATGGAAAATAGACCCGGGGGCCATAGGTTTCACTAGAGGCTTCTCTCAAGGTAGCAAATAATACGGTGGGTGAACAAATTACGGTCGAGCAATTGATAGAAAAGCGCAAAGTTATGACGATATCCAAGGCAATGATTATGAAATATAGGCATCACGTCTGTGTCAAGTAGACCGAAATGATTTTGCATCTACTACTATTACTCCACACATCGATCGACTCCTGCCTGCATCTAGAGTATTAAGTTCATGAAGAACAGAGTAACGCATTAAGTAAGATGACATGATGTAGAGGAATAAATTCAAGCAATATGATGTAAACCCCATCTTTTTATCCTCGATGGCAACAATACAATACGTGCCTTGCTGCCCCTACTGTCACTGGGAAAGGACACCGCAAGATTGAACCCAAAGCTAAGCACTTCTCCCATTGCAAGAAAAACCAATCTAGTTGGCCAAACCAAACCGATAATTCGAAGAGAATTACAAAGATATCAAATCATGCATATAAGAATTCAGAGAAGATTCAAATAATATTCATAGATAAGCTGATCATAAATCCACAATTCATCAGATCTCGACAAATACACCGCAAAAGAATATTACATCGGATAGATCTCCAAGAACAACGAGGAGAACATGGTATTGAGAATCAAAGAGAGAGAAGAAGCCATCTAGCTACTAGCTATGGACCTGTAGGTCTGAGGTAAACTACTCACGCTTCATCGGAAGGGCAATAGAGTTGATGTAGAAGCCCTCCGTGATCGAACCCCCCGCCGACAGGGTGCCGGAAAAGGTCCCTAGATGGGATCTCACGGGTACAGAAGGTTGCGGCGGTGGAAAAGTCTTTTTGTGGATGCTTCTGAGGGTTTTGTAATATATGTGAATATATAGGACGAAGAAGTAGGTCGGTGGAGTCACATGGGGCCCACAAGGTAGGGGGCGCGCCCTCCCCCCTTGTCGCCACCTCGTGGGTCTTCTGACTTGAACTCCAAGTCTCCGGGGTGTCTTCTGGTCCAAGAAAATTCATCACGAAAGTTGGACTCCGTTTGGTATTCCTTTTCTGCGAAACTTAAAAACAAGGAAAAAACAGAAACTGGCACTGGCTCTAGGTTAATAGGTTAGTCCCAAAAATAATATAAAATAGCATATTAATGCATATAAAACATCCAAAACAGATAATATAATAGCATGGAACAATAAAAAATTATAGATATGTTGGAGACGTATCAGTCCGTAACTTGAGGATTATCCTCATTGCTGCACAGAAGAATTATGTCCTTGATGCACCGCTAGATGACAAACCTGCTGCAGGAGCTACTGCAGATGTTATGAATGTCTGGCAGGCTCGATTTGATGACTACTCAATAGTTCAGTATGCCATGTTTTATGGCTTAGAACTAGGACTTCAAAGATGTTTTGAACGCCACGGAGCATATGCGATGTTCCAAGAGCTGAAGTTGATATTTCAAGCTAATGCCCGGGTTGAGAGATATGAAGTCTCCAACAAGTTCTATAGCTGCAAGTTGGAGGAGAACAGTTTTGTCAGTGAACACATACTCAAAATTTCTGGGTATCATAAGCACTTGACTCAGCTGGGAATTGATCTTCTAGTTGAGAGTGTTATTGACAGAGTTCTTCAGTCACTGCCACCAAGCTACAAAGGCTTCGTGATGAACTATAATATGCAAGGGATGATGAAAACGATTCTCGAGCTCTTCGCAATGCTTAAGGACGCGGAGGTAGAAATCAAGAAGGAGCATCAAGTGTTGATGGTTAACAAGACCACTAGTTCCAAGAAAAGGGGCAAGGGAAAGAAAGGGAACTTCAAAAAGAATGGCAAGCAAGTTGACGCTCCCGTGAAGAAGCCCAAAGCTGGACCCAAGCCTGAAACTGAGTGCTTCTACTGCAAAGGAAATGGTCACTAGAAGCGGAACTGCCCCAAATACTTGGCAGATAAGAATGATGACAAAGTGAACAAAGGTATATTTGATATACATGTTATTGATGTGTTCCTTACTAATGCTCGTAGTAGCGCCTAGGTATTTGATACTGGTTCTGTAGTGGGGTTAACACGGTAGATGCCCTAGCAAAAGGACTTAGGTGTGGAGCCATCGCTACGATGATTAGCTTGAAGGGGTTGAGCGGGACGAGAGACACGAGTTTACCCAGGTTCGACCCCTCACGATCGAGGTAAAAGCCTACGTCCTACTTTGAGTTGTATTGCTTGAGTATCGATTACAAGGGAGCGGAATCGCTTGACCTAGCTATCGATCGATTGTAACTTAGGTTTACCCGCTGCAGGGACTCGCCTTTATATACACAGGTCGAGGCACTGGGCTTACAAGAGTCTGGGTCAGGTCATACTCCGTGACCGACCCTGGTTCTAAGTCGCCATGCCTTGTTAGGCACGTTGCCATTGGGCGGCTTACACCTCCGGGTCACGCACCATCTCCGGGTCTTGGGCCTTCAGTCGGCCCGCCTCGTAAGCCGCCTCCAGGCTTTCATGTCTTGGCTTCTTGGGCCTGTCTAGGCTTCATCGTAGAGTCGCCAACAACGTAACCTGGCCCCTCCTGGGCGGGTTACACCATGGGGTTATATCCCCAACATTAGGCCCCAGATTGGTTTGAACTTGTTCATGTCAATCTTCACTGTCTCTGGTTGGCGAGTCTTCTTTGATTCTTCTAAAACTCAGCCTTGAACAGATCTTCATAACCCGCCATATAAAGGGATGATGTCATATTCATAAATTCAATAAAAAACCTCATGACGTCACAACGGATCTTTGCATTAATCAACCATTCCAAAAATTGAGGCGCCCTTTTTGTTATAGCAGTTATGATGTCTCCTCGATTATCCAGCCTGCCGTTTAACTGTTCCACTTTTGCCTTATAAATAGGCATGGGGGCTGCCCCTTTTCACTTTTACCCCCGTCGCCTCCACCTCTTCTTCTTCCTCACAGTGACCACTACGACCGGAGCTCCGCCGCCCCGGCTGAACTTCGCCAGCTACTCCGACGAGGCCGCTGCATCAACCTGTTGTGACCAGAGCTCAGTGGCACGCGTCCTCTCTCCTTCAACACCGTCAGGTATCATCCTTTTCGTCTCTCAGATCGGCATTAGTTCATCCGAGTTCATAGAGTTCATCGGCGTTCATCTAGGTTTTTCTTGTTCTTGTTGCTAGAACGTGTATTTCAATCCAAAACAAAATAGGAATAGTACGGTAGCAGTTTATCCTTCACCTTGTATCTTGTGTAGACGGCTTCCTCTTCAGAATCAATATATAACTTGCTAACCTTTCTGCCGCTGTCTTTTTTAGGTCTAGCAATTATTTTCTGTTTTGCGCTGTTCGTAGATCCGTAAATATAGCCGCGAACTGTGAAACCTGTTTGCCCCATACTTAGCAGAATTCAGTAATCTTGGATCCATAGATAATTGACCCGCCTTTCACTTTTCAGGTGGCTTAATAATGAACTACTTCTTTCAATTAACCTGCCAACATTCTCCCGGCTTACATTTTCATAACTTAACCCACCATATTCTCATAATCTGATAGTTACTTCACTCCATGGCTAGGGCGGTTCATAATTTCTTAATGGCTCACCGCAATGTGTAGTCTTTTAACCATAATTAGCTCATTATTGCTGAAACATCATGTAATTACTTGGGCGGCTTACCATTGCAATTTTAACCCGCCATACCTTTATTCCTTGCTCACAGCTTTTTAACCCGGTCAATCATGACTAAAACTCCCACTTCTTGCGATTGGGTTGCCTCCAGAGTCTCTGAGCTCACGCTAAGCAAGTATGTGGATATGGGGGTCTTGCCGGCTAAAGAGGTTATCCACCGGCGGGTTCCCGGTCCTGAAACTACTCCTCAACCTGGAGAGGATGAAGTTGTCATTTTTTCGGATCACCTCCTCCGTGGCTTTTCACCACCCGGGTCAAAATTCTTCTGGGACGCTCTGCATTTTTACAAGCTTCATCCTCAAGACATCGGACCCAACTTCGTTTCCAACCTATGCCACTTTCAAGTATTCTGTGAAGTGTACCTTCAAGAAGAGCCCACTGTTGATCTTTTCAGAGATTTCTTTTATATCAACCGCTAGATAGAGATGTCAGACGGACCCAGTCTTTAGCTTGGAGGTGTTTCCATCTAGAGGCGGAGAGACGTAACCTTTCCCTCAGCCGCACTGCCCAGCCACCCCAAGGACTGGAACTATACTTGGTTCTATTGCAAGGACACTACCACAGTTGGAGAAAATCCCTTGCCGGGTTATCACCCCTACTGGCTCAGCACCAGCAGCGAGCTTCCGGGTCGATTGACTACCGCAGAACGCGCCTGCACATTTTCAAAGATAAGGGCTTTAATAGCCAACGGCTTAACTGGAGTTGATCTGACCCGCTGCTGGGTCGCATGGAGGATTTTACCACTGAGCCGGCAGGATGGCTTAATGTGCCAATATACTGGTGATATGAAGAACCTGCAGCGCTATAACCAAACATGTCCGACTGATAAAGAGATCAATGACACAGTTTAGACACTGCTTGGGGAACCTCTAGAAGTTTGCAGCAAAGCGGGACTGAACCCTTTCTGCACTCTTAACCTGGCTCCGGCTGTAAGTATTTTGAACAAATCTTCATCTTGTTTATGTATCTCTTGTGCTTCATATTCTTTAAACTCTCACTCATATATGTATACAGGCCGACTGTTCTTTCCGGAAAAAGAAGCTAACAGCCGCCCCGCCCACTAAGAAGACTAAAGCAACAAAGTCTCGTGGCACGGGTCACCGTAAGAAACAAACGGTAGAAGAGCTTCTCAAGCTAGATGAGTCAGAGGTAGAACTTGATTCCCTTGGTCTTCTTTTTGTGCAACTTGTTGATGTTGATTCCTCTTAGGATGAAGTGGAGACAAGCCAAGCCAATGAAGCAGAGGTAACTATTATCTCCTTCGACTCAGAACCCTTGCCAAGAAAGAAAACACGGCGGATCATCCGAAAAGTAAGATTTTCTCACCCTCTTGCTCATTTGGACCCCAACTTTCTTTTGAAGAAATAGCAGCATGAGTCAAGGCATCAGACCCGGAGCGGCGGCACTGAAGACCTCATGGCCGGCTTATCCAACACGCCAGCTCCCCGGAAACGTCGCAATGAGGTGCCTCACAGCCCGACTCTATCCCTTCCACAAGCCGGTCTCATGCGTCAACCTCTTAATTCTTGTGATTCAAACTACTAGGGAACGCCTCCATCATCTGGCGACTCAACCGGAACACAGCTTCCTGCCTTCGTTGTCACCCAAGGGTAAGTATTTTCATTTGCTGATAAAAAACTTGTTGTCACATACTCATAAACTTGTATTTTTGTCACAGGGGTAAGGCCAAAACTGGCAAGAAGCAAAAGGTGGGCGGGTGGGCGGCTCTTCCAAGGCTCCCGAAGCTTCTGAGCTAGAAAAGTAGATGCTGGAGACCTCTAAGGGCCCAATCCAAAACCCCGAAGACCCTGCCAGCTAGCAAAATGACCCGCCTCCACAAACTGAGGCAGCACCTTCTGAGGCCATGGATACTGATGCTAACCCGACAGACAGCCATGACCCGCCAAGTCCAACTCTTACCAAGCCAGTTGAAGAAATTCCCCCTGAGAAGAACTCTGATGATATTACTATCACTGGGATGGCTTATATAGTGCCAGGAGCCTCCACTGTGCTAGACAAGCACTTGGCTAAGGAAGAAGTACCTTCACTGGAAAAGGGCAAAGCCAAACTGGATCTGGAAAGGTATTCCTCATTCGGCGCAGACGAGTTGTACGCGGGCTACTTAAACCACCTTCACACCAGCCGAGACCTGGAGGCCAGCTTAATCAACTTGATGAAGCAGAAATATGAGGTATGAATATATTGAACTCCTCTTTAGCCTTGCATATATATTTCCACACTAGCCCCCAAGTCTTAAGTATAGGAATAATATTGAGTATGCTTGAGACTTGTGAAAATTTCCAAAGTATAGCCAACAAGGGCCGGCTTATCTTGATAAGATGAGCTGGGTCTTTACAATCATTTGTGAGAACCAAATATGTAGCCCCCAAGGGACGACTTATCTTGATAAGATGAGCCGGGTCTTACAATCACTTGTGAGAACCAAATATATAGCCCCCAAGGGCCGGCTTATCTTGAGCCGGGTCAAAATATAAATTGAAATGACCTACATTAGCCCTCAAGTCCCAAGTATATTGCTTGCAATGTGCTTGGGACTTAAATACCATTGTTGAATATGAACTTAACCATCTTAACATTGCTTGTCACCCTTGGCAGGAAGCTTTGAGTTTGGGCGAGTCAAACATCGCCGAGTTGAAGAAAAATCTGGAGACACAGCAAAGTGAACGCGCCAAGGCTGAATTAAGCCTAAAATCATCCTTGGAAAATATGGAGAAGATCAAGGCCAAATTTGATGAAGAAAGAGCCGCCTTGGAAACTGAGAAGGCCAATCTTCTAAAGAGAGCAGAAGATGCCGAGGCGCAGCTTAAACCGGTGACTGAAGAGTTATCCAGCTTAAAACAACATATCTCTCAAATGACAGCCGCCATGTTCGGTAAGTAAAACATATATTTTACTGCATTTACCCGCCTGGCGACTTGTAATATGATTGTTAACCCACCTGGCGACTCATGTTTGAAATTGTAGCGATCCGACCTCAGATGGTCAAATCTCTGTGTTCAAGTGTCATCCCTGGATCGGTAATGCTGACACACACAGTACTCGAAGGATTTATAACAGAGTGCAATCACACACTTATTACATCGAATGTCTCAAAGGAGAACTTATTACAATAAATATGGCTTAAGGCCATCTAAATAAAATAACAACGGAAGGCTTGGAAGATAAAGTGAGTCCATCAACACCAGCGGCATAGCTGAGTGCATGACAACGACCTAGCGCACCTTACTCTTCGTCTAAAAAGTCTACAACATGATATGTTGCAGCCCGAAACGGGTCAGCACATGGAATATGCTGGCAATATAACACAGTAGAGCAAGGAACAGAAAATTGCTATCACTACATGCATATTTGGCTAGTGGAAAGCTCTAGGGTTATATTGTTTTGCGAAAAGCCAATTTTTTCCTACATCAAAGGAATATGTTTTATTTAACTATCATGGTAGTTGTTAAACATTGAGAAGGTAAATCCCCATCTCAATCCCAATTAAAAGTAATCATTAAACCCAACAAATTAATTTAGAGTGATGAGATCAAATCAATAATTCAAGTACCAGATTCTCAAGATGTCCATAACCGGGGACACGGCTAATCATGATTAGTTTGTACACTCTGTAGAGGTTTGTGCACTTTTCCCCACAAGACTCGATCTCCTCCGTTGGATTTCTCGCACTACATGGTATTTGAGAAACGGATGACCGAGACACAGTCTTTCAGAAGCATTTACTCTTTACTCTGGGTAGACAGTTACACCTACTTTCCCCTACATCTGCTAGCCTACCACTGAAAGAGGTCATGCAACATACTCAACTATGCTAGAGCCCATAATAGCTTGTGGCTGCACACTGGTATATCCCCAGGTGCCTGCAACCAATCCACCCAGATGTGTATTTAAGTAGCCACCTTAAGTTAACCATTAATTAACAATCTCACATCTGTCATGGATACACTCAAACCCAATCCACGTCTACGAGCATAGCATGGCAATATAAGCATAACGTGGAAGTAACTCCCAAGGGTTTGTTAATAAAGGGCAATAGGTTCTACCTCATCATCTACTTCCCAATACCCACAAGTTAATCACATCCTAATCATGCAGTGTTTGAGGATTGAAACTAATGCATAAAACTGGGTATGAAAAGAGTATGATCAATGGGTTACTTGCCTTGCTGACGACCTGCAAACCCTAGAGACTCGTAGTAGCACGCTTCGCACTCCGGGAATTCTATCGTAAACAAACAATAGCATACATAAGCAATCAAGCATAGATGCAAGGGTAAAACTCAAATAAGAAGATCAAATCTGAAAGTTCAACTGAAGAGATTCGACCTGCAAAAAGAATCAATCGAATCGGAGCTACGAAACTGAAACTACGGTCAAAAGAACTTCGAAAACAAAGCTGCTTGAAACCAAATTTTAAATTGTCAAAATCATGTTCAAGTTGATTAAACAGAAAGAGGGGTTCGAGACAAAAATTTTGGCATTGGTTTCACTGGATTTGGACGAACGGTTTAGAAACGGCGAGGGTTTGAAGATCAGGGGCTAATCTGCGATAAAAATAATCGTGGATAGGTCCCTAGCAGAAAAAGAAAAACCTATCGGACGAACGTCCGCTAACAGTCGAAAACGTTAGTTAAAACGAACGAACGAACGAACGAACTAAACCGAGAAAACCGAACAGATCTAATAAAATAAAAAAACCGAACTAGGGTTTTTTTAAAAAATGAGACGGTTTTTACCTAAATCAAAAAAAAAACAGCCGGCAGCTCCGGCGAGATCCTGCGGCTCCGGCGCTGCTCCGGCGAAGGCGGCGGGCTCCGCGAGCGAGGCGCGGGCGGCGGGGTGCGGCGCGGGGCGGTGCGGCGGCTGCGGCTGCAAGCGGCGGCGGCGCTGGCGGCGGGCGGCGGCGCGGGGCTGCTGCTGCTGCTGCTTGCTTCGGCGGTGGTGGTGGTGTGGGGACGAGGGGGGGCAGCATATAAAGGCCCGGGGGGGTTGGCTTGGGCGAGGGGGGGACGGCTCCGACCCGGACTCCCTTGCCGGAGTCCGGCGGGGTTACGGCGCGGCGGCGAGGCGGTTGGCAAGCTGGGCCTTGGCCTGGCTTCGGCTGGGCCGGCCCAGTTTTGGCGCGCGCGCATTTTTTTTTAAATAAGATTCCATCGAGAAAAATCCTAAATAAAAATAAAAAAATCTAAAAATGCCAAAAACAATTTTCACCGTCTAAATAAAATATTTAGAACAAAGTGAACATTTTCTTGGCCTAAAATGCAATTTTGAAAAAATGCATATTTTTCTAATTCAAATAAAATAGCAATAAAATCCAAATAAAATTATTTATTTGATTTTAACATTTTTCCTCCAATATTTCTTTTATTTTGGAGAAGTCATATTATCTCCTCTCATCTGTTTTTAATATGAAATATTTTGGAGAGAAAAATAAATAAAACCAAAATGATCCTCTTTTCAATATTTGAGAAAATTCAAATATGAAAATAATAAAATCTCCAACTCTCTCCGTGGGTCCTTGAGTTGCTTAAGATTTCTAGGATCACAAACGAAATGCAAATAAAATATGATATGCATATGATGACCTATGTATAACATTCCAAATTGAAAATTTGGGATGTTACAGAAATTGCTTAACAGGTGCTAGGAGTGCTAGCCTTGGACAGAACGCTATGATGAAGCTGAAGACCGTGTACTCTTTGATGGAGCAACTATACGCTGGCACCCTTCGGACATTCGTGGCCATATCAAATGGCAAGGAGCCTCCAACACTTATGAAAACTGTGCTGGATCACCTATCCACGGTGCCGGCACAGATTAAAGAGGTGAAGCTGTCAGCCGCCCGCATAAGAGCCATCGTTGCTTTAAGCCGAGCAAAGGCTTGGCAACCAGAGTTAGACCCGTCAGAGATGGCTAGCGGGTGTCTAGAATTTACCGACAACAGATCTGTTTTCGAAGAAGCCGATTTTGCCAAATGCGTTAAAGAGATGAGGCCTCTTGCATGTCAACTTGCACAAGAAGCAGATCTGTCCAAGTATCAGGCGGGTTATGACAACAACAATGTTCGCTTGAAGCCGCCGACGCATGAGATTGTGGACTTTACCCCTCCAAGGTGTAAGCATGCACTACAAAAAAATACACTTCTGTGATGATATGTGTTTGTCACAGTAGGTCACGTTTTCTATCATGTATGTACATCCATGACGATTTTATGACAGAATCAAGATAGTCATACCTGTGCTGTCGTAGAAGTGTTTCATGACAATACCAAAATTATCATCACGGAAGTGTTCACTTCCATGACGATAAATGACGCGTCATGGAAGTGCTTTCGTCAAGGGTAACCAACACGTGGCATCCACCGTAACGGGTCGCCATTAAGCTATCGGGTCCGGTTTTGGATCCGATAACCCGTTAATAGCCCGGACCAATGGGGATTTTCCACGTGTAAAATTCTCATTGGCCAAAGGAAACACGTGTCAGCTCGTCATTGGGTCAGATAGGCACCTATGATATGTCGACACATGCGACGGCCCAACACTGGCCCATTTAGCTTGCAAAGGCCGGCCCGTTTGACTTGGTCAAAAGTTAGCGGGCCGGCCCATGAAAAGCCTGTTAACAGTCTATTCGCATATAGCCCATTTTACGGCCCGGTAACTCACGGCCCATTAGGGCCTTCCCGAAATCGGCCTAACAGCGTCATGTGGGCCGTCGAATATAACACCAGCCCGTTTCACTTTCGCCCCATGTACGGCCCACGACGTCTTTCGGCCCACATGAGGCCTTTCATATCTTTAGGCCCTTTAGTGGCCAACGGTGACTCTGGCCCATAATGAACAGTAAATTTCTTTGTACCCATTAACGGCCCATGATTCACATGGGCCGTTTCCAGCCCGTGTTAGCTTTCGGCCTACTGACGGCCCATACATTCTTGGGCTTCTTTCCGGCCCTCGATTACTTCCGGCCCATTACTGGCTTGTTCCCCTAATGGGCCAAATTCGGCCCGTGGTTAGAATCAGCCTGTTTGTGGCCTGTTAACCCGTTGCGCCCTTTCTAGCCCGTCCTATATTCTGGCCCATTAACGACCCGTTATGCCTGTGACAGAATTAAGCCTTTGCTGTCTTCCGGCCTGTTAATGGCCCGTTACCATGCTGGCCCGATACCAATTACGCCCGTTTACGGCCCATGTGGACCCATTTATCCGACGGCCCGAGGCCCACCGATTCTACGGCCCGTTGGAGGCCCATTTATCCGACGGCCCGTAGGAGGCCCATGGATCCTACGGCTTGTAGCAGGCTCAAGGTTACCACGGTCCGTATATGGCCCATGGTTGTTGCGGCCACTAGCAAACCAGGGAAAAAGAAGGCTAGGAAATAAATAAGCCAGAAACTAACGCTAGGCTATTAAGGCGATTGCACAGATTACATCCACTGGGCATCAAAGTTCGCCACCAGTGCAAATATAGGGAACACCCTACACTATACAAAAATGGCTTGCTGTTTTCTTCAGCCGGTGGCTGCATGTTAAGAACAAATTTTGTATCGCAACAAAACAAATTACAACCATAAAACAAAAGGAAGGTTGGCATAAAAGTTAACAGTCTGGCAGATAAATGCACCACCAGAAGTTCAGAAGCTCAGTTCATTTGACCTGACTGTTATGTTTTCGTGTTGTACTGTCCGATGGAGCACCATAACCTTCGCCTTCATTTCTCCTAGGCTCCTGAACAACATAGCAAATGTCTGATAGTCTGGTTTCAAAACCATGCATATCTTGACGACATCAAACAATGGCTGTCCTTGTTTCACAAAGGGTCTCTGTTAGGGAATGGACTTGTGTCTGCAGCGCAGATATAACATTGTTTTGAGCTTGCATATCTTGATCATGAGGCAGTTTGGACGAGATTGCCTTAACAACCAACACAGTATTACGCAGGAACGTGCTTTTGGCACTGTTAGTGGACAGGTACTGACCCACTGCAGCAAGAGGTGACATTGCGGTTATAGTTGCCTCGTCACCTTCAGAAGGTGGTGGTTCCACCATTTTTTCCATAGCTTGCTGAAAAGTTGAGTTTTTACATTAGTAGTACCAGAACAGAAGATATTAAGGAGGCAGCAAAACCAAACAAAATAGCTTTGGTCTATATACAGAACTTATTCTGGTGAACCCGTGTAAAATATTAGTTGTATTTTACTACAAAGTACATAATAAAACCAGGTTCCAAACATATGACCATGTACCATGGCTAATGTATTGTCTATTTCTTCACATTGTATTGACAGCTAAGAATAAAGAGACAAAGTTTATAATACGGTAAGCATAGTATGACATCATTCATATCACAAAACAACTAAGAACAGGCAAACAGGCAATTGTAATGTTGTGTGGGCAAGTCCAGCATGGAACTAGATTACATATCAAGATCAAAGGAACATCACCCCTCTCTTTTAAACCTTGTAAGGTGCAATGATACGCTAAGACAATTGTGTATAAAATTGAAAAGAGTAATAGACATTGGCTGCAAACCATCAGTTCAAACACAAGTCAGAGTAAGTAGTAGTTAAAAGGCATGAGGATTAAGGACTTACAACAGCGGCTTTGACTGGTGTAGTCATGCCCTTCGTCTTGCTGGTGTGACAGTCCTTGAAGATTTCCACAGCATTTGGTTCAGGTACTTTTTGGTCCTCGCGGGCTTTCCTCTGCATTTGGAACAAGTCAATATAGATCTAATAATATGGCACAACGAAAGAGTGAAACAGCAGCTAATTACAAGAGCCTCGCAGTTTGCAATATAGCTACGAGATCCTGTCGTCTTTTGGAATTTCACTTTCATATGGTTGGCCTTGTTCTTTGAATAGTTCACCTACAAGAAGATAGATTTGTGAGTCACATGCGTAAATAGGAGTTCAACATGTGATCTGATCACATATATATAACATACTTGATACTTTGGATCAGACCAGTGTTTAACGAGGCCTCTCCAGTCTTCATCTGATATATTTTCCACTGGAGATGTTTGGGCAAGTTCAA
This sequence comes from Thinopyrum elongatum, assembly GCA_011799875.1. NCBI lineage: Eukaryota > Viridiplantae > Streptophyta > Magnoliopsida > Poales > Poaceae > Thinopyrum > Thinopyrum elongatum. The sequence goes on along the minus strand of CM022300.1, from coordinate 578,780,265 downwards.
TGTTAGCCTTGCCTTCAAAGTGAGTTTTCCTCAAGTTATACCGATACTGTCGCAGAGCAGACTTGAAATCATGGGTGCAAGCTTGTCTGGTTGCATCATCTTGGCTATCCAACTTGAACCACATCTGTTGAAAATTATGGGAGTCTCATTATCAGCAACCTAGAAATTATGGGACAGAGCAAGACGATATTACTAGTTTCCATACATAACCATACTTACAGATAAATGGTTGAGGAAGGTGTTGAACTGGGTTTCGTCTTTGTCATTCCTGTACTGAATCCATGTTGGGAGGATACATGCATGACACCTAACGGCAACCGCTGCCTCTGATACTAACTTGGCTGACTCTGTAGCATCACGTGGTCTTTTTAAACCTTCCTCAAAATGGATCTCCATTCTTCCTCTTCTAGATTTAGTTAACCTATCAAGCATTATCCCTGATGTTTGTTTCCTCTTGCGCCTAGGTGCTAGTCCAACAACGAACATAGGAAGTGTTAGTGTACATCAAACGGTGAGACTACATATAAAGAAGCATGCAACTGTAACTTGACTCCAGCAACTACCTTCTTGTTGTTGAAGCTCACAAGGTTCATCTGATCTTGCCAACTCATCTCGTGTCAAGAGTGCTTCGGAAGTAGTGTCAGGTGGCAAGGGAGCTTGGGAACGTGCCGCTAGCTGAGTTGACAAATGAGTAACTCGTGCAGCTGGTGGTACTATGGAAGGTGTTGCAACAACTAGGGCTGTCGCTGCTTGTTTGGTGGCAGCTATTAGTTTCTGTTTGGCTTGTTTTGCAGCTCGTGTAGCATGGGATACCGCGTTTGTACAATTTTCCTCTAGACTTTGACCTTCTATTGCACCATCAGTACCAGCAGAATCTGCATAATTCTTCCGCTCCTGTTTCCGTGTGTCCTTAGTACTAACACCATCCCCTGTTATTCTGTGTTCCATCCTCTTTCTCTGTGCCATGTTAAGTCAAGCCGACAAGAAAAAGGAATAAAAATTTAGTTCTTCAGAACAAATTGATGCGTGATACAGACGAACTGAACTTTGATGTTAGACAACCACATGATAGGAGGATGTAATATGTACGAAAAACAGGACGGCATGAGATAATCAGAACTATGATGTGTAAACTAAGCAGAAGGCATTTCAATAAATCAGAAGCAATGCAATGGAAGGTCGACACCATATGAAAGATGCTACAAATATCGCTCTGCCAAGTTAACAGTGTCTTGTCATAACTGTCGTTTAAACAAATGTGAAGCAGTACAAGAAATAAATCATATGCAAGATGCAAACAACATCACACTACCAAGTTAAAGGTCTCTCGTCATTAGTGCCATTGCATATTCACAGCTTATGATGTGTAAACTAAGCAGAAGGCATTTCAACAAATTAGAAGCAATGAAAGCTAGACACCATATGTAAGACGCAACGAATATCACTCTACCAAGTTAAAATTGTCTCGTCATTAGTGCCATTTCAACAAATTAGTAGTACAAGCTAGAAAATAAATGCGAGATGTAAACTATATCAGACTCCCAAGTTAAACGTTTCTTGTGAAAAGTGATTGTTGCAGGTTACACAACAGTAGTACTTTGATGTAAGAACATGGTGTGATAGACAGATATTTTATTATGTTCTAGTAACAGGAACACGTGTCTTATTCACAATTATAATGTGTAAAGTAAGCAGATGGAATTCAACAAAATTAGAAGCAATACAAGCTAGACATCATACATAACATGCAACCACATATAACAGTGCCATGTTAGAGGGAGCACCTGTGATGGTGGACAAGGGGGGACGTGCTCATCATCAACACAGCTACTTTGAGTGTCTATGCATGTGTTGTCTTCCAAATCTTGTTGGGGGGATGGCCGAGTAGAGTGTGTAGAGGCCCTCCGTTTGGAAGAAGCACCTTTATCCACTGCCTTGCTAATTTCCTTCTGCTTTATTGATTTTGCATTGTCAAGTAAAACCGAGAAGGAAAAACAATAAAATTCACTCTTCAAAACTCATTCATGCATGATACTGACAATCACTACCTTGATGTAAGGCAAACACATTATACGAGGATGGAATATGTACGAAAAACAGGATGGCATGGCATATTCACTACTATTGGTGTAAACTAAGCAGAAGTAATTTAATCAAATTACAAGAAATACAAGTGAGACACCGTATGCAACATGCAAGACAATATCACACTACCAAGCTGGAGAAAGCACCTGGGATGCCGGTTTCGCCGGAAGACCGCCATCAGTCCCTACCTTATTTTTTTCCTTCCTATTTCTTAACTGTATTGCCTTGTCAAGTCAAACCCACAAGAAAAATGAATAAAAATTCTCTTTTCAGTACTCATTGATGCAGGATGCTGACGAGCACTACTTTAATATAAGGCGACCGCATGATAGGACGATTGAATGTGTAAGAAAAAAGGACAGCATTGCATATTCACAGCTATGATGTGTAAACTAAGCAGAAGGCATTTCAACAAATTAGAAGCAATGAAAGCTAGACACCATATGAAAGATGCAACGAATATCACTCTACCAAGTTAAAACTGTCTCGTCATAAGTGCCATTTCAACAAATTAGAAGTAGTACAAGCTAGAAAAGATTGCGAGATGTAACCTATATCACACTCCCAAGTCAAATGTGTCTTATGATAAGTGATTGTTGCAGGTTACACAACAGTAGTACTTTGATGTAAGAACATGGTGTGATAGACATATATTTTATGTTCTAGAAACAAGAACACGTGTCTTATTCACAAGTATAATTTGTAAAGTAAGCAGATGGAATTCAACAAAATTAGAAGCAATACAAGCTAGACATCATACATAACATGCAACCACATATAACAGTGCCAAGTTAGAGGGAGCACCTGTGATGGTGCACTAGGGGAGACGTGCTCATCATCAACACAGCTACGTTGAGTGTCTATGCATGTGTTGTCTTGCAAATCTTCTTGGGAGGGTGGCGGAGTAGAATCTGTAGAGGCCCTCCGTTTGGAAGGAGCACCTTTATCCACTGCCTTGCTAATTTCCTTCCGCTTTATTGATTTTGAATTGTCAAGTAAAACCGACAAGAAAAAGCAATAAAATTCACTCTTCAGAACTCATTCGTGCTGACAATCACTACTTTGATGTAAGGCAAACACATGATACCAGGATGGAATATGTACGAAAAACAGGACGACATGGCATATTCACAACTATTTGTGTAAACTAAGCAGAAGCCATTTCAACAAATAAGAAGCAATGCAAGCTAGACATCACATGAAAGATGCAACAAATATGACTCTGCCAAGTTAAAAGCGTCCCATCATAAATGGCGTTTCAACAAATTAGAAGCAGCGCATGCTATAAATCATATGAAAGATGCAACCAATATCACACTGCATATACTAAAGATATCTCGTCATATTGATTGATGCGGGATACAAAAAAAACAATAGTTTTATGTAAGGACATGCTTAATAGACAGATGTACTATGTACTAAAAACAGGAAGGCATGTCACATTAACAGGTATAATGTATAAACTAAGCAGAATAGCACATGCAATTTAACCAGATTGGAAGAATTACAATGTAGACACCATATGCAACATGCAACCACATATCACGCTGCCAAGTTAGAGCAAGCACCTGCGATGCTGGTGTAGGGGAAATGCGGTCATCAACTACAGAGCTACGTTCACTATCTTCGTCTAGCCTTGCTGTTTCTTGAGAATCATGTGGGGAGGCTGACACTTCATTCTTTAAAAGAGCATATTTTCTCACAGTAACCCACTGGCTTGACTGTCTCATCATACGTGATTGATGAGGGATACACAAGAACATTAGTTTGATGTAAGAACATGGTTAATAGATAGATGTACTAGTATGTACCAAAAACAGGAAGGCATGTCATATTCAAAGGTATAATGTGTAAGCTAAGCAGATGCAATTTAACCAAATTGGAAGCAATACAATCTAGACATCCGGCTGGAGTGGTGAGCATGATCATCGAGGACCTGAGAGCCTGGTGGGAGGCGGACTGCTTCGCCACCATCGTGGCTTTTTAGTTTGCTTCCATGTGATGCCTGTCTGTGCTGGGCTTGTCACTGGCTCGGCCAGTGCCCTGACTAGCTATTTGTCTTCTGGTGCTCCCGGGATGGTGGTTCATGTAAAAAATATCTTTCCTTATCTTAATCAAGACCGACTTTGGCCTTTCGAATACAAGCTAGACACCATATGCAACATGCAACCACATATGACACCGCGAAGTTAAAGCAAGCACCTGGGATGGTGGTTCATTGCGAGCGAGATCATCAACTCCAGAGCTACGTTTACCATCTCCATCTGTTGAACATGCAACCTTTAAAGTGCCGAGACGTGTCTTGCCTGCTGATGTTGGCTTGAACTACGTCGGTATTTCCCCCAAAGAGGAAGGGATGATGCATCACAGCAACGGTAGGTATTTCCCTCAGTGATGAGACCAAGGTTATCGAACCAGTAGGAGAACCAAGAAACACTACGTAAACAACACCTGCACACAAAGAACAAATACTTGCAACCCGACGTGTTAAAGGGGTTGTCAATCCCTTTCGGGTAACGGCGCGAGAAATTAGACGTGGCCGGAGATAAATTGTAGTAGATTAGATAAATAGATCACAGATAAAATAAAGTGCAGCAAAATATTTTTGGGTTTTTAGAAATATAGATCTGAAAATAAAAGTGGCAAATAAATAAAAAGGCAAATAGCAAAATAGATCTGAAAATATATGATGAGAAAATAGACCCGGGGGCCGTAGATTTCACTAGTGGCTTCTCTCGAGAAAAATAGCATACGGTGGGTAAACAAATTACTGTTGGGCAATTGATAGAACTTCAAATAATTATGACGATATCCAGGCAATGATCATTATATAGGCATCACGTCCAAGATTAGTAGACCGACTCCTGCCTGCATCTACTACTATTACTCCACACATCGACCGCTATCCAGCATGCATCTAGTGTATTAAGTTCATGGAGAAATAGAGTAATGCAATAAGAACGATGACATGATGTAGACAAGATCTATTTATGTAGAAATAGACCCCATCTTGTTATCCTTAATAGCAACGATACATACGTGTCGGTTCCCCTTCTGTCACTGGGATCAAGCACCGTAAGATCGAACCCATCACAAAGCACCTCTTCCCATGGCAAGAAAAATCGATCTATTTGGCCTAACTAAACCAAAGATTCGAAGAAGAAATACAAGGCTATAAGTAATCATGCATATAAGAGATCAAAAGACTCAAATAACTTTCATGGATAAAAACATAGATCTGATCATAAACTCGAAGTTCATCGGATCCCAACAAACACACCGCAAAAATAGTTACATAAAATAGATCTCCAAGAGACCATTGTATTGAGAATCAAAAGAGAGAGAGGAAGCCATCTGGCTACTGCCTACGGACCCGTAGGTCTACAATGAACTACTCATGCATCATTGGAGAGGCACCAATGAGGATGATGAACCCCTCCGTGATGGTGTCTAGATTGGATCTGTGGTTTCTGGAACTTGCGGCCGCTGGAATTGATTTTCGTCGACTCCCCTAGGGTTTCTGGAATATTGGGGTATTTATAGAGCAAAGAGGCGGTGCGGGAGGTGGACAAGGTGGGCACAACCCACCTGGGCGCACCTAGGCCCCCAGGTGCGCCCTGGTGGGTTGTGCTCCCCTCGGAGCCCCCCTCAGGTACTTTCTTGGCCCAACTTGTGTCTTCTGGTCCAAAAAAAATCACCAAAAAGTTTCACTGCGTTTGGACTCCGTTTGGTATTGATTTCCTGCGAAGTAAAAAACAAGCAAAAAACAGCAACTGTCACTGGGCACTATGTCAATAGGTTAGTCCCAAAAAATGAAATAAAGTTGCTATAAAATGATTGTAAAACATCCAAGGATGATAATATAACAACATGGAACAATAAAAAATTATAGATACGTTGGAGATGTATCAACAGCCCCAAGCTTAATTCCTACTCATCCTCGAGTAGGTAAATGATAAAAACAGAATTTTTGATGTGGAATGCTACCTAACATGTTCATCACATATTCTTTTCTTTGTAGCATGGACATTTGGACTTTTATATGATTCAAAGCAATAGTCTAGTTTTGACATGAAGATTTCAATACTCAAGCATATCAACAAGCAACCATGTCTTTCAAAATATCAACACTAAAGCAAGTTATCCCTAGCCCATTATGCTCAATCATTGATCCATTCATGAAACACACTCGCATATTAGCTACACCCAATGCTCAAGTACGATCATAGTACCCCTTAGTTGGTGCTTTATAAGAGAAGATGGAGACTCAAAATAAAAATTGCATAAAGTAAAAGAAAGGCCCTTCACAGAGGGAAGTAGGGATTTGTAGAGGTGCCAGAGCTCATAGCGAAAAAAGTAGAGATAAAACATTTTGGGTGGCATGCTTTTCCTGTCAACGAAAACGGTCGAGTAGTTCCCAATACTTTCCATGCTAGATATATCATAGGCGGTTCCCAAACAAAAAATAAAGTTTATTCCTTTTTCCACCATACTTTCACTTTCCTTGGCTAGCCGTATCCACGGGTGCCCTCCATACCAACACTTTCCAAGGAATTTATTATTTGACAAGATAAAGTAAATTCATTTTTCATTTCGGGACTGGGTGAAAGTGCAACTAATCCCCGGGTGGTTTTGGTAATTCAAAACAACATATGGCTCATTGAACTAATATCCTTTCAAGTTGATTATTTCAGAAAGTTCAATGATTGGCATGGCATGGACTAGAGATGTGGACCCCTCAAAATGATAAGGACAAACATTGGCAAAAGCTCAAGACTCTACATTACTATTTTAGTGATCCAAGATCACATTGAGTCCATAGGAAAAGGGAATACTATTAAAAGGGGATGAGGTGTTGCTTAATGGTCTACTTGCTCAAAGTGCGTAGTGATATGCTCCGAAGCCCTCAACCACTTTCTCAATTCCAAATATGTCCTAAACCTAAAGTCAAACTTGGCCCCACCGATTTGATCTATCCGGCGCCACCGAGTTCCTTGACATAGCCATAGCCAGAAACCCTAATCAGTTCGGTCTCACCGATAGGGATCTCGGTCTCACCGAGATGGGATTGCAAACTCTCTGTTTCCCTTCGTAACGTTTCGGTCTCACCGAGATGAGCGATCGGTCCCACCGAGTTCGCAATGCAAACTGTCTGTTTCCCTTTCGTAACTTTCGGTCTCACCAAGATGAGCGATTGGTCCCACCAAGTTTGCCTGACCAACTCTCTATTTGCTCATTGCTGAAATCGGTCTCACCGAGTTCATGCAATCGGTCACACCGAGATGAGGTTTTGCTCTAACCCTAGCGCATCGGTCCCACCGAGTTGATCATGTCGGTCCCACCGAAAAACCTAACGTTCACATTTTGAACTTAATCGGTCTCACCAAGTTCACCTATTCGGTCTGACCGAGTTGGCTCAAATGTGTGTAACGGTTAGATTTTGTGTGGAGGCTATATATACCCCTCCACCCTCCTCTCCATTTGTGAGAGAGCCATCAGAACGTGCCTACACTTCCACTACTCATTTTCTGAGAGAGAACCACCTACTCATGTGTTGAGACCAAGATATTCCAATCCTACCACAAGAATCTTGATCTCTAGCCTTCCCCAAGTTGCTTTCCACTCAAATCATCTTTCCACCATAGCCAAATATGTGTGAGAGAGTTGAGTGTTGGGGAGACTATCATTTGAAGCACAAGAGCAAGGAGTTCATCATCAACACATTGTTTATTACCTTTTGGAGAGTGGTGTCTCCTAGATTGGTTAGGTGTCACTTGGGAGCCTCCGTCAAGATTGTGGAATTGAACCAAGGAGTTTTAAGGGCAAGGAGATCACCTACTTCGTGAAGATCTACCCGAGTGAGGCAAGTCCTTCATGGGTAACGGCCATGGTGGGATAGACAAGGTTGCTTCTTCATGGGCCCTTCATGGGTGGAGCCCTCCATGGACTTGCGCAATCGTTACCCTTCGTGGGTTGAAGTCTCCATCAACGTGGATGTACGATAGCACCACCTATCGGAACCATGCCAAAAATCTTTGTGTCTACATTACGTTTGCCTTCTCCAAACCCTTCCCTTTACCTTCATATGCAATGTTTTACTTTTCGCTACTACACTCTTAGAATTTCATGTGTAGGTTGATTGCTTGACTTGTGCTAAGTTGCTAAAATCTGCCAAGACTTAAAATTGGGAAAAGGCTAGATTTTTATTTGGTCAAGTAGTCTAATCACCCCTCCTCTAGACCTACTTTCGATCCTACAAGTGGTATCAGAGCTTTGGTCTCCATTTGCCCTGATTTCCATAGCTTTGGTGATCATAGCCTTGGTTTCAGAACCTAGGAGAGTATGGCGTCTAGCGAGGGAAATTACCATCGTAGAGGTCCTTACTTTGATGGTACAAATTTTGCTAGTTGGAAGCATAAGATGAAAATGCATATTCTTGGACATAAACCCGCCATTTGGGCTATTGTGTGTATTGGTTTGCAAGGTGAATTCTTCGAAGATGGAAGAGAACCGAATCGTGAAGCAACCGCGGAAGAATTGAAGATGTTGCAATACAACACTCAAGCTTGCGATGTTGTCTTCAATGGATTATGCCCCGAAGAATTCAACAAAATCAGCCGTCTTGAGAATGCAAAGGAAATTTGGGATACTTTGGTTGATATGCACGAAGGTATTGAGTCTGTCAAGGAATACAAATTGGATGTGCTTCAAAGTCAACTTGACAAGTTCAAAATGAAGGATGGTGAAGGTGCCGCTGAAATGTACTCTAGGCTTGCTCTCATCACAAATGAGATTGCTGGCTTAGGAAGCGAAGAGATGACCGACAGATTCATCATCAAGAAGATCCTAAGAGCGTTGGATGGAAAGTATGATACCGTGTGCACATTGATCCAAATGATGCCCAATTACAAAGATCTCAAGCAAACGGAAGTCATTGGTAGAATTGTTGCTCATGAGATGTCACTCAAGGATAAAGAAGAGCTTCACAACAAGTCTAGTGGTGCTTACAAAGCTTCATGTGATGTTCCCACATCATCAAGTGAGAAACAAGTCTTCAAGGAAGAATTGAGCCTAATGGTGAAGAACTTCAACAAGTTCTACAAGAGTAGAAGCATAGAGAGAAGTCACAAGTCAAGGTCCTACAATGACAAAAGATCTTCTAGTTGTGATCGCAATTGCTACAATTGTGGAAGACCCAGACATTACTCTAGTGAATGTACGGCTCCCTACAAAAGAAGAGAAGACTCACCTAAAAGGAGAAGCAAAAGAGAGGAATCACCTCCAAGAGAGAGAAGGAGTAGAGATGATCGTTATGAACGAAGACCCTCTCGCAGAAGCAAGGATTCGGAAAGGAAGGACAAGTCATCAAAGAGCTACACAAGACGAAGACATCAAGCTCATGTTGGTGAATGGGTATCCGGTTCCGACTCCGAACACTACTCCGAGAGAAGTTATCACTCCGACTCCGAATATACTCAAGATAAAGGTGTTGCCGGTCTTGCACTTGTGTCATCCAACTCCTACGACATATTTGACTCACCAAATGAAGGGATTGGAAGATGCTTCATGGCTAAAGGCCCCAAGGTATCACACCCCGAGTATGTTGATTTCAATAGTGATGAGGATGATTTGCTAGGTGATGATGATTTACTTGTTGACAATTCTAGTAATGAAAACTATGATGAAATTGCTATTAATCATGCTAATCAAGATGAAACGAATGACAATGATAAGAAGGAGATTGAGCGTCTAACTAAAGAACTAAACACTCTTAAGTTAGCTCATGAAACTACCTTAGAAGATCATCGGGAGCTTTTAAAGACTCATGAGAAGCTACGCTTTGAAAAGCTCAATCTAGAGCAAGAGCATGGGTTCTTAAAGGCAATCAATGATGATCTTTGTAAGAAAAGTTCTTCTTAGATTGCCAAGCGTTTACTCTTGTCTACTTACATGCCACAAGTAAAATCTAGCAACAAGAGTAAGAAAGATTCTTCTTCTAGTAGTAACAATAATCATGTTAAATCCAATGTTGTTGCTTCTAGTAGTTCTCTTGATTCCACTAATTATTCTCTTAGCCAAGTTACACTTGAGCAAGAAAATAGCTTATTGAAGGGAATCATAGAGAAAGGTGTTTACAAGAGCCTTGCCGGAAGTAAGCAATTTGAGGAAATTGTACGCAAGCAAGGAAGGCACCGGAAGAATCAAGGTGTTGGTTTTGAACGCAAGTTCAATGCCAATGGAGTTGAGTGGGAAGAAGATCAATACCCCAAGACGAAGTTTGTTCCTCAACAAGAGAAGTATGATCCCACTTCTTTCGAGGGAACACAAGCTCAAGATGATCTTCCACCACAAGACCTCAAGCTAAAAGGCAAGGACAAGCTTCAAGAGGAGATTGATGTATTTGAAAAAGCTCCTAAGGCCTTGGTCAAGTGGGTTCCCAAGACTACATCAAGTTCTACTTCATCAAGTACGACTACAACTCCAAGGATTCCCATCAAGCTGATGTGGATCCCAAAGAAGAAGAACTAGAGAGTTCTTGAGGGTGACTCCGCCAACATACTTCACTCGTATTCATTTTGGCGAGGACAAGTGCAATCAACTTCCATATCTTGCACTAGTTCAAGGAGTCACAAACCCTCTTGTTGGTAAGACAAGGGACAAGGTAACTTAATGCTTTCATGGACATCATTATGTGTGTACTTCACTCTATGTCTATGGATATTCTTGCATGTTCCTTATGGGACTAACCCGTGTAGGTATTGAAAGTGCAACTCACTCCAAAGGATTGCTCCAAATGATCTACATCAATATTGAGCATCCACATCTTCAACATCTACACGAAGTCATCATCGACAAAACCCAAGGTTAGTTCATCCCTCTTAGGGGGGATATCACATCTAGGGGGAGCTTTACTCTAATAATTGAGCTAAAGCAACTCTAATGGTGTGAACACAACAATGGTTTATGTAAAAGTGGTAACCCACTTGTGCTTAAACGATGAGTATGACCTATGATCAAATGTTCTCATTTGACTCCTAAGTCAATATACTCATATATAGATGACCTAGTCATCGCCAAATTGCTTGATAGATGCTAGAGTGTTTGTGCATGCTTTGCCACATATTTCATTTGCTATCTTATTGTGTGAGCATGTTGATTGCATATTTTTCCCCATTCAAGGACATCCATTTGTTGTTTTGATTGATAGGCTTTTCTTTTTGCCAAATGGATGGACAAGAATGCCTAAGTACTCCCTCTAGCTATCTACGCTTTTCTCGTCTCAAATTCTATTCATGCTACATCACAAAGTTTGATCAAGTTACATTCGGACCCTCCGAGTGAGGAGCACTCGGAGCCACCGATTCGTCATAGACTTAACTTCCAAAACTTCTTAGTGCATTTCGGTCTGACCGATCCATCCCTTTCGGTCATACCGAGTTCATTAAGTTGATCTAAGTTTTAATCTCGGTGCAACCGATTTGAACCCTTCGGTCACACCGAGTTGCAGCAACCGTTTGCGATTCTGCATCTCGGTGCCACCGAGTCGTTCCACTCGGTCACACCGACAGAGTCTGGATATATATACCCACGGGCTGAAAATTTGGAAATTTATCCAAACGCTTCAACCGCGCCTGTCCAGCTCTGCCGACTCGAGGTCTCCGGATCGTCTCCTCATCGCCAACGACCTCCTGTCGCTGGTCTTCGCCGCCGTCAACGGAATCTTCGCCGCCGTTGTCGCCGTAGCGGGTTCATCACCAAGTTAGGGTATGAACTCGACCCCACTGTGCAATCTTTAACTCCGATTCTTACACTAAGGACAATGCCATGATTCTTGCCACAATTGAAACAGTTCCATCCAACCAAAACTTCCTCTAGATTAGTTTTGATCCAAAAACTTAGGGTTATGTTTCCGCCGAACTCATCTCGGACCGACCGATTTGAAAGATTCGGTCTCACCGATTTGGCCCAGGCCATTGCACATGTACTACTCGGTCTAACCGAAGTGTACAAATCGGTGTGACCGAGTTTACCTTCTCAGTGAAACCCTAGCATCTCGGAGTCACCGAACTGTGTCTCGGTCTGACCGATTTCACATGTTTAGACTCTAAAGCTGCTTCGTTGTCACCGAGTTTGTCATATCGGTAGCTCCGAAATGCTTTCTGCAGAAAACTAAAATTAAGTTTTTGAGTCATTCCTTTTGCCAAAACAGCTGTACTTTGTGATGCTCATCCACTCTATCTCAACCTATCTATTCACAGGGTCTGCTTTCAGTGTCAGAGATGTCAGACCAGAGTGACAGCCAGAACAGGTCAGAGGAGCACTAGAATCTCAGTGAGGGCACTAGTCCCTCAAGCAGTTATGATGAGGGTAGCAGAAGCACCCCAAGCAATCTGCCTAAGGCTGCAACTAGGCAGAGGAAGAAGAGAACCTCAGACTCTGAAGATGAAGATTTTGTGGTAGATGAGGAGGTCACTTCCAAGAAGAAGGCAGTCAAGAAAGAGTATGCTGCTGCTGCTGCTGCCATTAAGCCACGAATGAAGAAGAAGGCTCCTGCTCAGAGGAAGCCCATGTCCAAAGTTAGAGCCTCAACTCAAACTGCAGCAAGTGGTGCTGAAAAGGGAGAAGAAGAGACTGTTGGAGGCAAGAAGAGAAAGGAAAGGGTCAAGAAGACCATGGCCAGAGTAATTGGCAGATCATCAATGATGCAAGATGAAGATGAAGAAGAGGAAGAAGATGTTGCACCAGCACCAAAATCTCAGAAACTTATGGGTGATGCAATTAAGTCTGGGGCTACCTCATCCAAGCCCAAGACAGCTCCAAAGCAAACAGCAACCAAGAGAATCACCAGGAACATCCCTGCTGCAGAGAAGAACAAGGCCCCAGTGCCTGAAGTTCAGGAAGATGATGAGGCCCAAGTGCTTAGAAAGCTCAAGCCCAAGATACCTGATCATGATGACAACCATCCCATTGCTGAAAACATGAAGTTGAGAAAAGATGCATGTCTCAGACTATGGAGGTAAACAGATCCTTATGCAACAAGGAGAAGGACTGCTGTGGATTACAGGTTCCATACCAAGGAGTAGTGGGACTTCTATGAGACAATTCTCCTGGACAAGAAGCCCATAGTGAGTGATATGAGATGGGTTGACTGGAAGTTCATTGATGACAATGAAGATCACTTTCCTGGAGTACATGAGAGCTTCAGACAGAATGATGTTGATAAGTTTGTTGGTCAGAAGTTGACAAAATGGAATAATGATATGGTGATGCAGTTCTATTCCACAGCTCATTTTTACCCAAATGGCAAGATAGTCTGGATGACTGAAGGTACAAGGTACCAATCTTCAATTGCTGAGTGGGCCAAGCTGATCAATGCCCCTGAAGAGGCTAAGGATGATACAGATGTATATGCAAAGCCCAGGAAAGACCACAACTCCATGGCACACATGTACAAGGAGATACCAGATGATGCCTTGGAAACACACATATTTCGCTCAGTTTACTATCTGTTGTCAGGGCTGCCAACCATCAACACTATATTGAGGCATACTTTGTTGCCCAAATCTGGAGATGACAGGATGATCAGAGGGTACTCAATCAACCTGCTTCATATGTTTGATGTGCCAGAAAAGTTCAAGGTGATGACCTTGATTGTTGAAACAATTAAGAGAACTGCAGTAGATCAGAAGAGATCATGTGGCTATGCCCTACACATTCAAATGCTCATCAACTCCAAGATGGGCACATGCACATATCCGTTAGATAGAGAGCACCTTCCCCTGAGGCCAGACTTTGAGGAAACCGAGGTTGTCATGGATCCATCACATCCTACTTCTTTGGAGGCTCAGGAGAAGAGAGAAAAAGCAAAGACAGCACAAGCATCCAAGATGCCAGATGTATCAGCTGTGAATCTCAAGACCAAGCAGGACCAACTCAGCTATCTGCTTGAAGCCACAGTAAGGATTGAAAAAGTACTAACCACCGTAACTCAAAACCAAGAAAGTCTTGAGAGAATCATTGAAACAAAGTTTTATGATCTAGACTTGAAGGTCACAGAGATTCAAACTGCAGTTGAGCAACTCCAAGAAGAAGCAGAGGAGAGGAGAGGAAGATCTACCACAGATGCTTATCAGAGGGTGCATAGAGCCATCAGGTCAGCAGCTGTGCCAGTCAGTGACACGAGAACCACCACTTCAGCACCTGCTGCCACTGCCCCAGGTGCCCCTCCAGTGGCAACTCCTCCAGTTCGTTAGACATCAGCGGAAGACTTTGCTGATGTTGTCCTCTCCACGCCATCTTCGCACACCGGAGCTCCCGGAGATCGTTCTTAGAGTGGCATATAGTACTATGCATTTTCAAACTTTTTGGTAACTTGTTGCCAAAGGGGGAGAAAGTGTATAGATAATAGGCTTCGAGAGAGAGAGAGAGTGTGTGTTTTGTTTTATTTGCCTCTCTTGCTACTTGTTATTTGGTCGTTTGTTTGCTACTTATTCGTGCTTGTGTGTGAGATACTCTTATGATCATGTGATTGATCATATTATGCTTTAATATGTGTGCTTGAATGATGCTATCTTATTACTTGTGTATGATCAATCATATTTGTCTTGGTGATGAGTGCATGCTATTTATATTCTATCATTTTGAGCGCTCCACCAAGATGTATGTGACATGGAAGAGTAACCCATGATCCTAATCGATTGTGCATTTGCATTCAAAAGCAAATTTTAAATAATGCACAAATTTAGGGGGAGCTCTTGCTTATCACATACTTCTCAAAGCGACAATGTATTTCATTCATATTATCATTTGTCGAAGCTTTGATCTATATGTTGTCATCAATTACCAAAAAGGGGGAGATTGAAAGTGCAACTAATCCCCGGGTGGTTTTGGTAATTCATAACAACATATAGCTCATTGAACTAATATCCTTTCAAGTTGATTATTTCAGAAAGTTCAATGATTGGCATGGCATGGACTAGAGATGTGGACCCCTCAAAATGATAAGGACAAACATTGGCAAAAGCTCAAGACTCTACATTTCTATTTTAGTGATCCAAGATCACATTGAGTCCATAGGAAAAGCCAATACTATTAAAAGGGTATGAGGTGTTGCTTAATGGTCTACTTCTCAAAGTGCTTAGTGATATGCTCCAAAGCCCTCAACCACTTTCTCAATTCCAAATATGTCCTAAACCTAAAGCCAAACTCGGCCCCACTAATTTGATCTATCTGGCGCCACCGAGTTCCTTGACATAGCCATAGCCAGAAACCCTAATCAGTTCGGTCTCACCGATAGGGATCTCGGTCTAACCAAGATGGGATTGCAAACTCTCTGTTTCCCTTCGTAACGTTTCGATCTCACCGAGATGAGCGATCGGTCCCACCTAGTTCGCAATGCAAACTCTCTGTTTCCCTTTCGTAACTTTTCGGTCTCACCGAGATGTGCGATTGGTCCCACCTAGTTTGCCTGACCAACTCTATGTTTGCGCAAGTAGTCTAATCACCCCCCTCTAGACCTACTTTTGATCCTACACTGGGCATCCCTAATACCCTTGCCGTACTCTCCTGCAATGACAAGTGAATAAACGCTCATCTTGAGAATAACACATCTAGCATGGAAATATATCAGCCACCCCCTACCGTTTCATGAGCGGTACGAGCACACAAAAGAGAAATTTATTTTGAAATTAGAGATGGCACATACAAATTTTCTTAGAGCGGCACGGAAATACCGCATATAGGTAGGTATAGTGGACTCATATGGCAAAACTGGTTTAAGGATTTTGGATGCACAAGTAGTGATCATACTTAGTGCAAATGAAGGCTAGCAAAATATTGAGAAGCATCCAACCAAGAAACAAAAAATCTCATAAGCGAGCATTAAGCATAACTAACACCGAATAATGCACCACAAGTAGGATGTAATTTCATTGCATAACTATAGACTTTCGTGCTTGCATAGGGAATCACAAACCTTAACACCAATATTCTTACTCAAGCATAATTACTCATCAACATGACTCACATATTATATCAACATATCGCAAAACTATTACAAGGAATCAAGTTTATTTTGTCCAATGGTCTTCTTGAAAGTTTTTATTATATCCCTCTTGAATATCTATCACTTTGGGACTAATTTCATTTGTTGCTTTTGATAGCTCAAACAAATCTAAGTGAAGAACATGAGAATAAAAATTTTCTTCTCTCAAAATAATTTAAGTGAAGCAAGAGAGAATTTCTAAAAAAATTACTAACTCTCAAATAAATCTAAGTGAAGCATGAGAGCATTTCTTCAAAAATACTAAAGCATACCATGCTCAAAAAGATATAAGTGAAGCACTAGAGCAATTCCCTAGCTCATAAAGATTTAAGTGAAGCATAGAGAGCAATTCTAACAAGTCATAGCATAATTTTGGCTCCCTCAAATAGGTGTGTCCAGCAAGGATTCATGACTTAAAATAAAAAGCAAAACAAGCAAAGACTCATATCATACAAGACGCTCCAAGCAAAACTCATGATATGTGACGAATAAAAATATAGCTCCATGTAAAATACCGATGGTCGTTAGAAGAAAGAGGGGATGCCACTCGGGCATCCCCAAGCTTAGTTGCTTGCTTATCTTTGGATAATGGCTTGGGGTGCCATGGGGCATCCCCAAGCTTAGGCTCTTCTTACTCCTTATTCCTTCATCCATCGTGATCTGACCCAAAACTTCAAAACTTCAATCACACAAAACTCAACAAAACCTTCGTGAGATCCGTTAGTATAAGAAAACCAATCTTTACTTTAAGTACTGTATAAAACCCATTCAAATTTTGTTCTTGCATTATGTCTACTGTATTCTAACTTTACCATGGCTCATACCCCCCAATACAAACCATAGATTCATCAAAATAAGCACACAATGCAAAGAAAATAGAATCTGTCAAAAACAGAACAGTATGCAAAGATACGATTTGTTCTCATACTTCCTTAACTCCAAAAATTCTGAAAATTATGCCAACAGAGAAAATTTGTATATAAATCTTGTGTAAAAAATTCAGAATTTTTTGTCGCTACTGTGAATTTTCAAAATTGTTTTACTGGACGCAAAAGTTTCTGTTTTCCAACAAGATCAAATCAACTATCACCAAAGCTATCCTAAAGGGTTTACTTGGCACAAACACTAATTAAAACATAAAAAACACAATCATAACAGTAGCATAATTGTGCAAACACCCAAGAACAGACAGAAAAAGACAAAAATAAATTTTATTCATTGGGTTGCCTCCCAACAAGTGCTATCGTTTTACGCCCTTAGCTAGGCATAAAGCAAAGATCTAAGTATTGTCATCTTTGGTTTCCAACTCTTCAATCAAACAATTAGAATTTTTCAAAGATTTGGCATATAAATTCTCAACAACAATACTTCTAGGAACCAGTTTAAAAAATTCATTCTTGCCGGTAGGGTCCCTTATCACTTCAATAAAATTGGGGTGAATACTAATCTTCTTAAGGTCTCCTTTATTATTATTACTAGAAGTTGCACCCTTGTTCTTAGTAACGTGAGTAATTTTGCTAATTTGTATGGGAGTTTTTTCAATAGTTTTAGCGGAAGCAAAAGCCGTGCTTAGATTACTAAAGATTTCTTGCAATTTATCAATCCGAGACGGGCTTTCTTCAATTCTTTCATGAATTACGGTTCCCTTTTCTTTTAAGAACTTAAGAACTTCTCCCGCTTTTGACCCAATTTTACTAGCAAGATTATGTATCTTTTTATCCAAGTTCTCAATGTGTTCTTCGGTAAGCATTTTCTTTTCAATAGCATCAAGTCTTTCCATAACATGCTCAAGAGTTAAAGTTGTTTCATTAACCATAAGAGGTGGTGATCCCAATAAATTTCCTATAGCATTAAAAGCATCAAGAGAGGGACACATCAAAAAATTTCCATCGGTAATCGTATCAAGGACAAATCTATACCAAGTGGTGATGCCCACATAAAAACAGCGAAGAAGAACAATGGTAGATTGCTTACGGATAGATCTATTATGAGTATTGCAAATCCTATACCAAGCATCTTTTAAATTCTCCCCTCCCCTTTGTTTGAAATTAAGAACCTCGTTCTCGGGGGTACACGCAATAGAGGAGGAATTATCCATAACGGCAAAAGTGACGAACAAAATTGCACACGAAAAACAGATCTGACGAGAAAACGGCGAACGAAAAAGAGGGCGAATAAAACGGCAATTTTTTGTGAAGTGGGGGAGAGGAAAACAAGAGGCAAATGGCAAATAATGTAAATTGCAAGGAGATGAGATTTGTGATTCGGAACCTGGTAGATGTTCATGATGTCTCCCCGGCAACGGCGCCAGAAATTCCTTTTGATGTTGGCTTGAACTACGTCGGTATTTCCCCAAAGAGGAAGGGATGATGCAGCACAGCAACGGTAGGTATTTCCCTCAGTGATGAGACCAAGGTTATCGAACCAGTAGGAGAACCAAGCAACACTACGTAAACAACACCTGCACACAAAGAACAAATACTTGCAACCCGACGTGTTAAAGGGGTTGTCAATCCCTTTCGGGTAACGACGCTAGAAATTGGCACGTGGCCGAAGATAAATTGTAGTAGATTAGATAAATAGATCGCGGATAAAATAAAGTGCAACAAAATATTTTTGGGGTTTTAGAAATATAGATCTGAAAATAAAAGTGGCAAATAAATAAAAAGGCAAATAGCAAAATAGATCTGAAAATATATGATGAGAAAATAGACCCGGGGGCCGTAGATTTCACTAGTGGCTTCTCTCGAGAAAAATAGCATACGGTGGGTAAACAAATTACTGTTGGGCAATTGATAGAACTTCAAATAATTATGACGATATCCAGGCGATGATCATTATATAGGCATCACGTCCAAGATTAGTAGACCGACTCTTGCCTGCATCTACTACTATTACTCCACACATCAACCGCTATCCAGCATGCATCTAGTGTATTAAGTTCATGGAGAAACGGAGTAATGCAATAAGAACGATGGCATGATGTAGACAAGATCTATTTATGTAGAAATAGACCCCATCTTGTTATCCTTAATAGCAACGATACATACATGTCGGTTCCCCTTCTATCACTAGGATCAAGCACCGTAAGATCGAACCCATCACAAACCACCTCTTCCCCTGGCAAGAAAAATCGATCTAGTTGGCCTAACTAAACCAAAGATTCGAAGAAGAAATACGAGGCTATAAGTAATCATGCATATAAGAGATCAATAGACTCAAATAACTTTCATGGATAAAAACATAGATCTGATCATAAACTCAAAGTTCATCGGATCCCAACAAACATACCGCAAAAAAGAGTTACATAAAATAGATCTCCAAGAGACAATTGTATTGAGAATCAAAAGAGAGAGAGGAAGCCATCTAGCTACTGCCTACGAACCCGTAGGTCTACAACGAACTACTCACGCATCATCGGAGAGGCACCAATGAGTATGATGAACCCCTCCGTGATGGTGTCTAGATTGGATCTATGGTTTCTAGAACTTGCGGCGGCTGGAATTGATTTTCGTCGACTCCCCTAGGGTTTCTAGAATATTGGGGTATTTATAGAACAAAGAGGCGGTGGGGGAGGTGGCCGAGGTGGGCACAACCCACTTGGGCACGCCTGGGCCCCCAGGCGCGCCCTGGTGGATTGTGCTCCCCTCGGAGCCCCCCTCAGGTACTTTCTTGGCCCAACTTGTGTCTTCCGGTCCAAAAAAAATCACCAAAAAGTTTCGCTGCGTTTGGACTCCGTTTGGTATTGATTTCCTGCGAAGTAAAAAACAGCAACTGACACTGGGCACTATGTCAGTAGGTTAGTCCCAAAAAATGATATAAAGTTGCTATAAAATGATTGTAAAACATCCAAGAATGATAATATAACAGCATGGAACAATCAAAAATTATAGATACGTTGGAGACGTATCACCTGCCAACGAAGAAAACAGGAGCGACTTCTCTCTTTTATTTCGTGCTTCTGTCAAGGCAGAGTCTGAAATACCCATGCATAAAAAAACAATAGTGAGAGTATGGGTGAAGTGTGTGCAGAACTAGTGCACTGTAAAAGTAGCAGATAGCAGGTGGCTGAAAAATAAATGACAGGAGACATATGATAGCTCTACAACATTGCATGGCAAACAAAATTAGATTCTACTCCGTATGATTTTGTAATATATGAGCACATGGATGGCTGGGAAATGCAGGTACTCCCCCAGCACACCACCACATGTGGTCCTATCAAAATAACAGTCGACTAAAAATAAATAGGTCAGTCGATTTTTTTATGAACCGTCCGATCTACAAGGAACGGGCAGATGGCCTTCGTCTACCTCCCGCCAGTCACTGTTGACGATCTTTCTCGAACCACCAGCGACCACCGGCCCAGACCCCTGCCTCCACCGCCCCGCCCTCCCCTCGACCTCACACCACCGCCGTGCTTGGCAGCGCCCCCCGGCCATCCCTTTAAGCCCGGTCGACCTCCAGATCGGGCGCCAGCAGCTCCTAGGCCCCACACACCCCTAAGATAAACACCGAGGCGCTGCTTCCCCGGTGTAATAGGCGGACTAGCGCATGTTACACCGGGGAATGCTTCCTTTAATTGGGAATCAACTGACCAGGAATTGAAATCCAGGGAAGCGATGGACCTCTAGCTAAGGTGAAATAGTATATGAGGAGAAACCTTGTGCATCGTGAGTTACTAGGAACATCTAGTATCAGGAAGAAGGTGTAGGAAGAAGCGGTCAACTAGTGTCTTCTGTGGGATGAATACCGTGCAAGCAGACACACAAGATTTGCATGAATAAGGGAAGAGGAGTACCATTTCCGGTTGCCAGTGCTGTGTCCTCCTGATTTCGCGGCGATGTTCTTCTTTTTACCGGGGGAACCGATGTTTTGGAGGAGGGTGGAGCCTTGGACGAACCCATGGCCAAATTGTTGACTGTGTTGCGGTGGCCGTCTATCGGCGGAGGGGAAGCAGATCCGAGGCGGCGAAGGATGACGTAGCGGGAACAACTCTGGTGCGGTGGACGGTGGCGACGTTGGAGCGGCAGCGGTAAGGCGCAGGACAGCGTGGTTGAACTGGCTCGGGTACGGCGCACGTCGGCGTCCTGGAGGCAGCTCGGCCTCGGCTTCAACTACTAGCAGTGGAGGGCATTGCGGTTGCGATGGACGACGACGTCGGGGTATCGGCTCCGGCGTGATGGAGGAGGGCGGCGGTTGATGGGTGGGATGGGGTGGCGGACGGAGGATGCCGGGGTTTCGCGGCTGGTGGAGAGGTAGTTTTGGCACCCACGGAGTACGAATGGGGAATCAGACGAGGGGGGGAGCTAAGGGGGAACCATGTTTCAGTCTGGAACGCGCTTGTTTTTTGTTTTTTTGAACTGAGGGGACGCGCTTGTTTGAAATTTGGGGAAAGTACAAACTTTGCCCCCCTCTTAAATTTTGGACCTACTGCGGGTCGGGGGTAGGACGGTAATTCCAGGTGTCCCAAATAGTGGGTGGGAGCGATTTTCGGACGAGCGCATGTGTGCTTAGGCGGCCATGGTGTATGAATGTTTTTCGGAGGCGGTTGCGTGGCATCTAGATGATGCTACAAACCTACCCCGGTTTAGTCCTTTGGACGTTGGGCTGGTAGGTTTCACGGGTCGGAGTTAGAAAAGTAATTTCCTTCTACCAAACATTGGTCTCACGCGGTTTCGGGTGAGTAGAGGCTCTTTTGGCGCTTCGTTCGAAATTTTGAAACAGAAGCATTCACGTTTATAGTACTCTCGAACTTTGAGGATTGACCTAAATAAACAACGTTAAATTTGACCTTGTATGTTTGAAAACCTCATTAAATTATGTGGTTCTTTTTGAAATTTTGACACTTGAAAATCCTATAACTACGATTGTTTTGGAATGGAGGAGGTAAATTTGAATCTATTTTGTACACGACTATATATGCTATTATGTACAAAAGCAGAGCAAAGATTGGTGCCCCCATAATTTAGGTATGGTTTACAAATGCCATGATATCGAATTCAAATAATTGAATGTACTTCATGTTGAATTTGAATTTTTTAAACCACCTTAAGTTGAATTCAAATGTATGCTAGTTCATAGCTAGCTATTTATAATGTTCATTGTGTAACTTTTGTATGTATAATGTGCTTTACACACACAACATGAACTATACTCACGTTTTATTCGATTGCTAAAGCGATGCATTGTCTGGAGTTCAAAATACTAACTCTGTGGATCAATTATGTCGAATAATAACATAGACATGCTCAAATTCGATAGAATATAGATGTCTGATGGATCAATGACCGTTCCTTACGTGAATTGCAAATATCATGATCCCATCCTAACATTTAGATACAATTTATATTTTTAATCAATGTGTACCTCAGTCTTTTACGTGTAGTTTCACTCTCCATAGGCCCCTCCTCACACACACACTGACTTTCTCTCTCACACATACGCACACACGGTGTATATCTATCGATGGTCTCTCACACATGCTCACACACTCTCTCCCGAGGTGTCTTTCTCGTAGACATGCTCTCGATATAACCCTCCCTCCCTCTCGTAACCATTTATGACTGTTTTCACTAATCTTTATCACAAGCACTCTTCCTCTCACAAGCATACACATGCACAATCCCCATCGACCCTTTCTATATACATAGACCTGCCTACGTGTCTCCCGCACGCACATTATTTTTAGGCCTGTCTCTCACGCATTGTCTCCACCTCTCTTCCTAATTGACGAGTATGATTCTAGCAGAGCATTCTGTAGGATGCCCCTTAAAGTTAGGTTGGATGAATAGTAATATCAGAGTTAAGGGGTTACCTTAGTCCGAGGACCTAGGGTTACAAATCCTAGCCGGCTTTGTCAGTGGACACAGAGTCCTTCACGACTCTGCTATCTTTGTCTTGTACGACTAGTCCTCCATGGGTCTCCCTAAATGCGTCATGGGCCGACCAATGTGGCGCGGGACGGAACCGAACCAAGGGCCTCACCTCGGCCCACCGGACCTCACGCGGTGACACACCCTCTGCCCCAGGTCTCGTTATCTTCTCACACCCACACATACCAACACAGACACCACACAAAATATTTTCTCCTTGTGCCTCTATCCCCTCCCCCCTTGCATATACACACTCAAGGGCATCTCTCGCCGTGACATCCTATTCGTCTCTCTTTCTCTAGACCTCTCTTGTTTCTCGTGCTATCTCTCACACGTCCCCCCCCCCCCGCCCCGCGCCGTCCCCTCTATCCATGCCTCTCTTGAATACGTAATACATACACATACCTCTCTAGGCCCTGCCAAATACATCAACTACACATTCAGACATGTTACATCACGTACCCCATTGATTTAAAAAGCCCTCTCTTCACGTTTATTTCGCATACAACATACCTTTTGAATAAAACCACACAAAGTGTGGCCAAAAAATTATTTTAGAATTTCTACATATATACAATATTACAAAGTTATATGGAGGAGTATGAACGTTAATTTGCATTGCATAGTGCCCCCAATGATATTTATTCCACACTGTGAATTTTTATATTTTTATACTATATATAAAGTTAGTCATAATAAAGAGAAACGAAGAGCATCTCTCTCTCCATCACATACACCACCTCTACGCCCCTTTCACGTACGCACACAAACTATCTCCAGGTCCTCTAAAAGTACTCCCCAGCACATTCACGCATGTTTCATGTTTCTCTCGCGATATATACAGTGACGATCATTGTATTTGAAGCGAAAGCACGATACGTACATTGGACTTCAGAATCCACTCATTACGGTCACCATTTACGTTTTGTGGTTATTATACAGTCACGGGCTCACCGTACAGCTCTGTATTTGCTCAAGACACAACTAGTTGACCAATTAAACGCTCCACATGGCACCTCTAGTGTTGCATCACATTATCTCACTACCATTGGGCCCACCTGCCGGTGTGTATAAGAATGAAAACAAACGATAAAAAAAATATTGGACGGTGGTTCGAAGTCATGACCGCGGGCACAGCGGACAAGGTGGCCTTGTATTGGTATGCTGAGCCGTCTGTTTTAACACACAGGAGCTGGTGTGGTGATTATACACACACGCACGCATGCACACGAAATGCACGCAACACTCACACGAACACACGCAGCCATGCACGCACGCAACACTCACACGTACACACACAGCCACGCACGCACGCAACACTCACATGCACACACGCACGCATGCATGCACACACCACACGACCAACACACACTCTCACGCTCAAGTGCTCAAACTACACGTGCGTGCGCACACATCAGGCCCTGACAGACACATACACAACCAGGTGATTCTTGCGCACGGGTTAGAGTCTTGTCGCGCCTGCGTAAATTTGTATTTATCTGACCTTTTTTCTATGCGAACTGACAGGTGGGACACACAAGGAACGTGGTCAATTTAACTAGTCAACATAGTGCCACGCAGACTATTTGGCCGGTCAACAGAGTGCAATCCGATGCTGAACGGTGAGCAAGTGACCGTATAATCTCCGCAAAATGTATATAGTGACCGTAATGAGCGTATTCTGAAATCCGGTGACCGTATTACGCTTTTCGCTTGAAATACACTGACCGCCCGTGTATTTATCTCTTCTCTCGCTCTCTCTGTGGAGCCGAGTAGGCCAACGTGCCAGTGCCTAAATTGGCGCACGCCACCCCATTATTGCTGTACTTGTTTCGTAAGAGCGAACAAGCATTCACGTCTACTGTACAAACTCTAGATATGAGTTACAAATGCTATGAAGACGAATAAAAATATTTGAATCCACTTTATGCCCAATTTCTCTCTGTAGGCCCTCCAAAAGTACATCTCTACACGTTCTCGCATGTTACATCTGACAACTATGCAATACAGCACTACTACTACACTCTAACACAATAAATCATATGTGTTTTTAGTTTTACTAGATCTCATATTGTTACTTAATTATTCAGTTTGCATACATTAAAATTGCCTTTGAAATGTATGGCTAGTATCATCTACCGCGCGGGAAAAATCCCGCGCTTGCCTGTTTAATCGGGTTTGTATCGATGGATCGTGCGAAACAGCAAAACTATAGTAGTACTACAGTACAAGTAACAGTTCACTGGGCCGCCGTGTCGTGTACTCCTCCGTCGTAAGAGTGGAACGCTCGCTTTCATAAATGTTCTAGTCCCTTTCGCCGACATGTGGGACATCAAGCAACCGGGTCCACGTGCCATACCAAAATAACAGTGCAGAGCAGCAGGGGTGAAGCTCCCCAGTCATGGCGCCGGCGTAGTAATGAGCAATGAGGCATCAAATCACAAATTTGCACCTTTCCCGCAGTTAAGTTGGAGGGACAAAGTAATAATGCTAAAAAAAGAAGTTGGAGGGACGAAGCAACCATCATTTCACACGTTGCTGAATCCGCTTCTCCCTCATCTTCTTCAAGTTAACCACGTGTTGCTTCTGCCTCATGTGGGACGCGGACCGGCTTGGTAAAGCACTGACACGTGGGACCGCATGTTAGCAAACCGCCAGGCCAACATCCTCTAAAAATAAGAAACCTCCCCCGCCATCCGCGCGGTAAAATCACCTCCTTTTTACTAATCTTGATACTATAATTTTTTAGATCAATATAATCGAGATTTGTATAGATAGCACAAAGGAGCAAAACCAAGTGGTACGGTTAAGGGCATCCGCAATGTGTAGCCAAATGTGAAAATAGCTTTTGGCATCGATGGGAACCATTGTGGACGGTGCTGCCAAAGCCAAAAAGATGGAACCGAAGCTCCCTAATTGATTGATTGAAGGAACAGAAAAATGCAACCTCTCTCCTCTTTCTCCCGTGCTTGGACGCATGTACAGTATAGAGCACAGAGTCTACTCCCCTGTCCCTTATATCACAAATCACAAAGCAGTGAGGCGTCAAATCACAAAGCATGGATGAGGCAACCATCATTTCACTCTTTGCTGACTCCGCTTCTCCATCGTCTTCTTCGAGAAACCACCATACCGCACTAAGCTGGACGGACGACGCTATTGTGTAGTACTAGTACATTTACGCGTTTGTTGGTTCAACGGACTTCCTGGATGCAAATAAGGCGGTTGTCTCGGCTTGCAGGCGGCACTTGCGAACGACTTACCGTGGTCTCCCTCAATGGTGTTCTCCGTCGAACGCACTTCGCCAAACCACAACGTTCGAGATATCGTCGACGTCACCGCAATGGGGAAGGAAGTCAAATAGTTACTACCTCCATTTTTTTAGTACACAAGGCCAGTATCAAAATTACAATTTGCAGAAGGCCACTAACACTAATCGAGGCAAAATTGATGGGGTTTGCCTCGTACTAGCAACCAAGGACATTAATATACCCTTCCATGCATGCGGAAGTGAGAAGGTTGGTTTGCATGGCGCTGCATTAATCAAGCGATGAGGAGTGAGATGGTTAGCTCTTTGGGCGTTGGAGAAAAAAATACGCATTAATTGACACGTCAAACGAGGATTTGTATCGATCAATCCCGTGAAGGAAAACCCCGCCTTTCTTTTTTAACACAAGTAGTACTCCTATGTACGTACTTGTATCCTGTTTGGATGTAGGCCTTGCATTGCCATACTTCACCACACAGTTTTGCCAAGCTTGCCTAAAGTTTTCAAAATGAAAAGGAGGTACACTTGCGCACGGCTGTCGCGGTCGCACCGCACCCTCACACAGTCGCTCCTGCACGCCGCAAACCCAACCAAGGGAACACACCCTCACTGACATGTGCTACCGCATGTGATCAAACCAAACTCAGCCATCCTACCGCTGAGACATAATTTTTGTTCATACAGTATGTTTATCCAACCGCATGTTGGGGAAGATCCGTACGGCCCGTGCGGTGGTCAGTTGCGGAAGAAGAAGAGGTGAGGAAGAAGAAGGGTTAGGAGACGTAGGATATTCATCCAACCGCCTGAAATGGTCGACTGACCCAAATGATGAAAGTCAGGCGACTTGCATAAATATATGTTTTTACACAGCAAAAGATCCCTAAAAACAACAACATAAAGAAAAACTATCACTGCTCGCGGAACGAGACGGCCTCATCGTCTTTGGCTGCCGGCGTGAACCAGCCGTAGCTGCCGACGTGTGTCTCTGCACCGTGGTTATCCCCGGCCTCCAGCTACTCGTTCACGCGGAGCGTGCGGGCACTCTGCACGGACGCGAGCACCGCCCGGGTCAAGTCCAGGACGTCTGGTTCCGCCTGCAGGAGGGCCTCGATGGCAGCGGCATCCGCGCGCTCCGCGTCAAGTTGAGCCTCCGCCGCCCGGTTCAAGTCCAGAACGTCCGGTTCCGCCTGCAGGGGTGCCTCGATGGCAGCGGCATCCACGCGCTCCGCGTCAAGTTGAGCCTCCGCCGCCCGGTTCACATCCATGACATCCGGTTCCGCCTGCAGGAGGGCCTTGATTGCAGCGGCATCCGCGCGCTCTGCGTCGAGTTGAGCCTCCGCCTCCCGGTCCTCCTTTAGGATCACCAGGTTGAACCGCTGGTCCGCCTGCACCATGGGGGACCCGGACGCCGGCACGAAGTCGACGTCCATCGTCTCATACGCATCGAGGGCCTTCTGCGCCGCGACCTCCGCCATGAACATTGGATCGTCTTCCTCCTCCTCGGAGCTTGGCTCCAGAGAACTCGGGGATTGGCCCGCCGCAAAGCGAGCTTGGGAACGAAGGTCTGTGGCGCCGACCGCCGCCGTGATTTCTACGAGGCGCTCCGGCGTCAGCATCTTGTAGTACGTGATCTTGCGGCGCACCATGGCTTTCCGGCGAACTAGGGGACGCTTGATGCGGGCTAGGGGATCAAAAGGTGGGGGAATGGGCTGGAGAGGAGGTGTGGTTTTGAGGCAGTGGTGACCGGCCGGCAAGTAGCTGGCGTAGGCCGAGCAGCGAAGGTTCTGGTGTGAATAGTGGTTTCGGTGATGACCGGTCAATCGGTTTTGACTGTACATCACTCTTGTCGCGTTCGCGTTGCACCCCGGCACGCTGGACCGTCCACGTCGCTCACCGAATGGAACGCGCTTCATCTTGCGTTTTCGCTTGCTTGTGGGACCGTAGTTGAGAGCAAACCGACGTCCCTCCCCCTCCCCCGCCCACGTCATTTATACTACTACTAGAAGAGAGAGAGGTTCGCCGAGTGTTACTAGTACTCCCTCCGTTTCATGCGGAGTAAATAAAATCAGAGGGAGTATACTACTAGTACTATGAGCATTGCATACTCTACTGCAGATGTTGTCAGTACTCCACTAGTACTATTGGCAGGGAGCTTAAAAAAAGTTACTATTGGACTAGCTATACGTGGCGAAATCCTAGTAGGAAGAGCATGCGCGAGAACAAGCACATTCACGTGTTTGAAAACAAATTGGAAACCATCGCTGTTGGAATACAAATCTAGGAGTACGTACAAATCTAACAATATTGATTGAACGTTGTTGAATGTTGATACTTTTTTCTGTAAGTTTGATCAAAGTAGAGATACTTTGACTACACATAAAACTTATATGTAAACTAGAAAGGATCGGAGGGAGTATATTGTACGTTCAAAAGCGAAACGAACATTGAATACCCTTTATATATGATTTGCTGATGCTATGATCACCGGTTCAAAATTTTGAATCCGCCTTAGGTATCACACATGCACCCACACGTTCTCTCTCGGTTTCATCTCGGGGTCCGGAGATTGATTGAAAGAGGACTAGGGTGGGTACAGTACATTCGTTTCACTTTTGAACGTACAATATACTCCCTCCGATCCCCACAGACCCCCCGGGTCATTTCTATCATAGAAACACACCAAACCTTTATTGCATGACATGCACTTGATCTCTCAACATCAATCACTCTCGTCAAGATGTGTCGGGGCATGAACCGAATGGGATGTCAAAACTAAGATGGGAAGCGACACTTAGTGGAGGCAAAGTGAAACTTTAAACGAACCGTTTGTCTGTATGCATGTCGGACAAATTACAACATTGGAAATACAAGCATGGTCTAGGCCCACATGCGAATGATACTCAGCGGAATATTCAAATGAGGCATGCGGGAGGATGGACTCGACCGGAGGGCGGCATGATCGATGGAGAAGAGGGTTGGAGAGGAATGAGAAATAAGCAATGCCACATGATTATACTTGAACGGCTCAAATAAACAATAAGTTGTCTCATTTTCCCTTCCGTCTTGGTCACGGAGTAAGATACTCCCTCCGTTTTTATTTACTCTGCATATTAGGTTTGACTGAAGTCAAACTTCATAAAATTTGACCAAATTTATAGAAAAAATATGAACATTTACAATAGCAAATCTATATGATGGGAAAGTATATTCAATAATGAATCTAATGGTATTGATTTGTTATTGTATATGTTATTATTTCTGTCTATAAACTTTGTCAAAGTTTACAAAGTTTGATTTTGAGCAAAGCTAAAATGCGGAGTAAATAAAAACAGAGGGAGTACGCAGGGACTAGTATAGTTACTACTGCCGGAACATGGTAAGTTGGACCCCTAAATGCGGGCACGGACCGGGCACACCTCAATTATTCCTTCAAACAGTCGGACACCTACATTAGCACACCATCCGGCTACTTAATCAAGTGTTACGCTTCACTAGTTGAAAAGGAAAAGGGTGGTACCGTACCCAAAACCACCACACTTGGGGCTAGGGTAACAACTTGGTACTGTACCACATTTGAGCCAGGGCACAAAAACCACCTGTTCTGCGCCTAATGCGCAACACGGAGCACTGACGCTCAAATTTGGCCGGGAAAACAGGGAAACCAACATGCGGGGGCACACCTGTCGGGATGACATGGCGCAGACTAGTCCAATGGAGGAGCTGGCCCACGACCTCCTCGCCACCGGCAACCGTTCATGTGGGTCGTGGGGGCCAGCAACGTGGCGCAGCTCCCGCACCACCTCTGGACACGGTGACCGGGGTGAGCGACACGCTCATCGTCGCTGGACACAGTCGGCTTCAGGATGCCGAGGGTGGCGTTAGTGCTGTGGCACAACCAGCAGATCAACACCCGGCTCATCAAGGATGCACGGGGCGCCGAAGTGCACGCGTGCCGCGACGCGTCCGCGGAGTGTTCTAGCGCGGCCAACTGCATCCCCAGGACCTGAGACCATGCCGGGTCGTCTTGCTTTTTCAATGACATGTGGGGATCGTATGTGAGCAAAGGGCATCTCCGACGTTGCCACGACCGCAGCTGACTACCCTGGCACACCAAAAACCTTCGTCCCTCACGCCGTCGTGCGGTGCGTTCCTAGCCGATGCCAGCTGCCCGCATTCATGCCGTCCATCCGTATGCCATCATTAAGAGGCTCGGTGCCCGAGGAACCAACTCCGGTGACTTAATGACGCACCCAGACGCTTGGCCTCACCGGAATGCGCTACTTAAAGCGGCAACGCCCAGCTAAACTCCACACCATAGCACATCCTCCTGCTACCTGGCACCACATCCGCCATGACCGCGAGCGCAAACGCTCTGCGGGAGGGCTTGTCTTCGGGGATGAAGCTTGAGGTCGCCGCCCTCGCTCAAGTCACCGCTCGCAACGCAATAGCAGCGTAGCCGGACGCGGACGCGACCGCACAAGCAGTGGCCACGCTGGCGGTCGACGATGGGAGCATCGTCAGACACGCGTCCTACTTGCCGCCGTCCAACATTCGGTGGCGCATGTGGCAGGTGAAGCGACGGACCGTCCACGTCCATCATCATCGACCTGACGTCCACCGGCACCGCCGAGGTGGGGGACTTTTCCGAGGATGAGTAGGGCATGGGAGGCGGCAGGGCATGGTGTGCCAACTGACCAGTCTGTCTCCCGTGTTCTACTCTTCCTCATCGGAGACCGCACCTTCACTTCACGGGTCTTGAACCCCGCCCCCGTACATGGAGATCGCAGATGGAGGACGTCGGTCGCCGCCGTAGAATAGGTTTAGGGTCGGGTTTCTTTTATTTTTCTGTCCTATAAAAGTTTGAAATCTAATGAAAATCTGCCGTGTTTGCATGAATCTTGTCCGGTGTATATGAACTTTCACAATAATAGTACGATATATTGTAGGAGGATGAAAATTTATGGAATGATGATTAGTTTTTGTGTGTATAAACTTAGAAGGTTTGACCCGAGACAAAGCTAACATGCGAAGTAAATAAACACATAGGGTCTACATACACAATTTATCTTAGACACTCCAATAGTACGTCCACTACACATTCATGCATTTCACATCTTTCTACATCTACGGGAACCTACGAAAGGGTTAACGTAAATTGCCTCTCTCTTTCTCCCCCTGATTTTCATGGTGGTGGGCCCCTCCCTCCCCCCAATCTCCAATCAACAGCCCACACGTTTCACATTACGTTAATTACGTAACTGGGATTACGTAGGTGTAGCATTACTCGTCCTAAAAAACCCAACTAAGCCAACCTCCCAGCATATCGCGCGGGAAAAGACCCGTCCGCGCCATTTTAGTCGGGATTACCGGATTACTAGTAGTAGTATCGATGGATCGCGCGAAGCACCAAGTTTAAAAGGAAAAAAGGCGGTACACTCACAGAACGCCTGTCGCGGTCGCATTGCACCCCTCACACGGTCGGTCCTGCACACAGCTCACGCAAACGGAACGTGCTTCGGCTTGCCTCTTCACTAACATGTGGGACCGCACTTGGAGAAACCGACCATGCGCCAAACTCCCCCGCCCACCACGTGAAAATCCCCCCCAAATCCCAAATTCAACCGCCCTTCAGCCAACTAGCCAATAATATTGCCCAACCCCCCTCCCCCCGGCCCCCTCCACTCGATTCGCTCTGCCAAAGCCGCCCTCCCCACTGCGCTGATACGTCGGCGCCGCAGTTCATCGAGGGGACGCACGGCGATCCTCTCGCTCCCACAGTACGCTCTCGTAGACTGTCGTCCTATAGCCGCGCCGCCACCGCTGGCTACGTTCTTGTGGAGACGCACGGCGGTCAGATTCTCCCATGGTACGTGCATTCTAGACTGAGGCCCCGTGCATGTCGGAGTAGCGTTGAATGTTAGCTGATAGATGCTGTTAATCTCACTGTTTGCCGAAGTAGTTTACAGTCAATATGCTCTGCTTAAGAAGCTTACTTGCCCTGTTCTGCACTCAATCTGCTTAGCTGAGATGGCATGCCACGCCCGATTAGTTGCTAAAATATCCTGCCATATATTTATTGTGACGTAGATTGCCATGGTCTAGTAGCCAATCTGTTAGGTGAAATAGCTCTACACCTTTTATACTCGATCTTTGTTGCTGAGATGGCCTTCGATGGCTGTGTGCTCGGCCTCATTGACTGCTGAAACAACCTGCCATAATTTAGCACTCAAATCTGTTTGCTGAATTAGCTATACATATATTTCATTACTTAGATCTGCTTGTCCAAATATCTTTCCATAGATTTAGACATCGACCTAGGTATTTTTTTTCTGGACTTCATAAAAAAACATATATGTTTTTCCTGTAATATCTAGTAGAAGAACTAATTTGTATGTCTAATAGATGGACAGGACTTGGATAACTTCTGCTCGAAGATTCTCCGCTGCATATGTCGAGGGGGTTGAAAACTTCATGAACTTTATCAGAGCTGAGTACGGTGGTCCGAAATCAGATGTGCTCTGCCCGTGTAGCAGTTGTATGAATTCAGTTACAAGACCCCAGTCAACTGTGCAAAATCATCTACACTTGTATGGGATGTCGGTCACATATACTAGGTGGGTTCGTCATGGTGAAGCTATGAACGTCAATGTTACTGACTATGTGGAAGCAGCAGATCACCATCTTGATTTGCCTGATGCTCAGGTGGAAGAGGAGGAGGAGGTGGTGGTGGCGGAGCCAGTGAGTTTGACCAACATTGAAACAATGCTACGAAATGCTCGTGCATTTTGTGAACTTTCACCTGCAGAAGAAAAATGTGGGCCCCCATGTTGGAATAATGCAACGTGGCTGTCACCCCAGGAAATAAGCTGTCAATATTCTCAGCTATGGTCACCTTTCTTCAGGTGAAGACATCTGAGCGGATGACCAACAAATCATTCGATGCGATGTTGGCTGCTTTCCGCAAATCTTTCCCAGATGCGTCTGAGCTGCCACACACCTACAGTAAAATGAAGAATTTCCTTCGTGCAGTTGGAATTGGATATGATATGATCCATGTTTGTAAGAATAATTGTGTTCTGTTCCGGAAGGATTATGCCAACTTAAGTGAATGCCCTAAATGCAAATCATCAAGATGGGAAGATGGCAATGTTGTGAAGAGGATTCCTCATAATGTTCTGAGACATTTTCCAATTATACCAAGATTGCAGAGGTTGTTTCATGATGCTGAAACAAGAGAGGATGTACTGTGGTATTCTAGGAACCAGAAGTACAGAGATCAGAATGTAATAAGCCATCCATCTCATGGTAGTGAATGGAAAAGCTTCAATCAGAAACACAAAAAGTTTGCTGCTGACCCGAGAAACATTAGACTTGGCTTAGCTTCAGATGGATTTAACCCATTTGGCCACCAGAGCGCCACATATAGCATGTGGCCAGTGCTTGTTATCCCTTACAACATGCCTCCAAACGTCTGCACCAAAGAATCAAACTACATGATGGCCTTGCTCATCCCAGGTCCAAAAAGTCCTGGAAAGGATTTTGATTTATTCATGGAGCCTCTTGTGGAGGAACTTCAATAGCTATGGAGGGGTGTTCTCACTCGAGACCTATATAGCAGCCCACCAGCTGATTTGTTTCTGTGTGCTGTTATAATTTGGTGCATCCATGATTATCCGGCTTTGGGCACTATGTCAGGGCGAACGACACATGGTTACAATGCATGTGTTCACTGTGACAGGAATCCGCTGTCATACGCAATACTTGGCAAGATCTGTTACATTGGACACCGTCATTTCCTTGCCAAAGACAAGCCTTGTCCTACAAAATACCGAAGATATGTGTTCAATGCAAAGCATGAAAACCGTGATGCGCCGAAGAGGCTCACCGCCGATGAGTTGCAAGTGGAATTAGAGAAGGTCAGGCATATTACACCAGGAAACCATCCTGATAATGGTAGCGGGAAAAGGAAGCGTGGCAGGGCAGAAGAGAGATTGTTGTTTACCCGCAGGTCCAATTTGTGGGACTTGGAGTATTGGAAAGATTTGGATCTGCGGCATAATCTTGATGTGATGCACATCGAGAAAAATATATGTGACAGCATTATCGGCACACTTCTTAATATTGAAGGCAAGACGAAAGATACCTTAAAATCTAGGATTGATTTGACACACCTAGGTATCAGAAAGGATTTGCAGGTGGAAGATGAAGGTAAACCACGGGATATGGCGCCAACTGTGTATGTCTTGGACAAGGTAAAAAGAAAAGAATTCTGCGAGGTCCTGTCACGTGTGAGATTCCCACATGGATTTGCTTCCAACCCTGAAAGGAGAGTCAGTGCAGATGGAAACAAGGTACAAGGGTTGAAAACTCATGACTGCCATGTCCTACTTCAAAGGGTTTTACCTATTATCCTTAGAGGATTGGGCCGCCCTGACTTATACAGAGCAGATGCAGAGTTGGGACAATTCTTCAGGGAACTCTGCAGTAGAAATATCAGGATAGATGCTTTGGAGCGTCTTAGAGACAAGATACCAACTATCCTATGCGACCTTGAGAAGATATGTCCTCCAGCCTTCTTTGATGTGATGGTGCATTTGGTTGTTCATCTACCTGATGAGGCACTACTTAGAGGTCCAGTACAGTATGGCTGGATGTACCCTATTGAAAGGCGGCTAGGCACTTTCAAGGGCTATGTTAGTAACAGAGCTAGACCCGAGGGTTCCATTGCAGAGGCCTACATTGCTACAGAAGCGTTGACATTCTGCTCAAAATACATTGAAACAGCTGATCAGCTTAGCAAAGAGGTGGGTGAAGACAATCCCGGGCTCAATGTTTTCGATTGTTCTGTTCGAGTTACATGGAAGAGTCGACAAGACGACAATACTAAAGATTTGGACAAAATGGTTTGGTATGTGTTGAATAACTGTCCTGAGATTCTACCTTATATCGAGTAAGTGCTAAGTACTGCAGCTTATACATCGTAACCTACTAAACTCGCAGCACATTCTTATATATTTAGATGTTTGACGCGATCACTATGTTGTGCAGCATCTACAAAAAGGAGTTACTGCCGCAAAATCCAAGAAACATTGACAAACTAGTTATGGCAGGATTTGTGAAATGGTTCAAGAGCCATGTAAGCTTTTGAATTGCACTGTCAGTTTTTTTTAATATATTGAGTACATAAGATGATCAGCTTGTCTATTTTCTAACCATAGGTTAAGAAGATGCGGGAGGATGGGCAGGTAGTTAATGATGCCCTTTACGCACTAGCAATGGGTCCTGATACTCGGGTAAGACATTATGAATCTTGCGTTGTTGGAGATGTGCACTACAACACCCTTGCACGCGACGAAGGTAGGAACACACAAAACAGTGCCATCATGAGCACGGATAAGTACGGCGAAGAGACAACTGAAATGTATGCTAACATAATAGACATTGTTCAGTTGCAGTATATCTCCAGTTTCGAGGTTCATCGGTGTGTGGTTCTGTTGTGCTGTCGTTGGTATAACCTGTTTTCCAGGATCGCAAAACCTAGAGCTGATGATTATTTCAAATCCATCAATGTCAAGGCGGCGTACCAGACCTACGAGCCTTTTATTTTGGCAAATCAAGCAACACAGATATTTTTCTTGGAAGACACATTTGCTCGTAGTGATGACTGGAGAGTATTGCAAAGGTTTGAGCAGAGGAATTCGTTTAATGAAGTTGCACAACAAGATGATGCTTACACGGCTCCTGATGTAGAAGATTCCACAGATGTTCCTAATATTTTTGAGAACCATCATGTCAATGACACTGCAGAAAAGATTGCATGTCGGGCTGTGCACATACGAGAGTTGATAAATAAGATGCCAACGTTCGAGGACATTGAGGATGAAGAAAAATATGACACTGGGGGGAATTACGATTCGGACTAATACACATGGCGAAGATGTTGACGCTGCTGCTGCGGATGATGATTAGATTGCTTTTGTCATATTTGCCTGTCAAAAGACGTTTTTTTATCTACTATGTGAAATTGTGTTTGCTATGACAACTGAAACCTGATGAACTTGTTGTTTAGTATTTTGCTGTCGGAACATCACTTATTATGTATGTTGATTTGTGTTTGGTGATTGTATGACGACTAAAACATGATGACATTGTTGTTTAGTTGTACTCATATTTGGCTGTGAAACTTGTATTTGATGACATAGTTTGCTATTGGACTGCAATTTGCTCGACGTCTTCGAATGGGAACAAAGCTGACCCGACAGGGCCTCTGCTAATTTTTTTATTTATTAGCAAAAGGGCCTCTGCTATTTATTTATTTTTTTATGAGCAAAAGGGGATACCCCCTGATTTCCGTTAATAGAAATCATTAGATGTTCACAACACTACGCCCAGCCTGCTAAACAGGTTTCATTCATTACTAGTTTCAGCAAAGTGCTTATGTCATAGCCACTAAATACATCACGAGTGCTACATACACTGCAAATAAAGAGACAATCATCCTACAGAGCACATCGATTTTGCCCATTATCTTCACAAGCTCTTTCATCTCCTCATTGCTGTCAAGGCCGTTCAGCAGCTATTGCTTGGCCATGATCAGAGGAACTGCATCTTTAACCTTTTGCTCTGCATCTTCCTCTTCTGCCGTTCTTTCAGTTACTTGTCCAACACCCCAACCTGCTGGTATTGAGATTCCTCGGCTAACCAAATAATCAGCGTAGTTGCATTCCCCCACATTAGCAACTTCCCAAAAATACAAATCATACGAATCTTCCCTTTTCTGCACGAATCAAATTGGAAGATCATCAACCAAACTATTAAAAAAAATTAGCAACTGAAAGCAGCGGAACAACACTTAAACATATTATTACCCCATGATTCGGGCATTTGTAGAAGACTCGGCCAGGGTTGAGGATTGTGGTTGAGACGTGACAGATGACTCTGCGTGATTTGCAGCAGTGGCACCACACCAACGGCAGCGGGTTGCGGTGAGCAACCGGCTGTGGTGCGTGTGCTGGCGGGGGTGTGATGAGACCCACAGGCGATGGTACGGGTGGTGACTTGGCGCATATCTAGTTGTTGCCTACTGAAGAGCAGGTGGACGAGCCGCCAGCGGACATGGTTGCTACGGCCAGAGCTTCTGATGCTAGGCAGAGTAAGTAGAGAAGAGGAGAAGCGAACGTTGGATATGTCAGTTTCATTATTTGCAGAGTAGCATAGCACTATATATAGTCATAGTCTAGGTTTGGATTCGAACCAGCTACAGGAGCACGTCGCTCTTTTTTCTAAAACTCAGCAACGTCTCTTTACTGGTACACTAGCTTGTTCTGTACGCCTTCTCAAGTCTTTGATTTTCTT
Organism: Thinopyrum elongatum; assembly: GCA_011799875.1. Taxonomy (NCBI): domain Eukaryota; kingdom Viridiplantae; phylum Streptophyta; class Magnoliopsida; order Poales; family Poaceae; genus Thinopyrum; species Thinopyrum elongatum. The sequence goes on along the minus strand of CM022300.1, from coordinate 578,742,638 downwards.
TTTTTTGCGAGGAAGGAAGGAGGACAAAATTGAGGGTTCTTGGGACTCGAACCCAAGACCTCTCGGTTGGAAACCAAGGGTGCTAGTCACTTATGTGGCGAACATTCCCTGGGAGGAGGACGGCAGACAAACGCATTTTCCTCGCAGTTTTAGTTGCGACGCAAGATCGAACGACCGCAGTTTCGGGAATGTTATCAGGTGAACGAGCCCAGTTTTTCTTTTCTTCCTATATATAAAAAAGTATGCTACTTGGTGTTGGCTTAGTCAACAAACAAGTGTGCCAACCTTGACCGTTGGATTGACATTCAACGTCTGTCGTGTTTCTTCAGTCTCTTCTTCCTCCAGCCGCCAAAGCCAAACCAGCGCCAGCGGGACCGCCTGCTCCTGCCTCCCACGGCTGGCTGTGCTGCCGCGCACGCATCGTGGCCACATCGCACCCTAAAACTCTGCGCATCTTCCCCGGATCCTGTTCGTTCCCGTCCGAGGCCTCACCATCGTCCTCCGCCTTGGTTCGCTCGCCGCGGCACCGCCCTCCGGTGTTGTCAACATGGTCAACAACCGAGAGGAATAAGGAGATGACTATACATGGTGAGGATGACTGTAGGGACCCACCAGGATCATGGCAGTAGGCAAGCAAGTGCCTCCTTTATTACAAGAAAAAAAAGGGTTCCTCCTGATGGTTTCCTGAGATAACTGCACAAGGAGCGGCAGACACCCGGGACACAGCAGCGCGCGTAATATATTTTTTTCGGGACGGAGAAGGGTATCAACTGGGTTGTGCGGGAGCTGTGGCCCGTCTAGCCCAGGCTTTTATTTCATATGTTTACCACATGACCAACCCATTTTTTTTCCTTTCTGAAAATGGCTAGCCCAGCTATTTTGTTTTTTGCAAAATAACCAACGTAGGCCTACTTGCTTTCCTATGCCCTGCTGGGCCGGAAATCTTTCAAGACGAGGAGGGATGCATTTGGGCTTGCCCAAAAAATGGGCTATAAGTAATAAGAAATGGGCTATAAGTAAATAATAAATGAGCTGTAAAACGAAAAAATACAGCAAACAGGCAATTAGTTCCAAAATACTTTTTTCTTTCAGATTTTGATATTTTAAATTTCATTGTTTTTGTGCGGGTAAAATTTCATTCGATTTAAATTAAGGTATGTTTAGTTTTTAAATTAATTTGAATCTGGCTAGAAATTTCGGGCTGTATGCTGTTTGGGACAGATTTGGAGGCTGACTTGTGGGTCTACTAGGTTGACGTGTACGAAAGGCTTTGTCAACTTAGTCCACAAACGATTCTAGCAGCAGTGACGGGTTGTTCCCTTCCTAGGCCTCACCGTCGTCCCCCGCCCTGGTGCTCTCGGCGCGGCGTGGTCAACATGGTCAACGAACGACATCCATCAGAAGACGACTGTATGTGGAGAGGCTAACAGCTGGGCCCACGGCCGCACGCAAGGAAGTGCCTCCTTATTATGCGCAAAATAATGATTCCTCCACCTGACAGCAGGGACCCACCGGAAGGGCGTCTGTATTTCACGAAAAAAATGTTCCTCCCGCTGACAGCTCGGACCCACCAGCTATATCTTCGCACGGAAGGAAGTGCCTCCTTATTACGCACAAAAAAAATGAATACTCCCCCTGCTATCTGGGACCCACCATAGTTGGAGGCTGACTTGTGGGCCTACTGGTGCGGACGGAGGGTTTTGTCAACTTAGTCAATATGAACGATTCTAGCTCCAGTGACCGTACGATGTCCATCCAACGGCCGTAGTGCTTCTTCAACCTCTGGTCTTCTTGCTGCAGCCGCCCAAACCAGCGACGGTCGTGCCGCCTGCTCCTGCCTCCCGTGGCCGGCTCTACTGCCGCACAGGCCTCACCGCCCCACCCTACTCCCATCGCTGTCCTGGTCATCCTGTACTCACCCAGACCTGCTGTTATTCTCCGGCGATGGCAGCCTCACACTGCAGCCCAACCAGTAAACCCTCGTACTCCCCTCCGTGTGGGAAACAACTGCCGAGTCTTCTCCGGCTCCGGGTCATTCTCTTACTAGGCCTCGCCGTCGTCCACCGGCTTGGTGCTCTCGGCGCAGCGTGGTCAACATGGTCAAGGAACGACTTACATCAGAAGAGGACTGTACGTGGAGAGGCTGACAGGTGGGTCCACGTCCGCAGCAAGGAAGTGCCTCCTTATTACGCGCAAAATAATGATTCCTCCACCTGACAGCAGGGACCTACCGGAAGGGCCTCTGTATTTTGGCTTAGCTGTATTTTGCGAAAAAATGTTTTCCCCTCTGACAGATGGGACCCACCAGCTATATCTTCGGACGCAAGGAAAGTGCCTCCATATTAGGCGCAAAAAAAATGAATCCTCCCCCTGACAGCTCGGACCCACCATCAATAACTTCGCACGCAAGGAAGTGCCTCCTTATCCTCCCTGACAGCCGGGACCCACCTGGTCGAAGCGTACGTAGCATTGTCATTCTGGTCGCGAACGTGTACGTACAGACTGGTCGATCGGTCTCTCTGCAATGATGAACCGTGGCCGAGCAAGCAGCGACACGTGTAGTAGTGGAGCCCCCGACGTAGCAGTTCAGGCAGTCCCTTCCAAACCGTGTACACGTACGTACAGCCACATGCCAAAAAATACGGCCATGTATGTACATACGGGCGGGGTCTCGAACGCGTACTCGCGCATACGTATGGCCAGGGCTCGTGTACATGGAGAGGTAACGGATGGCAGCAACGGCGTCCTGTTCATCGGGCAGCCAACCGGCTGGGTGGGAACGGAGAAACAGCGTCCTGTTCATAAGGAGGCAACAGACTGGGTCAGAATGCGTCCTGTTCAACGGGAGCCAACCGGCTTGGACGGAACAGCCGAAACGGGGTCTGGCGTACCGCAGTACGGAGGAAACGGCCTTCTGTTTGACCGGCTATGGTCGAAACGGGGGCCCTGTTCTTCGGGAGGGGTGTGGCGTACCACAAAACGGAGGAAACAGACTTGTGTTGGAGCGCTACGGTTGAAACAGGGGTCCTGTTCATCGGGAGGGGTGTGTCGTATCGCAAAACGGAGGAAACGGACTTGTGTTGCAGCGCTACGGTCGAAACAGGGGGTCCTGTTCATCGGAGGGGTGTGGCGTACCGCAAAACCGAACTCCACGGGCTATTGTTCACCCACCGTCGACTTCCTTCAGGGTCCACCTGCACTGTTCATCCACCACGTCTTCCTCCTACCTCCACCAAATACTGTTCATCCACGGGCTACTGTTCATCCAGCCCTCCACCGGCTACTGTTCAACCAGCCCTCCACGGGGGTCCTGTTCATCTAGCCTCCACGGGGTCCCTCCACCGGCTACTGTTCATCCACCCCCACCTCCTCCATCGGGGTCCTGTTCATCCAGCAGCAACAGCCTCTACTACCACGGGATCCTGTTCATCCAACCCCCATCGAGAACTGTTCATCCAGCCCCCACCGGGGACTGTTCATCAAGAGGCAGCTTCGATCGGCTTCAGTTAGCAGCAGTAGCGAAGGAATCACTCGGGTTCAGTTAACAACAAGGGATCGATCGGGGTTCAGTAACGTAGCTAGTGCAATCGCTCGGGTTCAGTTAGAGCCCAATGCCTCGCTCGGGTTCAGTTAGAGTGCAACGCCTCGCACACACACGTGTACGTGTACGAGAGAAACGCGCAAACCTCTCCGTGCATCGCTCGGCCCCGACCACCCACCGTAACCGAAAACTCCCCGATATTTTCCTCGCCCTCGCTTCTACCATGATTTTTTCCGTCATGGACGGCCCAAAGAATGTCATGCAGCTGTGTCTCCGGCCTGCCCAGGACGAAAAGCTCATTTTCTGTCATGATTTTTTGTCATAGAAGTAGGAGCCCACCACATCTATGATGATACCAGGTTTTGTCACAATTATCATCATAGAAGTGTCATAAGTATGACAGAAAAAAATTCGTTCGGCCCAAAATGTCACGGATGTGTCTTTTTTTTTGTAGTGATGTCTTCGCTCCTGATGTTGACCCTTCTCTTATTCTTAACGATGAGGCAACCTTTGAGGCGTTAACTGGCATCGACTGGACGTCGCGTGATCTCCAAATGGCAGATGACGAAGAGCCGGCACGGGATGACCCGGAGGCCTCTACCTCAAGGCGCCATGATGATAGTAACCCAGCGGGGTCTAACCCAGACGGCACAAAGGCCGGCTTAGAGGGGTGACTCAACTCTTGAAAAACTTGAGAAATTTTTGGGCTCTATTGCAGCCATGTAATAGCGTAGTTAAAACTTTATCTGCCTTGTCATGCCTTCGAGCATGTTATGCCAACTATGCTTCAGCGGCTTAATCTTTTTTGATCTTGCCTTATATATGCACATTTGGTCTTTCAACCTTGCCAAAATTTCTTGAAAGCTTGATATATAATCTGTAAAAGATCCAACAGCGTCTTGCACTGGCGACTTGTAATCACAATCTAGGGCGAGTTAAATAACCCAACAATCCATTACGACTTATAGTCATATCCAGTCTTTGAAAAGATCACTTTGGCGGCTTATAGCCTCAATATGCTCAATGTATAGAGCAATATAACCCGGATTAATATGACCCGGCAACTTCTCATTTGTAAAAACTTCTGCAAAACAGAAATAGAGAGTATGTATAACTCAAATATTTGTTAAGCCGTCTTGTAAGGCACGACCAAAACAAATTGGTTTTTGAAAAAAACTCAATTTTTTGCTTCAAAGAAGCTTGGGATGATAGCCTTTTATCCCGTAAGCCGGCTCTCACATGACATAAATCCATCGTTTTAACCTTAATGAGTTCAGGGTCTTATTGAAAAGATTGACAGTTAAGAGTACGAACGGGCCACATAGCGGAGAGACTACAATAGACAAGTGAGTTTATCCTAGCTCTCTGTAAGCCTGCTCTCTCGTGACATAAGCCGCCGTTTTAACCTTGACGAGTTCAGGGCCTTATTTAAAAGATTGACTGTCAAGAGTACAACGAGTCACCTGGTAGAGTAGCAAGTTGCAAACAGGCAGGTTTAACTCAGATATGGCATGGAAGCTAGTCAAGTGGGTATGAAAGCTATACTCATTGAGTAGGAAGCCCCCAAGCGACCTGTGGCATGGAAGCCGATCAAGAGGGTAAGAATAGCTATGCTCATTGAGCAAGAAGCCCCCAAGTGACCTATAATATGGCATGGAAGCCGATCAAGAGGGTAAGAATAGCTATGCTCATTGAGCAGGAAGCCCCCAAGTGACCTATAATATGGCATGGAAGCCGATCAAGAGGGTAAGAATAGCTATGCTCATTGAGCAGGAAGCCCCCAAGTGATCTGATGTTCAACCAATAAAGACTTGTGCATAGAAAATATGAGATGAAACGACAGAGGCCCCAAAATTTGGGGATGTCGGCTTTATTATGTTTGATCATAAAAAGATATGTACATCAATGAAGGTATATACAATGATGAGAGCCAATGACTCAAGTGTAGTAAGGCCGAAGATGAGCGATGTTCCAGGGCCTGCGGGTCTCCTTCTTAGATGTGCGGGAATCTTTGTTCTCTCGTATGTTGATGAGGTAGTAGGACCCGTTATTGAGGTTTTTGCTGATCACAAAAGGTCCTTCCCAAGGAGGTGAAAGCTTATGCATCCCTGTCTGATCTTGAATCAAACGGAGCACTAAGTTGCCCTCTTGAAAAGTCCAGCTTCGAACCCTACGGTTGTGATAGCGACGTAGGTCTTGCTGATAGATTGTTGAATGAGCCACCGCAAGATCACGCGCTTCCTCTAGAGCATCCAAAGCATTTTGACGCGCCGTCTCATTGCCAGCCTCCACATAAGCCGCCACTCTGGGCAAGTCATGACGAATATCACTTGGGAGAACTGCTTCAGCACCATAAACCATGAAAAAGGGGGTATAACCCACTGACCTATTGGGGGTAGTCCTAATGCTCCAAAGAACTGAAGGAAGCTCTTCCACCCAACAACCTAGTGTCCTCTTCAAAGGAACCATAAGCCGGGGCTTGATCCCTCTCAAGATCTCCTGGTTAGCACGTTCTGCCTGACCATTGGACTGAGGATGTGCAACTGATGAAACATCAAGCCAGATGTGCTCTCTTTGACAAAATTCTTTCATAGTACCTTTAGACAAATTTGTCCCATTATCAGTGATGATACTATGATGATAACCAAAACAAAAAATCAGCTTCTTGACAAACTGAACTGCAGTCGCCGCCTCACAATTATTAATAGGCTTTGCCTCAACCCATTTGGTAAACTTGTCAACCGCCACCAAAAGGTGGGTCTTCTTATCTTTAGACCTCTTGAATGGTCCAACCATATCAAGCCCCCAGACCGCAAACGGCCAAGTGATCAGGATCATCCACAATTCCTGAGCCGGCACATGAGCCTGTCTTGCGAATTTCTGACACCCATCACACTTACTGACAATATCCTCCGCGTCTGCATGAGCCGTCAGGCAGAAAAATCCATGACGAAATGCTTTAGCCACCAATGATCGTGAGCCGGCATGATGACCACAGTCACCTGCATGTATCTCTTGCAGAATCTCATGGCCCTCTTCAGAAGAAACACAACGTTAGAACACACCAGTCACACTGCATCGATGTAACTCGCCATTGATAATAGTCATAGACTTAGAACGCCGTGTAATCTGCCATGCCAAATTTTCAACCTCGGGTAACTCGCCATGGGTGAGATAAGCCAGATAAGGCAGTGTCCAGTCAGGAATAGCATGAAGAGCCACCACCAACTGTCCTTCTGGGTCAGGTATAGCAAGATCCTCCTCATATGGTAATTTAACCGAAGGATTGTGTCAGACATCGAGGAACACATTGGGGGGCACCGGCTTACGTTGAGATCCAAGCCGGGACAATGCATCAGCCGCCTCATTTTTCCGTCGATCAAGGTGATCCACCAGATAACCTTTAAAGTGACCAGCAATATTATCAACCGCCCGGCGATAAGCCACCATGAGCGGGTCTTTAGAGTCCCACTTGCCTGAGACTTGCTAAGCCATGAGGTCTGAGTCACCTAGGCACCTGACCCGGCTTAAATTCATCTCCTTAGCCATACAAAGCCCATGGAGTAACGCTTCATACTCAGCTGCATTGTTAGTACAAGGAAACATTAGCCTTAAAACATAACAAAACTTGTCACCTCGCGGGGAAGTTAAAATAACTCCAGCCCCTGAGCCCTCCAACTGCCTGGACCCATCAAAGTGGATTGTCCAATATGTGTTGACAGGCTTCTCCTCAGGTGTCTGCAACTCTGTCCAATCATTTATGAAATCCACCAAAGCTTGAGATTTGATAGCTGTTCTTGCCACATACTTCAGATTATGAGGTCCAAGTTTGATTGCCCACTTAGCAACCCGGCTTGTGGCTTCTCTGTTTTGAATAATATCTCCTAAAGGAGTAGAGCTGACCACAGTAATAGGATGTCCAAGAAAATAGTGTTTCAACTTGCGACTCGCCATGAACACCCCAAACACCACTTTCTGCCAATGTGGATATCATTGTTTAGACTCAGTTAGTACCTCACTGACATAATAAGCCGGCCGCTGAACTGGGTACTCTTTACCCGCCTCCTTGCGCTCCACAACAACTGTCACGCTGACTGCCTTGTTATTAGCAGCCACGTACAGGAGCAAAGGCTCTTTGTCTATAGGAGCAGCCAAGATGGGCGGCTCAGCTAACTATTTCTTGAGGGCCACAAACGCTTGATTAGCAGCATCACTCCAGACAAAATGGTTTGTCTTCTTCATCATCTGATACAGAGGAATTGCCTTCTCTCCCAGGCGACTTATGAACCGGCTTAAGGCTGTAATATGACCTGCCAGACGCTGGACGTCATTGATACACGCCGGCTTAGAAAGCGAAGTGATGGCCTTTATTTTCTCCGAGTTAGCCCCAATGCCCTGCTCTGAGACTAGAAACCCTAACAGTTTACCTGCAGGCACACCAAAGACACACTTGGCCGGGTTAAGCATCATTTTGTAGACCTGGAGATTGTCAAAAGTTTCCTTTAGATCATCAAGTAGAGTCTCCTTCTTCCTTGACTTGACCACAATATAATCCACATAAGCATGAACGTTGCACCCAATCTGACTGTGAAAACAATTTTGAACACAGCGCTGATAAGTCGCCTGAGCACTCCTGAGTCCAAAAGGCATAGAAACATAGCAGAAAGCCCCAAAAGGTGTGATAAAAGATGTCTTCTCTTGGTCTTTGACTGCCATCTTGATCTGAGGATAAACAGAATAGGCATCCAGGAAGCATAAGCTCTCACAACCCATCGTGACATCAATGATTTGGTCGATACGGGGAGAGCAAATGGATCAGCTGGACAAGCCTTGTTAAGATCTGTGTAATCAACACACATACGCCATGTGCCGTTCTTCTTAAGCACAAGCACAGGATTAGTCAACCACTTAGGGTGAAACACTTCCACAACAAACCCAGCTGCCAAGAGCCGGGCCACCTCTTCTCCAATAGCTTTACGTCACTCTTCATTGAAACGATGAAGGAACTATTTGACTGGCTTAAACTTGGGATCCACATTAAGGTTGTGCTTAGTGAATTCTCTCGGTACACCCGGCATGTCAGAAGGTTTCCTTGCAAAGATGTCCCGATTCTCACGGATGAACTCGATGAGCGTGCTTTCCTATTTGGGATCCATATTAGCCCCCATAGTGAACTGCTGAGATGAGTCGCCAGGGACAAAATCCCCCTACTTAGTTTCGTCAGTCGACTTAAACTTCAACAGAGGGTCCTGCTCAGTAGTAGGCATTTTAAGAGGGGTCATGTCAGCCGGGTCAACATTATCTTTATAAAACTTGAGTTCCTTAGTAGCACAAGCTGACTCTGTATAAGCCGCATCTCCTTCCTCGCACTCCAGGGCGAGTTTGTGATTCCCATGAACGGTGATCGCCCCGTTTTGTCCCGGCATCTTAAGCTGTAAATACACATAACAAGGCCGAGCTATGAACTTAGCATAAGCCGGCCGTCCAAACAATGCATGATAAGGACTCTTGATCTTGACCACTTCAAACCACAGTGTCTCTGTCCTGTAATCATAGTCATCACCAAAGGCTACTTCCAGAGCAATTTTTTCCACCGGATATGCTGACTTACCAGGCACCACTCCATGGAAGACTGTGGAGGACAGCTTGAGATTCTTGTCAGTTAAATTCATCCGTCGAAACGTATCATAATACAGAATGTTGATGCTACTACCACCGTCCATCAGCACATTGGTGAATTTATAGCCACCTACTTGAGGGGCTACTACTAATGCCAGATGACCCGGATTATCAACCCGGGGCGGGTGATCCTCCTGACTCCATGTGATCGTATGCTCTGACCATCGTAGGTACTGAGGTATCGCCGGCTCAACAGCGTTGACAAGTCGCTTATGAACCTTCCTGTCACGCTTACATGTGCTTGTAGTAAAGACGTGATACTGACCCCCATTAAGCTGTTTTGGATTACTCTAATACCCTGACTGATGACCCTGCTGCTGGTTACCCTGACTAGACTGTTGATTATGACCACCATGGTTACCTTGACCTTGATAGCCAGAATTTGTGTCGCCACCACCAAAGCCGGACCCTTGAGAACCGGATCCTAACCCGCCGGGCGGCCCATTATTATTGCCATGATGCTGACTGATGCTATAATTCCTGAACTCCTGCATAACATAACAATCCTTCCAGGCGTGAGTAGATGGCTTATTAGGAAGATTGTGCTTTGGGCAGGGTTCATTAAGCATTGCCTCAAGGTTGAAAGGCTTTGCCCCACCAAACGGCGGCTTACCATTACCATTGCAATGCTGGTTCTTGTATCCAGTGTTGGTGTTAGCTACTAGATCTGACCCGCCTTCGGGGTGTCTTCTCTTACCACTGTTACCCTGGCTGTTGCCATTATGCCCTGCCACATTCTACTGCTGACCCTTACCATTGCCATTCTTCTTTGCTTTGTTGGATTTCTCATCATCAGATCCAGGGTCTTTTGTGTTATCAGAGTCTGCATACTTAATGAGAGCTGCCATGAGCTCGCCCATGTCGTTGCAATAATGCTTAAGCCGCCCGAGCTTCTGCTTAAGAGGGATGAAGTGATAGTTCTTTTCGAAGATCAGAACCGCCTGACCCGCTGCAATGCTATCCGATGAGTGAATAATAGTGGAGACCCGCCGGACACAATGGTGGGCCGATTCATCCTCCCGCTGCACGCAGTGATCCAGGTCAACAATCGTCAGAGGCTGCTTGCATGTCCCTTTGAAATTTTTGATGAAACACACCTTCAACTCCGCCCATGAACTGATAGAATTAGGAGGTAAGCCCTTCAACCACATAAGAGCTGGTCCGTCCAACATCATAGTAAGGTATTTGGCACAGACGACATCATTGACATCCAACATCTCCATGGGTAACTCATAACTCTCAATCCAAGCATCAGGAGGTTGATCAGCTGTATAATTAGGCACCTTGCAAGGGCCCTTAAAATCCTTGGACAAACGCTCGTTACGCAAAGCCAACACTAAACACGGCACTCCAACAGACCTGTAAATTACACCGGCTCCCACCGAGGCCGAAGGGGTCACCGAAGGCTGCTGATAATCCCCCAGTTGAGCCGCCGCCGCCTCCGTCTCTCGGCGGGCTCTGGCCTTGTCCATAATCGCCTGAGCATGAGTAAGTGGCGGGTTATTCCCATGGGGCGGGTCATCCTGGGGCGGTCGATGATGTCATTCACTGCTGGAAACCGCCGGCGACTCAATACGCCGGCTGTAAGTGCGTCTTGGGAGGGGGGTTGAGTGCACCAGGTCACGACTGTATGAATATTTCTCCTGTTGTGCAACTGCTGTTTGTAGGAGCTCAATTGCGTTCTGCGCCTCAAGTGCGAAGGGCATCTCATCAGTAAGAGGGAGTGCATTGAGCCTGGTAGCCGCTGCTATCATGTTATCCACCGGGTTAGAATAATGGCTAGATGGTGTCGAGAAACACTGAGGCAGGGTCTGATCCTACGGGGCGGGTCTGACTGTCGAGGATGAGCCACCGCCCCGCTCCCTGGTGCCTCTGCAGCCCAGGTTGTTCCTGGCGGATTACTTGGTCGTGCCCCGGGCGTGTTAAAAAGGTTTCGCGCCTCGTACTGCAAAGGCAGGCGGGTTTGGTGTCTTCTTCGAAGAACAGCATTGGATGCGTTCTGATCATGACTTAAGCGAAAAGCCTCCGCCCTTAGACGTTGTGACTCAGCATCCATTTGGGCCCGTTCTATTGCCATCCTGGCATTCTCTGCATTAATATCCTCCTGGGCCTTGGTTACCTCATCTCGCCACCTTTGCAATCTCTGCATTGTGCTCTGCTTGATTCGCCGCAGTAACCTCTGTTGCTAACAAGGTTGTCAATGTGCCCAAGAGATCTGACAAAACCTGAGCTGGCGGCCTAATTGAACCGCCAGCCATAGCTGCCGCAGCCGCCGAACTAGACGTCATAGCTGCAGTTGTTGATGAATTGAGAGCCGGCCCCGTGCCAACCATGAAGATAGCAGCCCTGCACAGCGGCTCATAGGGGTCCGGAATACTGTTGCCATCGGAATAGCCCCCAAGCCTACCGTATTGAAGCTGGTAGATTGACTCCGTCTCTCGGGTCGAGGACTCTTCACTTGAGTAGATGAGAGTCTCTCCTCCAGATACAGAATACTCCGCAGGATCCATGTCGTGTGCGAAACCGACAAAAAACATGCTTTCGGCCGGGTTGAATCCGGGCGGGTTGTGTGCGCCGAGCTGACTCGATGATGTCGATGGAGGTGTCCGGCTCAGGCTCAGATCCGCCGATCTTTCCGATGAAGACATGAATTCCGCCGAAGGGGACACGGTACCCGTACTCGATTGAGTCGGCCTCGGGGCCCCAGCCAGCATCGTCGATGTAGAGCTTGCCGCGGCGACTCTTGGCCATCCTGCCAACGGCGTATCCCTCGATCCCTGGGAAAGAGCCCTTCAAGAACTCGAAACCACCATGCGCTAGCCCCACGGTGGGCACCAACTGTCGTGGGGTTAACACGGCAGATGCCCTAGCAAAAGGACTTAGGAGTGGAGCCATCGCTATGATGATTAGCTTGAAGGGGTTGAGCGGGACGAAAGACACGAGTTTACCCAGGTTTGGCCCCTCACGATCGAGGTAAAAGCCTACGTCCTTCTTTGAGTTGTATTGCTTGAGTATCGATTACAAGGGAGCGGAATCGCTTGACCTAGCTCTTGATCGATTGTAACTTAGGTTTACCCGCCGCAGGGACTCGCCTTTATATACACAGGTCGAGGCCCTGGGCTTACAAGAGTCCGTGTCGGGTCATACTCCGTGATCGACCCTGGTTCTAAGTCGCCATGCCTTGTTAAGCAAATCGCCATTGGGCGGCTTACACCTCTGGGTCACTCACCGTCTCCGGGTCTTGGGCCTTCAGTCGGCCCGCCTCATAAGCCGCCTCCAAGCTTTCACGTCTTGGCTTCTTGGGCCTGTCTAGGCTACATCGTAGAGTCGCCAACAGTGTAACCCAGCCCCTCCTGGGCGGGTTACACCGTGGGGTTATATCCCCAACAGGTTCGGTTGCTCATATTTGTAACTCGAAACAGGAGCTGCGGAATAAACAAAGATTGGCTAAGGACGAGGTGATGATGCGCGTCGGGAATAGTTCCAAGGTCGATGTTATCGCCGTTGGCATGCTACCTCTACATCTACCTTCGAGATTAGTTTTAGACCTCAATCATTGTTATTTGGTGCCAGCGTTGAGCATGAACATTATATCTGGATCTTGTTTAATGCGAGACGGTTATTCAATTAAGTCAGTGAATAATGGTTGTTCTATTTATATGAATAATATCTTTTCTGGTCATGCACCTTTGATGAATGGTCTATTCTTATTAAATCTCGATCGTAGTGATACACATATTCATAATATTGATGCCAAAAGATGCAAAGTTGATAATGATAGTGCAACATACTTGTGGCACTGCCGTTTAGGTCATATTGGTGTAAAGCGCATGAAGAAACTCCATGCGGATGGACTTTTGGAATCACTTGATTATGAATCATTTGATACTTGCGAACCATGCCTCATGGGTAAGATGACTAAAACTTCGTTCTCCGGAACAATGAATCCAGCTAATGACTTATTGGAAATAATACATACCGATGTATGAGGTCCGATGAGTCTTGAGGCATGCGGCGGGTATCATTATTTTCTAACCTTCACAGATGATTTGAGTAGGTATGGTTATATCTACTTGATGAAACACAAGTCTGAAACATTTGAAAAGTTCAAAGAATTTTAGAGTGAAGTGGAGAATCATCGTAACAAGAAAATAAAGTTTCTACGATCTGATCGCGGAGGCGAATATTTTAGTTACGAGTTTGGCCTTCATTTAAAACAATGTGGAATTGTTTCGCAACTCACGCCACCTGGAACACCACAGCTTAATGTGGTGTCCGAACGTCATAACCGTACTTTATTAGATCACTACTGCAGGTTGGTCCAAACGCGACAGTCCAATCAGAGACCCTTCGAAGAAACTGTGTGCGATGCATTAATCACAAACGGTGATGTAACAAAACCGTCAAAAAAGATACAAAAGTTTGTGATGGCGGTGACATCAAACATGATTCAGATTAGAGTTGCGTGTGTGATGTGTGGCAAACGGTTAATCCAGCAGAACTGTTTGCGATGAGACAGAACAACAGAAACGGGCAGCCAGATGAGGGTGTGTGCGATATACGGCATACAATTCACTAGGATGAACTGTGTAGGATTAGGCAACACAATAGAAACGGTTAGCCAGATCAAGGTGTGTGCGATGGAGGGCATACAGTTCACTTGGATGAACTGTTTGCGATGAGCCAAGACAACAGAAACAGATCGCTTGAACAAGATGTGTGTGATACGCAGCTGTCGTGGTTATATCGCGGGTGGGTTCGCGAGACGCCAGATGCCATGGGGTGGCTTGAGGTGAGGGCAAGGCTGCAGTGGAGATCAAGGAACGAGATTGGGCAAGCAGCACACGGTGGTTTACCAGGTTCAGGGCCCTCGTGTGGAGATAACACCCCTACTCCTGCATGTCTGATGATATATGCAGTGTATATGTAGCAATACATAGTTGCTCCTGGAGCTGTATTTAGAGAAGGCAGAAGAGAGCCAGGTGCTCATCTACTAGTACGTGTGTGTGTGTGTGGCGTGAGCATGCTAGCCAGGAAGTGTGAGCGTGAGTGCTCTTGGCCTGGTGGCCGTATGAGTGTGTGCCCATCCCAGAGTGGATGGATGGGTGCTTGTATATATAAGTGTGGCGTGGTGGCTTGCTCCCTTGGCCAAGTCAGTGACTTGTTGGCCAAGGGAGTGACTTCTTCTCCAAGGAAGTGCTCCCCTGGGTCACTTTATACACTAGTGCCCAGGGACAAGTAGCACTGTACATGATGTCGCGATGGCGAGTGAATAGTGTATGCTTTATCAGCAATAGTGACCATGGTATGGCCACGGTATGGTTATCTTGTCCGTGTCGGGTCGATGCTGCGGTTGACTCCGCGTAGCAGGCCGGCTGGAGCAGCCAGATGGGGAGCCGACTGGAGCAGCCGGGTGGCAAGCCGGCCGGAGCAGCCGGGTTGGCGAGCCGGCCGGAGCAGCCGGGATGGCGAGCCGGACGGAGCAGCCGGGATGGCGAGCTGGACAGAGCAGCCGGACCTAGGGGCGCTGGCCGCCCCGATGTTTTGAAGCGTCGTTTGCTGTCTTGGGCCTACCCGGGGGTCATCCCCCCGACAGTAGCCTCCGAGCCTCCGGGCAACTTGGAAAAGTTGCGCGGAGGGTTTTAGCGGGCGTCAATGAAGCAGAAGATGTCGATGACAGCCAGCTACGGACCACAGCCGGCGCGGCTTGCTTCCAGTGGGGGCGCGCAAGCGCACCCACTAGGTGTAGCCTCCGAGCCTCCGGGCAACATGGAAAAGTTGGGCAGAGGATCTTCACGGTTGTTGATGAAGTCGATGGCGGCGTCGAGGATGCCGGGCGCAGACACGGAGTTCGCCGGCTGGTGGGCGCGGGGCCCTGCCGGGCGTGGATGCAGAGTCCGTAGGCTGATGGGCGCGGGGCCCTGCAGGGTGCGGACGCGGAGTCCGCCGACTGAGTGGGGGCGCGCGAGCGCACCAACTGGGTGTAGCCTCCGAGCCTCCGGGCAACTTGGAAAAGTTGGGCGGAGGGTCTGCTATTGATGATGAAGCCGACAGCGACGTCGAGGGTGCCGGGCACGGAGACGGAGTCCGCCGGCTGGTGGGCGCGGGGCCCTGTCGGGCGCGGACGCGGAGTCCGCCGGCTGAGTGGGGGCACGCGAGCGCACCCACTGGGTGTAGCCTCCGAGCCTCCGGGCAACTTGGAAAAGTTGGGCGGAGGGTCTTGTTGTTGATGAAGCGGACGGTGGCGTCAGAAACGCCGGGTGCGGGCACGGAGTCCGCCGGCTGGTGGGCGCGGGGCCCTGCCAGGCGCGGACGCGGAGTCCGCCGGCTGAGTGGGGGCGCGCGAGCGCACCCACTAGGTGTAGCCTCCGAGCCTCCGGGCAACTTGGAAAAGTTGGACGGAGGCTTTTGTTGTTGATGAAGCGGACGGTGGCGTCAGAAATGCTGGTTGCAGCCGGCGTCGGGCCTGCAACCCACGTGTGGTCTCCGAGCCTCCGGGCGAGGAGGGGGTTCCCCATAGCGATGATCGTGCAAAAGACAAGGTTAGTCCGCGCAGATATATCAAATGTTTGCTTTTGGCATTGCAAGTTTTATGCGGAGGGTGCCGACTCGGTTTCATCCGAGCCCCCTTCAATCTTTTTCATGTCCCCTCCGCTCTTTGGCTTTGCCTCTTGTTAGCTAGATAGCCGGGAGCCGGTCTGTAGCTGTTACGAAGAGTGGCCGCGGAGTGGATCGTACAGTACTCGGACTACAGGAGCAGATTCGACCGAGTAGATACTCATAAAGGAAACGACCTAGTTGCCCAAGCCGTCTTCTCCCGGACATTTTTCACGTGGGGTGACCTCCAGCTTTTGCTCTCGCTTGCCAAACAGCCGCGTGGCGGTCTGTGACTAAGAGGTAAGCCTTCGGTACCGTATGCACTACTAAGCCGTCTGCGGGAACAAACGTATCGGGCCGAGTGACCAGCCTTCGGCCCGAGACTAGCTGGCGCCTGGACAAACAGTAGTGCAACTGTAAAAAATGCGGAGATGGCCCCCGAGGGTCGCTCAGGGTTATCCGTGTTTGCACGGTGCAAAATTATAGGAGTGAGGAGCTCACATTGGTTTTCGTGTAGACGAGGCGGAGGTTGTCGATGACAGCCGGCGGATCCCGCCCACTAGGTGTAGCCTCTAGGTAGTCGATCGGTGCGCTAGCCGGCCAGACCCGACCGGCCGGGCATCAAAGCGGATAGGCAGCCGGTGACGTGCCCGAGCGAACACAGCCGTCATCTTTTTTTTATCCAGCAGGGCTGGGCAGCCGGCTCCCTCTCCACTTGGGCAGCCGACCACAACTGTTGAGCAGCGAAAGCCGGGTGGCGGGAGGAGCCGGTGGCCGGGTTGTGGGGAAGCCGGCGTGGGCGAAGCTGGCAGGCCGGGTTGCGGGGAAGACGGCGTGGGCGAAGCCGGCAGGCCGGGTTGCGGGGAAGCCGGCCAGCGTGGGAGCCGGCGGGGCGACGCGGGGGCGCGCAGCTACAGGCGCGGGCAGGGCAGGAACCGGCCCGGAGCAGCGACCGACTGGAGGCGGAGGCGCGGGGCGGGAGCCTGCCCGGAGCCGCGGTCAACTGGAGACGGAGGCGCGGGGCGGGAGCCGGCCTGGAGCCGTGGCCGGCTGGAGGCGACGACGCGAGGCGGACCCGGCGGCGTGAAGCCGGCGGCGCTGCAGGGAGCCCGAGGAGGGGAGGACCCGGCGCGGTGGATGGCGAGCCTGGCGCGGCGACCCGAAGGTCGAGCAGAGGAGCTCCTCGGGGCCAGCAGCGTGAGGAGGCGACGGGGAGCCAGCCCAAGGCCTGCGCGCGGAGCCGGGGATGCGGGACACGGCTGGGCACCCCGAGCTGGCGCGGGAGGCGAAAATGAGTGCTGGAGAGGCCGGAGCCGCGGCCGGCGGGGCCGGCTAAACCCTAAGGGCGCGCAGAAGGGGCCAGGCCACGCGGGGGCGCGGACGCCAGGCCAGCGGGCGCGCGAGGCCGGCGGGAAGAGACGGCTTACAAGGCAAGCTTGAGCTGCGCGCGGGGGCGTTCTTTTGGCCAAACGGTGGCTCCAAGTGGGTGAGCCCGTTCCTGCGCAACCGCGCAGGTTCCCGTGCAAGCTTCCCGCCCGACTCGTTGAAATACCCCAAAATCCCAATGCTTACCGGCCTGCTATATAAACCCTCACGGCCGGCGAGTCCTGCGTTGCATTTTCCGCTCCCTCCCTGTAGCTCATCTCGTCTGCTTCTCCCACAGTCGCCAATGGCACCAGTCCTTCATTGTCGCTCAGCCACTCCGCCGTCATCAGAGGACAGCTCCAGCTGGGAGGCTCCACCGCGGCGGCGGCACAGTCCCTGATGTAGTGTAGTGCGCGTGGCGTCCCTGTTGGGTGTTCACGGAACACCCACCACACGCTCCGTAGCCGCTGCCCGTCGGCAGTTGTTGCCGGCCGCCGTTGCCGCCACCCCACCGTCTGCCGCCGTGGCTTCCACACCACCGTCGAAAGCCAGGGCCATCGCCCGCTCTGCCGCCGCCCGAAGGCGGGAGGTGGCTTTCATGGCTGCCACCCCACTGCCGGCCACCATGGCCATCACCCGCTTCGCTATCGCGGTCCGAAGGCGGGAGGTGGTGGTCGTGGCCGCCACCCCATCGTCGGCCACCGTGGCCGCCAGCCCACCGTCGACCACCGGGGTCATCACCCGCTCTGCCACCACCGCCCGAAGGCGGGAGGCGAAGGTGGAGGACCGCACGTGCGTTAGCGACCTTGCGTGCTACATCGAGTTCCTGCGGGAGGAGGAGGAGCGCCTCGTCAAGCACGCAAAGAGCCTTATCGCCGCCATGGCCGCAGCACATGCCACCGCAGAGGCGAGCAATCAGGAGATCTACGAGGAGTCCCGCCGCTTCTAGAGGGGTCATCTGGAGCGGCAGAGGGCGTTCGAGGTGAGCGTCGGTGAAGGTGCAGCAGCGGCAGGCACCGTATTGCAGTTGTCCAGCTCGTCGGTAGGCTCCTCCTCCTCTGCCTCTTACTGAGCGCGCTCGGCAGAGGAGAGGCTACCGGAAGTAGTACAGAGCCCCTCCGTAGTAGTAGTATTTAGGGGCTATTTTGCTCAGTACATCTGACTATAGATGTGGTGGAACTGTACAACGTACTTAAAGTTAGCTAGTATATATAGTTGAACTAGCTATTTCAGTACGTGGTTGACAACAATTGGGGAAAAGTTTGGTCGGTTCAACTGTCGAATTGAACTGTTTGTATAAAGAACGACTGCTTAATCTATGAATGAAATCTATGCTTAATTACTGAATTTTAGTTGCAAAAATTAGATAGTGCTAGTGATTTTTAGCTGCATATTTTGACAAATGGCAGTGTTACAAGGTTGACAAAGGGCAATGTTACTAGATCAACAAATGTCAATCTTTCCAGTTTGACAAATGGCAATATACCCAATATGACAGATGCAAATCTTACCAAATTGTCTGTACGTGGTTGCACACGGGTCATCCAAAAAAACCGTTTGCATTGAAGGGATGTACAAATCCTGCGTGCCAGATTTTCTCTTGGCTTAGCGCCGAAGTCTCGCTTTGCATACCGTATTCAATCTAAACCATTTGCATTGAAGAGATGCACAAATCCTGCGCGGCGATTTTTCCCTTGGCTTACTAGGGAAGACCATAGCTCTCACTTTGCATACGGGTGTTCTATCTAAAACGTTTGCGATGAAGAGCTGCACAAATCCTGCTCGGCACATTTTCCCTTGGCTTCCTGGGGAAGCTGTCGGTTTGCATACGGGTGTTCTATCTAAAACGTTTGCGATGAGTGTTTTATATTTAAAAACCATTGATGTTTTTTTAAAGAAAATCGTTTGATAAGTCTGTACATTCAGAGAGAAAAACACAAGTTCGTTCAAACCATATCTTTCATTCAGTCACACTACGAATTTATATTCATATGATTGAGATATAGTACTAAACCCAAAAAAACTAATTCCGGCGGCGGCAGAGGCGGCATGCCGCGCCGGCGTTGTCGTTGTCGTCCTCCGGGATGCCGTTGTTGAAGTCTTCAAGGCAGCACAGAATGTTCTTCACTTGGAATTCAAACATCATGTCGCCGGGCGATCGATGGGCGGGGCACGAGAGGACGGCAACTCGCGGCGCTGCGAGGTAGCGGTCGATGGCGGAGTCCCATGCTGCTGAGGGGGGCGCACGCACGGGCGTGGGCGCGGTGCGTGCAAGCAAACGCATGGGGATCGACGCCGTGGTGGGTGCAGGTGCGCGCACGGGCACGAGCGCTGGTGCTGGCATGTACACGAGCTCGCGCGGGTCCGCGGAGACCTTGCTGACGCTCGTGGCTTCCAGCTCTACGATAGTGCTCGGCGACCAGCCCGTCAATTCTACGGGGATGGTCGCTGGCGCGGGCGCGGGGATGGGAGCTGGGGCGAGCGCGGGGGCAGCAACTGCCGCGGCCAGCTCGTTCAGGGCCATGTCCATGAGGCCCCATTCCTCCTTATTTTCTATCTCCTCCGACTCAGAGTCGACTTCACCAAACTGGAAGACTAGTGGCAGATGATCCTTCTGCGTCATGGCGTTGGTGGAGGCCTGTGGGAGGGGAATGGGAGGCGAACAGTAAGGCCACCCGTATTAAACTGCTGCTCGAGCGCCATTAATGCAGAGGATGCGAGCAAGGCGAGCGGCCATGGAAGTCAAAGGGCTCGCTTCCCAGTGAGCCTGCGTGGCGTATAGCTCGCATGCTTCCCGGTGAGCCTGCGCATTGGAGGACAACTTGCACACCTCTCGGTCAGCCTGCGCTCGCACGCCTCCCGTTCAGTCAAGCAGCTGACCGCACGGCACCTCCTAGCCATTAAAAGAGTGACGCGTGGCGTCACGTGAATGGTTAACAGAACGCACACGATTTAAATTATACAAAACATTTGAGATGTTAAAGTGGCAGCTATTTGTTTCAAAATGCCTTTGTTGGCTGTTATTCGAGTGCGCCTTATCTCAAAATGGACACGAAAAATACCATAGCACGTCGGGTGCCATTCCATGATATCATGCCAAGTTTCATGAATTTCAGATGAGTTTTTGGATTTACTAGAATTTAAAAACAAAGTATCCCAGCGTTTTGCCGGCAATCAACAGTGCCCTGGTGTTTGAAATTCATTCCCATTTCTTGCATGGGACCTAAGCATGCACCCAAGGACACACATTTGATATGTCAACCCATTTTTCTGCACTGGAGCATGTGCATGTAATTCAAATTTGAATTATGCACATAAAATGCCTAGAAAACTCAGTTAATGTATAAAAAATGTCCAAACGAACCCCAAAATTGCAAATTTTAACACGACACTTCTGTTGCTCTATGTTGCCACTAGGAAAAAATTGAAAACACCAAGAGGCAACGAATATCGTTTCATCCACCAAGGAGGCACATTCCCTACCGGAACCTGAGGCTTGTTGTCAGAAGCTCTGGTATGTGAGAAGCTTATACCCAATCCTTCCCCAAATGGGACAAAATTTTTACCACAGCATGTTGATGCCATTCCATGATAGCATGCCAAGTTTCATGAATTTCAGACGAGTTTTGGATTTACTAGAATTTGAAAACCATGTATCTCAATGTTTGCGGCCGAGCGACGGTGGCAAGGTGTTTGACATTCATTCCCATTTCTTGCATGGGACCTAAGCATGCAACCAAGGACACAAATTTGATTTTTCAACCAATTTATATGCACTGGAGCATGTGCCTGTAGTTCAAATTTGAATTATGCACATAAATGCATAGAAAACTCAGTTAATGTATAAAAATGTCCAAACGAACCCCGAAAAATTCCAAAATTTAACACAACACTCCTGTTGTTATATGTTGACACTAGAAAAAAAATTGAAATCAAGAAGAGGCAACGGATATCATTTTGTCCAGAAAGGTGAAATGTTCCCTACCATAACCATGAGGCTTGTTGTGAGAAGCTCTGGTTTGTGAGAAGCTTATACCCCAACCTGACCCAAATGGGACAATATTTTTACCACGGCATGTTGATGCCGTTCAATGATAGCATGTCAAGTTTCATAAATTTCAGACGTGTTTTTGATTTACTAGAATTTAAAAACCATGTATCTCAATGTTAGCGGTCGAGCGACGGTGGCAAGGTGTTTGACATTCATTCTCATTTCTTGCATGGGACTTAAGCATGCAACCAAGGACACACATTTGAATTTTGAACCCATTTATATGCACTGGAGCATGTGCATGTAGTTCAAATTTGAATTATGCACATAAATGCATAGAAACCTCAGCTAATGTATAAAAATGTCCAAACGAACCCCAAAAAATTCCAAAATTTAACACAACACTCCTGTTGTTCTATGTTGACACTAGAAAAAAAATTGAAATCAAGAAGAGGCAACGGATGTCGTTTCGTCCAGAAAGGTGAAACGTTCCCTACCGAAACCATCAGGCTTGTTGTGAGAAGCTCTGGTTTGCGAGAAGCTTATACCCCAAACTTGCCCCGAATGGGACAATATTTTTACCACGGCATGTTGATGCCGTTCCATGATATCATGTCAAGTTTCATGAATTTCAGATGAGTTTTCGATTTACTAGAATTTTAAAACCATGTATCTCGATGTTAGCGGCCAAGCGACAATGTTAAGGTGTTTGACATTCATTCTCATTTCTTGCATGTGACCTAAGCTTGCAACAAAGGACACACATTTGAATTTTGAACCCATTTATATGCACTGGAGCATGTGCATGTTGTTCAAATTTGAATTATGCATATAAATGCATAGAAAACTCAGTTAATGTATAAAAATGTCCAAGCGAACCCCGAAAAATCCCAAAAATTGACACAACACTCCTGTTGTTCTATGTTGACACTAGAAAAATTTTGAAAGCAAGAAGAGGCAACGGATATCATTTCATCCACAACGGTGGCACGTTCCCTACCGAAACCATCAGGCTTGTTGTGAGAAGCTCGAGTTTGCGAGAAGCTTATACCCAAACCTGCCCCAAATGGGACAATATTTTTACCATGGCATGTTGATGCCGTTCCATGATATCATGTCAAGTTTCGCGAATTTCAAACGAGTTTTCGATTTACTAGAATTTTAAAACCATGTATCTCAATGTTAGCGGCCAAGTGACAGTGTCAAGGTGTTTGACATTCACTCTCATTTCTTGCATGTGACCTAAGCTTGCAACCAAGGACACACATTTGATTTTTCAACCCGTTTTATGCACTGGAGCATGTGCATGTAGTTCAATTTTGAATTATGCACATAAATGCCTAGAAAACTCAGTTAACCTATAAAAATGTCCAAACGAACCCCGAAAAATTCCAAAATTTAACACGACACTCTTGTTGTTCTATGTTAACACCAAAAAAAAATTGAAAGCAAGAAGTGGCGACGAATATCGTTTTGTCCACAAAGGGGACACGTTTCCCTACCGGAACCATGAGGCTTCTTGTGAGAAGCTCTGGTTTGTGAGAATCTTATACCATAACCTGCGCCAAATGGGACAATATTTTTTACCCCAGCATGTTGATACCATTCCATGATAGCATGCCAAGGTTCATGAATTTCAGACGAGTTTTGGATTTACTAGAATTACAAAAGCAAGTACCTCAATGTTTGCCGGAGAGCCACGGTGCCGTGGTATTTGAAATTCATCCCCATTTCTTGCATGAGTCATAAGCATCAAACCATGGACACATATATGATTTTACAACCCATTTTGGTGCACCGGAGCATGTGCATGTAGTTTAATTTTGAATTGTGCACCTGAAATGCCTAGAAAACCAAGTTAATGTATAAAAATGTCCAAACGAACCCTGAATAATTACAATTTTTTTGACGACACACGTATAGTTGCATGTTCACTGCAGATAAAAGTTCTAGCAATTCAAACACCCTCCTTTGCCGCTGTGACCCCATTATGTAATTCAAATCAAGACGAAAAATCAAGTAGATCTCACACAGTTTATTATCACCAATCATGTGAGATGCAGCATAAAATATCTTGGAGCACCGTCAGAGTATAGTACGCATATGGCTTACGCGAGAAGGTGCATCGGCTACAGTCCATAGCCGGCGTGTCAAGCACACTAGCTCGATCCCCAAATATCATTTCACTGTTTAATCATCGCCGGTGAAAGATGGGGATGTGGACCCGCTTCGTGAGGGCAACTTCGGTGGCCCACTCCAGCGAGAGCGCGGCCGCAGCCGCCATGCGCGTGCTAACAAGCTTCGTGAACGCGGTCGCAATCTATGACCGGGCGGCCAAGGCAGCCCAAACGGCCGCTGTTGCTTCTCAATTGGCGGCAACAACATCTGCCTTGGGGATAGCAACTGGCGAGAGCGGCACAACAGTTGTCCGTTCCGCAGCGGCGGCCTTAGCCCTGGTGGAGGCCACCCATGACCATGTCGAGGCTTCCCACGCCCAGCTCATGGCGGTCACCACACAAATCGAACGAAGCTTCTCCGACAACGGTCGGCAACCCACGGCCGAAGAGTTGGCAATCGCCGAGAGCGTTCGAGCAGCCGTCCATTCCTCTGCGGCGTACCTTGCCACGACGGAGCCCGTCCAAGCCCAGATCGCAGCTGCCCATGCCCAGCTCTTGGCGGCCTTTTCCAAAGAGATGGTGGACGCGGATGGCGAGATGCCTGCCGAGTATGGTGCGATGGATGCCATGGAGCCCCTTCCCCAGGAGATCGTCGAGTGCGAGCTGGACATGGAGGAGGTGGCGGAGATCGACGAGCACCAGCTGGAGTAGTACTCTTTGTTATGTTTAATTAAGACCGCCGGTCTTTAATTTGTTAGAGTAATGTTTAGGTCAGCTAGCTCTCTTTAATTGCTGAACTTGCCCGATTAAGAAGTGTGGGTGTGCTGTACTCTCCTTTGTGTACCCAAATTATGCAATGATGTGGATGACCACTGTAACCAGGGAAATTCAGACCAAAATTTGCATGTTCAAACTCATCACACACGGGGTAAGCTATATGAATCATTTGTGATGTTCACATATTGTACACAGTGCTGAACAAGGGACCGTGTCTGATGACACTTTGCGCGCCAATTTTTTCGCTGCACCGATCCAAAATTTTCGGCTTCCTCGGAAATATCTACCTCCCAGCCCCGTCCCCCTTACCAAAAGCCACATTTCCCCTGTTTCCGCCTTCCTTTCCAAGTTGAAACCTTCACTCCTTGCTTGCAGCGCCACCTCCTCGCCGGCGGCCTTCCTTCACGCTGCTCGGCCTCGTCGATCTAGGTAGGTAATCCACACCCGACCCCCATCCT
Organism: Thinopyrum elongatum; assembly: GCA_011799875.1. NCBI lineage: Eukaryota > Viridiplantae > Streptophyta > Magnoliopsida > Poales > Poaceae > Thinopyrum > Thinopyrum elongatum. Next base: position 578,718,113 of record CM022300.1, on the reverse strand, counting down.
CCTCCTCCTTCCACATCCCACATGCCCCGACCGCCGGCGCAACACCTTCCACCCAAATCACTGACCCCTCCCCCAAATAAGCGCCGCCCTAAGCCATGGTGCACGCTGTATAGCCAGGAGCTAAAGGAGCATTTGGGAGCGGAGAAGCAAATCGCGGTCGCACGCATGGATGAGATCGCGATGGCTGCCATTCGTGGCGACCCCCAGATCCTGGAGGGGCACCTCACCATCGAGGCCACCGTCGACGCCTCGCGCGCCGACGCCGCGACGCGGTTGGCTGCTTTAAACGATAGTTCATGGCATTTTCTCGAGGCCATTGTCGGTGCCTTCGACGAAGACTACGAGGTGTTTTCTCAGCGTGCCCGTGCTTACCTCAACTCGAGAGCCAGTGGGTTAGTGCCCGGAGCGGCTTAGGCAACTCACCACTATGACGAGGGCACCCACGATGTGGAGGCCTCGCCCTCTTCCATGTCCAAGGAGCCAATCATCATCGATATCTCCGACGATGAGGAGTAGCTTGTCTTATTAGCTCACTATAAGGACCTGTGTTTAGTTTGCTAGCTACGCCGGTTAAGCATGCTCGGTTTACCCGTTGCATATGCTACTCCTGCCTTTCCTTAACAAATTCTAGTGAATTGTCCTATCTACTTCTACCATGCAATCTGTTGCTCTAGTGTATATGTTCTATATGTCATGCAATGTGGTGCTCACTTATTAACTGTTTAGTTAATTAGTTGTCGTGTTCAGTTAACTATTTGGTTCAATTATGCAAATGTGATGTTCAATTCTTCGGGGTGCAATTTTGTATTGTCTTCCATGTGAGAAATAAATCGAATTTATCTTGATAAAATACATGAGAAACAAATACAATTGCTATATTTCCAAGTTGTCAAGCATGCTTGGTTTGGTTAACTGTCTAATCTTCTAGTATGTTATATATTGTGCAATGTGTTGCTCAGTTAACGTTTGGTTCATTTGTTGTGGTGTTTAGTTAACTGTTTGGTTCAATTCTGCAATGCGATGTTCAATTGTTGTGGGTGCATTCTGTTATTGTATACCATGTGAGAAATAAATCGAATTTGGCTATACTAAATACATGAGAAACAAATACAATTGCTATATTTCCAAGTTGTTAAGCATCCTTGGTTTGGTTAACTGTCTGATCTTCTATTAGGAGTATGTTATATTGTGCAATGTGGTGCTCAGTTAATGTTTGGTTTATTTGTTGTGGTGTTTAGTTAACTGCTTGGTTCAATTCTGCAATGCGATGTCCAATTATCGTGGGTAAAATTTTGTATTGTTGTGCATGTGAGGAATAAATCGAATTTGGCTGCACTTAATACATGAGAAACATATACAATTGCTATATTTCCTAGCTATTAATCATGCTTGGTTTGGATAAATGATTTTTCCATGTGGCTTGAATTAATCTGATGAATCTGCAATGTGATTATTTTTCATCAACATATTTTACAGATAGCATGCGAACCCTCACTTAACCTGATCACTAACTACCTTATATGTGTTGCAGGGAAACAATGGGAAGCACTGAGGTTTACAATCGAGGTTTGCACATGCATGGTCCTTGGTCTATTAGCACATTATTGTGCAATGCAGGAACCATTCTAATATTTAGGTTTTTAACAATTTGGTCTTGCACATGTAGGTCCTGCTATCAGAGGTTTTGACCCACTGTTCGACCCTTTTTGCATATGGGGAAATGAGTTGTCCATGAATATCAGTCAAGTCAAGAAACTCAGAAAGATTGTTAGGATAAAGAAATTAGCGACAAAAAACAACAAGCTCTTTGTCTCCACAATGAAGAAGACATCAGTTCACTACAGGATGGTATTAACTATTATACCTTGCCTTTTTTATTCCTTTGCCCCATTTCTAATCTAGAGAAGATATTTATGCACATCCTTATTTTCAGGCCTTTCCAAAGCAGTTCACTGATGATTACCTCTCAAACCCCTTGTATGGTCAGGAGGCGAGGAAGATATTCATACAACACCCATTGTTCAATATTGAAGTGTTTCTGAAGAGGACGAAGGATGGACGTTCAATCATCCACAGGCACAGGCCTAAATTTGCAAAGACCTTCAACATCAATGAAGGCTCAATATTCGCCTTCCGCTTCAGCACTTTTCCAGATGAGATTCATCTGTCTATGTACCGTCTATGAAGCTAATTTCGAAACGTTATAGATGTTGCATGTGAAACTTAGTGCTGGTGCAGTTGTGTAATGGGGTAGTTGAGTGTTGAAGCTATATGATGTTGTACTCTGATGTATTTCAATTATGAAATCCTGCTTCCTTAATACGAAAATGAAATATATTCTGTGCTTAATATGAAATGTCAATTAGATTAATAATAGGACAGTTAGCCTGCTAATGGCCAATTAGCCCGCAAATTGGGTTTTTCTATTGCAAACGGTCCTTGAGAAAACACCGTGGGTGATGACCTCAGGCAACGCACACAGTTTCTATGAATAAACCGTGTTGGATCAATGAACAATCACACACGATATCCTCTTGAAAACTGTTTGCGTTAGGCCACCTTGCGCAAACGTTTACCACATAAAAAGTGTCGGAGTAAATGACCACGAGTAGCCCCATCAGCTCCCTTTGGTATTTCAAGACAACGGGGCAGGCTGCGCCCCTCAAACATCAAGGACAAGGGCCGCCTTCTTGAGGCCGGCTGGTCCAAGCAGCCGATTGCCGGGAGGCGGCGGATTCCACAAGACGGCCATGAAGTGGGCCGACTCCTGGCGGGCGGCCTCCTGGGATGCCGAATCCTAGCAAGCGGCCCCTCGTGCCCTCAAAGTCAGCGCCAACATAAACATGATGAGACAGGGCATGGCTACAGTACATGCCTGCCACCCCCGAATCCAGGGCAGGGCGTGGCCACGGTACTGCGTACCGAGCAGGTATCATGCGCCCAACGCAGGACTGTTGCCATGCCGCTCATGACGTCACCCATGGTAGAGGAAGCCATGCTCCCGTGACGGGCGGTCAGTACGGCCCGCAGGCGGCGGGCCCTACTTGTTCGTGACAAGCCAGAAGGCGGCGAGCCTAGACCAGTCGGCTCAGTGGGAGGCCGGCTCCCGGCAGGCGGCCCTCCTCCTCCCTCGAAGTCCGTGCGCCATTAACCAGCTACGACGGGGTATGGCTACAGTGAGTTCCCGCCAGGCGGCGGGACTGTATCCACGCTCCCCCTGACGAGGCCTTCGTCATCAGGGGCAATGCTACAACATAAAGCCGGCAACGCGGCTCGTGGACGGCGGGACCAACTGTCGGCTGAGATCGCAGCAGTCGGCGGACCCACCAAGCGGCGGGCCCCGGCGGTCGGCGGAGAAGCCGGTGACCAGTGACGCTGACTGCCGGGCCCCACATCTGGCCAGATTACCATTGTACCCCTGGGGGTAGGCTTATATAAACCCCCCAGGTCACCCCATGCAAGGGGGTGGCTCCTTGGCAGAGGCCTCGTCGAGCATTCACAGCACCACACACACACGCGGAGAGAGTGGAGTAGAGCTAGCCTTGCCCTTCTTCCTCCTCCAGCCAGGTAGCTCAAGGAGCAAGCTTGTAGCCACCTGTTGAGATAGTGATCATGCGGAGACCCCGCAGAGCAGGACTAGGGGTGTTATCTCCTAGGAGAGCCCTGAACCTGGGTAAGATTCGCAAGCGTACGCGGTCTCGCTCACTCCCGCTTCTAGAGCCCGGCGACGTACTTTTGTCCCCATCCACGATAAGCCATCCCCTAGCATATGTCGCACGATATCCCCGACATTTGGTGCCCACCGTGGGGCTAGGTGCACCATCGTCCGGAAACACGTTCTGGACGGGAACCCTCTTCCTCCCTGGTGATCGCAGCCAGCCCGGCACGCCCGATGGCGTTTGCGCCGACACGCTGCACGGCATGGAAGTTGTTTGCGTCGCAAGCAACCTCGCTGATCTCATCGGCGGGATCCGCCTCTTCGACGAGCCCGCACTCGACGCGGGCGCAGCTAGCTCCGAGAGCTGCCTCGTCGATCTCCTCGGCAAGCTTCACATCGCCGACGAGCCGGTCTCCGATCCGGAGTCCGTTGGCTCCACCGACCTGCTCGTCGACATGGTCGTCGACGCCGACGCCGGGCTTCCTGATGCCTTCCCCGGTGACATGGTGATCTTCGACGATCCACTTCCCGCTGCAGACAGCAGCGCCGGCACCAGCACCGTCACTGAGGTGCTGGTCATCAGCCACGACGGAACCTCCGACCAGGCCGGCCGGGACCCGTTGCAGGCGGCAATGCGGGACCTGTCCGCTCCCGTAGCGCCCGGTGCGAGCGGTGAAACGCTGGAGGCATGCCGTATCGCACTTCTCGACAGCGCCAACAAGTTGGCGGCCATGAGACGCCTCACCGAGGCTGACCACCACGAGATCGACCGTGCCGTTTGCGGCACACCGGCTGCTGACGAGCCCAACCGCGTGGGCACGGTCCGGCAGCGCGGCGCCGCCATCGCCAGCATGTTGGGGGCCGACCGCCCGGTCTACGCCACGCCCATGGAGAACTTGCGCGCCGCCCAGGCAGCGGCAGACGAGCTGGACCGCCTGGAGGGCAACAAGCGTCGCTGCATGACGGAGCGCATCCAGCAGCTCATCGACGCGGCCGCCGCGCAGCAAGAAGCCGGCCGCCGCTTGGTGGAACCCGGCCTACAGGCTGGGAACCTTCCCCCTCGCCGGGAGCACGGCGCGACCTCCCGGACGCCGACAGCCGGCGCCCGCGACCGAAGAGACCCAGAGCCGGTTGCTAGCCGCAGCCGCACCCGCATCTCCATTGAGCGCGACCAAGACGGCCGCCCACGAGACGTAGAGCGGCGGGACGATCGTCAGCCCCCTCCCCTGCACAGGGAGAGGCGCGCCTCTCCGCCGCCTGTTGAGCATCCGACTCTCGGGCGCCGGCTGGGCCCCCGCGAAGGAGTCGGAGAGAACGACGCACGCAACCGGATCGACCGCTTGGCTTGGTCCCTGGCGTTGGAAGAAGAAGATGCGATCGACCCGCCTTGTTTCAGCCCCCGCATTCGCGATGAGCCCTTCCCCAAAGGGTTCTTGCTCCGTCGGGACACTCCTAAGTACAATGGCTCTGTGAAGCCGGAAGATTGGCTGGTCGACTACTCCACTGCCGTCAACATAGCGAATGGCAACAAGTGTGTTGCCGTGAAGTATGTTCCACTCATGCTCCAGGGCACGGCCCGGACATTGCTGAACAGCCTCAAGCCCTACAGCGTCAACAGCTGGCTAGACTTCACTGAAGTTTTCATCCGCAACTTCACCAGCACCTACAAGCGGCCACCCAAGCCTCGCCAGCTCTCCCTGTGCATCCAAGGCCCGATCGAGTCCACCCGCGAATACTTAACGTGGTGGGCCGAGCTGTGCAACTCCTGCGAAGGGGTTCATGAGGTGCAAGCCATTGAATACTTCACTGTCGGGTGCCGAGAGGGCACCCTACTCAAGCACCGGCTCCTCTGCGACGAGCCGGACATGCTCGATGAGCTGTTGATCATAGCGGACAAGTACGCCACTACCGACTCCTCCATGAAGTCGGAATTCCGAGTGGATGTGTCAGGAAAGATGCTCCCTCCGGCTCCTCAGACACCGGCTGGTGATTCCAGTCGGCGCCAACAGTCAAACGACAATAAGCGCAAGGCCCCGCAGCCGGCTACCACCAGCCGGCAGGTGGCGACAGTCGAAGACCAGCAACCAGAAGAGCAGCCCGGCCCCAAACGCCAGAAGGGTGGCAAGCCTGCCTGGTTGCCCGCCTTCTCGTTTGAGCAAACCCTCGACGCTCCCTGCAAGTTCCACAGCAGCGCGAAGCCATCCAACCACACCACCTGGAAGTGCCACTGGCTCACCCGCATCGCCAGAGGCGAAGGACTGCCTCCGCCGCCTACTGGCCCGCCGCCTCCGCCTCCCCAGCAGCCGGCGGTCTGACCAGTCGGCGCAATCCAAGACGAGTTTCCTGAAGAGCATGGAGCTTATGTCGTCTTCACCAGCGTGACTGTGCCCAGGCACAGCTGGCGTCAACAGCGCCGAGAAGTGAATATTGTCGCCTCTGAAGCCCCAGAGTTCATGCACTGGTCGGAGAAGCCGATCAGTTGGAGCCGAGCTGACCACCCGGAGGTGATGCCTTCTCTGGGTTCCTATGCCCTGGTGTTGGATGCCACCTTCGCAACAGAGAGGCGAGCTGCTCGTTCCTCCCGAATTCTGATAGATGGCGATAGCAGCATCAACATCCTCTACCGCGACACCATGGAGAAGTTGTGCATCAAAGAGAAACAGCTCCAGCCCAGCCGGACTGTCTTCCATGGCATTGTGCCTGGCCTATCTTGCTCACCAATCGGCAAGATCAAGTTAGATGTCCTCTTTGGAGACAAGAGTCACTTCCACCGCGAGCCAATCTGGTTCGAGGTGGTTGACCTTGAGAGCCCCTACCACGCGTTGCTTGGCCGGCCTGCTCTGGCCAAGTTCATGGCGGTCCGCCACTACGCCTACCTCAAGATGAAGATGCCGGGAACCAAGGGCATTATCACCATAGCCGGCGACTACCAGAAGTCTGCCGAGTGTGCTGCAGCCAGCAGTCGGCTGGCCGAGTCCCTCGTGATTGCTGCCGAGAAGCGGCTCCTTGACCGGGTTGTGGCCATGGCCGGCAAGCAGCCGGACCTATCGCCAGATCCCAAGGAGTCGGAAGCTCAGGGCTCTTTCCAGCCGGCCAAAGAAACCAAGAAGATACCCTTGGACCCAGAGCACCCGGAGAAGTTCGCTGTCATAGGAGCTCACCTTGACAGGAAATAGGAAAGCGAGCTCGTCGATTTCCTTCGTGAGAATCGGGACATCTTTGTGTGGTCTCCAAGGGACATGCCGGGTGTTCCGACGGATTTCGCCGAGCACAAGCTACATGTCAGAGCAGATGCAAAACCAGTCAGGCAGCCCCTCCGCCGCCTTTCGGAGGAGAAGAGAGGAATTGTTGGTGAAGAGATAGCCCGGCTTCTAGCAGCCGGCTTCATTATGGAAGTATTCTTCCCAGAGTGGCTAGCCAACCCAGTCCTTGTACTAAAGAAGAACAACAAATGGCGCATGTGTAATGACTACACCAGCCTCAACAAAGCTTGCCCGAAGGATCCGTTCGCCTTGCCTCGGATTGACCAAGTGATAGACTCCACAGCCGGATGCAAGCTGTTGAGTTTCTTGTATGCCTATTCGGGGTACCACCAGATTAAGTTAAGCCCAGCCGACCGCCTGAAGACCGCCTTCATCACACCATTCGGAGCCTTCTGCTACCTGACCATGACATTCGGCTTGATAAATGCCGGTGCCACGTTCCAGCGTTGCATGCAGAAGTGCCTCCTCAAGCAACTCGGCAGAAATGCCCACGTCTATGTAGACGATATTGTGGTGAAGACGGAGAAGCGCGGTACCCTCCTGGAAGATCTCAAGGAAACTTTTGATAATCTGCGCCGTTTTCAAATCAAGCTCAACCCAGAGAAGTGTGTCTTTGGAGTGCCAGCTGGCCAGCTCCTCGGTTTCCTTGTCTCAGAGCGCGGCATAGAGTGCAACCCTGTCAAGATCAAGGCCATCGAGAGGATGGAGAGGCCCACCCGACTGCGAGACGTTCAGAAGTTCACCGGCTGCTTGGCATCCATCAGCCGCTTCATCAGTCGGCTGGGCGAGAAGGCTCTTCCCCTATACCAGCAAATGAAGAAAACCACTCATTTCGAGTGGAACGACAAGGCGGACGAGGCGTTCCTCTAGCTCAAGAAGATGTTGACCACGCCGCCCGTCCTGGCCGCTTCGGCTGCCAAGGAGCCCATGCTTCTCTACATCGCCGCCACCAGCCGGGTGGTCAGTACAATTATGGTAGTAGAGCGCCAAGAGGACGGCAAGGCGCTGCCGATCCAGAGGCCCGTCTACTACTTGAGTGAGGTGCTGTCAGCTTCCAAGCAGAACTACCCCCACTACCAAAAGTTGTGCTATGGCGTGCATTTTGCCGCCAAGAAGCTCAAGCCATACTTTCAAGAGCATCCCATCACGGTCGTCTGCACCGCCCCGCTTGCGGAGATCATGGGCAGCGGAGACGCATCGGGCCGAGTGGCCAAGTGGGCCATCGAGCTGGCCCCCAACACCATCTTCTACCAGCCTCATGCCGCCATCAAGTCCCAAGCACTGGCCGACTTCCTCGTCGACTGGGCCGAGACCCAGTACCTGCCGCCAGCTCCGGACTCCACTCATTGGCGGATGCACTTTGATGGCTCGAAGATGCGCACCGGTTTGGGAGCCGGCGTCGTCCTCACCTATCCCAAAGGCGACAAGCTCAGATACACGCTGCAAATCCACTTCGCCGCCTCCAACAACATGGCCGAGTACGAGGCGCTAGTACACGGACTCCGGCTGGCCAAGGAGATTGGCATCCGCCGGATTCTGTGCTCAGGCAATTCGGACTTGGCGGTCCAACAGTCGTCCGGTGACTGGGACGCCAAGGATGTAAATATGGCAAGCTACCGCTTCCTCGTCCAGCAGATCAGCGGATATTTTGATGGGTGCGAGTTCCTTCATGTGCCACGGGCCGACAACGAGCAAGCAGACGCCCTGGCGCGGATCGGCTCCACCAGGCAAGCCATACCAGCCGGCGTGTCCCTTCAGTGCCTCCGCAAGCCGTCCATCAAGCCTTCCCCGGAATCAGAATCCATCTTCGTGCCGGCTGCTCCTGAAGCAGTCGGACCTGGCCCGGGGGCTGCAGCAGCCGGCCCGGGGACTTCGGCAAGCGGCACGGGGACTGCAGCAGTCGCACCCGGCCCGAGGACTCTACAACCCGGCCTGGGGGCTGCAGCAGCCGGCCCGGGAACTTCGGCAAGCGGCTCAGGGACTGCGGCAGTCACATCCAGCCCGGGGACTCTACAACCCGGCCCGGGGGCTGCAGCAGCCGGCCCGGGAACTTCGGCTAGAGGCTCGGGGACTACGGCAGTCGCACCCGGCCCGGGGACTTCGCAACCCGGCCTGGGGGCTGCGGCAGCCGGCCCGGGGACTTCGGCAAGCGGCTCGGGGACTGCGGTAGTCGCACCCGGCCCAGGGACTCTACAACCCGGCCCGGGGGCTGCAGCGGCCATCCCGGAGACTTCAACAACGTAGCAAGACGCGGCCGACTCCGCCCCACCACCTCCAGACCCAACCGCCCTAGTTTCAGTAACCGTAATGACAGTGGATGAAGTCAAAGCACCATCATGGGCGCAGCCCATCCTCAACTTTCTGGTAGGCGGAGAGCTGCCAGTTGATGAGATCTCGGCCTGGCAGGTGCAACGCCGGGCAGGAGCTTACACGATACTAAACAGAGAGCTTGTCAGGCGCAGCGAGACCGACGTTTTCCAACGCTGCGTCGAACCAGAGAAAGGCAAGGCAATCCTTAGAGACATACACCAAGGCGAGTGCGGCCACCACGCGGGCTCCAGATCCCTTGTCACCAAAGCTTTCCGCCATGGTTTCTTCTGGCCGACTACTTTGGAGGACGCCAAGGATCTGGTCAAGAAATGCAAGGGGTGCCAAAAATTCAGCTCCAAGCAACATCTGCCGGCTTCTGCACTCAAGACCATCCCCCTTACCTGGCCCTTTGCCGTCTGGGGGCTGGACATGGTGGGCCCATTCAAGACAGCACGCGGTGGCATGACCCATCTGCTGGTCGCTGTGGACAAATTCACCAAGTGGATTGAAGCAAAACCGATCAAGAAACTAAACGGTCCGACTGCTGTGACCTTCATCGCGGATCTCACCGTCCGGTATGTTGTACCACACAGCATCATCACCGACAATGGCACTAACTTTGCCAAAGGCGCCTTGGCCCGTTTCTGCTCGATGCAGGGCATCCGACTGGACTTAGCGTCCGTCGCCCATCCGCAGTCAAACGGCCAAGTAGAACGAGCAAACGGCCTGATCTTATCCAGCATCAAACCCCGACTGGTCGAGCCGCTGGAGCGCTCGGCCGGCTGCTGGATCCACGAGCTGCCAGCCATCCTCTGGAGTCTCCGCACCACTCCGAACAAATCAACCGGTTTCACTCCCTTCTTCCTCGTATACGGGGCCGAGGCCGTCATCCCAACTGACATCGAGTTCGACTTGCCTCGCGTCACCATGTACACAGAGGCGGAGGCGAAGGAAGCACGAGAAGATGGCATCGATCTGCTGGAAGAAGGCCGGCTGTTAGCACTCAGCCGGTCCGCCATCTACCAGCAGAGCCTGCGCCGCTACTACAGTCGGAAGGTCAAGCCACGATCCTTCCAAGAGGGAGACCTTGTGCTCCGGCTGATCCAGCGAACAGCCGGCCAGCACAAGCTCTCGGCCCCTTGGGAAGGCCCCTTCATCATCAGTAGAGCCTTGGGCAACGACTCCTATTACCTCATCGACGCGCAGAAGCCCAGGGCACGCAAAATGGATGATTCCGGCAAGGAAGCAGAGCGCCCATGGAACGCCAATCTTCTCCGAAGATTTTACAGTTAAATACAGTATGTACCACGCTACCTTTTGTACTAAGGGCAAAGGCACCGGGTCCCTCGAGGAGCACTCGGGGGCTACCTTTCTTATCTGTATGATAAGTTTCATGCCTGTGCGTATGTTATTTCATTCCTCCGCCCGGCACCGGGTCCAACCAGTCGGCCCGGGGGCTTGCCGCCTTGTACTATGTTGGCTCTACCTGCAGTCGGACAAGTAGTGTGCCGGCATCTAAGCCCACCCTTGCCATAAGCCGCAGCTCGCAGAGTGACTGTCTGGAAGGCAAGAGTCAAAGGCAAGAAATGGTGCTCACTGGAGTAAATGACCACGGGTAGCCCCATCAGCTCCCTTTGGTATTTCAAGACATCGGGGCAGGCTGCGCCCCTCAAACATCAAGGACAAGGGCCGCCTTCTTGAGGCCGGCTGGTCCAAGCAGCCGGTTGCCGGGAGGCGGCAAAGTCCACAAGACGGCCATGAAGTGGGCCGACTCCTGGCGGGCGGCCTCTTGGGATGCCGAATCCTAGCAGGCGGCCCCTCGTGCCCTCAAAGTCAGCGCCAACATAAACATGATGAGACAGGGCATGGCTACAGTACAGGCCTGCCACCCCCGAATCCAGGGCAGGGCGTGGCCATGGTACTGCGTACCGAGCAGGTATCCTGCGCCCAACGCAGGACTGTTGCCATGCCGCTCATGACGTCACCCATGGCAGAGGAAGCCATGCTCCCATGACGGGCGGTCAGTACGGCCCGCAGGCGGCAGGCCCTACTTGTCTGTGACAAGCCAGAAGGCGGTGAGCCCAGACCAGTCGGCTCAGTGGGAGGTCGGCTCCCGGCAGGCGGCCCTCCTCCTCCCTCGATGTCCGTGCGCCATTCACCAGATACGACGGGGTATGGCTACAGTGAGTTCCCGCCAGGCGGCGGGACTGTATCCACGTTCCCCCTGATGAGGCCTTCGTCATCAGGGGCAATGCTATAGCATAAAGCCGTCAACGCGGCTCGTGGATGGCGGGACCCACTGTCGGCTGAGATCGCGGCAGTCGGCGGACCCACCAGGCGGCGGGCCCCGGCGGTCGGCGGAGAAGCCGGTGACCAGTGACGCTAACTGCCGGGCCCCACATCTAGCCAGATTACCGTTGTACCCCTGGGGGGTAGGCTTATATAAACCCCCAGGTCACCCCATGCAAGGGGTTGGCTCCTTGGCAGAGGCCTCGTCGAGCATTCACAGCACCACACACACACGCAGAGAGAGTGGAGTAGAGCTAGCCTTGCCCATCTTCCTCCTCCAGCCAGGTAGCTCAAGGAGCAAGCTTGTAGCCACCTGTTGAGATAGTGATCATGCGGAGACCCCGCAGAGCAGGACTAGGGGTGTTATCTCCTAGGAGAGCCCCGAACCTGGGTAAGATTCGCAAGCGTACGCGGTCTCGCTCACTCCCGCTTCTAGAGCCCGGCGTCGTACTTTTGTCCCCATCCACGATAAGCCATCCCCTGGCATATGTCGCACGATATCCCCGAAAAAATTTGTGTGTGATGGATAGCCTATGCCACATAGTTTCTTCTACGCACCATGTGTGATGCATTCAATAACGCAAACGATAAAATTGTTTATATCGCCTGCAATGGCAACGCTATCACAAATGATTTAATGGGGAAAATTGTGTGTGATGTACCTGCGAACGGAAACGTTTTCCTTGGAGTGACTGTGTGGGATGTATATACGAACGGAAACGTACTTCTTGGATTAACTATGTGGGATGTACATACTAACGGAAACGTATTCCTTGGATTGACTGTGTGGAATGTACATACGAACGGAAATGTTTAGCCGGGATTGACTGTGTGGGATGTACTTAATACCGGAAACGATTTGGCCTGTATAATTTTATTTTTTTAGCACAACTGTACGCATAATCGTATTTGATCGCTCGCCCGTCGCACACGACCTCATTTTGCCGAGCGTGTGTGCCAGGAGGGCCTATCCCCGATGGTTTCTAGGTTGTGTGGGAAGGGCCCCCCCCCCTATCACACACACTCACTCGGCGATGGTTCAGAATGCCGTCGCGGAAAGGGGTTAAAAACCATTTGTATAGCACATCGCTGTACCAGTGGATATGGTGCGTTCTATGATGTCTCTTACCGATTTGCCTTTATCGTTTTGGGGTTATGAGATAGCCGCATTCACGTTAAATAGGGCACCGTCTAAATCCGTTGAGACGACACCGTATGAACTACGGTTTGGAAAGAAACCTAAGCTGTCGTTTCTTAAAGTTTGTGGATGCGACACTTATGTCAAAAGTCTTCAGCCTGATAAGCTCGAAAACAAATCGGAGAAGTGCGTCTTCATAGGATACCCTCAAGAAACAATTGGGTACACCTTCTACCACAGATCCGAAGGCAAGATCTTTGTTGCTAAAAATGGGTCCTTTCTAGATAAAGAGTTTCTCTCAAAGAAGTGAGTGGGAGGAAAGTATAGCTTGATGAGGTAATTGTACCTTCTCTCGAATTAGAAAGTAGCACATCAGAGAAAACCATTCCCGTGATGCCTACACCAACTAGAGACGAAGCTAATGATAATGATCATGAAACTTCGGATAAAGTTACTACTACTTCTTGAGCTTGCGTTGGTTTTTCCCTTGAAGAGGAAAGGGTGATGCAGCAAAGTAGAGATAAGTACTTCCCTCAGTTTGAACACCAAGGTATCAATCCAGTAGGAGGTACACGCAAGTCTCCAATCTATGCACCTGCACAAACAATCAAACACTTGCACCCAACGCGATAAAGGGGTTGTCAATCCCTTCACGGCCACTTGCAAGGATGAGATCTGATAGAGATAGATATAAAAGATTATTAAAACGTAAAACACAAGAAAAGTAAATAAATTGCAGCAAGGTATTTTTGGGTCTTTTGGTTTATAGATCTGAAAATATATGATGGAAAATAGACCCGGGGGCCATAGGTTTCACTAGAGGCTTCTCTATTGAAAGAAAGCATACGGTGGGTGAACAAATTACTGTCGAGCAATTGATAGAAAAGCACAAAGTTATGACGATATCCAAGGCAATGATTATGAATATAGGCATCATATCCGTGTCAAGTAGACCGACTCCTGCCTGCATCTACTACTATTACTCCACACATCGACCGCTATCCAGCATGCATCTCGAGTATTAAGTTCATAAGAACGGAGTGATGCCTTAAGCAAGATGACATGATGTAGAGGGATAAACTCAAGCAATATGATAAAAACCCCATCTTTTTACCCTTGATGGCAACAATACAATACGTGCCTCGCTACCCCTACTTTGTCACTGGGTGAGGACACAGCAAGATTGAACCCAAAACTAAGCACATCTCCCACTGCAAGAAGAACCAATCTAGTTGGCCAAACCAAACCGATAATTCAAAGAGAAATACAAAGATATCAAATCATGCATATAAGAATTCAGAGAAGATTCAAACAATATTCATAGATAATCTGCTCATAAATCCACAATTCATCGGATCTCGACAAACACACCGCAAAAGAATATTACATTGGATAGATCTCCAAGAACATCGAGGAGAACATTGTATTGAAGATCAAAGAGAGAGAAGAAGCCATCTAGCTACTAGCTATGGACCCGTAGGTCTGTGGAAAACTACTCACGCTTCATCGGAAGGGCAATAGAGTTGATGTCGAAGCCCTCCGTGATCGAAACTCCCTCCGGCAGGGTGCCGGAAAAGGCCCCAAGATGGGATCTCATGGGTACAGAAGGTTACGGCGGCGGAAAAGTATTTTGGTGGACGCTTCTGGTCGTTTGGGAATATTTGGGAATTTATAGAGCTAGAATTAGGGTTAGGGGACCTCCGAGGGGCCCACAAGCCCTCAGGGAGAACCCCCCTAGGGCGCGGCCCTGAGGCTTGTGGCCTCCTCGGGGATCTTTTGGCCCCCTCTCCAAGTCTGCTTGGTGTCTTCTGGTACAAGAAAAATCATCGCGAAAGTTTTATTCCGTTTGGACTCCGTTTGGTATCCCCTTTCTGTAAAACTCAAAAACAAGGAAAAAACATAAACTGACACTGGGCTCTTGGTTAATAAGTTAGTCCCAAAAAAATATTAAATAGCATATTAATGCATATAAAACATCCAAAACAGATAATATAATAGCATGGAACAATAACAAATTGTAGATACGTTGGAGACGTATCAAGCATCCCCAAGCTTAATTCCTACTCGTCCTCGAGTAGGTAAATGATAAAAACAAAAAATTTGATGTGGAATGCTACCTAACATATTTATCCATGTAATTTTCTTTATTGTGGCATGAATATTCAGATCCATAATATTCAAAACAAAAGTTTAATATTGACATAAAAACAATAATACTTCAAGCATACTAATCAAGCAATCGTGTCTTCTATAAATAACATGGCCAAAGAAAGTTATCCCTACAAAATCATATAGTCTGGCTATGTGCTACTTCTTGAGCTTGCGTTGGTTTTTCCCTTGAAGAGGAAAGGGTGATGTAGCAAAGTAGAGATAAGTATTTCCCTCAGTTTGAGAACCAAGGTATCAATCCAGTAGGAGGTACAAGCAAGTCTCCAATCTATGCACATGCACAAACAATCAAACACTTGCACCCTACGCGATAAAGGGGTTGTCAATCCCTTCACGGTCAATTGCAATGATGAGATTTGATAGAGATAGATATAAAAGATTACTAAAACGTAAAACAAAATAAAAGTAAATAAATTGCAGCAAGGTATTTTTGGGTTTTTTGGTTTATAGATCTGAAAATATATGATGGAAAATAGACCCGGGGCCATAGGTTTCACTAGAGGCTTCTCTCTTGAAGGCAAATAATACAGTGGGTGAACAAATTACTGTCGAGCAATTGATAGAAAAGCGCAAAGTTATGACGATATCCAAGGCAATGATTATGCATATAGGCCTCACGTCTGTGTCAAGTAGACCGACTCCTGCCTGCATCTACTACTATTACTCCACACATCGACCGCTATCAAGCATGCATCTAGAGTATTAAGTTCATAAAGAACGGAGTAACGCCTTAAGTAAGATGACATGATGTAGAGAGATAAACTCAAGCAATATGATGAAAACCGCATCTTTTTATCCTTGATGGCAACAATACAATACGTGCCTCGCTACCCGTACTATGTCACTGGGTGAGGACACCGCAAGATTGAACCCAAAACTAAGCACCCCTCCCATTGCAAGAAATACCAATCTAGTTGGCCAAACCAAACCGATAATTCAAAGAGAAATACGAAGATATCAAATCATGCATATAAGAATTCAGAGAAGATTCAAATAATATTCATAGATAATCTGATCATAAATCCACAATTCATCGGATCTCGACAAACACACCGCAAAAAAATATTACATCGGATAGAACTCCAAGAACATCGAGGAGAACATTGTATTGAAGATCAAAGATGGAGAATAAGCCATCTAGCTACTAGCTATGAACCCGTAGGTCTGAGGTAAACTACTCACGCTTCATCGGAAGGGCAATAGGGTTGATGTAGATGCCCTCCATGATCGAATGCCCCTCCGGCAGATTGCCAGAAAAGGCCCCAAGATGGGATCTCACAGGAACAGAGGCTTGCGATGGTGGAAAAGTATTTTCATGGATGCCTCTGATGGTTTGGGAATATTTGGGAATTTATAGGCCGAAGAATAGGGTTAGAGGAGCTCCGAGGGACCCACAAGGCAGGGGGCGCCCTGCACCCTTGTCGTCGCCTCGGGACTCCTTTGCCTTGGTCTCCAAGTCCTACGTGTGTCTTCTGGTCCAAGAAAAATCATCGTAAAGTTTTATTTGTTTGGACTCCGTTTGATATTCCTTTTCTGCGAAACTCAAAAAAAAGGAAAAAAAAGAAACTAGCACTGGGCTCTGGGTTAATAGGTTATTCCCAAAAATAATAAAAAATAGCATATTAGTGCATATAAAACATCCAAAACAGATAATATAATAGCATGGAACAATAAAAAATTATAGATACGTTGGAGACATATCAAACATCCCCATGCTTAATTCCTGCTCGTTCTCGAGTAGGTAAATGATAAAAAGCGAATTTTTGATGTGGAATGCTACCTAACATATTTATCCATGTAATTTTCTTTATTGTGGCATGAATATTCAGATCCATAAGATTCAAAACAAAAGTTTAATATTGACATAAAAACAATAATACTTCAAGCATACTAATAAAGCAATCATGTCTTCTCAAAATAACATGGCCAAAGAAAGTTATCCCTACAAAATCATATAGTGTGGCTATGCTCCATCTTCATCACACAAAGCATTAAATCATGCACAACCCCGATGACAAGCCAAGCAATTGTTTCATACTTTTGATGTTCTCAAACCTTTTCAACTTTCACGAAATACATGAGCGTGAGCCATGGATATAGCACTATAGGTGGAATAGAATATGGTGGTTGTGGAGAAGACAAAAAGAAGGAGATAGTCTCACATCAACTAGGCGTATCAACGGGCTATGGAGATGCCCATCAATAGATATCAATGTGAGTGAGTAGGGATTGCCATGCAACGGATGAACTAGAGCTATAAGTGTATGAAAGCTCAAAAGAAACTAAGTGGGTGTGCATCCAACTCGCTTGCTCACGAAGACCGAGGGCAATTTGAGGAAGCCCATCATTGGAATATACAAGCCAAGTTCTATAATGAAAAATTCCCACTAGTATATGAAAGTGACAATATAGGAGACTCTCTATCATGAAGATCATGGTGCTACTTTGAAGCACAAGTGTGGAAACAGGATAGTAGCATTGCCCCTTCTCTCTTTTCTCTCATTTTTTTATTTTGGGCTCTTTGGCCTCCTTTTTTTTATTTTCTCTTTTTTTTTTCTTTTTTTTTGTCTGGAGTCTCATCCTGACTTGTGGGGGAATCATAGTCTCCATCATCCTTTCCTCACATGGGACAATGCTCTAATAATGATGATCATCACACTTTTATTTACTTTACAACTCGATACTAGAACAAATATATGACTCTATATGAATGCCTCCGGTGGTGTACCGGGATGTGCAATGACTCAAGAGTGACACGTATAAAAAATATGAATGGTGGCTTTGCCAGAAATACGATGTCAACTACAAGATCATGCAAAGCAATATGACAATGATGAAGCGTGTCATAATAAACGGAACAGTGAAAGTTGCATGGCTATATTTCCCAGAATGGCTATGGAAATGCCATAATAGGTAGGTATGGTGGCTGTTTTGAGGAATATATATGGTGGGTATAATGCACCGGCGAAAGTTGCGTGGTACTAGAGAGGCTAGCAATGGTGGAAGGGTGAGAGTGCGTATAATCCATGGACTCAACATTACTCATAAAGAACTCACATACTTTTTTCAAAAGTCTAGAAGCTATCAAAACAAAGTACTACATGCATGCTCCTAGGGGGATAGATTGGTAGGAAAAGACCATCGCTCATCCCCGACCGCCACTCATAAGGAAGACAATCAATAAATAAATCATGCTCCGACTTCATCACCTAACAGTTCACCATACGTGCATGCTACGGGAATCACAAACTTTAACACAAGTATTTCTACCAATCCACATTTACTCACTAGCATGACTCTAATATCACCATCTTTATATCTCAAAACAATCATAAGGAATTAAACTTCTCATAGTATTCAATGCACTTAATATGAAAGTTTTTATTATATCCCTCTTGGATGCCCATCATATTAGGACTAAATTCATAACCTAAGCAAATTACCATGTTGTTTAGAGACTCTCAAAATAATATAAGTGAAGCAAGAGATTTCAACAATTTCTATAAAATAAAACCACCGTCGTGCTCTAAAAAGATATAAGTGAAGCACTAGAGCATATTGCCTAGCTCAAAAGATATAAGTGAAGCACATAGAGTATTCTAATAAATTCACGATTAATGTGTGTCCCTCTCAAAAGGTGTGTACAACAAGGATGATTTTGGCAAACTAAAAAGCAAAGACTCATATCATACAAGACACTCCAAGAAAAACACATATCATGTGGTGAATAAAAATATAGCCTCAAGTAAATTTACCGATGGATTGAAGACGAAAGAGGGGATGCCTTCCGGGGCATCCCCAAGCTTAGGCTCTTGGTTGTACTTGAATATTACCTTGGGGTGCCTTGGGCATCCCCAAGCTTAGGCTCTTGCCACTCCTTATTCCATCCATCAAATCTTTACCCAAAACTTGAAAACTTCAAAACACAAAACTCAACAGAAAACTCATGAGATCCGTTAGTATAAGAAGATAAAATCACCACATTTGGTACTGTTGTGAACTCATTCTTTATTTATATTGGTGTAATATCTACTGTATTCCAACTTCTCCATTGTTCATACCCCCCGATACTACCCATAGATTCATTAAAATAAGCAAACAACACATAGAAAACAGAATCTGTCAAAAACAGAACAGTCTGTAGCAATCTGGAAATTTCGAATACTTCTGTAACTCCAAAAATTCTGAAAAATTAGGAAAACCTTGGAAATTTGTATATAAATTTTGTGTAAAAAATTGAGATCTAAAGCACGCTTCTGATATTTTCTAAAATTGTTTTACTCGGCGCAAACGTTTCTGTTTTTCAGCAAGATCAAATCAACTATCACCGTAAGCCATCCCAAAGGTCTTACTTGGCTCAAACACTAATTAAAACACCAAAACACAATTACTACAGAGGTAATAATGTGTATTTTATTCAAGAACAGAAGCCAAACAAAAAACACAAAAATAAAATTGGGTTGCCTCCCAACAAGCGCTATTGTTTAACGCCCCTAGCTAGGCATATTGCAACAGATCTAGGTATTGTCATCTTTGGTATGCAATCCATAAGTAGCTCTCGTAATAGATTCATATGGCAACTTAATTTTATTTCTTGGAAATTGTTCCATGCCCTTCCTTAACGGAAATTGAAATCTAATGTTTCCTTCTTTCATATTAATAATTGCATCAATTGTTCTAAGGAAAGGTCTAACAAGAATAATAGGACATGTAGGATTGCAATCTATATCAAGAACAATGAAATCTACGGGCACATAATTCATATTTGCAACAATAAGAACATCATTAATACTTCCCATAGGTTTCTTAATAGTGGAATCCGCGAGATGCAAATTTACAGAACAATTATCAAATTCACAGAAACCTAGCACATCACATAAAGTTTTCGAAATCGTGGAAACGCTAGCACCCAAATCACACAAAGCATGGTACTCATAATCTTTAATGTTAATCTTAATAGTAGGATCCCAGTCATCATAAAGCTTTCTAGAGATAGAGACTTCCAACTAAAGTTTTTCTTCAAAAGATTTCATCATAGCATCAACGATATGTTTAGTAAAAGCTTTATTTTGAATATAATCATGAAGAGAATTCAACATGGATTGCAACAAGGAAATACAATCTATCAAAGAGCAATTATCATAATTAAAATCCTTGAAATCCGAAAGAGTGGGTTCATTGCTACTTAAAGTTTTGACCTCTCTAATCCCACTTTTATCAAGATTTATATTAGAAACCAAAGATTCAATAGGAGTCACATCAATCACTTTAAGATCTTCATCATTATTATCACAAGAAATCGAAGAACACGCTTTTACAAACCACTCTCGCTTAGCACGCATCCTAGCGGTTCTTTCTTTACATTCATCAATAGAAATTCTCATAGCTTTTAGAGACTCATTAATATCATGCTTGGGTGGAATAGATCTAATTTTCAAAGAATCAATCTCAAGCGAAATTCTATCAATGTTCCTAGCCAAATCATCAATCTTGAGCAATTTTTCTTCAACCATAGCATTGAAAACCTTTTGGGAACTAATAAATTCTTTAATATTGTTCTCAAGATTAGAGGGCATCTTATTATAATTTCCATAAGAATTGTTGTAGGGATTACCATAATTATTAGAGGAATTACTAGGAAACGGCCTAGGGTTGAAATTACCTCTATACGCGTTATTACCAAAATTGTTCCTACCAACAAAATTCACATCCATAGATTCATTATTATTTCCAATCAAAGAAGACAAAGGCATATCATTAGGATCAATAGGAGCACTCTTACTAGCAAACAATTTCATTAATTCATCCATCTTTCCACTCAAAGTGTTTATTTCTTCAATTGCATGCACTTTTTTACTAGTGGAAGATCTTTCGGTATGCCATTGAGAGTAATTTGCCATAATATTATCTAGGAGTTTAGTAGCTTCTCCTAATGTGATTTCCATAAAAGTACCACCCGTGGCAGAGTCCAAAAGATTTCTAGATGCAAAATTCAATCCCGCATAATTTTTTTGTATAATCATCCATAAACTCAAACCATGCGTAGGGCAATTTCTTATCATCAATTTCATCCTCTCCCAAGATTGTGCAACATGCTCATGATCAAGTTGCTTAAAATTCATTATATCATTCCTAAGGGAGATGATCTTAGCGGGCGGAAAGTACTTGGAAATAAAAGCATCTTTACACTTATTCCATGAATTAATACTATTTTTAGGCAAAGATGAAAACCAAGTTTTAGCACGATCTCGTAGTGAGAACGGAAATAGCTTCAATTTAACAATATCATTATCCACATCTTTCTTCTTTTGCATATCACACAACTCAATGAAATTATTTAGATGGGATGCGGCATCTTCACTAGGAAGGCCGGAAAACTGTTCTTTCATAACAAGATTCAACAAAGCGGCATTAATTTCATAAGATTCCGCACTAGTGGCGGGAGCAATCGGAGTACTAATAAAATCATTGTTATTAGTGTTGGACAAGTCACACAACTTGGTATTCTCTTGAGTCATCGTGACAAAGCAAGCAATCTAACACACAAGCAAACAAAAAAGCGAACGAAAAGACGAACGAAAGAAGGGCGAAAAAAGGCAAATCTTTTTGTGTTTTTATGAAAATCGTTTTAGAAGTGGGGGCGAGGAAAACGAGAGGCAAATGGCGAATAATGCAATGCAAGAGATGAGAGTTTATGGTGGGTACTTGGTAGGCTTGATGTAGACCTCCCCGGCAACGGTACCAGAAATTCTTCCTGCTACTTCTCGAGCTTGCGTTGGTTTTTCCCTTGAAGAGGAAAGGGTGATGTAGCAAAGTAGAGATAAGTATTTCCCTCAGTTAGAGAACCTAGGTATCAATCCGGTAGGAGGTACAAGCAAGTCTCCAATCTATGCACCTGCACAAACAATCAAACACTTGCACCCAACGTGATAAAGGGGTTGTCAATCCCTTCATGGTCAATTGCAATGGTGAGATCTGACGGAGATAGATATAAAAGATTACTAAAACGTAAAACAAAATAAAAGTAAATAAATTGCACCAAGGTATTTTTGGGTTTTTTGGTTTATAGATCTGAAAATATATGATGGAAAATAGACCCAGGGGCCATAGGTTTCACTAGAGGCTTCTCTCTTGAAGGCAAATAATATAGTGGGTGAACAAATTACTGTCGAGCAATTGATAGAAAAGCGCAAAGTTATGATGATATCCAAGGCAATGATTATGCATATAGGCATCACATCCGTGTCAAGTAGACCGACTCCTGCCTGCATCTACTACTATTAATCCACATATCGATCGCTATCCAGCATGCATCTAGAGTATTAAGTTCATAAAGAACGGAGTAATGCCTTAAGTAAGATGACATGATGTAGAGGGATAAACTCAAGCAATATGATGAAAACCCCATCTTTTTATCCTTGATGGCAACAATACAATACGTGCCTCGCTACCCGTACTATGTCACTGGGTGAGGACACCACAAGATTGAACCCAAAACTAAGCACCCCTCCCATTGCAAGAAATACCAATCTAGTTGGCCAAACCAAACCGATAATTCGAAGAGAAATACAAAGATATCAAATCATGCATATAAGAATTCAGAGAAGATTCAAATAATATTCATAGATAATCTGATCATAAATCCACAATTCATCGGATCTCGACAAACACACCGCAAAAGAATATTACATCGGATAGAACTCCAAGAACATCAAGGAGAACATTGTACTGAAGATCAAAGAGAGAGAAGAAGCCATCTAGCTACTAGCTATGGACCCGTAGGTCTGAGGTAAACTAGTCACACTACATCAGATGGGCAATAGGGTTGATGTAGATGCCCTCCATGATCGAATCCCCCTCCGGCAAATTGCCGGAAAAGGCCCCAAGATGGGATCTCACGGGAACATAGGCTTACGGCGGTGGAAAAGTATTTTCATGGATGCCTCTGATGGTTTGGGAATATTTGGGAATTTATAGGCCGAAGAATAGGGTTAGAGGAGCTCCGAGAGACCCACAAGGCAGGGGGCGCGCCTTCACCCTTGTCGTCGCCTCGGGACTCCTTTGCCTTGGTCTCCAAGTCCTACGTGTGTCTTCTGGTCCAAGAAAAATCATCGTAAAGTTTTATTTCGTTTGGACTCCGTTTGATATTCCTTTTCTGTGAAACTCAAAAACAAGGAAAAAATAGAAACTGGCACTGGGCTCTGGGCTCTGGGTTAATAGGTTAGTCCCGAAAATAATATAAAATAGCATATTAATGCATATAAAACATCCAAAACAGATTATATAATAGCATGGAACAAAAAAAATTATAGATACGTTGGATACGTATCACTATGCTCCATCTTCATCACACAAAGTATTAAATCATGCACAACCCCGATGACAAGCCAAGAAATTGTTTCATACTTTTGATGTTCTCAAACTTTTTCAACTTTCACGCAATACATGAGCGTGAGCCATGGATATAGCACTATAGGTGGAATAGAATATGGTGGTTGTGGAGAAGACAAAAAGAAGGGGAAAGTCTCACATCAACTAGGTGTATTAACGGGCTATGGATATGCCCATCAATAGATATCAACGTGAGTGAGTAGGGATTGCCATGCAACGGATGCACTTGAGCTATAAGTGTATGAAAGCTCAAAAAGAAACTAAGTGGGTGTGCATCCAACTTGCTTGCTCACGAAGACCTAGGGCAATTTGAGGAAGCCCATCATTGGAATATACAAGCCAAGTTCTATAATGAAAAAATCCCACTAGTATATGAAAGTGACAACATAGGAGACTCTCTATCATGAAGATCATGGTGCTACTTTGAAGCACAAGTATGGTAAAAGGATAGTAGCATTGCCCCTTCTCTCTTTTCTCTCTTTTTTTGTTTGGGCTTCTTTTGGCCTCTTTTATTTTTTTGTAAAGTCCGGAGACTCATCCCAACTTGTGAGGGAATCATAGCTTTCATCATCCTTTCCTCACATGGGACAATGCTCTAATAATGATGATCATCACACTTTTATTTACTTACAACTCAAGAATTGCAACTCGATTCTAGAACAAAATATGACTCTATATGAATGCCTCTGATGGTGTACCGGGATGTGCAATGATCAAGAGTGACATGTATAAAAAATATGAACGGTGGCCTTGCCACAAATACTATGCCAACTACATGATCATGCAAAGCAATTTGACAATGATGAAGCGTGTCATAATAAACGGAACGGTGGAATTTGCATGGCAATATATCTCGGAATGGCTATGGAAATGCCATAATAGGTAGGTATGGTGGCTGTTTTGAGGAAGGTATATGGTGGGTTTAATGTACCGGCGAGAATTGCGTGGTACTAGAGAGGCTGGTAATGGTGGAAGGGTGAGAGTGCGTATAATCCATGGACTCAACATTAGTCATAAAGAACTCACATACTTATTGCAAAAAATTATTAGCTATCAAAACAAAGTACTACACAAATGCTCCTATCGGGATAGATTGGTAGGAAAAGACCATCGCTCGTCCCCGACCGCCACTCATAAGGAAGACAATCAATAAATAAATCATGCTCCGACTTCATCACATAACGGTTCACCATACGTGCATGCTACGGGAATCACAAACTTTAACACTAGTATTTCTACCAACGCACAATTACTCACTAGCATGACTCTAATATCACCATCTTTATATCTCAAAACAAATGCAAGGAATCAAACTTCTCATAGTATTCAACGCTATTTATATGAAAGTTTTTATTATATCCCTCTTGGATGCCCATCATATTAGGACTAAATTCATAACCTAAGCAAATCACCATGCTGTTTAGAGACTCTCAAAATAATATAAGTGAAGCATGAGAGTTCAACAATTTCTATAAAATAAAGCCACCGCCCTGCTCTAAAAAGATATAAGTGAAGCACTAGAGCAAATTGCCTAGCTCAAAAGATATAAGTGAAGCACATAGAGTATTCTAATAAATCACGATTCATGCGTGTCCCTCTCAAAAGGTGTGTAGAGCAAGGATGATTGTGTCAAACTAAAAAGCAAAGACTCATATCATACAAGACGCTCTAAGCAAAACACATATCATGTGGTGAATAAAAATATAGCCTCAAGTAAATTTACCGATGGACGAAGACGAAAGAGAGGATGCCATCCGGGGCATCCCCAAGCTTAGTGTAACACCCCCGTGTAATAGCCACTGTGACACTCTGTTAAGTATGCCAAGACATCTCCATTAGCAGTGCCTAATCACTTCAGTTAAGTATTCAATTCAAATTCTATTATGAAAATCAACTCAAAATTCAAAATAGTGAAATATAAAGTTGCTCAAACACTGTTGGAAAAATGTTCATCAAACAACAAATAATCCAGAGGCAATTCTAAAATTAAAATCAACATTTGCAAAATAAGTTGTGTGACTCAAACATCATGAAACAGCACCAAAACAGAATTATTTAATCCATTTATGATAATATCAAATTCAAATAAAATCCTACTATGCCCAAACAAGTTTTTGGTGAAAGGTATTAATGCACTGTAATATTTGGGCCAAGTGTCATATTTTACAAAAGTGCAAAAGTGGCCTAAACAATTACCTATACAAAAAATAAATAAAGAAAAAGCAAAACTTAAACAGGAAAATAAAACGAGGCACTGTGCACTGGGCCTAAGTGCACAGTGCCCCGAAACCGGCCCAGCTGGCCCATCTTCTTCTCTCTCTGTCGCCGTGTCGGCACGTGCCTGGACGCGCCGGCGAGCGCCGCTCGAACGGCGACACCGCGGCACCCCACCGACGCAGGGGAGGATAAGGCCGAAGCCAGAGCTTTCCCCCTGGTCTCCTCCGTCACTCTCCCCCTCTTCCCTCGCTCTCTCCTCCTCGTTCCCCAGCGCATCCGAGCGCCACCGCCGCCTCTGCTCCGTCGATCCTGCGCTCCCTGACGTCCTCGAGCCCCGGCGAGGTGTCAAGGAGCTCCGCCGCCCTCCGCTGCGTCGACTGAGCCGAGTCCCTGGAGACGACGGGCTCGGCATCGAGCGGATCGAGCTCGTCTTCGTCTTCCCCGTCGCCGGTGACCGCCGCCATCTCCGTAGTCCACTGCTGCTACAAAGCTGTCGAGGGCTTTTCTTGGCCGCTTGGTGAGCCTCCCCCTTCCTCCATTCCTTCTTTCCGCGGCCGCCAACGTTCCTGTCTAGCTCGCCGTCACTGCCGTGTCCCTGCCTTCGCCGGCGAGCTCGAAGCCGAGCCATCACTGCCCGTCGAGCTCAAGCGAGCTCGAGATCGTGCTCAGCATGTCCGTGCGGGCCTGTTGCACCCAACCCCACGCTCGGCCGAGCCCCGTTGCGCCAGCCCCGTGCTCCGCCCGAATGCGCTGCCGCAAAACCCGTCGCCGGCGTGGCTCCGATGACAAAATGGTCTCGGGCCTGCGCCCGTTGTGTTCGCGCACGCGTATAGATCGTTCCTAGCTAGA
Source organism: Thinopyrum elongatum (assembly GCA_011799875.1). Classification (NCBI taxonomy): domain Eukaryota; kingdom Viridiplantae; phylum Streptophyta; class Magnoliopsida; order Poales; family Poaceae; genus Thinopyrum; species Thinopyrum elongatum. Next base: position 578,691,829 of record CM022300.1, on the reverse strand, counting down.
TAGATCGCCCGCGCGCGCCCCGTTTCACCGTTGCCGTTGTTCGCCCGAAGCACCTCGCCGCCAGCGAGCTCGTGGCGCTCACCCCCGTCCTTTTCAGCCACCACCTTTCGACGTGCGACGCCGATCCGCGTCGAACGCACCCAGCCACCCTCCTCCCCGTGCCCTATGCGCAAAACCCGACCACCTCCCGAGCCGCGCCGCCGCAAAAACGCGCCCGCCGGCGTTTGAACACCCGCCGGCCAACGTGGCACCCACGTGGCCTCCCCTGTGAGGCTGACGGGTGGGCCCGGTGGGTCCCCTTGACCTGTTGACCAGGTCAACCTTTTTACTGTTCTCCGCTGACTCTGTCAGGTGGGTCCCGCATGTCGGTTAGTTTAATTAGTGCTAATCAACTACTAATTACACTGACAGTGGGGACCCACTTAGCTAATTAATTCTGCAAATTAGTTTAGTTAACCCACTGTCTATGACAGGTGGGTCCCGCAGGTCAGGTTTCACCTGGACCAGGCAGTTTGACTCGCTGACGTAGTAGCGACATTATGATGATGTCATAATTCACTTTTAGTAATTCTGTTAAATTAGATAATTCCAGAAAATGATTTAAATCTTTGAAAATTCGTAACTTTTAAACCGTAGCTCCGATCAAAAAACTTTGTTCATGAAAGTTGCTCAGAACGACGAGACAAATTTGATCGTGTCGTCTGTTTCTATGTCGGAACCCCCTACGTAGGAGAACCCGTAACTTTTAGCCCAATTCCGGTATATGGATAGTGCATAACCACCGGATATTAAATCCCGCGTTAATCCTATAATAACTAAAATGACTTAGATGCGTCTTTAGGCAACCCTCCACTGCATCTTAGCATAGCATGCCCTGTATTGCATTGTCGGCTGTGCATTTATATGTTTCTTCCCCCTCTTCTCTCTCAGTAGACCCCGACGTCGACGTAGCTCCCGAGACCGACGCAGCTCCGGAGGTCGACTACGCTCCTGACGACCAGACCCTTGCCGCTGAGCTACCAGGCAAGCACCCCCCTTTTGAGCATTCCGATATCGCCCACTCCCTTCTCTCTCTTATGCTTGCATTAGAAGTTACTGCTGCTGCTGTTATCCTATTTCTGCTGCATAGCCTGTTTATTGTAACCTGCTATTGTTACCTGCCTGCTTATCCTAAACTGTTTAGTATAGGTTGGGTAGAGACCCAGCAGAGACCCCACTGTATCCCAACTGCACCGCTAGATTAACAAAAAACCCGAGCAACGGGATCGAAGACTAGGCCCCGGCACCGCACGTCACTTCCCCTTAAATGCTCGACACTACTGGGTTACTATCGAGTGCTGAGGGTGATACCTCGTCAGCACTTCTGATGATAACCTTGTAGGTTAGTTAATCGGGCGTGGTCAGCGAGGGTGATTCCTCCTACACCACCCCCGATAACGACATCGTCGTGCAACTGCTCAAGTGTGGACCTCGAGGGTGATTCCTCCTCCGTTCACCTTGATGATTACGTCGGGTGGGAGTCCAACGAGGGTGATGCCTCGGATTCCTTCTTGATATGGTAGCCACACGGATGCCTTTACATTATTGTTGACACTGTTTATTCTGGATAAAGACGGGTCGGCCCTGAGGGGTCCCCGCACGAGATTATGATGAGAGTGATATGGAGTCGGGTGGACCTGGACGGTGCCCGAGTAATGAATACGAGGCGTGGCCGGGCATTCCTAGCCCTTGCCGCAAGTCCTCGAGACGGGGCGACGGGGTAACATCTTTCGTGAGTCTCTGCTCGTTACCGCACTACCAACACACTAACGGTTTGGATATTTGATCCGAGGGGCCTCTGGCCTGATAGCACTAACCATCACGTGGGCATAGTATGGGCGTTCTGCGTCGTATACTTCAGCCGGAACTTAATAGACGTCAGCGACTGAGCGGCGTGCACTGGGTTGGACTGGTAACGCCCTTCTCTTGTATAAGGGGGGCTAGGTCTGCTCACCGGCCGCGTTCGCAATGTGCAGGAGTTCCCGGGGCGATGGCCCAAGACCCCTGGGGGCATAGGGTTAGTCCGGCGTGCTGGCCTCTCTGTTAGGTATTCGGTCGGGTTGCGGCATATCGTTTGGCCGAGGCCGGGCATGACCCAGAAAAGTGTGTCCGGCCGGAGTTAATCGAGCGTGGTGGGTAAGTTGGTGCACCCCTGCAGGGAAGAAACAATCTATCGATAGCCTGTCCTACGGTAACGAACACTCGGAGTTGTATCTCGATCGGTACAACTAGAACTGGTGACTTGAGATGTAATGAATAGTATGGCTCTGGGATTGCTTTCTTGCAGGGAGTCGAGGAAGAATCTCTGGGCGAGGTTGATGATATTACTACTACTTTACATTATGTTACTCTGCACTCTTCTAATGCTGCAAGACCAAAGAAGATGCTTGAAGATGCTAGTCTTCGATAGGACTAGGCTCTCCCCTCTATTCTGGCATTTCTGCAGCCCAGTCCACATATACATCCCTCCTTTGAAAATGTTGCATATGTAGTGTAGATCCTTGCTTGCTGAGTACTTCGGATGAGTACTCATGTTTGCTTTATTTTCTTTATCTCCCCATATCCATTTGTTGCAACCAGATGACGGAGCCCCTGATATAGCTGCCCCCGTCGACGACTACGACTGCTACTACTACCCCCCAGGCGAGTACTTCTACGAGGAGCCGACCGACGACCAGGAGTAGGATTCGGAGGGTCCTAGGCAGGAGGCCTACGCCTTTCGATCGTAGTATTTTGTTTTGCCCCGCCTTTCTAAAGGCCTATCTGTTTCTCTGTAATATCTGTACCCAGATATCTGATGCTTCCGCTGACACTTGTTTGCCATCGAGCGATGTATTCAAGCCCTCGAGGCCCTGGCTTGTAATATAAAGCTTGTATGACTTTATTTATGTTTTAGAATTGTGTTGTGATATCTTCAAGTGAGTCCTTAAGCTTGATCGTGTGCATTTGCGTGTATGATTAGTGCACGATTAAGCCGGGGTCGTCACACTTAGGCTCTTGGTTGTCCTTGAATATTACCTTGGGGTGCCTTGGGTATCCCCAAGCTTAGGCTCTTGCCACTCCTTATTCCATAGTCCATCAAATCTCTACCCAAAACTTGAAAACTTCACAACACAAAACTCAACAGAAAACTCATGAGATCTGTTAGTATAAGAAAATAAATCACCACTTTTTGGTACTGTTGTGAACTCATTCTTTATTTATATTGGTGTAATATCTACTGTATTCCAACCTTTCCATGGTTCATACCCCCCGATACTACCCATAGATTCGTCAAAATATGCAAACAACACATAGAAAACATAATCTGTCAAAAACAGAACAGTCTGCGAAAATCTGAATTGTTCTCACACTTATGTAACTCTGAAACATCTGAAAACTTAGGACAACATAGGAAATTTGTGTATCAATCTTTTGTAAAAAATTCAGAGTTTTTAGATGCTCCAGTAAATTTAAATAATTCTGTTACTGGACGCAAAAGTTTCTGTTTTTCAGCGTGATCAAATCAACTATCACCGTAAGCCATCCCAAAGGTCCTACTTGGCTCAAACACTAATTAAAACACCAAAACACAATTACTACAGAGGTAATAATGTGTATTTATTAAAAAACAGAACCAAAAACAAAAAACATAAAAATAAAATTGGGTTGCCTCCCAACAAGCGCTATTGTTTAACGCCCCTAGCTAGGCATAAAACATAGATCTAGGTATTGTCATAATAATAAGGGAGATCATCCATGCTCATCTCATACTCCCTTCTTTCAGTGGCAAGTTTCCTTTGTGGTAAGAAAAATAATCAAAAGGGCTAAATTTAATAGGATAAGGATCCCTAAGATCAAGTTTGGGAGGAATAGGTTCCTCCTTCGGCCCCTTGTATTTTATAATCAACTCATCATTATAAGCGCTCCTTTGGTGGAACGTCATAAGCCTATCTCTTAACACGAACCCTAATCCATTGTTTTGTATAGCAAAATTATCATTGAGTTCAGAAATCTTATCAACCAAAACCTCGGTGGGGACCCTTTTTCTCACATTTTCATTATAGGCAACATAGTTAGGAGATTGCAATCTCATTATTTCCTCTTGGTTAAAAAGGATCTCCTCTATGGGGGGACAACCACCATTTATTTTATAATGCGCAAAAATTTCACTAGCTTCTTTCATAATGAATCTAAACTCATGAGCTAGAAATATAGTGGCGGCACGCTTAACAGAAGAATGCTGAATATTGCAGAACTCTAGAAAAATCCTTTGTATGCATGGATGCATATGAACAAATTGTCTTTCAACGTCAATTATGAGCAAACTTATTGCATCCGCAAGCCTATTAGTTTTATTAAGAATAGATCCTCCTAGCGTAGGTAGCGTACCGGCACAAGTAAAAAAAATCTTGAATCACCCCTTTTCCAATAATATTACCGCTACCCACACGGAGTTTTTTAGTATGGATAATAGTGGGTTCTTCATGAGGATCATTATTGGCAAAATCATTAAAACCTTCCTCAAGATTATTGCTATCTTTTTCAACGATATCCTCCCCAGATTCAGACATGGTGGCAACAAACCGTTCTAGCAAACGAGCAACCAAAAAGCAAACGAAAAGACGAACGGAAGAAGGGCGAATAAAAAGGCAAATCTTTTTGTGTTTTTCTGAAATCATTTTAGAAGTGGGGGAGAGGAAAACGAGAGGCAAATGGCAAATAATGTAATGCAAGAAATGAGAGTTTATGGTGGGTACTTGGTAGGCTTGATGTAGAACCTCCCCGGCAACGGTGCCAGAAATTCTTCCTGCTACTTCTTGAGCTTGCATTCATTTTTCCCTTGAAGAGGAAAGGGTGATGCAGCAAAGTAGATATAAGTATTTCCCTCAGTTTGAGAACCAAGGTATCAATCCAGTAGGAGGTACATGCAAGTCTCCAATTTATGCACCTGCACAAACAATCAAACACTTGCACCCAACGCGATAAAGGGGTTGTCAATCCCTTCACGGTCACTTGCAAGGATGAGATCTGATAGAGATAGATATAAAAGATTATTAAAACGTAGAACAAAAGAAAAGTAAATAAATTGCAGCAAGTTATTTTTGGGTTTTTTGGTTTATAGATCTGAAAATATATGATGGAAAATAGACCCGAGGGCCATAGGTTTCACTAGAGGCTTCTCTCTTGAAAGAAAGCATACGGTGGGTGAACGAATTACTGTCGAGCAATTGATAGAAAAGCGCAAAGTTATGACGATATCCAAGGCAATTATTATGAATATAGGCATCACGTCCATGTCAAGTAGACCGACTCCTGCCTGCATCTACTACTATTACTCCAAACATCGACCGCTATCCAGCATGCATCTAGAGTATTAAGTTTATAAGAACCGAGTAACGCCTTAAGCAAGATGACATGATGTAGAGGGATAAACTCAAGCAATATGATGAAAACCCCATCTTTTTACCCTTGATGGCAACAATACAATACGTGCCTCGCTACCCCTACTTTGTCACTGGGTGAGGACACCGCAACATTGAACCCAAAACTAAGCACCTCTCCCATTGCAAGAAGAACCAATCTAGTTGGCCAAACCAAACCGATAATTCGAAGAGAAATACAAAGATATCAAATCATGCATATAAGACTTCAGAGAAGATTCAAATAATATTCATAGATAATATGATCATAAATCCACAATTCATCGGATCTCGACAAATACACCGCAAAAGAATATTACATCGGATAGATCTCCAAGAACATCGAGGAGAACATTGTATTGAAGATCAAAGAGAGAGAAGAAGCCATCTAGCTACTAGTTATGGACCCGTAGGTCTGTGCTAAACTACTCACGCTTCATCGGAAGGGCAATAGAGTTGATGTAGAAGCCCTCCGTGATCGAATCCCCCTCCGGCAGGGTGCCAGAAAAGGCCCCAAGATGGGATCTCACGGGTACAAAAGGTTACGGCGGTGGAAAAGTATTTTGATGGACGCTTCTGGTCGTTTGGGAATATTTGGGAATTTATAGAGCTAGAATTAGGGTTAGGGGACCTCCGAGGGGCCCACAAGCCCTCTGGGCATGCCCCCCTAGGGAGCGGCCCTGAGGCTTGTGGCCTCCTCGGGGATCTTCTGGCCCCCTCTCCAAGTCTGTTGGGTGTCTTCTGGTCCAAGAAAAATCATCGTGAAAGTTTTATTCCGTTTGGACTCCATTTGGTATTCCCTTTCTGTAAAACTCAAAAACAAGGAAAAAACAGAAACTGGCACTGGGCTCTAGGTTAATAAGTTAGTCCCAAAGATAATATAAATAGCATATTAATGCATATAAAACATCCAAAACATATAATATAATAGCATGGAACAATAAAAAAATTATAGATACATTGGAGACGTATCAGTTACTACTGAACTTTGTAGGTTGATCATAACACGTTCCGCACCAGAGTGATACGGTAATCATGTCCTGGAAGTCATGTTGTTAGACAGCGGCGAACCTATGAACTATGAAGAAGCTATGATGAGCCCAGATTCTGACAAATGGCTTGAGGCCATGAAATCTGAGATAGGATCCATGTATGAGAAAAAAGTATGGACTTTGGTGGACTTGCCCGATGATCGGCAGGCCATTGAGAATAAATGGATCTTCAAGAGGAAGACGAACGCTGATGGTAATATCACTGTCTACAAAGCTCGGCTTGTCGCGAAAGGTTTTCGACAAGTTCAAGGGGTTGACTACGAGAAGACTTTCTCACCCGTAGCGATGCTTAAGTCCGTCCGAATCATGTTAGCAATTGCCGCATTTTATGATTATGAAATCTGGCAAATGGATGTCAAAACTGCATTCCTTAACGGGTTTCGTAAAGAAGAGTTGTATATGATGCAACCAGAAGAATTTGTCGATCCTAAAGGTGTTAACAAAGTGTGCAAGCTCCAGCGATCCATCTATGGACTGGTGCAAGCATCTCGGAGTTGGAATATACGCTTTGATGAGGTGATCAAAGCATATGGTTTTATACAGACTTATGGTGAAGCCTGTATTTACAAGAAAGTGAGTGGGAGCTCTGTAGCATTTCTGATATTATATGTGGATGACATATTGTTGATTGGAAATGATATAGAATTTCTGGATAGCATAAAAGGATACTTGAATAAGAATTTTTCAATGAAATACCTCGGTGAAGCTGCTTATATATTGGGCATCAAGATCTATAGGGATAGATCGAGACGCTTAATAGGACTTTCACAAAGCACATACCTTGACAAAGTTCTGAAGAAGTTCAAAATGGACCAGTCAAAGAAAGGCTTCTTGCCTATGTTGCAAGGTGTGAAATTGAGTCAGACTCAAAGTTCGACCACGACAGAAGATAGAGAGAAAATGAAAGTCATTCCCTATGCCTCAGCCATAGGTTCTATTATGTATGCCATCCTGTGTACCAGACCTGATGTGTGCCTTGCCATAAGTTTGGCAGGGAGGTAACAAAGTAATCTAGGAGTGGATCACTGGACAGCGGTCAAGAACATCCTGAAGTACCTGAAAAGGACTAAGGATATGTTTCTCGTTTATGGAGGTGACGAAGAGCTCGTCGTAAAAGGTTACGTCGATGCTAGCTTCGACATAGATCCGGATGACTCTAAGTCACAAACCGGATACATATTTATATTGAATGGTGGAGCTGTCAGTTGGTGTAGTTCCAAGCAGAGCGTCGTGGCGGGATCTACATGTGAAGCGGAGTACATAGCTACTTCGGAAGCAGCGCATGAAGGAGTCTGGATGAAGGAATTCATATCCAATCTGGTTGTAATACCTAGTGCATCGGGTCCAATGACAATCTTTTGTGACAACACTGGAGAAATTGCCTTAGCAAAGGAATCTAGGTTTCACAAGAGAACCATACACATCAAGAGACGCTTCAACTCCATTTGTGAAAAGGTCAAGGATGGAGACATAGAATTTGCAAAGTACAAATGGATCTGAATGTGGCAGACCCATTGACTAAACCTCTTCCATGCGCAAAACATGATCAGCACTAGGACTCCATGGGTGTTAGATTCATTAAAATGTAATCAAGATTATTGACTCTAGTGCAAGTGGGAGACTGATGGAAATATGCCCTAGAGGCAATAATAAAGTGGTTATTATTATATTTCCTTATTCATGATAAAGGTTTATTATTCATCCTAGAATTGTATTGATCGAAAACTTAAATACATGTGTGGATACATAAACAAATACCGTGTCCCTAGTGAGCCTCTACTAGACTAGCTCGTTGATCAAAGATGGTCAAGGTTTCCTAACCATGGACATGTGTTGTCACTTGATAACGGGATCACATCATTAGGAGAATGATGTGATGGACAAGACCCACCCGTTAGCTTAGCATATGATCGTTCAGTTTATTGCTACTGCTTTCTTAAAGTCAAATACATATTCCTTCGACCATGAGATCATGCAACTCCTGGATACCGGAGGAATACCTTCTGTGCTATCAAATGTCACAACATAATTGGGTGATCATAAAGATGCTCTACATGTATCTCCGAATGTGTCTGTTGAGTTGGTAAGGATCGAGATTGGGATTTGTCACTCCGTGTATCGGAGAGGTATCCCTGGGCCCTCTCGGTAATACACATCACAAGAAGCTTGCAAGCAAAGTGACTGAGGAGTTAGTTACGAGATGATGTATTACGGAATGAGTAAAGAGACTTGCCGGTAATGAGATTAAACTAGGTATGAAGATACCAACGATCGAATCTCGGGCAAGTAACATACCGACAGACAAAGGGAATTACGTATGTTGTCATAAAGGTTCGACCGATAAAGATCTTCGTAGAATTTGTAGGAACCAATATGGGCATCCAGGTCCCGCTATTGGTTATTTTCCAGAGAGGCGTCTCGGTCATGTCTACATCATTCTCGAACCTGTAGGGTCCACACGCTTAACATTCATTGACGATATAGTATTATATGAGTTATGTGAGTTGTTGACCGAATGTTGTTCGGAGTCCCGAATAAGATCACGGACATGAAGAGGAGCTCCGGAATGGTCTGGAGCTAAAGATTGTTTTATATATATATATATATATATATAGGACAATGATATTTAGTCATCAAAAAGGTTTCGGAATGAATCGGTAATCATCGGATCACCGGAAGGGGTTCTGGGATGCTCCGGGAGGTTAATGGGCCATATGGGCCAAATGAGGGGAGCACACCAGCCCACAAGGGGCTGGCACTCCCCTCCTCTATCCGCAGCCGTTGGGGAGAAAAGGAAGGAGGGGAGTCGGCCTCCCCTTGCCTTTCCTTCCCCCTAAGAGAAAATAAGGAAGGGGAGCACCATAGGGCAGGCGCCCAAGGGGGCCGGCGGCCACCCTTGGGGCGCACCCTGGCTGCCTTCCCTCCTCCCCACCTATATATATATATATATGAGAGGGAGGGGGCGCCACACAACCCACGACAATCCACAAGCCGTGTGCGGCGCCCCTCTCCCCGGTTTCATCCTCCGTCTAGTTTTTCTGCGGTGCACGGCGAAGCCCTGTGGAACAAGTTCACCACCACCATCATCACGCCGTCGTGCTGCCGGAACTCATCTACTACTTCGCCCGTCTTGCTAGATCAAGAAGGCGAGGACGTCATCGAGCTGAACGTGTGCTGAACGCGGAGGTGCCGTACGTTCGGTACTTGATCGGTTGGATCACGAAGGTGTACGACTACATCAACCGCATTAATAAATGCTTCCGCTAAATGGTCTACGAGGGTACATAGACATACTCTCCCCTCTCGTAGCTATGCATCTCCGTGGATAGATCTTGCGTGTGCGTAGAATTTTTTTTGTTTTCCATGCAACGTTCCCCAACAGAAGGTGTTTATGAAGGAAATATGCCCTAGAGGCAATAATAAAGTTGTTATTTTATATTTCCTTATTCATGATAAAGGTTTATTATTCATCCTAGAATTGTATTGATCGGAAACCTAAATACATGTGTGAATACATAAACAAATACTGTGTCCCAAGTAAGCCTCTACTAGACTAGCTCATTGATCAAAGATGGCTAAGGTTTCCTAACCATAGATATGTGTTGTCATTTGATAACGGGATCACATCATTATGAGAATGATGTGATGGACAAGACCCATCCGTTAGCTTAGCATAATGATCGTTCAGTTTTATTGCTATTGCTTTCTTCATGTCAAATACATATTCCTTCGACTATGAGATTATGCAACTCCCGGATACCGGAGGAATGCCTTGTGTGCTATCAAATGTCACAACATAACTGGGTGATTATAAAGATGCTCTACAGGTATCTCCGAAGGTGTTTGTTGAGTTGGCATAGATCGAGATTAGGATTTGTCACTCCGAGTATCGGAGATGTATCTCTGGGCCCTCTCGGTAATACACATCATAAGCTTGCAAGCAAACGACTAAGGAGTTAGTCACAAGGTGATGTATTACGGAACGAGTAAAGAGACTTGCCGGTAACGAGATTGAACTAGGTATGAAGATACTGACGATCGAATCTCGGGCAAGTAACATACCGATGGACAAAGGGAATTACGTATGTTGTTATAACTGTTCAACCGATAAAGATCTTCATAGAATATGTAGGAGCCAATATGGGCATCCAGGTTCCGCTATTGGTTATTGATCAGAAAAGTGTCTCGGTCATGTCTACATAGTTCTCAAACCCATACGGTCCGCACGCTTAACGTTCGATGACGATATAGTATTATATGAGTTATGTGATTTGGTGACCGAATGTTGTTCGGAATCCCGGATGAGATCATGGACATGACGAGGAGTCTTGAAATGGTCGAGAGGTAAAGATTAATATATAGGACGATGGTATTCGGACACCAGAAGTGTTTCGGGGGTTACCGGGTACTTATCGGGTCACCGGAAGGGGTTCCGGGCACCCCCGGCAAAAGATATGGGCCTTATGGGCCAAGAGGGGAAACACACCAGCCACATGGGGCTGGTGCGCCCCCCATATGGGCTGGCCTAAGGAGGAGAAGGAAAGGGGATAAGGGAAAGGTAAGTGTGGATTAGGATTCCCAATTCCTTCCCTCTCCCCCCCCCCCCCTCTTTCCTTCCCCCTCCGACAAACATGGCAGGGTGGGCGCGGCCAAGGGCAGGAGCCCAAGTAGGATTCGGGCCTACTTGGGGTGCCCCTTGGCCTCTCCCCTCTCCCTCCCACCTATATATATGAGGGAGGGCACCTAGCACCCCCAGACAATTGCCTAGCCGTGTGCGGCGCCCCCTCCACCGTTTACACCCCCGGTCATATTTTCGTAGTGCTTATGCGAAGCCCTGCGGAGATCACTTCACCATCACCGTCACCACGCCGTCGTGCTGACGGAACTCATCTACTACCTCGACGTCTTGCTGGATCAAGAAGGCGAGGGTACATAGACACACTCTCCCCCTCGTTGCTATGCATCTCCATGGATGGATCATTGCGTGTGCGTAGAATTTTTTTTGTTTTCCATGCAACGATTCCCAACAGTGGCATCATGAGCCAGGTCTATGCAGAGATGATATGCACGAGTAGAACACAAAGAGTTGTGGGCGGTGATAGTCATACTGCTTACCACCAACGTCTTATTTTGATTCGGCGGTATTGTGGGATGAAGCGGCCCGGACCAACCTTACATGTCCACGCACATGAGACCGGTTCCACCGACTGACATGCAACTAGTTTTGCATAAAGATGGCTGGCGGGTGTCTGTTACTCCTACTTTAGTTGAAACGAATTTGACTACGACCGGTCCTTGAAGAAGGTTAAAACAGCGAACTTGATGAATCACCGTCGTGGTTTTGCGTAGGTAAGAACGGTTCTTGCTAGAAGCCCGTAGCAGCCACGTAAAACTTGCAACAACAAAGTAGAGGACGTCTAACTTGTTTTTGCAAGGCATGTTGTGATGTGATATGGTCAAGATATGATGTGATATATGTTGATGTGTGGAATGATCATATTTTGTAATATCGACAACCGGCAAGAGCCTTAGGGTTGTCTCTTTATTGTATGAAGTGCTAGCGCCATGTAATTGCTTTACTTTATCACTATGCCCTAGCGATAGTTGTAGAAGCAATAGTTGGCGTGACAACCTCGACACAATGACGCTACGATGGAGATCAAGGTGTCGAGCCGGTGACGATGGAGATCATGACGATGCTTTGGAGATGGAGATCAAAAGCACAAGATGATGATGGCCATATCATGTCACATATTTTTGATTGCATGTGATGTTTATCTTTTATGCATCTTATTTTGCTTTGAACGACGGTAGCATTATAAGATGATCCCTTCACTAAATTTCAAGATATAAGTGTTCTCCCCGAGTATGCACCATTGCGAAAGTTCGTCGTTTCAAGACACCACGTGATGATCGGGTGTGATAGACTCTACGTTCACATACAACGGGTGTAAGACAGTTTTGCACATGCAGAATACTTGGGTTAAACTTGACGAGCCTAGCATGTACAGACATGGTCTCAGAACACTAGAGACCGAAAGGTCGAACATGAGTCATATAGTAGATATGATCAACATAGAGATGTTCACCATTGATGACTACCCCATCTCACATGATGATCGGACATGGGTTAGTTGATATGGATCATGTATCACTTAGACAACTTGAGGGATGTTGATTTAAGTGGGAGTTCATTAGTAATTTGATTAATTGAACTTAATTTATCATGAACTTAGTCCTGATAGTATTTGCAAATCTATGTTACAGATCAATAGCTCGCGATATAGCTCCCTTATTTTTGATATGTTCCTAGAAAAAAATAAGTTGAAAGATGATAGTAGCAATGATGCGGACTGGGTCCGTTATCTGAGGATTATCCTCATTGCTGCACAGAAGATCTATGTCCTTGATGCACCGCTAGGTCACAGACCTATTGCAGGAGTAGATGCAGACATTATGAACGTTTGGCAAAGCTCGATATGATGACTACTTAATAGTTTAGTGCGCCATGCTTTACGGCTTAGAACCGGGACTTCAAAAACGTTTTGAACGCCACGAAGCATATGAGATGTTCCAAGAGCTGAAATTAGTATTTCAGACTCATGCCCGTGTCGAGAGGTATGAGACCTCTGACAAGTACTTTGCCTACAAGATGGAGGAGAATAGCTCAGGCAGTGAGCATGTGCTCAGAATGTCTGGGTACTACAATCGCTTGAATCAAGTGGGAGTTAATCTTCCAGATAAGATAGTGATTGACAAGAGTTCTCTAGTCATTATCACCAAGCTACTAGAACTTCGTGATGAACTATAATGTGCAAGGGATGACGAAAACGATTCCCAAGCTCTTCGCGATGCTGAAATCAACGAAGGTAGAAATCAAGAAAGAGTATCAAGTGTTGATGGTTAACAAAACAACTAGTTTCAAGAAAAAGGGCAAGGGAAAGAAAGGGAACTTCAAGAAGAATGGCAAGCAAGTTGTCACTCCCATGAAGAAGCCCAAAGCTAGACCCAAACCAGAAACTGAGTGCTTCTACTGCAAAGGAAATGGTCACTGGAAGCGGAACAGCCCCAAAAACTTGGCGGATAAGAAGGATGGCAAAGTGAACAAAGGTATATTTGATATACATGTTATTGATGTGTACTTTACTAGTGTTCATAATAGCCCCTGGGTATTTGATACCGGTTCAGTTGCTAAGATTAGTAACTCGAAACAGGAGTTGCAAAATGAACAGAGACTAGTTGAGGGCAAGGTGACGATGTGTGTTGGAAGTGATTCCAAGGTTGATAAGATCACCATCCCACACTCGCTTTACCTTCGGGATTAGTGTTGAACCTAAATAAATGTTATTTGGTGTTTGCGTTGAGCATGAATATGATTGGATCATGTTTATTGCAATACGGTTATTCATTTAGGTCGGAGAATAATTGTTGTTCTGTTTACATGAATAAAACCTTCTATGGTCATATACCCAATGTTAATGGTTTATTGAATCTCGATCGTAGTGATACACATATTCATAATATTGATGCCAAAAGATACAAAGTTGATAATGATAGTGCAACATACTTGTGGCACTGCCGTTTAGGTCATATTGGTGTAAAGCGCATGAAGAAACTCCATGCAGATGGACTTTTGGAATCACTTGATTATGAATCATTTGATACTTGCGAACCATGCCTCATGGGCAAGATGACTAAAACTCTATTCTCCGGAACAATGGAGCGAGCTAATGACTTATTGGAAATAATACATACCGATGTATGCGGTCCGATGAGTGTTGAAGCACGCGGTGGGTATCATTATTTTCTGACCTTCACAGATGATTTGAGTAGGTATGGATATATCTACTTGATGAAACACAAGTCTGAAACATTTGAAAAATTCAAAGAATTTCAGAGTGAAATGTAGAATCATCGTAACAAGAAAATAAAGTTTCTACGATCTGATCGCGGAGGCGAATATTTGAGTTACGAGTTTGGCCTTCATTTAAAACAACCTGGAATAGTTTCACAATTCACGCCACCTGGAACACCACAGCGTAATGGTGTGTCCGAACGTTGTAACCGTACTTTATTAGATATGGTGCGTTCTATGATGTCTCTTACCGATTTACCACAATCGTTTTTGGGGTTTTGCATTAGAGACAACCGCATTCACGTTAAATAGGGCACCGTCTAAATCCGTTGAGATGACACCATATGAACTGTGGTTTGGCAAGAAACCTAAGCTGTCATTTCTTAAAAGTTTGGGGATGCGACGCTTATGTCAAAAGGCTTCAGCCTAATAATCTCGAACCTAAATCGGAAAGGTGCGTCTTCATAGGATACCCTAAGGGAACTATTGGGTACACCTTCTACCACAGATCCGAAGGCAAGATCTTTGTTGCTAAGTTTGGATCCTTTCTAGAGAAAGAGTTTCTTTCGAAAGAAGTGAGTGGGAGAAAAGTAGAACTTGATGAGGTAATTGTACCTTCTCTCGAATTGGAAAGTAGCACATCATAGAAAACCGTTCCCGTGATGCCTACACCAACTAGAGAGGAAGATAATGATAATGATCATGAAACTTCGGATCAAGTTGCTACTGAACCTCGTAGGTTAACCAGAGTGGTACGGTAATCATGTCCTGGAAGTCATGTTACTAGACCAAGGCGAACCTACAAACTATGAAGAAGCTATGATGAGCCCAGATTCCGACAAATGGCTAGAGGAATGAAATCTGAGATAGGATCCATGTATGAGAACAAAATGTGGACTTTGGTGGATTTTCCTGATGATCGGCAAGCCATAGAGAATAAATGGATCTTCAAGAAGAAGACAGACGCTGATGGTAATGTCACCATCTACAAAGCTCGACTTCTCGCAAAAGGTATTCGACAAGTTCAAGGGGTTGACTACGATGAGACCTTCTCACCCGTAGCGATGCTTAAGTTAGTCCGAATCATGTTAGCAATTGCTGCATTTCATGATTATGAAATCTGGCAAATGGACGTCAAAACTGCATTCCTCAATGGATTTCTTAAAGAAAAGTTGTATATGATGCAACCAGAAGGTTTTGTCAATCCTAAAGGTGCTAACAAAGTGTGTAAGCTCCAGCAATCCATCTATGGACTGGTGCAAGCATCTCGGAGTTGGAATATACGCTTTGATGAAAGTGATCAAAGCATATGATTTTATACAGACTTTCGGTGAAGCCTGTATTTACAAGAAAGTGAGTTGGAGCTCTGTAGCATTTCTGATATTATATGTAGATGGCATATTGTTGACTGGAAATGATATAGAATATCTGGATAGCATAAAATGATACTTGAATAAGAGTTTTTCAATGGAAGACCTCGGTGAAGCTGCTTATATATTGAGCATCAAGATCTATAGAGATAGATCAAGACGCTTAATAGGACTTTCACAAAGCACATACCTTGACAAAGTTTTGAAGAAGTTCAAAATGGATCAGTCAAAGAAAGGGTTCTTGCCTGTGTTACAAGGTGTGAAGTTGAGTAAGACTCAAATCCCGACCACGGCAGAAGATAGAGAGAGAATGAAAGTCATTCCCTATGCCTCGGCCATAGGTTCTATACAGTATGCCATGCAGTGTACCAGACCTATTGTGTACCTTGCCATGATTTTGGCAAGGAGGTACAATAGTGATCCAGGAGTAGATCACTGGACAGCGGTCAAAATTATCCTTAGTTACCTGAGAGGACTAAGGAAATGTTTCTCGGTTATGGAGGTGATAAAGAGTTCGTCGTAAAGGGTTACGTTGATGCAAGCTTTGACACCAATCCGGATGACTCTGAGTCTCAATCTGGATACATATTGAAAGTGGGAACAATTAGCTAAGAGTAGCTCCATGCAAAGCATTATAGACATAGAAATTTGCAAAATACATACGGATCTGAATGTGGCAGACCCGTTGACTAAACTTCTCTCACAAGCAAAACATGATCACACCTTAGTACTCTTTGGGTGTTAATCACATGACGATGTGAACTAGATTATTAACTCTAGTAAACTCTTTGGGTGTTAGTCACATGGCGATGTGAACTATGGGTGTTAAATCACAAGGTGATGTGAACTAGATTATTGACTCTAGTGCAAGTGGGAGACTGAAGGAAATATGCCCTAGAGGCAATAATAAAGTTGTTATTTTATATTTCCTTATTCATGATAAAGGTTTATTATTCATGCTAGAATTGTATTGATCGAAAACCTAAATACATGTGTGAATACATAAATGAATACCGTGTCCCTAGTAAGCCTCTACTAGACTAGCTCGTTGATCAAAGATGGTTAAGGTTTCCTAACCATAGACATGTGTCGGAGTAAATGACCACGGGTAGCCCCATCAGCTCCCTTTGGTATTTCAAGACATCGGGGCAGGCTGCGCCCCTCAAACATCAAGGACAAGGGCCGCCTTCTTGAGGCCGGCTGGTCCAAGCAGCCGGTAGCCGGGAGGCGGCGGAGTCCACAAGACGGCCATGAAGTGGACCGACTCCTGGCAGGCGGCCTCCTGGGATGCCGAGTCCTAGCAGGCGGCCCCTCGCGCCCTCAAAGTCAGCGCCAACATAAACATGATGAGACAGGGCATGGCTACAGTACAGGCCTGCCACCCCCGAATCCAGGGCAGGGCGTGGCCACAGTACTGCGTACCGAGCAGGCATCCTGCGCCCAACGCAGGGCTGTTGCCATGCCACTCATGACGTCACCCATGGTAGAGGGAGCCATGCTCCCGTGACGGGCAGTCAGTACGGCCCGCAGGCGGCGGGCCCTACTTGTTCGTGACAAGCCAGAAGGCGGCGAGCCCAGACCAATCGGCTCAGTGGGAGGCCGGCTCCCAGCAGGCGGCCCTCCTCCTCCCTCGAAGTGCGTGCGCCATTAACCAGATACGATGGGGTATGGCTACAGTGAGTTCCCGCCAGGCGGCGGGACTGTATCCACGCTCCCCCTGACGAGGCCTTCGTCATCAAGGGCAATGCTACAGCATAAAGCCGTCAACGCGGCCCGTGGACGGCGGGACCCACCTGTCGGCTGAGATCGCGGCAGTCGGTGGACCCACCAGGCGGCGAGCCCCGGCGGTCGGCGGAGAAGCCGGCGACCAGTGATGCTGACTGCCAGGCCCCGCATCTGGCCAGATTACTGTTGTACCCCTGGGGGGTAGGCTTATATAAACCCCCCAGGTCACCCCATGCAAGGGGTTGGCTCCTTGGCAGAGGCCTCATCGAGCACTCACAGCACCATACACACACGCAGAGAGAGTGGAGTAGAGCTAGCCTTGCCCTTCTTCCTCCTCCAGCCAGGTAGCTCAAGGAGCAAGCTTGTAGCCACCTGTTGAAATAGTGATCATGCGGAGACCCCGCAGAGCAGGACTAGGGGTGTTATCTCCTAGGAGAGCCCTGAACCTGGGTAAGATTCGCAAGCGTACGCGGTCTCGCTCACTCCCGCTTCTAGAGCCCGGCGACGTACTTTTGTCCCCATCCACGATAAGTCATCCCCTGGCATATGTCGCACTATATCCCCAACATTTGGCGCCCACCGTGGGGCTAGGTGCACCGTCGTCCGGAAACACGTTCTGGATGGGAACCCTCTTCCTCCCTGGCGATCGCGGCCAGCCCGGCATGCCCGACGGCGTTTGCGCCGACACGCTGCACGGCGTGGAAGTTGTTTGCGCCGCAAGCAACCTCGCTGATCTCATCGGTGGGATCCGCCTCTTCGACGAGCCAGCACTCGACGCGGGCGCAGCTAGCTTCAAGAGCTGCCTCGTCGATCTCCTCGGCCAGCTTCACATCGCCGACGAGCCGGTCTCCGACCTGGAATCCATTGGCTCCACCGACCTGCTCGTCGACATGGTCCTCGACGCAGACGTCACGCTTCCTGATGCCTTCCCCGGTGACATGGTGATCTTTGATGACCCACTTCCCGCTGCAGACAGCAGCGCCGGCACCAGCACCGTCACTGAGGTGCTGGTCATCAGCCACGACGGAACCTCTGACCAGGCCGGCCGGGACCCATTGCAGGCGGCAATGCGAGACCTGTCCGCCCCCGTAGCGCCCAGTGCGAGCGGTGAAACGCTGGAGGCATGCCGTATCGCACTTCTCGACAGCGCCAACAAGTTGGCGGCCATGAGACGCCTCACCGAGGCTTACCACCGCGAGATCGACCGCGCCGCTTGCGGCACACCGGCTGCTGACGAACCCAGCCGCGTGGGCACGGTCCAGCAGCGCGGCGCCGCCATCTCCAGCATGTTGGGGGCCGACCGCCCGGTCTACGCCACGCCCATGGAGAACTTGCGCGCCGCCCAGGCAGCGGCAGACGAGCTGGACCGCCTGAAGGGCGACGAGCATCGCTGCATGACGGAACGCGTCCAGCAGCTCTTCGACGCGGCCGCCGCGCAGCAAGAAGCCGG
Organism: Thinopyrum elongatum; assembly: GCA_011799875.1. Lineage (NCBI taxonomy): Eukaryota > Viridiplantae > Streptophyta > Magnoliopsida > Poales > Poaceae > Thinopyrum > Thinopyrum elongatum. The sequence continues at coordinate 578,672,936 of CM022300.1, read as the reverse complement.
CTGCCGCATGGTGGAACCCGGCCTACAGGCTGGGAACCTTCCCCCTCGCCGGGAGCCCGGCGCGACCTCCCGGACGCCGACAGCCGGCGCCCACGACCGAGGAGACCCAGAGCCGGTTGCTAGCCGCACCCGCACCCGCATCTCCATTGAGCGCGACCAAGACGGCCGCCCACGAGCAGTGGAGCAGCGGGACGATCGTCAGCCCCCTCCCCCACGCAGGGAGAGGCGCGCTTCTCCGCCGCCTGTTGAGCATCCTACTCTCGGGCGCCGGCTGGGCCCCCGCGAAGGAGTCGGAGAGAACGACGCCCGCAACCGGATCGATCGCTTGGCTCGGTCCCTGGCATTGGAAGAAGAAGATGCAATCGGCCCGCCTTGTTTCGGCCCCCGCATTCGCGACGAGCCCTTCCCCAAAGGGTTCTCGCTCCCTCGGGACACTCCTAAGTACAACGGCTCTGTGAAGCCGGAAGATTGGCTGGTCGACTACTCCACTGCCGTCAACATAGCGAATGGCAACAAGCGTGTCGCCGTGAAGTATGTTCCGCTCATGCTCCAGGGCACGGCCCGGACATGGCTGAACAGCCTCAAGCCCTACAGCGTCAACAGCTGGCTAGACTTCACCGAAGTTTTCATCCGCAACTTCACCAGCACCTACAAGCGGCCGCCCAAGCCTCGCCAGCTCTCCCTGTGCATCCAAGGCCCGATCGAGTCCACCCGCGAATACTTAACGCGGTGGGCCGAGCTGCGCAACTCCTGCGAAGGGGTTCATGAGGTGCAAGCCATTGAATACTTCACTGCCGGGTGCCGAGAGGGCACCCTACTCAAGCACCGGCTCCTCTGCGACGAGCCAGCCACGCTCGACGAGCTGTTGATCATAGCGGACAAGTACGCCACTGCCGACTCCTCCATGAAGTCGAAACTCCGAGTGGATGCGTTAGGAAAGATGCTCCCTCCGGCTCCTCAGACACCGGTTGGTGATTGCAGTCGGCACCAATAGTCAAACGACAATAAGCGCAAGGCCCCACAGCCGGCTACCACCAGCCGGCAGGTGGCGACAGTCGAAGACCAGCAGCCAGAAGAGTAGCCCGGCCCCAAACGCCAGAAGGGCGGCAAGCCTGCCTGGTTGCCCGCCTTCTTGTTTGAGCAAACCCTCGACGCTCCCTGCAAGTTCCACAGTGGCGCAAAGCCATCCAACCACACCACCCGGAAGTGCCACTGGCTCACCCGCATCGCCAGAGGCGAAGGACTGCCTCCGCCGCCTACTAGCCCGCCGCCTCCGCCTCCCCAGCAGCCGGCGGTCCGACCAGTCGGCGTGATCCAAGACGAGTTTCCTGAAGAGCATGGAGCTTATGTCGTCTTCACCAGCGTGACTGACGACAGGCACAGCCGGCGTCAACAGCGCTGAGAAGTGAATACTGTCGCCTCTGAAGCCCCAGAGTTCATGCACTGGTCGGAGAAGCCGATCAGTTGGAGCCGAGCTGACCACCCAGAGGTGATGCCTTCTCCGGGTTCCTATGCCCTGGTGTTGGATGCCACCTTCGCAACAGAGAGGCGAGCTGCTCGTTTCTCCTGAATTCTGATAGACGGTGGTAGCAGCATCAACATCCTCTACCGCGACACCATGGAGAAGTTGTGCATCAAAGAGAAACAGCTCCAGCCCAGCCGGACTGTCTTCCATGGCATCGTGCCTGGCCTATCCTGCTCACCAATCAGCAAGATCAAGATAGATGTCCTCTTTGGAGACAAGAGTCACTTCCGTCGAGAGCCAATCTGGTTCGAGGTGGTTGACCTTGAGAGCCCCTACCATGCGTTGCTTGGCCGGCCGGCTCTGGCAAAGTTCATGGTGGTCCCCCACTACGCCTACCTCAAGATGAAGATGCCGGGCACCAAGGGCATTATCACCATAGCCGGTGACTACCAAAAGTCTACCGAGTGTGCTGCAACCAGCAGTCGGCTGGCCGAGTCCCTTGTGATTGCTGCCGAGAAGCGGCTCCTTGACTGGGTTGTGGCCATGGCCGGCAAGCAGCCGAACCTATCGCCAGATCCCAAGGAGTCAGAAACTCAGGTCTCTTTCCAGCAGGCCAAAGAAACCAAGAAGATACCCTTGGACCCAGAGCACCCGGAGAAGTTCGCTGTCGTAGGAGCTCACCTTGACAGCAAATAGGAGAGCGAGCTTGTCGATTTCCTCCGTGAGAATCGGGACATCTTTGCGTGGTCTCCAAAGGACATGCCAGGTGTTCCGACGGATTTCGCCGAGCACAAGCTACATGTCAGAGCAGATGCAAAACCAGTCAGGCAACCCCTCCGCCGCCTGTCGGAGGATAAGAGAGGAATTGTTGGTGAAGAGATAGCCCGTCTTCTAGCAGCCGGCTTCATTATGGAAGTATTCTTCCCAGAGTGGCTATCCAACCCAGTCCTTGTACTAAAGAAGAACAACAAATGGCGCATGTGTACTGACTACACCAGCCTCAACAAAGCTTGCCCGAAGGATCAGTTCGCCTTGCCTCGGATTGACCAAGTGATAGACTCCACAGTCGGATGCGAGCTGTTGAGTTTTTTGGATGCCTATTCGGGGTACCACCAGATTAAGTTAAGCCCGGCCGACTGCCTGAAGAACGCCTTCATCACACCATTCGGAGCCTTCTGCTACCTGACCATGACATTCGGCTTTCGAAATGCCGGTGCCATGTTCCAGCGTTGCATGCAGAAGTGCCTCCTCAAGCAACTCGGCAGAAATGCCCACGTCTATGTAGACGATATTGTGGTGAAGACGGAGAAGCGCGGTACCCTCCTGGAGGATCTCAAGGAAACTTTTGATAATCTGCGCCGTTTTCAAATCAAGCTCAACCCCGAGAAGTGTGTCTTTGGAGTACCAGCCGGCCAGCTCCTCGGTTTCCTTGTCTCAGAGTGCGGCATAGAGTGCAACCCTGTCAAGATCAAGGCCATCGAGAGGATGGAGAGGCCCACCCGACTGCGAGACGTTCAGAAGTTCACCGGCTGCTTGGCATCCATCAGCCGCTTCATCAGTCGGCTGGGCGAGAAGGCTCTTCCCCTGTACCAGCTGATGAAGAAGACCACTCATTTCGAGTGGAATGACAAGGCAGACGAGGCGTTCCTCCAGCTCAAGAAGATGTTGACCACGCCGCCCGTCCTGGCCGCTCTGGCTGCCAAGGAGCCCATGCTTCTCTACATCGCCGCCACCAGCCGGGTGGTCAGTACAGTTATGGTGGTAGAGCGCCAAGAGGACGGCAAGGCGTTGCCAGTCCAGAGGCCTGTCTACTACTTGAGTGAGGTGCTGTCAGCTTCCAAGCAGAACTACCCCCACTACCAAAAGTTGTGCTATGGCGTGCATTTTGCCGCCAAGAAGCTCAAGCCATACTTTCAAGAGCATCCCATCACGGTCGTCTACACCGCCCCGCTTGCGGAGATCATAGGCAGCAGAGACGCATCGGGCTGAGTGGCCAAGTGGGCCATCGAGCTGGCCCCCTACACCATCTTCTACCAGCCTCGCGCCGCCATCAAGTCCCAAGCACTGGCCGACTTCCTTGTCGACTGGGCCGAGACCCAGTACCTGCCGCCAGCTCCAGACTCCACTCATTGGCGGATGCACTTTGATGGCTCGACGATGCGCACCGGTTTGGGAGCCGGCGTCGTCCTCACCTCTCCCAAAGGCGACAAGCTCAGATACATGCTGCAAATCCACTTTGCCGCCTCCAACAACGTGGCCGAGTACGAGGCGCTAGTACACGGACTCCGGCTGGCCAAGGAGATTGGCATCCGCCGGATTCTGTGCTACGGCGATTCGGACTTGGTGGTCCAACAGTCGTCTGGCGACTGGGACGCCAAGGATGCAAATATGACGAGCTACCGCTTCCTCGTCCAGCAGATCAGCGGATATTTTGATGGGTGCGAGTTCCTTCATGTGCCACGGGCCGACAACGAGCAAGCAGACACCCTGGCACGGATCGGCTCCACCAGGCAAGCCATACCAGCCGGCGTGTCCCTTCAGTGCCTCCGCAAGCCGTCCATCAAGCCTTCCCCGGAATCAGAATCCATCTTCGTGCCGGCTGCTCCCGAAGCAGTCGGACCCGGCCCGGGGGCTGCAGCAGCCGGCCCGGGGACTTCGGCAAGCGGCTCGGGGACTGCGGCAGTTGCACCCGGCCCGGGGACTCTACAACCTGGCCCGGGGGCTGCAGTAGCCGGCCCGGGGACTTCGGCAAGCGGCACGAGGACTGCAGCAGTCGCACCCGGCCCAGGGACTTCGCAACCTGGACCGGGGGCTGCAGCAGCCGGCCCAGGGACTTCGGCAAGCGGCTCGGGGACTTCGGCAGTCGCACCCGGCCCAGGGACTCTACAACCTGGCCCGGGGGCTGCAGCGGCCGTCCCGGGGACTTCAACAACGCAGCAAGACGCGACCGACTCCACCCCACCACCTCCAGACCCAACCGCCCTAGTTTCAATAACCGTAATGATAGTGGAGGAAGTCAAAGCACCATTAAGGGCGCAGCCCATCCTCAACTTTCTGGTAGGCGGAGAGCTGCCAGTTGATGAGATCTCGGCCCGGCAGGTACAACGCCGGGCAGGAGCTTACACGATAGTAAACAGAGAGCTTGTCAGGCGCAACGTGACCGACATTTTCCAACGCTGCGTCGAACCAGAGAAGGGCAAGGCAATCCTCAGAGACATACACCAAGGCGAGTGCGGCCACCACGCGGCCTCCAGATCCCTTGTCGCCAAAGCTTTCCGCCATGGTTTCTTCTGGCCGACTGCTTTGGAGGACGCCAAGGATTTGGTCAAGAAATGCAAGGGGTGCCAAAAATTCAGCTCCAAGCAACATCTGCCGGCTTCTGCACTCAAGACCATCCCCCTTACCTGGCCCTTTGCCGTCTGGGGGCTGGACATGGTGGGCCCATTCAAGACAGCACGCGGTGGCATGACCCATCTGCTGGTCGCCGTGGACAAATTCACCAAGTGGATTAAAGCAAAACCAATCAAGAAACTAAATGGTCTGACTGCTGTGACCTTCATCGCGGATCTCACCGTCCGGTACGGTGTACCACACAGCATCATCACCGACAATGGCACTAACTTTGCCAAAGGCGCCTTGGCCCGTTTCTGCTCGACGCAGGGCATCCGACGGGACTTAGCGTCCGTTGCCCATCCGCAGTCAAACGGCCAGGTAGAACGAGCAAACGGCCTCATCTTATCCGGCATCAAACCCCGACTGGTCGAGCCACTGGAGCGCTCGGCCGGCTGCTGGATCGATGAGTTGCCGGCCGTCATCTGGAGTCTCCGCACCACTCCGAACAGATCAACCGGTTTCACTCCCTTCTTCCTCGTATACGGGGCCGAGGCCGTCACCCCAACTGACATCGAGTTCGACTCGCCTCGCGTCACCATGTACATGGAGGCGGAGGCGAAGGAAGCACGAGAAGACGGCATCGATCTGCCAGAAGAAGGCTGGCTGTTAGCACTCAGCCGGTCCGCCATCTACCAGCAGAGCCTGCGCCGCTACTACAGTCGGAAGGTCAAGCCACGATCCTTCCAAGAGGGAGACCTTGTGCTCCGGCTGATCCAGCGAACAGCCGGCCAGCACAAGCTCTCGGCCCCTTGGGAAGGCCCCTTCATCATCAGCGGAGCCTTGGGCAACGACTCCTATTACCTCATCGACGCGCAGAAGCCCAGGGCGCGCAAAAGGGACGATTCCGGCAAGGAAGCAGAGCGCCCATGGAACGCAAATCTTCTCCGAAGATTTTACAGTTAAAGCAGTATGTACCACGCTACCTTTTGTACTAAGGGCAAAGGCACCGGGTCCCTCGAGGAGCACTCGGGGGCTACCTTTCTTATCTATATGATAAGTTTCATGCCTGTGAGTATGTTATTTCATTCCTACGCCCGGCACCGGGTCCGACCAGTCGGCCTGGGGGCTTGCCGCCTTGTACTATGTTGGCTCTACCTGCAGTCGGACAAGTAGTGTGCCGGCATCTAAGCCCACCCCTTGCCATAAGCCGCAGCTCGTAGAGCGACTGTCTGGCAGGCAAGGGTCAAAGGCAAGAAATGGTGCTCACATGAAAAATGGCTAAGGACGAAAGCACCCACATAGGCCAAGTCGGCTCCTCGCCTAGCCGTCCGGTTGCTGAGCAGCCGGCCGGCCGGCTTCTCACTTAAATTGCTACGTTCTAAGCGGCCAAAGTACTTGTCTTCCCAAAATGGCCAAGTACTTGACCCGGCCAGCAGACCGAAGAATGGCTATTTGGCCGGCAAGGCGGCAGCCAAGGGAAAGCGGCAAAGGAAAAAGCCAAAAGAACAGAGAGCAAGATAAGTCAGAGCTCGGTGAAGCACATCTTGTGCGAGAATTAAATCACATAGCAAGAGGCCCTCGGCCAGCATTCAACAGAGTTTGAATACACCCAGCGGGTGGAACTACGTGAATTTAACAAAGTTTGTTCTAAAGATTACCAAAGCAGGAAAAGATAAGATAAGTTGGCAGCCTAGGCCAAATGAGCAACAGGCGGGTCCGGCGGGTTGGTGGAGCCGGCGGCGCCAGCTGGTGGAGTGGCCGTCTGGCGAGTCTCGGCTTGGTCGCCTTCAGCAGCAGTCGGTGCACTCGCACGCGGCTCGTTGCTCGAGGCCCGATCAAGCTGAGGCTGGGCGTCCACTCCGCCCTCCGGTGCGTCGCCTTCACCATCCTCATCTTCCTCGTCCTCGCCTTCATCGCTTGAGGCGATTTCTTCTGCCGAGTCCTCGCCGTCATCCGGGTTCAGCCCGAACCAGTCCATCGGGACCTCGGCACCTTCCTCGTCCAGCTCGGGGAAGAAGACGCCGGTGTCGGTGTACTCGGCGATCGCCACCGCACGATGGGTGAGCGCAGGCCTCGCTGCCACCAACTCTTCCATGGCCTCCTGCCGGAACGTGGCCAACTAGGCTAGGTCTAGCCCAGGATACCACGCCTTGACGAACTCCAAGGCTCTTCGGGCGCCTGCCCGAGCGAAGGAACCCCTCCAAGCCTCGAAGTGGCCGATTGCCGCCTCCAACCAATCGGCGGTCCGACTGGGGGTGCGTGGAGCTTGGCCGCCTGGCCAGAGGGCAGAAACCAGCTGAGACCCGGCACGCTGAAGGCGGCGGAGCAGACGGTGAATCGGCTGTAAACGCGTCCTGACGGCCAGGAGCTGCTCGTTCATGTTCCGAGGTGCGTCGGGCGGGATCTCCACTCCTTCCCTCCTACGCCGGTCGCGCCGCGCCTCGATGGCCTGGCTGACGGCGACGGCGTGGCCAGGAAAGAAGTCTACGCAAAAGAAAAACAGAGATCAGAAGCCGACTCCCGATGCAGTCGGCAGCTATTCCAAAGAAAGAAGCTTACCGTCGATCATGTCCTCAATCTCGCCGTAGCCAGCGGCGAGGATCGCCTCCTTCTCGGCCCACATTGAGTGTTCGACCTCAAACTCGGCCTGAAGGGCGCCTTCCACCTCCTTGAGCTTCTGGAGCTCCGCCTTGTGCTGGTCCGCCTGGTCCGCCAACTTCTTGGCCAGACGGTCGCGCTCCAGGGCCGCCTTACAGCGCTCCTCCTCCTTGACGCGCAGCTCGGTCTGGACTTCGCCCAGATGCTGCTGCAGTGTGGCGTTGGCTCCTGAAAAAATGAGAAAGAGAGGACAATCAACAAAGATGACCAAAAAAGAAAGTGGTTGCCAGAAGATCCGGCCCGACTGCTCAGCAGTCGGCCCAAATCTCGGGGGCTACACCCAGCGGGTGCGCTGACGCGCCCCCACGAGGAAGTAGACAGAATGCTTACACCGGCTTTCGGTGAGGTCGGCGGTCCACTTAGCCAACTCCTGGACCTGGGAGTTGAAGGCGGCTGCACGGATGTTGTGGTAGTCCTACAACGAAGACAAAAGAAGAGAAAACAAGTTAGCACTCGGAACCTACCTTAAAGTTCCGAGCCGCCTGCTCAGCAGCCGGCCCGGAACTAGGGGGCTACACCCAGTGGGTGCACTGGCGCGCCCCCACGGAAGACTACAAGAATCAAAAAAACAAAGCAAAGAAGCATACCCGAACGGCTGTCCGCGTCGCCAAGAACGCCTTCGTACACTGCTGGAGGGCGGCGCCTTGGGCCTGGAGCTGGGCATGAATTTCCTGCGCGGCCTTGTTCAGCACGCTCGTCCCGCCCCCAGGCGTCCATTCTGGTGGGGGGCACTGGTGGCCTCTGCATCTGGGGCGACGAGCTCGCGGCCCCGACCTCCTGCACCCGCGGCGCCGAGGCATCCTTTGCCGCACGCCGGCGCACCGAAGGGCGGACCACGGGAGTCGCCCCCACCACCAACTCGACACCGACCGGCGACGCCGGTGGCATGTCAGGCCGATTGCCTCGGGCCCCGGCAGTCGGCGCTTGCGGGGGCACCCCCACCTCCGAGACGATGGCATCGCCTCCTCCCCTCTCCACGACCGGCTGGTCATCGCCAGCTCCTTCAGTCGGCACAGGGATCCCTGGCGCTGGCAACGCCGCGCGCAACGGAATGACAAGTTGCGGGGCCTGGCCGCGCGCGGTTTCTTCCGCCTGTGCCCTAGCGGCCGCGTCCGCTCGAGCCTTGGCGGCGGCGTCCGCCCGTGCTGCCCTGGCCGCCTCTGCCTCCTGCCTCTCCGCCTCCTCCCGCTCCTCGCGCGCCTCCCGTGCGTTCCTCTCCGTCGCCGCCCGGAGGTCGGCAAGCGGGTCCACGCGACGGGTATTGGCGGAGCCTTCCGCCTCCCCGATCACGGAGGCAGCGGCAGACCGCTCAAGAGTGAGTGGGGCCCTGATTCAAGCAAGACAAGAGAAAACTCAGAAAAAGTTTGCAAAGAAGAAGAAAGGAAAACACAGCCAAGCACTTACGCGGACACCATCGGGGGCTGCTTCGGGGCCCTCTGGAACTGGGCCGCTCTTGCGGCGGCCTCTTGCCGCCTGGTCGCGGCGGCCGCGTTCTTGGACTTCTTCGGCCGGCTGCCGAACAGCAACGAGCCGGCCCGACGCTTTTTTGGGCCGCCTGGTGCGGTCGGCGCGGCTGAGGAGCTCGCGCCCGCCCTGTCGGTGCCGTGCGGGCGGCGCGGCTTGTTCTCCTCCTCATCGTCGTCCGGCCAGTCCTCAAGGCCGCCTCCTCCCCCGGAGCCGCCTGCTCCACCGCCGCCACCAGTGGCGTCGTCCTCCTCCATGGCGGCCGCCCCCAAGTCCGGGTCTTCCACGTCGCTCCTGTTCAATCCGGCATATACTCCTGACCTCGATCCAGAGCACCGGCGGTCGACTAGGCCGGGAGGACCTGCACCATGGCCGACTGGTCAGGCGGCAAAACAAGAACTCGGACCAGCAAAGAGAAAAGAATTACAAGACTCACCGCAGGCGGCGGATGTGCGCGGTCGTATGGCCGCATGTCGAACCGCCAGTCCACCTCCGACAGCTTGCAGTTGGAGATATAGTTGACCAGCCGGACCACCTCCATGTCCGGCAGGTCCCGTGTGCACATCCGGCACGGGTCCCGGTGCTCGCTCATGCAACTGATGATGTGAGGCCGGGCTTGGAGGGGGAGCACTCGGCGCGTCACGAAGGCAGCCAGCAAGTCCGAGCCCTTCAGGCCCTCCGACTCCGACATCGCCTGAAGTCGGGCAAGGGCGGCGGAGGAGGCGGCCGACAGGGAACTCGGCCTGTACTGCCAGTTGGCACGTGGCTCGGCCGGCGGGCCGGCTGCGTAGGCCGGCAAGTTGACGTAGTCGCTTGTCGGGTGGATGTTATTGACGTAGAAATAAGATTTCTGCCACAGCTTGGCCGACTGCAGCAAGGAGATGGGCGGGAAGCGGTTCCCAGTGCCTGGGCGCCGCACCGCCACACAGGCTCCGCATTGAGCCGCCTGGCCCTTGGCGGCGGTGCCCAGCTTGAGGTAGAAGCACTCCCCCCAGAGTTCGAGAGTGGGGAGAGTGCCGAGGTACCCTTCGCACATGGTGACGAAGGCGGCCAACAGCACCACCGTGTTTGGCGTGAGGTGGTGTGGCTGGACTCGGTAGAAGTCGAGGAAGGAGCGGAGGAAGTCGCTGGCCGGAAGGCCGAAGCCGCGAAGGAAATGGGACCGGAAGACGACGCGTTCATCGTCCTCTGGCGCCGGCGAGATTTCTGCTTCGGGAGGAACACGCACCTGCACGTTCGCCTCCCGGGGCAGCCGCCGTGTTTGACGGAGGAAGGAGAGATGGTCATCGTGGACGTTGGAGCCGTCCCAGTCGCCGACTCATGAGCGCGCCATGGACGAAGGAGCTCGTCGCAGGCGCGGTGCGATGGCGAGCGGGCGAGGCTGCGGCGGAGCAAAGAAGCCGCAGCGAGAGGACGCTCGACAATGGCAGGCTGCGGCAGCACTTCGACGGCAGCGAAGAAAATGAAGAACGGCAAAGGGAGAGGAGGGCGCGCGTGCATCTGCCGCCTCCCTCTTCCCCCTACTTATAGCCCCAGGCGGCGAAGACGAGGGGACGGGGGCGTGGGGGATCGTGGGATTAACTACGCCCACTCCCCCATGATCCCACTATTAGGGCTCCGGTAAAGGCGCGTATTAACTACCACAGAAGTCCAACAGTCCGCCTCGGCCGCAGCGGATCCGCGCGCGGGCCGAGGCACTGTAGTGGCGGGCCCCGGCCTGCGGCGCCGTCCCGTCACGCGCGTGGGCTGGCAGGCCGGCTTGACCTAATGATGCCACGTGGCTGACATGCGCGGGCAGCAAGCCTAACGTCTGGCTAGCCTGCCACCTGCTCCCCACCACGACGTTTCGAAATCGCCAGACGGCCTGCCTGGTCATGGCCGACACCTACCAGCCGGCACCCCGGAAGACGGACGAAGCAAAATACCAGACGACCCGGAATATGAAGCTGCTGAGACTTCTCGCCCCTTCAGCCGCAGCGCCTCATCAGCTTCGGGGACTACTGTCGGAGTAAATGACCACGGGTAGCCCCATCAGCTCCCTTTGGTATTTCAAGACATCGGGGCAGGTTGCGCCCCTCAAACATCAAGGACAAGGGCCACCTTCTTGAGGCCGGCTGGTCCAAGCAGCCGGTAGCCGGGAGGCGGCGGAGTCCACAAGATGGCCATGAAGTGGGCCGACTCCTGGCAGGCGGCCTCCTGGGATGCCGAGTCCTAGCAGGCGGCCCCTCGCGCCCTCAAAGTCAGCGCCAACATAAACATGATGAGACAGGGCATGGCTACAGTACAGGCCTGCCACCCCCGAATCCAGGGCAGGGCATGGCTACAGTACTGCGTACCGAGCAGGCATCCTGCGCCCAATGCAGGACTGTTGCCATGCCACTCATGACGTCACCCATGGCAGAGGGAGCCATGCTCCCATGACGGGCGGTCAGTACGGCCCGCAGGCGGCGGGCCCTACTTGTCCGTGACAAGCCAGAAGGCGGTGAGCCCAGACCAGTCGGCTTAGTGGGAGTCCGGCTCCCAGCAGGCGGCCCTCCTCCTCCCTCGAAGTCCGTGCGCCATTAACCAGATACGACGGGGTATGGCTACAGTGAGTTTCGGCCAGGCGGCGGGACTGTATCCACGCTCCCCCTGATGAGGCCTTCGTCATCAAGGGCAATGCTACAGCATAAAGCCGTCAACGCGGCCCATGGACGGCGGGACCCACCTGTCGGCTGAGATCGCGGCAGTCGGCGGACCCACCAGGCGGCGGGCCCCGGCGGTCGGCGGAGAAGCCGACGACCAGTGACGCTGACTGCCGGGCCCCGCATCTGGCCAGATTACCATTGTACCCCTAGGGGGTAGGCTTATATAAACCCCCCTGGTCACCCCATGCAAGGGGTTGGCTCCTTGGCAGAGGCCTCGTCGAGCACTCACAGCACCATACACACACGCAGAGAGAGTGGAGTAGAGCTAGCCTTGCCCTTCTTCCTCCTCCAGCCAGGTAGCTCAAGGAGCAAGCTTGTAGCCACCTGTTGAAATAGTGATCATGCGGAGACCCCGCAGAGCAGGACTAGGGGTGTTATCTCCTAGGAGAGCCCCGAACCTGGGTAAGATTCGCAAGCGTACGCGGTCTCGCTCACTCCCGCTTCTAGAGCCCGGCGACGTACTTTTGTCCCCATCCATGATAAGCCATCCCCTGGCATATGTCACACGATATCCCCGACAACATGTGTTGTCATTTGATAACGGGATCACATCATTAGGAGAATGATGTGATGGACAAGACCCATCCGTTAGCTTAGCATAATGATCGTTCAGTTTTATTGCTATTGCTTTCTTCATGTCAAATACATATTCCTTCGACTATGAGATTATGAAACTCCCGGATACCAGAGGAATACCTTGTGTGCTATCAAACGTCACAACTTAACTGGGTGATTATAAAGATGCCCTACAGGTATCTCCGAAGGTGTTTGTTGAGTTGGCATAGATCGAGATTAGGATTTATCACTCCGAGTATCGGAGAGGTATCTCTGGGCCCTCTCGGTAATACACATCATAAGCTTGCAAGCAAACGACTAAGGAGTTAGTCACAAGGTGATGTATTATGGAACGAGTAAAGAGACTTGCCGATAACAAGATTTAACTAGGTATGAAGATACCGACGATCCAATCTCGGGCAAGTAACATACCGATGGACAAAGGGAATTACGTATGTTGTCATAACGGTTCGACCGATAAAGATCTTCATAGAATATGTAGGAGCCAATATGGGCATACAGGTTCCGCTACTGGTTATTGACCGGAGAGGTATCTCGATCATGTCTACCTACTTCTCGAACCCGTAGGGTCCGCACGCTTAACGTTCGATGTCGATATAGTATTATATGAGTTATGTGATTTGGTGACCGAATGTTGTTCGGAGTCCCAGATGAGATCACGGACATGACGAGGAGTCTCTAAATGGTCGAGAGGTAAAGATTCATATATAGGATGATGGTATTCGGACATCGGAAGTGTTTCGGGGGTTACCGGGTACTTATCGGGTCACCGGAAGGGGTTCCGGGCACCCCCGGCAAAAGATATGGGCCTTATGGGCCAAGAGGGGAAACGCACCAGCCACAAGGGGCCGGTGCGCCCCCCATATGGGCCTGCCTAAGAAGGAGAAGGAAAGGGGAGAAGGGAAAGGTAAGTGTGGATTAGGATTCCCACTTCCTTCCCCCCCCCCCCCCCTCTTTCCTTCCCCCTCCGACAAACATGGCAGGGGGGACGCGGCCAAGGGCAGCAGCCCAAGTAGGATTCAGACCTACTTGGGGCGCCCCTTGGCCTCTCCCCTCTCCCTCCCACCTATATATATGAGGGAGGGGGGGCGCCTAGCACAGCCCAGACAATTGCCTAGCCGTGTGCGGTGCCCCCCTCCACCGTTTACACCCCCGGTCATATTTTCGTAGTGCTTATGCGAAGCCCTGCGGAGATCACTTCACCATCACCATCACCACGCCGTCGTGCTGACGGAACTCATCTACTACCTCGATGTCTTGCTGTATCAAGAAGGCGAGGGACGTCACCGAGCTGAATGTGTGCAGAACGCGGAGGTGTCGTGCGTTCGATACTTGATCGGTTGAAGCGTGAAGAAGTTCGATTACATCAACCGCATTGTGAAACGCTTCCGCTTATGGTCTATGAGGGTACGTAGACACACTCTCCCCTCGTTGCTATGCATCTCCATGGATAGATCATTCCGTGTGCGTAGAATTTTTTTTGTTTTCCATACAACGATTCCCAAGAGTTTAGACCTGGGTGCTGGAAAGATCTCTGGGCGCAAGAGTTCAAGGAAGAAGAGGAAGGGAGATTGAGGGCGTAAATCTGGTTCTCGCTCACGTTATCCTTTTATAGGCAGGTTAATACGCAGAATAAGAGCGTTGTGTGGCTGTAATTTCGCAAGTTCCACAGGCAACATGCGTTAAGCACGCAGGGAAATCGAGGGGACGGTTAATTGTGCTACTACATATTTTGGGACATGATCGCTTTACTAACTAGACGTGTCGATAGTAGGGCCTCGAGCCGCACTAGCACGTTATGATGACCTTCGAAATGACATCACATTACTGTAGTATAGGATGACGGACCGAGCTGGTCAAAGTTGTCAGAACAAGACTAGGTCGCCGTCCTCATCCGAGCAAAGGAATACTTTGCCTCTAAGGCATCCATGCGCGGGAAAAACCTCAATTTTGAGGTGTAGCACGAAAACAACAAAGACATATGTCAAAGAGCAATGAAAATTTGTTGGGGCTCCTCGGATGCCCGAGGTGGTGACTCTTCGGCCAAACTTAACCAATTCAAAACACTAGAGGAAGGACTTGTTGAACCAACTTCCAAGACCAACATCCGAAGAAGGAGAGCAACTCGGAAAAACCGAGGAGCGTCCTTGAGTTGAAGACCGGTTTAGGGGCTATCGATGGTGTCCTGGACTAGGGGTTGCTTACCACATTGTCCCCCGGCCAGGAGGGCCAGGCCAAGGACTCGAATGATGATTTTTTGGTGGACCGCATTCCTCAAAGCCCACGATGCCAAGATGAGATGTTTCCAAAGACTTGCCGCATACTCCAAGACTTAGAGGTCGTCTACCCCACATTTACCATAGATGTAATCGACCTATGTGTAAATCCTAGACAACCCCAGTATCTATATAAGCCGAGGGCGAGGACTCGTAGACGACACACAACCATCTCGCGGTAGATCAATAATCTGTACTCCCTCAAATCAATACAATCAAAGCAGAACGTAAGGTAATCTGGCGTGTCTATGTTACCATCACACCAAGGCTATCAGTTCGGGGCCCCTGCCCGAGATTTACTGGATTTAACTCCATCACAAGAATGATTTTGCAAAAATTATTAGTTTTGGGTCTTATGTGGAGTATGGCGGAGCCAACTAGACTACTTGTATCTTTCTTGTGTTTTTGTATTTGTATTTTTTTTTGCAGGGTAATGAAGAGCTTTATTCATACGAATAGGCGCCAGCACTATCAGCCATAAGGTTGGTTACCAGCAAACCCGGGGGCGAGTCCATCCAGTATTCCGACACCTCCAATGTGCATGCATGTTTTGCACAAAGGTGGGCCGGAACGTTAGCATGCCTCTTTACATGTAGAATATCAAAAGAAGTAAAACTAGCAGCTAGCTCCTCAATATCTAAGAGTAACGGCGCTCTCATAGAGCGCGAAGTCCGGCGCGAATTCCAGAGGTTCACCACATCCAAGCAATCTGTCTCAATCTGCACCCACGCAAAGCCACGAAGCAAAGCCACCACCACGCCTTCACGTACAGCAGAAGCCTCCACCACAAGTGGATCTGTAATGCCTAGGCATGGTTTGCACCAAGCTGATAGGAATGACGAGGATGACCGAGCCACACCACCAATGCCTGCTCTATGCTCCATCATAGAGATTCCAGCATCAGTGTTAATTTTGATCACCTCACCGTCTGGTGGTCGCCACCCATGACCTAGCAGTATGCTAGCATGCTTGGTTGGAAGCTCTAGCACCGCCAGAGCATCTCTAACCATTTTCAGTGACTGCATCGGTTCCATACTTGCCTTGTCATGAGTAATGTTGTTCCGAGATGTCCAGATAGCCCACATCACCATGATAATCTTAGCTTGGACTGAAACATCAAAACGAGAGTCACAGAGGATATCCCTGGACCAAGTCAAGCCATGCAGCTCCGGTAATTTGATGCCCAGCCACTCGCGGGCTTCTACCCAGAAGCGTTTTGCATGAGTGCATTGTATCAACGCATGATACATATCTTCATCTGCTGACAGGCATACTTTACACCTGGCTAAAGTCGCTATGTGCCTGTACTTGAGGGTGCTTTCGACAGGAAGTATCCCCCGAAGCACACGCCACCAAAACACGCGAACTTTGGGCACCACATTCAGCTTCCAAAGCTTCGTCCACATCTGTTTGTGAAGGAAATATGCCCTAGAGGCAATAATAAAGTTGTTATTTATATTTCCTTATATCATGATAAATGTTTATTATTCATGCTAGAATTGTATTAACCGTAAACTTGATACATGTGTGAATACATAGACAAAACACAGTGTCCCTAGTATGCCTCTACTAGACTAGCTCGTTAATCAAAGATGGTTAAGTTTCCTAACCATAGACATGTGTTGTCATTTGATGAATGGGATCACATCATTAGGAGAATGATGTGATGGACAAGACCCATATGTTAGCTTAGCTTGATGATCGTTAAGTTTTATTGCTATTGCTTTCTTCATGACTTATACATATTCCTCTGACTATGAGATTATGCAACTCCCGAATACCGGAGGAACACCTTGTGTGCTATCAAAAAACAACGTAACTGGGTGATTATAAAGATACTCTACAGGTGTCCCCGAAGATGTTTGTTGGGTTGGCATAAATCGAGATTAGGATTTGTCACTCCGAGTATCGGAGAGGTATCTCTGGGCCCTCTTGGTAATGCACATCATATGAAGCCTTGCAAGCAATGTGACTAATGAGTTAGTTGCGGGATGATGCATTACGGAACGAGTAAAGTGACTTGCCGGTAACGAGATTGAATTAGGTATAATGATACCGACGATCTAATCTCGGGCAAATAACATACCGATGACAAAGGGAATGACGTATGTTGTTATGCGGTTTGTCGGATAAAGATCTTCGTAGAATATGTAGGAGCCAATATGAGCATCCAGGTTCCACTATTGGTTATTAACCAGAGATGTGTCTCGGTCATGTCTACATAGTTCTCGAACCCGTAGGGTCCGCACGCTTAACGTTCGATGACGATTTGTATTATGAGTTATGTGATTTGATGACCAAAGTTTGTTCGGAGTCCCGGATGAGATCACGGACATGACGAGGAGTCTCGAAATGGTTGAGAGGTAAAGATTTATATATTGGAAGGCTATATTCGGACATCGGAAAGGTTCCGAGTGATTCAAGTATTTTTCGGAGTACCGGGGAGTTACGGGAATTCACCAGGAGAAGTAATGGGCCTTATTGGGCCATCCGGGAAAAGAGGAGGCAGGCCAAAGGGGAGGTGGCGCCCCCCCCCCATGGGTCCAAACTGGACTAGGGGAAGGGGGCGGCGCCCCCCTTGCCCTTTCCTACTCCCTCTCTCTTTCCCTCTTTCCTTCTCTCCTACTCCGAAAAGGGAAAGGGATTCCTACTAGGACTTGGAAGTCCTAGTAGGACTCCATACACTTGGCGCGCCCCTAGGAGGGCCGGCCTCTCTCCCTCCCTCCTTTATATACGAGGGAGGGGGCACCCCAAAGGTACACCAAGATTTGTCTTAACTGTGTGCGGTGCCCCCCTCCACAGTTACACACCTCGGTCATATCGTCGTAGTGCTTAGGCGAAGCCCTGCGTCGGTAACTACATCATCATCGTCGCCATGCCGTCATGCTGACGGAACTCTCCCTCGTCCTCAACTGGATCAAGAGCTCGAGGGACGTCATCGAGCTGAACGTGTGCTGAACTCGGAGGTGCCGTACGTTCGGTGCTTGATCGGTTGGATCGCGAAGACGTTCGACTACATCAACCGTGTTAAGCTAACGCTTCCACTTTCGGTCTACGAGGGTACGTGGACATACTCTCCCTCTCGTTGCTATGCATCTCCTAGATAGATCTTGCGTGAACGTAGGATTTTTTTTGAAATTGCACGTTCCCCAACAGTGGCATCCGAGCCAGGTCTATTCGTAGATGATATGCATGAGTAGAACACAAAGAGTTGTGGGCGATAATAGTCATACTGCTTACCACCAACGTCTTACTTTGATTCGACGGTATTGTTGGATGAAGCGGCCCGGACCGACATTACATGACCGTTTTCATGAGACTGGTTCTACCGACGTGCTTTGCACAAAGGTGGCTGGCGGGTGTCTGTTTCTCCAACTTTAGTTAAATCGAGTTTGACTACGGCCGCTCCTTGTTGAAGGTTAAAACAGCATACTTGACGAAAAATCATTGTCGTTTTGATGCGTAGGTAAGAACGGTTCTTGCTAGAAGCCCGTAGCAGCCACGTAAAACTTGCAACAACAAAGTAGAGGACGTCTAACTTGTTTTTGCAGGGCATGCTGTGATGTGATATGGTCAAGACATGATGTGATATACGTTATTGTATGAGATGATCATGTTTTGTAAAAGTTATCGGCAACTGGCAGGAGCCTTATGGTTGTCGCTTTATTGTATGAAATGCAATCGCCATGTAATTGCTTTACTTTATCACTATGCTGTAGCGATAGTCGTAGAAGCAATAGTTGGCGAGACGACAACGACGCTACGATGGAGATCAAGGTGTTAAGCCGGTGACGATGGAGATCATGACGGTGCTTTGGAGATGGAGATCAAAGGCACAAGATGATGATGACCATATCATGTCACATATTTTGATTGCATGTGATGTTTATCTTTTATGCATCTTATTTTGCTTAGTATGACGGTAGCATTATAAGATGATCCCTCACTAAATTTCAAGGTATAAGTGTTCTCCCTGAGTATGCACCGTTGCGACAGTTCGTCGTGCCGAGACACCACGTGATGATCGGGTGTGATAAGCTCTACGTTCACATACAACAGGTGCAAGCCAGTTTTGCACGTGCAGAATACTCGGGTTAAACTTGACGAGCCTAGCATATGCAGATATGGCCTCGGAACACTGAGACCGAAAGGTCAAACGTGAATCATATAGTAGATATGATCAACATAGAGATGTTCACCATTGAAAACTACTCCATCTCACGTGATGATCGGACATGGTTTAGTTGATATGGATCACGTGATCATTTAGATGACTAGAGGGATGTCTATCTAAGTGGGAGTTCTTAAGTAATATGATTAATTGAACTTTAATTTATCATGAACTTAGTCCTGATAGTTTTTGCATATCTATGTTGTAGATCAATAGCTCGCGTATAGCTCCCCTGTTTTATTTTTGATATGTTCCTAGAGAAAACTAAGTTGAAAGATGATAGTAGCAATGATGCGTACTGGGTCCGTGATCTGAGGAATATCCTCGTTGCTGCACAGAAGAATTATGTCCTTGATGCACCGCTAGGTGACAGACCTATTGCAGGAGTAGATGCAGACGTTATGAACGTTTGGCAAGCTCGATATGATGACTACTTGATAGTTTAGTGCACCATGCTTTACGGCTTAGAACCGGGACTTCAAAAACGTTTTGAACGCCACGGAGCATATGAGATTGGTTTTTCAGACTCATGCTCGTGCCGAGAGGTATGAGACCTCTGACAAGTACTTTGCCTACAAGATGGAGGAGAATAGCTCAGCTAGTGAGCATGTGCTCAGAATGTCTGGGTACTACAATCGCTTGAATCAAGTGGGAGTTAATCTTCCAGATAAGATAGTGATTGACAGATTTCTCTAGTCACTATCACCAAGTTACTAGAACTTCATGATGAACTATAATATGCAAGGGATGACGAAAACGATTCCCAAGCTCTTCGCGATGCTGAAATCGGTGAAGGTAGAAATCAAGAAATTGCATCAAGTGTTGATGGTTGACAAGACCACTAGTTTCAAGAAAAAGGGCGAGGGCAAGAAAGGGAACTTCAAAAAAGAATAGCAAGCAAGTTGCTACTCCCGGGAAGAAACCCAAGTCTGGACCTAAGCCTGAAACTGAGTGCTTCTACTGCAAAGGAAATGGTCATTGGAAGCGGAACTACCCCAAATATTTGGCGGATAAGAAGGATTGCAAAGTAAACAAAAGTATATTTGATATACATGATATTGATGTGTATTTTACTAGTGTTCATAGTAGCCCCTGGGTATTTGATACCGGTTCAGTTGCTAACATTAGTAACTCAAAACAGGAGTTGCAAAATGAACAGAGACTAGTTAATGACAAGGTAACGATGTGTGTTGGAAGTGATTCCAAGATTGATAAGATCACCATCGCACACTCCCTCTACCTTCGAGATTAGTGTGGACCTAAATAAATAAATGTTATTTGGTGTTTGCGTTGAGCATGAATATGATTGGATCATGTTTATTGCGATACGATTATTCATTTAAGTCAGAGAATAATTGTTGTTCTGTTTACATGAATAAAACCTTCTATGGTCATACACTCAACGTAAATGGTTTATTAAATCTCGATCGTAGTGATACACATATTCATAATATTGATGCCAAAAGATGCAAAGTTGATAATGATAGTGCAACATATTTGTGGCACTGCCGTTTAGGTCATATTGGTGTAAAGCGCATGAAGAAACTCCATGCAGATGGACTTTTGGAATCACTTGATTATGAATCATTTGATACTTGCGAACCATGCCTCATGGGCAAGATGACTAAAACTCCGTTCTCCGGAACAATGGAGCAAGCCAATGACTTATTGGAAATAATACATACGATGTATGCGGTCCGATGAGTGTTGGGGCTCGCGGCGGGTATCGTTATTTTCTGACCTTCACAGATGATTTAAGCAGATATGGCTATATCTACTTAATGAAACACAAGTCTGAAACGTTTGAAAAGTTCAAAGAATTTCAGAGTGAAGTGGAAAATCATCGTAACAAGAAAATAAAGTTTCTACGATCTGATCGCGGAGGCGAATATTTGAGTTACGAGTTTGGTCTTCATTTGAAACAATGTGGAATAGTTTCGCAACTCACGCCACCTAGAACACCACAGCGTAATGGTGTGTTCGAACGTCGTAACCGTACTTTGTTAGATATGGTGCGATCTATGATGTCTCTTACCGATTTACCACTATCGTTTTGGGGTTATGCATTAGAGACAGCTGCATTCACGTTAAATAGGGCACCATCCAAATCTGTTGAGATGACACCGTATGAACTGTGGTTTGGTAAGAAACCTAAGCTGTCGTTTCTTAAAGTTTGGGGGTTGTGATGCTTATGTGAAAAAGCTTCAGTCTGATAAGCTCGAACCCAAATCGGAGAAGTGCGTCTTCATAGGATACCCAAAAGAAACTGTTTTGTACACCTTCTATCACAGATCCGAAGGCAAGATCTTTGTTGCTAAGAATGGATCCTTTCTAGAGAAGGAGTTTCTCTCGAAAGAAGTGAGTGGGAGGAAAGTAGAACTTGATGAGGTAATTGTACCTTCTCTCGAATTGGAGAATAACTCATCACAGAAAACAGTTCCCGTGATGCCTACACCAATTAATGAGGAAGCTAATGATGATGATCATGAAACTTTAGATCAAGTTACTACCGAACATCGTAGGTCAACCAGAGTACGTTTCGCACCAGAGTGGTACGGCAATCCTGTTCTGGAAGTCATGTTACTAGACCATGACGAACCTACGAACTATGAAGAAGCTATGATGAGCCCAGATTTCGACAGATGGCTTGAGGCCATGAAATCTGAGATAGGATCCATGTATGAGAACTAAGTGTGGACTTTGGTGGATTTTCCCGATGATCGGCAAGCCATTAAGAAAAATGGATCTTCAAGAGGAAGACGGACGCTGATGGTAGTGTTACTATCTACAAAGCTCAACTTGTCACAAAAGGTTTTTGACAAGTTCAAAGTGTTGACTACGATGAGATTTTCTCACTCGTAGCAATGCTTAAGTCTGTCCGAATCATGTTAGCAATTGCCTCATTTTATGAAATCTGGCAAATAGATGTCAAAACTGCATTCCTTAATGGATTTCTTAAAGAAGAGTTGTATATGATGCAACCAGAAGGTTTTGTCGATCCTAAAAGTGCTGACAAAGTGCACAAACTCCAGCGATCCAACTATGGACTGGTGCAGACATCTCGGAGTTGGAATATACGCTTTGATAAGGTGATCAAAGCATATGGTTATATACAGACTTATGGTGAAGCCTGTATTTACAAGAAAGTGAGTGGGAGCTCTGTAGCATTTCTGATATTATATGTGGATGACATATTGCTGATTGGAAATGATATAGAATTTCTGGATAGCATAAAAGGATACTTGAATAAGAATTTTTCACTAAAAAGACCTCGGTGAAGCTGCTTAAGTATTGAGCATCAAGATCTATAGGGATAGATCGAGACGCTTAATAGGACTTTCACAAAGCATATACCTTGACAAAGTTTTGAAGGAGTTCAAAAAGGATTAGTCAAAGAAAGAGTTCTTGCCTGTATTCAAGGTATAAAGTTGAGTAAGACTCAAAGCGTGACCACGGCAGAAGATAGAGAGAGAATGAAAGTCATTCCCTATGCCTCAGCCATAGGTTCTATAAAGTATGCCATGCTGTGTACCAAACCTGTTGTGTACCTTGCCATGAGTTTGTCAAGGGGGTACAATAGTGATCCAGGAGTTGATCACTAGACAGCGGTCAAAAATTATCCTTAGAGGACTAAGGAAATGTTTCTTGGTTATGGAGGTGATGAAGAGTTCGTCGTAAAGAGTTACGTCGATGCAAGCTTTTACACCGATCCAGATGACCCTGAGTCTCAATCTGGATACGTATTGAAAGTGGGAGCAATTAGCTAGAGTAGCTCCATGCAGAACATTGTAAACATAGAAATTTTGCAAAATACATACGGATCTGAATGTGGCAGACCCGTTGACTAAACTTCTCTCACAAGCAAAACATGATCACACCTTAGTATTCTTTGGGTGTTAATCACATAGTGATGTGAACTAGATTATTGACTCTAGTAAACCCTTTGGGTGTTGGTCACATGGCGATGTGAACTATAGGTGTTAATCACATAAAGATGTGAAATATTGGTGTTAAATCAGATGGCGATGTGAACTAGATTATTGACTCTAGTGCAATTGGGAGACTGAAGGAAATATGCCCTAGAGGCAATAATAAAGTTGTTATTTATATTTCCTTATATCATGATAAATTTTTATTATTCATGCTAGAATTGTATTAACCGGAAACTTGATACATGTGTGAATACATAGACAAAACACAGTGTCCCTAGTATGCCTCTACTAGACTAGCTCGTTAATCAAAGATGGTTAAGTTTCCTAACCATAGACATGTGTTGTCATTTGATGAATGGGATCACATCATTAGGAGAATGATGTGATGGACAAGACCCATCCGTTAGCATAGCATAATGATCGTTAAGTTTTATTGCTATTGCTTTCTTCATGACTTATACATATTCCTCTGACTATGAGATTATGCAACTCCCGAATACCGGAGAAACACCTTGTGTGCTATCAAACGTCACAACGTAACTGGGTGATTATAAAGATACTCTACAGGTGTCTCCGAAGATGTTTGTTGGGTTGGCATAAATCAAGATTAGGATTTGTCACTCCGAGTATCGGAGAGGTATCTCTGGGCCCTCTCGGTAATGCACATCATATGAAGCCTTGCAAGCAATGTGACTAATGAGTTAGTTGCGGGATGATGCATTACGGAACGAGTAAAGAGACTTGCCGGTAACGAGATTGAACTAGGTATAATGATATCGACGATCGAATCTCGGGCAAGTAACATACAGATGACAAAGGGAATGACGTATGTTGTTATGCGGTTTGACCGATAAAGATCTTCGTAGAATATGTAGGAGCCAATATGAGCATCCAGGTTCCGCTATTGGTTATTAACCAAAGATGTGTCTCGGTCATGTCTACATAGTTCTCGAACCCGTAGGGTCCGCACGTTTAACGTTCGATGACGATTTGTATTATGAGTTATGTGATTTGATGACCGAAGTTTGTTTGGAGTCCCGGATGAGATCACGGACATGACGAGGAGTCTCGAAATGGTCGAGAGGTAAAGATTCATATATTGGAAGGCTATATTCGGACATCGGAAAGGTTCCGAGTGATTCGGGTATTTTTCGGAGTACCGGGGAGTTACGGGAATTCACCGGGAGAAGTAATGGGCCTTATTGGGCCATATGGGAAAAGAGGAGGCAGGCCAAAGGGGAGGTGGCGCCCCCCGCCCCCCCATGGGTCCGAATTGGACTAGGGGAAGGGGGCGGCGCCCCCCTTGCCCTTTCCTACTCCCTCTCTCCTTCCCTCTTTCCTTCCCTCCTACTCCGAAAAGGGAAAGGGATTCCTACTAGGACTTGGAAGTCCTAGTAGGACTCCATACACTTGGCGCGCCCCTAGGAGGGCCGGCCTCTCTCCCTCCCTCCTTTATATACGGGGGAGGGGGGCACCCCAAAGGTACACCAAGATTTGTCTTAACCGTGTGTGGTGCCCTCCTCCATAGTTACACACCTCGGTCATATCGTCGTAGTGCTTAGGCGAAGCCCTGCGCCGGTAACTTCATCATCATCGTCGCCACGCCGTCGTGCTGACGGAACTCTCCCTCGTCCTCAACTGGATCAAGAGCTCGAGGGACGTCATCGAGCTGAACGTGTGCTGAACTCGGAGGTGTCGTACGTTCGGTGCTTGATCGGTTGGATTGCGAAGACGTTCGACTACATCAACCGCGTTAAGCTAACGCTTCCGCTTTCGGTCTATGAGGGTACGTGGACATACTCTCCCTCTCGTTGCTATGCATCTCCTAGATAGATCTTGCGTGAACGTAGGAAATTTTTTGAAATTGCACGTTCCCCAACAGTTTGTTCGTCTCTGAAGATTCTGTAACCAACCCTTCTTCTAGAGCAAGATGCTCGTTGCGAATCATGAGAGTTCGGTACGCCGATTTTACAGTGTAGATGCCTGCTTTCTCCGCCGACCATGCCCAGCTGTCATCTCCTCCCATCCGCCTTAGAGGGATATTTAGTATAGCTTCTGCCTCGGGAGAGATAAAATTGTTCCTCACAATGTCAATCTTCCACGTCCCAGACTCAGCATCGATCAGTTCTGAAACCGTGTTCATATTTGTCGTACCAGTTTGTACCGACGGCTTCATGGAGATAAGCCCCGGGATCCACGGGTCCCTCCAGATCGAGACCGTCGTACCATCACCAATTCTCTTGATCATACCAGCCTCCAATGCTTCCCTGTCTGCCAGAATAGCTCGCCAGGTAGCCGATGCGTGCGGGTGCGCTCTAGCGCCCAGGAAGTCGGTATTCGGGAAGTACTTCCCTTTGAGCACTCTCGCACAAAGCGAATTCGGGCTCGTGATAAGTCTCCATCCGTGCTTTCCGAGAAGAGATAGGTTGAAGAGCTGCAGGTCTCTGAATCCCATCCCTCCCTTCACTTTCGGGGTTGCAAGTGTGTCCCAGTCCAGCCAATGCAAAGATCGACGATCCAGGGAGCTACTCCACCAGTATCTCA
The DNA here is from genome assembly GCA_011799875.1 of Thinopyrum elongatum. Classification (NCBI taxonomy): domain Eukaryota; kingdom Viridiplantae; phylum Streptophyta; class Magnoliopsida; order Poales; family Poaceae; genus Thinopyrum; species Thinopyrum elongatum. The sequence goes on along the minus strand of CM022300.1, from coordinate 578,647,830 downwards.
CCATGCATGAGGTGATTCCCTTGCAAACTTTTTTAGACAATTCAAAACAACTCATAGAGAATGCTGGAATCGCCTGAGCCACTGACTTCAGGCGCACCTCTCTTCCCGCATATGAAATCATGCGCTCCGTGCCTCCCTGCAACTGACTTCGGATCCTCTCTCTAAGATGTTCAAAGGTGCCACTTGTTATCCGCCCCGTTGCAGTAGGCAAACCAAGGTATCTCTCGTTGAAAGCCTCGACAGAAATGCCAAGGATAGCTTTCAACCTTTGTCGAACCGGATCGCTTGTGTTCGGACTGAAAAAGATAGAGCTCTTTTCTCGGTTCACACATTGTCCAGAGCAGTCCTCATAGATCCATAGGACACGATTCAACCTTTGAGCATTATCGATTTTTTTGTATTTGTATATACATGTACCTAATTGTATGTCTGTAACGTTTTCCGACTCGGTACAAATACAAGTAGCATATATGCCTACGGGTGTACGGTTAGAAAAAAAAAGTCGAACGATAAGACTAGCCATAGTGGAGAGTAATTTACACTAGTAACATACACACTATCCTAGACTATGTTACTACATCCATACTCTCTCCTTCCGGTGAAGAGTGTATATTTGACTTTAAAATTTATCCATAAAAAAGTGTACTTCTATCTTCCCAATGCATTTTAAATTAGAAAAAATGTTTGCTAAGTTGAACCCGATGTTATTCTTGAAGTTACTCTCACTATGACAAGTATAATAAGCTGTTCTATTATTTTTTACATATATAACTTTTTCCGAAGAGCGACAACTTTTTTTTACAATACCGAAGAGTGACAGCTACTACAACCTGGTTATGACATTGGTAATCTTTTTTTTTAAATACATTGGTAATCTTCGGTAGAACAGCACAAGAACCAGCTAGCGGTACGAGTACGGTCTTTTTTTTTAACACAGTACCGACACAAACGCTCATATACACGTGCATACACTCACCCCTATGAACGTACACACGCACACCTTACCTCTATGAGCACCTCCGAAAAACTGAGCCAGCATATCATCTTGAAATTTACAAAGTCACCGTAGATACCTCGTCGACGGGAACGTTTCCTCTCACTGGATGCGCATCGCCGGAAATCCTGAAATAAATTCAAAAATAAATACGAGCGCCAGGAATTGAACCATGATGGGCTGGAGATACCACATCCCCTCTCATCGTGTAATCACAATCATCACAGGTGAGGACTGAGCCGTAGCTCAGTGGTTGTGCTCGGCGGTGGCCAGCCAGCCCATCCAAGTTCGATCCCCAGCGGGGACGAATTTGCAGGTGTCTCACCAAATAAATTCTGCAGGTGCCTCGCAACGTCTACGAGCCACAGGCGAGGATGACGTGCCCGTCATTCCTGGAGTCCAGGACTTCGGAAGTCTCACTAGACGTAGTAGGAGATATAGGTTGTAGGTTTGGCTTAGGTGCATAGTCGGGGCGTGAGTTGTGGTGTGCGTGCGTGTGATGTGTGTGACTATGGACGTCTAAACAGATGCTACAACTTGTATACTCAGTTGAGGCTAAAAAAAAATCATCACAGGTTGGTTCGCCGCGGTACGAGTACGGTCACAGGATATTTTCAGTGCCGATGCCTGACGTGCGGAGAGAGCTCGTTTTCAATTTCGCTTCCTCGTCTTCCCGCTGCACGCATGGACCGAGGCGAAGCAGAAGCAGAATCCCATTCCCCGGCGGTGGTGGGGGCCCGTTCGCGGAAAACGAGGCCGGCGACGAACGCGGCCCGATCTCATCCCCTCCCGGTCTTTTTCTTTCCCGTCGGGCCGGGCCCGGGTTCCCATCTCGCCCAGCTGTACCGCACTTCCCCACCAACGTTGACCCGCGGCGCCGCGACCGACCGCACCCGTCGCCGTCGGCCGTCGCGCATCCGATGCTCGCTCGATCGAAAAGAAAAAGAAAAAAAAGGAAACAATTCGAAGCGTACAACCGACGGAAACGAATCGGGGCGGGCCCCACGGCGCAGCGTGACGGGCCACGCCCACGCCGCCTCGCGTGCCCCGCCCGCCCCCACGCGGCCGCTGACTGGCCGGGCCCACCCGATGACGCAGAGGGAAATAAATACGGGGACGACCGACCGCAGCCGTCCGTCACGCTTGACTTCAGCGCTCTCTCCCCCCCCCCCCCCCCCCCCCCCAAATCGTCGGCTCCACCCCACCTAGCAGCCGGAGTCCGCCGCCGCCGCCGCCATGTCTTCCGGGGGAATCGCGCGCGGCCGCCTCGCCGAGGAGCGCAAGGCCTGGCGGAAGAACCACCCCCACGTACGCCCCCCTCCCTCCCTCTCGATTCCGCTCCCCGCCTCGCCTCGCCTCACCTCACCTAACCTGCTGTTTCGATCGGCGATGTCGCGCTGTTCCTGATCTGTTTCCTCTTTGGTTCTCGCAGGGCTTCGTCGCCAAGCCGGAGACGCTGGGCGACGGCACGGTCAACCTCATGGTCTGGCACTGCACCATCCCCGGCAAGCAAGGGGTAATAAGCTCTGCCTCCGCTCCGCTCTGGCCCGAGTGATTGATTGATTGACAGCGGCGTCCGTAGCCCCTTCTATAGTCCTCTCGTTTGACCCTAGACTAGATCGGGGTGCTTAGCTTTGGCTGTTTCCCGTTAGCTACCCCCAGCTTGCTTGCTTGATCAGATCTCGTTCCGTGTATTGATTGAGGCTATACCGTGCCGTGGTCTGACTCCGCAAGCGGAGAGAGATATTATGCTAGATGTAGGATGGACCTTCTGGTGTTGTTTCGTTTTCTGGGCAGATTAGTGCTTATTTAGTTCGTTTGACCCTTCAATTGCATTGTGCGGTGGCCTGTGGTGGTTTCTTCATGCTTTTAGTATGCCCGAGGATTATTACCTTTTTAATGCTAGTCTTACTGTAGCTGTCTACAGATTATGTTCTAGTAGCTGCTACTGGCTTATCCATAAACCTGTACACTATTAGCTTAGTACATGCTTCAAAACTAGTTTTCGTTCCAGGCTTCCAGTAGCTACTGTATAGATATGGGTAATTATCAACTAGAGGTTGACTGGGAGTTCAATTCTTTCTGTATTTGTATGCACAACCTCAATTGCAATGGGATTTCTGCAACTTCTGTGATCGGCTCACCTAACTAAAGTCACTATCAGGTCCCCCGTGAAGTAGTGTTAGCATACCTGCAATAACCCTACTGTATACGCTTTCAGAATTTTCAACCCAGAGTTTAGGCACAACTTTGTACACATTTAGGATAGATAGATGCTTCAAAAGGAGTGTTAATTGCCGCAATGGATGTTTGATATCGAGTTAAATTGATTGCACACTGAACCTCAATTGAGTCACCACCGATTTTGTGCAAGTTCAGTTATCTGCCCAGCCAAGTCAGTACATAGGTGTCCTGGTAGAGTTGCTTTAGGATATATCTCCAGTCACTGTACCATATGGTTTCAAAATCTTCAAACCAAGGATTCCTGTTAGCCAACTTATTGTTAACCTGCTCGTTCTCTGGTGGCAGCCATCTGATTTAGGCTAATCTGAGGTGTCTAGCGACTAGCGTCAACAGTGAATATAAACTGGGCTAAAATACTTGACAACATGTCCATGATTTATTGCGAGACAAGTAGACCGTGTAAATATACGTTTCTTCTTTGTTAATGATCTCAGTTGTTTGCCTTACCTGATCTCTGTGTTAGATGCCGTTGGTGGCTTATTGCTTTGGCACATTCTCAAGCTTGTCATAACTCATAGACTTACAGCCATATTCTGCATTTGTCGCTTCTCTGTTTATGGTAGGATTGTAACATGGCGCAGCTTTAACTGTTCCCATCTCTTGTTGTGCAGACTGATTGGGAAGGTGGATACTTCCCTCTCACCCTTCATTTCAGTGAGGATTACCCTAGCAAGCCTCCCAAGTGCAAGTTCCCTACAAATTTCTTTCACCCGAATGTCTACCCTTCGGGGACAGTCTGCCTTTCAATCCTCAATGAGGACAGCGTAAGCCTGCAAGCCATCTGTTAGATTATATTTAGTGCCAGGTTTGATATCATGGTTTACCGTTTGGTTGTTTCCTCTCAGGGCTGGAGACCTGCTATTACTGTGAAGCAAATCCTTGTTGGAATTCAGGACTTGCTTGATCAGCCGAACCCGGCTGACCCTGCTCAGACTGATGGTTATCACCTTTTCATCCAGGTTAGTCAACAGTGACCATCCAGGGTCTAGCTCATGTATTCTGGTAGTCCGACTAGGCTTCCTAAACCGGCTCGCATATGGTCCTGTAGTCGGTAACACACCTTTTCGGTATATATATATGTGCAGGATCCAGCTGAATACAAGAGGCGTGTTCGGGTGCAGGCAAAGCAGTATCCCGCATTGGTCTGAGAGGGGAGGGATTGGCAGCTTAATGATCCATGCTCTGCACATCCGCATAGTTGTTGGAAGTAGATCTAAAATGAATGCCTCTGCATATATGGAGTTAGACCCAAGTAAAACCCGGAAAAGGGTGCCTTGAGAAGTATTCATCGTCTATCATTGTGGACCAGTCGCGACTTAAGATCCGTGTTGGTTGTAATCGGGTTTCATAACGGTGATCCCTGAACTGGTTAAGTGCTTGTTTTCTGGGTTAATGTCTGTCTTGAGGTGGATTTTGCCGTGTGCGTTACTAGTCGGTTCTAAATGCGTCTGTTGGCTGCAGTATAACATTTTGCCATGTGCCATGTTTCTGTCAATTTTCTAATCTGTATCCTAGCAGTATGTTAATATGTTCCCCCTCTCTGCTGGTGGTAGGAGATGAGAGGGGGAGTGGGCTCACTCCTTCGCCGCAGATTGCATAGATCCATTGTTTGGCACTGTCAATTAGCCAAGCTGGTGTCGCCGGACCTCAAACCCATGGTGACGCATCTGTCAGTCCTACTCCGATGACATTCCCCTTTCCAATAACAAATCTTTCCTTCTACGATGACGATGGCGGCGGCACGATTGGCCTCTGGAGTTTATCTTCAGGCCGATCATGAAATTCAGCTTCTTCCTCCAGCTCCTTGTGGTGGCACGAGGCATTGAAAAAAATGAGCCGCTGATACGGAAAACAAGAAATTCAGCTTCTTCCTCTCCTTGTGGAGGCTTGTGGCATTGACGAAATGAGCCGCTGATATGGAAAACAAGATCGAAAACGATGGTTCAGTTTATTCCTACTCAACGTCACCAATACATGCGCGTTTCAGATATCTGTACATTTCTATTCAACGCCACCAATACGCACGCCTTTCAAATGTCTCAAATTAACAAGAGATTGTGAAACCAACTTGTGGTTGGATGGTTAGAGGGACTGTGGTATTCCCAGCCCACCAGGGTTCAAATCCTGGTGTTCGCATTTATTCCTGGATTTATTTCAGGATTTCCGGCGATGCGCATTCAGTGGGAGGAGACGTTCCCGTCGACGACGAGGTGCCTACGGTGACTTCGTAAATTTCAAGATGATATGCCGGCTCAGTCTTTCGGAGGTGCTCATAGGGGTAGGGTGTGCGTGTGTGCGTTCATAGGGATGAGTGTATGCACGTGTATATGAGCGCTTGCGTCTGTACTGTGTTCAAAAAAATATTAACCTAATAAGGACAATAAAAGGCTGAGTGTAAATCATTGCAATACGACATTATTCGTTTATCAGTTATCAACTTCAGTGGTAAAAAGCCCAATGCCGCAATCGATCGACCTGACATTTCCCCGACGTGGATCGAACAGAGCTCAAAACCCGTCGAGATCTAGGAACTCGTTCGGGTCAAGCAACGGCACCGCCTCTGCCTGCCCTTGCCTCTGCGCGACGGGGACGCGGTGGCCGTCGTCTCGCTGCGGCTGCGGCGGGGGCGGCGGAAGAGCAACCGTAGAATCCTGCAGCTGCGCACCGTGCTCGGGGACGATGGCGAGCTGCGCCCGCGTCCTGGCGAGCTCGCATTGCGTGGCCTGAATCTCCTCCTGCAGCTGGCTGATGATCCCGGTGCATCCATACACCGGGTCCTCCACCCGCCACTGCGCCTCCATCGCCATCGTCTCCGCCGCCTGAGCTCTCTCGTCCACCGGCAAGCTCTGCAAAATGGCAACTCAATTTAAATCTTGAACGATGCAAATGCAAGGATGAGCTCTAACATGTCAATGGCGGCCGGAATGATTACCAGAGGCCACGTACCTGGAGCCACCTCGCGACGTTGCTGGCGCCGAAGACCCGGTGGACGGAGGCGTAGCGGTGGGGGTGCGACGCCGGGAAGTAGGGGGCGAGCACGCAGTCGTGGGCGCAGCGCCGGCGCAGGTACTTGCACGCCGCGCACCTCCTCGGGTTACTGCCGACGCCTTCCTGGTCTTCCTCGTGCATTTCCACGTCGCCGGCGGTCGACATGATGATCTAGTGCTAGATCCTGGTGCGAGCTCGTGGGATTTCGTGGGATCTCTGGAAGATTTCGGGGAGATCTTGTGGGCGCATGCTTATATACGCGTCGTGCATGGAGGGAGGCTGGAAATGGCAACACCAACGGCTACGTCAGGTGTAAACATGGCAAGCTTAACGGAGACACCCCGCATCCCGCAACGGCTGCAATGGATGTTCCGTCATGGAACGTAGCATGATGGCACCAACGTCAGTTCAAACGCGGGCTTGGTCCCGCGCCCGTGACAGGTAGTTTCTTTCCCGAAAACATTGTAGTACTTATTGTTTGAATTAAAATTGCTCAAATAACTTGCTAATTGATTTAAATCATAACTAATTAAATGTAACTCAGAATTAAAGAAATTATATGTGTAATTGGACCAGAAAAAATGCATAGATTGCAGTGGTGCACTTGCTTTTCCTGTTTAACAACTATCTCTATTCCTAAGGGAGCAGTCTGCGGTCGGTGATGATAGGTTGTACGTCGTTCCTTCGTTCGGCACGGCCCCCGGATGGATTCATTTGGCGCACCGGCACCCACCTTCATGTTTTTTTCCGCATCGCTTCCCATAGCCCATGCCCTCCCCTTCTATCCTCGCTCGACTTGGACACCATCGCTTCTCCCCGATCTCGCCGCCTCTCGATGGATCTCTCCTCCCTCTCCCTCCTGCGGCTCCCAAACTCCCCACCTCTCGCAGCTGTCGCCGCCAAACCTTCCATTGGTCCCCTCGACCCCGAACAGACGCGACGGCCAGGTCGCCGCCTGCACGCCCAGGCAGTCGCTCCCCCCACCCCACTCCAACCAAACCCACCAGAAGGACACCGGAGCCAGGCGGTGACGCTGATCCGTGCGACGGAGGACCTCGATATGCTACCCCGTTAAGCCCAACATTGACCGGATGCCATCGACCGTGGCTTCTCCACATATCCAGACTGTGCTCCTCTGCACCGCCGTTCCCCATCCCTTGTATCGCTGGCGTTAGTGTGGCCCGATTGCCAGCGTTCGGCTAGGCAAGTGCCATTGTTCATGTGGTTGGTGTTATTATTCACTACAAGAATCAATACCCTGGCATATTATTTTGCTTAGTTGCACATTGTGTTTGCGTATTTGTCTGATCCCTCTCACGTTGATGTTTCATACCATGGTAGTTGTTTATTGTTGTATATTACGACATTGATAGGATAAGAAAAAGTGTCTGCTGGTTAAGAAAGTTCAGAGACAAATTACGTATTGTTGGGCCCAAATTATGCCATGGTTTATATGCATGTCATCAATTCTTCATGTAGCTCACTACCTGATTCAGTCTTGAGAATAACAATTGCAGATAGAGTCTCATTGAAAATGTCTTCTGTAGGTCTTGCATATAGAGTCGTTCGTTGAAAATGTCCTCTGTAGGTCCAGCTTCTCCACATTATGTGTTGTGTTATGCGAGGTAAGTAGATACTACGTACTGTAGACAAATTCCATATGCATTAGGAGGGGAGTGGCAAAGCCGGAGGGGACGAGGTGCCATCGGCATGGGTGCTCGACGGCGCGCCGTAGACCAGGCGAAGGATCTCCAGGTGGAGCTTGGCAGAGGGAAGGCGCTTGGAGGAGGAGACGCCATGGAGCCTGTGCCTGCTGCTGGTGGGACTCCGTGCGGGCGTGTGTTGGGAGGAGCTGTGCATGACACCCAAACATGGCACCAAGGCCTTCCGTGTCCGCACCCGAGGTAAGCAATGACTTGTTTCACTACCAACCTGCTACAAGTGTACAAGGCCTTCTGCGTTCAAGCTGAGAGGGCAAGAAAATTTAATTGTTAACAGGAACAAAAAAGTGGCTCATCTTCTTTGATAGAATCATAGAAGTACACAATGATTGGCTGAAGCGTTGGACTGCTAAAGTTCCAGGAAAGATAAAAATCCACCTTTTGCGTATTTGTTTTGCTGTTGGAGATGACCTTACGAGGAGAAAGATTAAAGATCTGGTAACTGTCCTTAATGCTTCAGCTGGACGTTTTTTATCTCCGCTTTTGGGGCTGTATTTATGTCAGTCACGGAGGGAGCTGGAGCAAATTTGTGATTTCTTGTGGCCACTTTTCTCTGAAAAGTGCAGGTTGCCTGGTGATCTAAAATTGTGGATCGGAAATGTTCTTCACCAATGCCCATCCCAGTTGCTGACAATTTTGTTTGCACGCTCAGGTAAGTGTTTTTATGTGGTGATTTACTAAACATGCTTTGGGTCATGACCCCCTTTGACGTAGACGTATGTCTCCTCTACACATTATTGTCAGGCTGCCAAATAGCAAGTAAGGAACTACAGAAAGTGGATTGCTGAGTTTGCCAAGCATATTGATCAATGTATCTATGTCTAAATTTATTATTTCGTGGCAGCACAAGGAAATTTCTCCTTTGTGTCCTCTGAAATCTTGCGTAAATTTGTTGTGACTCATCATTGCAAGCAGTTAGAGATGATGTAGAAATACTAAAATAAAATAAACCAAAGGTGTGCCCTGAAACTTGTGCATTATTTTTTTTTATCTTTTTGATTGAATTTTTTTTGGGAAGTTAGTCAAACTTTGTGAGTGTGGAAGCAAGGGGGCGGCTGTTTCGGACACTTATTAAACGCCTTAGAGCACATTTGATCATCTTTGTTTTTTCTAACACTTAATAATGAGCTCACAGATGATAGAAGCAGAAAAATACTTGGCCAAATATCGTTGAACCAGATATTGTACATTGTAGAATCAGTAGTCTATCTCACTTGATTCTTGTTAGAACCTGCATAAGATTTTGTATGTGATACTTTTGTTTATTCAATCAACTGAAAGAAGGGCTACAACAAGAGATCACCACTAGGTTATCATGAACCAGCAAAATGGGTATATGAAGCTATGCTCAAGAAAAGATATTTTGCTCATTCTTTACCCAGAGCAAATATAAAGTCGCATACGAACATCTGAAACTAAGCAGTCAACAAATAGATCAGCATATTCCATGTTAAGTGTACAACTCACAAATAGACATTTGCCGTGAGAAAATATTAACTATTTCTAAAATGTCGGGACAAGTTTATTTTTGTAGAATTTTATGCTCTTGCTGTTATCATAGCCTCACAGGATTTTATATTTTGATGGAATATAGTAAGATTTTCTTATAATTATATGTTCTTTTATAATTGGATGAGAAGAAACCATCTAACGCATCAAATTATGAATTACACATATTAATACCTCGAACAGGGATGCATGTATTTGATCTTTCCTGTTGAGATTCAGTGTTTCCTATCGGAGGTCTGAATTTGCATGTGGGACCTCTGAGTTAGATTGGAAGTATTCTAACCATTATGTAACTGAGGTTGTGCCATATATCTAGAACTGTAGAATATCTTCCACATATGTTCATTCAGGGACCTTAGAAATTCACTGTTGAGGGTTCATTGCCAAGAATGCAACTCATCTCTTCGACATTGAATTTATTTGGAGTGTTGCAATTGTTGCAATGCTCAGTGACAACTACCAGAGTCATGAAGAAGGTAAGTCATCCCCCATGCATCAAATTTATTTGGAATTGTGCAGCTTCAGATTTGCAGTAATTATGATTGAGCACTCTTCTATATAGTTCAAAACTTAGTTATGTATATCGCATGGGTAACCAATTAAGTTGGTATGCTTTCATGTATTTTGGAGGAGTAGCTCAACAATGGCCCTGCGAGCTCTAACAGGGGTGGTGGACTGCCAACAACCTCCACATAGTATTGCTTAAATCGTCTGCAACCACTAGATTCTCGTCACTAACTCTGTGAACTGGTAGAAAGTGGTCAGGTTGGGAAAAGAGTAAACGGAATGCTACTAAACTAGTGGGCCTTTGGGCAACACCTAAAGCATTGCAATAAGGTTCTGATAAGAATTTCGTACAAGAATAGGTGGTTGTAAATATGTTCAATTGTTCATGGTGGAGTTGTTGTACAGTCTCCCAACAGCCATGACTTACAAGGCTTAAGGGACTATATAAAGGCCAAACACTTGGAATTCAAACAAGCCAGGTTCAAAATGGTAACTTTGAGTTATTATTTATGTTGTTTGGCTGGCTTATTTTATGCCGAAGTTGTATGAGGATATGTGTGTTTTTAAATTTTGCTATTGGATTTCACTTTTTTTTTCTTTATCTACGCCAGTTCTCCTTTTGAGAGCAGAATTACTATAATTTGTCTATGGACCAAGGGTTCGATTAGGATGTGTCAGATTGGTTTTGGGAAGGCAAGCATATAAGTCGCTCGGCAAAACAAATTTGTTGTGTACATATTGATGTACTACAGATCCATTCCTGTATTTAACTAATATGCATTGTTGGATATTAGTGCTTGTGACAAGTGAGGCGCAATGTAAGGTGAAGTGAAACATGATGGACATGGCTTCGTGACGGCGATGGCGGAGAAGATGTTAGGGGCGGTAGGGGACATGTTATAGAAGATGTTGATGGCAGCGGCGGCGAAAATGGCCAAATGTGGTCCCTCGACGCCAACGAGAATGACGCACAAGTGGGGTTCCTCGTAGCGAGAAGGAGGACGATGGGTTCCGTGGAGCAATATGATGCTGCGGCAATAGCGTATCAAGGTCCATTTCCAGGCGGAGAAGAACTTATGAATGGTATATGCACGATTCATTCGTTCGTTCGTTTGATCCTCCTGTATTTCATTCGAATCAGATTCATTTTTGTTTGGACTTACACATGTTTTGAGTTTTAGTCATCTTGCCCATGAGGCATGGTTCGCAAGTATCAAATGATTCATAATCAAGTGATCCCAAAAGTTCATCCGCATGGAGTTTCTTCATGCGCTTTACACCAATATGACCTAAACGGCAGTGCCACAAGTATGTTGCACTATCATTATCAACTTTGTATCTTTTGGCATCAATATTATGAATATGTGTATCACTACGATCGAGATTCAATAAACCATTTACATTGGGTGTATGACCATAGAAGGTTTTATTCATGTAAACAGAACAATAATTATTCTCTGACTTAAATGAATAACCGTATTACAATAAACATGATCAAATCATATTCATGCTCAATGCAAACATCAAATAACATTTATTTAGTTTCAACACTAATCCCGAAGTTAGAGTGAGTGTGCGATGGTGATCGTATCAACCTTGGAATCATTTCCAGCACACATCGTCACCTCGCCCTTAACTAGTCTTTATTTATTCTGCAACTCCTGTTTCGAGTTACTAATCTTAGCAACTGTACCAGTATCAAATACACTGGGGCTACTACGAATACTAGTAAGGTACACATCAATAACATGTATATCAAATATACCTATGTTCACTTTGCCATCCTTCTTATCCGCCAAGTATTTGGGGCCATTCCGCTTCTAGTGACCATTCACTTTGAAGTAGAAGCACTCAATTTCATACTTAGGTCCAGGTTTGGGCTTCTTCGCGGGAGTGGCAACTTGCTTGCCATTCTTCTTGAAGTTCCCTTTTTTTCCTTACCCTTTTTCTTAAAACTAGTGGTCTTGTTAACCATCAACACTTGATACTCTTTCTTGATTTCTACCTTCGCCGATTTCAGCACTGCGAAGAGCTCGGGAATCGTTTTCGTCATCCCTTGCATATTATAGTTCATCATGAAGTTCTAGTAGCTTGGTGATAGTGACTAGAGAACTCTGTCAATCAATATCTTATCTGGAAGATTAACTCCCACTTGATTCAATCGATTGTAGTACACAGACATTCTGAGCACATGCTCACTTGCTGAGCTGTTCTCCTCCATCTTGTAGGCAAAGTACTTGTCAGAGGTCTTATACCTCTCGACATGGGCATGAGTCTGAAATACCAATCTCAGCTCTTTGAACATCTCATATGATCCGTGGCATTCAAAACGTTTTTGAAGTCCCGGTTCTAAGCCGTAAAGCATGACGCACTAAACTATTAAGTAGTCATCATATCGAGCTTGCCAAACGTTCATAACGTCTATATTTGCTCCTGCAATAGGTCTGTCACCTAGCGGTGCATCAAGGACATAATTTTTCTGTGCAGCAATGAGGATAATCCTCAGATCACGGACCCAGTCCGCATCATTGCTACTATCATCTTTCAACTTAGTTTTCTCTAGGAACATATCATAAATAGGGGAGCTATATTGCGAGCTATTTATCTACAACATAGATATGCAAAAACTATTAAGACTAAGTTCATGATAAATTTAAGTTCAATTAATCACATTACTAATGAACTCCCACTTAAATAAACATCCCTCAAGTTATCTACGTGATACGTGATCCAAATCAACTAACCCATGTCCGATCATCACGTGAGATGGGGTAGTCATCAATGGTGAACATCTCTATGTTGATCATATCTACTATATGACTCACGTTCGACCTTTCGGTCTCCAGTGTTCCAAGACCATGTCTGTACATGCTAGGCTCGTCAAGTTTAACCCAAGTATTCTGCATGTGCAAAACTTTCTTACACCCGTTGTATGTGAACGTAGAGTTTATCACACCCGATTATCATGAGGTACTTCGAAACGACGAACTTTGGCAACGATGCATACTCGAGGAGAACGCTTTTATCTTGAAATTTAGTGAAGGGATCATCTTATAATGCTACCGGCGTTCTAAGCAAAATAAGATGCATAAAGGATAAACATCACATGCAATCAAAATATGTGACATGGTATGGTCATCATCATCTTGTGCTTTTGATCTCCATCTCCAAAGCATCGTCATGATCTCCATCGTCACCGGCTTGACACCTTGATCTCCATCGTTGCGTTGGGGTCGTCTCGCCAACTATTGCTTCTACAACTATTGCTAACGCATAGCGATAAAGTAAAGCAATTACATGGCGCTTGCACTTCATACAATAAAGAGACAACCCTAAGGCTCCTGCCGGTTGTCGATATTACAAAACATGATCATCTCATGCATCAACATATATCACATCATATCTTGACCATATCACATCACAACATGCCCTGCAAAAACAAGTTAGACGTCCTCTACTTTGTTGTTGCAAGTTTTACGTGGCTGCTACGGGCTTCTAGCAAGAACCGTTCTTACCTACGCAAAAACCACAACGGTGATTCATCAAGTTTGCTGTTTTAACCTTCTTCAAGGACCGGTCATAGTCAAATTTGATTCAACTAAAGTAGGAGAAACAGACACCCGCCAGCCACCTTTATGCAAAACTAGTCGCATGTCTGTCGGTGGAACCGGTCTCATGTGCGTGGACATGTAAGGTTGGTCCGGGCCGCTTCATCCCACAATACCGCCGAATCAAAATAAGACGTTGGTGGTAAGCAGTATGACTATCACCGCCCACAACCCTTTGTGTTCTACTCGTGCATATCATCTACGCATAGACCTGGCTCTGATACCACTGTTGGAAAACGTTGCATGAAAAACAAAAAAAATTCTACGCACACACAAGATCTATCAAGGAGATGCATAGCAATGAGAGGGGAGAGTATGTCTACGTACCCTCGTAGACCGTAAGCGGAAGCATTTAGTAACGCGGTTGATGTAGTCAAACTTCTTCGCGCTCCAACCGATCAAGTACCGAACGTACGGCACCTCCGCGTTCAGCTCGGTGACGTCCTCCGCCTTCTTGATCCAGCAAGACGGCGAGGTAGTGGATGAGTTCCGGCAGCATGACGGCGTGGTGACGGTGATGGTGAAGTGATCTCCGCAGGGCATTGCCTAAGCACTACGAAAATATGACCGAGGGTGTAAACGGTGGAGGGGGGTGCCACACACGGCTAAGTAATTGTCGTGGTTGTGCTAGGCGCCCCCCCTCCCACATATATATAGGTGGGGGAGGGGCCAAGGGGCGCCCCAAGTAGGGCCGAATCCTACTTGGGGACTTCCCCAAGCCGCCCCCCTCCATCTATGAGTGCGGGAGGAAGGCAGGAGGAGGAGGCGCCCCCCTTTCCTTTCTCTCACGAGGAGGGAAAGGCAGGAGGGGCCACCCCTCCCCTTTCCATCCCCTAGGGCCGGCCAGCCATGTAGAGGGGCGCACCAGCCCCCTAGTGGGCTGGTCTGTCCCCTCCTTTGGCCCATTAAGCCCATACACTTATCTGGGGTGTCCGGAACCCCTTCCGGTGACCCGATGACTACCCGGTGCACTCCAAAACTATTCCGGTGTCTGAATATCATCGTCCTATATATATATATCAATCTTTACCTCTCGACCATTTTGAGACTTCTCGTCATGTCCGTGATCTCATCCGGGACTCCAAACAAGATTCGGTCACTAAATCATATAACTCATATAACACTATATCGTCAACAAACGTTAAGCGTGCGGACCCTACGGGTTCGAGAGCTATGTAGACATGACCGAGACACCTCTCCGGTCAATAACCAATAGCGGAACCTAGATGTCCATATTGGTTCCTACATATTCTACGAAGATCTTTATCGGTCGAACCGTTATGACAACATATGTAATTCCCTTTGTCTGTCGGTATGTTAGTTGCCCGAGATTCGATCATCGGTATCTTCATACCTAGTTCAATCTCGTTACTGGCAAGTCTCTTTACTCGTTCCGTAATACATCACCTCGTAACTAACTCCTTAGTCATTTGCTTGCAAGCTTACGATGTGTATTACCGAGAGGGCCCAGAGATACCTCTCTGATACTCGGAGTGACAAATCCTAATCTCGATCTATGCCAACTCAACAAAAACCTACGGAGATACCTGTAGAGCATCTTTATGATCACCCAGTTATGTTGTGATGTTTGATAGCACACAAGGTATTCCTTCGGTATCCAGGAGTTGCATAATCTCATAGTCGAAGGAATATGTATTTGACATGAAGAAAACAATAGCAATAAACTGAATGATCAATATGCTAAGCTAACGGATGGGTCTTGTCCATCACATTATTCTCCTAATGATGTGATCCCATTATCAAATGACAACACATGTCTATGGTTAGGAAACCTTAACCATCTTTGATCAATGAGCTAGTCTAGTAGAGGCTTACTAGGGACACGGTATTTGTTTATGTATTCACACATGTATTTAAGTTTCTGATCAATACACTTCTAGCATGACCTTTATCATTAATAAGGAAATATAAAATAACAACTTTATTATTGCCTCTAGGGCATATTTCCTTCAAGTTCCCTCTCTGGTCCATGGTTGCCATGGCGGCGGAGGGGCAGGAGCCCCTCCTAGATTGGATCTCCCTCTCTGTTTCGCGTTCCTGTTTTCTGGCCGAAAACCGTTTCTTATATTCCCGGAGATCCGTAACTCCGATTGCGCTGAGATTTTTCCGGATATAAGCTTCCTTGCGCCCGAAGTAGAGCTCCAACCGACTTACAAGGAGGGCATAAGACACCTGGACGCGCCCTGGTGTATCCTGGGAGCTGTGGGCCTCCTTTTGCGTTGATTCCACCTCCAAAAAATCACATATATTCCAAAATAATTCTTCGTAAATTTTTATCGTGTTTGGACTTTGTTTGATATGGATATTGTGCGATACAAAAAACATACAACAAACAGGAACTGGCACTGGGTACTAGATCAATAGGTTAGTCCAATAAATCATATAAATTGTTGCCACAAGTATGTAAAAGTTGTATAATATTGGCATGGAACAATCAAAAATTATAAATACGACGGAGATGTATCAGGTATTATGGGCCCCTCTTGAACTCCTTTATCTAGCGTTGAACTCTTGTAGAAGGCCCAACATTGATACTAAAAGTTGCCAACACAAAACTTGCATAGCGAGTCATGAACCCGGGGTTTCTCAATAAACAACCTGTGCCAGTGGTTGAGAAAAGCATTGGTCCACAATGAGCAGCCGTCGGTGCCACCATGGGTAAACTTGGGGTTTGGCTATCACAAGCTTGCCCATCCGTCTGGGACCGGGTCTAAAGATACGCTCGGCTCTGATTCGGATGTCGATCCACCGAAAGATCTTCTGGATTAATTTGACATTCGCTAGAGGAACTTGTTAATTCTGAACTCCTGGAATCATATTGTGCTTACACGTTGGTTCTCATGGGCCCTAAACTTGGAGGAACGGGGTATGTAGGCAGAACTTATAATAGGAAGTTGAAAGCACCCTTGTAGGGTTAAATCTTTCGGAAAGTCATGTCTGCGAGTACGGTGACTTGGAAATCTATAATGCCAGGCATAGACAACTTTAACTAATAACTAAAACTTGCTCGAACGTGTGTGTATCGTGATTGTCTCTTCTTGTAGGTATGCAAGCAAGAAGAGAACGTGGTGGGGTAATGTTTGGAATCGTAGGCAGGTGTTTAGGATCACTTAGAGCATCTACATCCGCGGTCACCTAATTGGACCACCTATACGGCCGCGGATGCGTCCGGGCGCGTCCGCTGAAGGTGACCGAGCAGACCACATTTCTTCTGTTCCACGGTCGCATCCCTCCATACAAAACCATGCAAACGGTGTTTCTATGTACTTGAGCATAGAACATAGCAATCTGACATAGATAACATAGTCCAATACAAAAGATGTCGGCCGAGTTCATCACTTACAGTACTGAAAATTAACTAAAACCGACAAGGGAGGGGATTTCACCACTTCCTCCATGCCAGCCACTTCACCTTGGGGTCTCGGCGGCTGGACTCGGCGTAGGCGTCAGCTGCTCTGGGTGTGTCATCGTCGTCGTTGTCTGAAGCGGAGGAGGAGGAGGACGAGATGATGATGCCCGCCATGCGACGGGCTTCACAGTACTGCTCCTCCCAGAGCCGTGCGGCTCTCTCCGCCGCTGTCGCCCGCTGCCTCGCCAACCGCTCCGACTCCTCCAGCGCCATGCGGAGCGCCTTCGCATCTTTGCGGCAATGACAGCGGGCGTCCGTCTCCGCGGACATGTACGAGCGGCGGATGGTGGTGCAGAGGTCCTCGTCGTCGTCGCTAGCCGGACGAAGTGGCTGTGGCGCGGATCTGCTCGATCCTCCCTTGGATCCGCGGATGTTAGCCGCCCTCTACCGCCCGCTTCTTTGCGAGCCGATACGCGCGGCCCACGGACTCTGGCTGCGGTTCCGCTGGCAGCAGCACGCAGCGGCGCCTCGAAGGGGCAGGTGCGGGCGGTGTTGGGTGCCGCCTGGCAGGGGCCGGAGGGGAGCGCGTCGGACGAGCGCGGGGCGCCACAGAGTTACTGCTCCCCACTCGGCGAGTCACCAACGCCCCAGAAGAGGAGCTGCCACCCCGATCCAGCAGCGACCGGCGGAGGGCAATGAGGAGCGCTAGCTCCTCCTCGTCGGGCGCCGACGAACCATCGGAATCCCCGGTGGCCTTGAGCCACTCCAGTAGGTCGCCCCATATCTGCCCCATATTTTGGGCTGGATATGAGGGGTGTCGGTCAGCCCGAGCGTTCGAGGCCCGTTTGAGGCACCCGTCCGAGTCAAAAAATCATGACCGATCAGTGACCGGGCCGGCCGCACGGACATTTGAGGAGGGTTTGGGGCGCCCGGCTGTAGATGCTCTTATTGATCAACTAGTTTGTGACCCCCTTTGTGTAGGTTGATATCATCTCATTCTAGTATTCGTAGGACTAGTTGGTTTACATTGCTTAGCTTCATGCTGCAACCTCAACACTTAACCATGTCCAACCTATGAGTATTGTTAGTCTTGGTAATGAGACTTTCTGAGTCCTCAAGGCTCATAGATACCACAATAACCCCCAGGTGCAGGTACAGGTTAAGGTTAAGCTTTGATCCGAGAGCGTGGAATGTTCTACGTGGAGTTCTTCTTCGACGACGACTAGTAGAGATAAGGATCCTGGTTCGACGACCGTTGGTTATGGGACGTTTGCTTATGTTCTAGCCTCTTCAGGCAACTTTGGTTCTTGTCCGTACTCAGAGCCGTGTTTCTTTCGTGTTGTAATGTTGGGTCATGTGACCTCAGATTGGTGTATAACTATATCATCATATTGGCATATGTTCGCCTTTTTGTTCACTCGTATTAAACTCATATATCTTGTGTAGTTGTATTTCTTGTGATGTTTCATCTTTGTTCACCAACATATGACATTGCGTGTATGTTATGAAGTCATATGCTGGGACGACCAATATGCGCTTATATCCTTAGCGAGGATAGCAAAGTCTTCGCTGAGGCTAGGACCGCATGTTGGGTGTTACAAAGAATCACATACGATCTCACCCGAAGCACATCCGGCCAACGCGACTTTTTGAATTTCTTGACAGATATCCTTGATGTAATATTCATTTTATTTACTGAGCATGAAGAGTGGTGACATGCGAAGCAGTAGATTATGGGTGGTTTTGGAAAGAATATCTAGAAAAGTGGACCGCCCAAACTATTAGGGAAAACACGGTTGGAAAAGATATCCCTACTAATTATTTATAGGCCTAATTAATTGCTCGCCTAATTTATTAATTGAATTAATGACTCGGTTTCTAAATTGCTTCCACGTGAAATATCCCTATTTAAATGGACCTAAATAATTGCACATGTAATTAACTATTTGGCTAATTAATTGCATTAATGGCTTGATTTTCTAATTGATTCGGTACTCGGTTTCTAAATTGTTTTTGCATTAATGACTGCACGCGGACGACGACATATGCATTCCCCTTCCAAAATGGATTTTTACACGGTGATATTCCGTTGTTAGACGGCAGCAAAAGATATATTTCTTTTCCATACGATACAGAAAGGTTAGGGTTCCAATATCAAAGCTAACGGAACAAAACAGATACCGGCATCCATGTGCAGAAAGGAAACAAAAAATGAGAGCGGTTTTACAATGGTCCTTCTTACCTCTAAAGAGGTAAGAGCATCTACAGCCGGACTTGGCAAATTCAGGCCCTTAAACGCCCGCGGACGCGCCCTGACGCGTCCGCGAACAGTGACCGGGCACTTCTCAAATCGCGTCGTCCATATCCGTGTCTTTCATATCCGAACCCATATATTCATACTATATCATGCAACGTCGATGAAATTACGTAGATCAGCTCCGGACATAGAAATAGCACAATAGTTCACCAAAAGATCCACCAAAGTTCACGTAAACGACGGACAACTTTATACTACATCTAAAACTTAAAATTAAATCAACTTCACCACTTCCGGGCCGGCCCTTTCCCCTTCCGGTCGCCGGCGCAGCTGTACCCATCGGCGGCTGGTGGAGGATCGTCAGGTTCGTCGTCGGAGGAGCTGTGGTTGTCGTCGGAGGAGGAGTCGACGATGACGAGGCCCTTGAGGCTCTGGACGGCCCGGTCCTGCTGGTGCTTGAGCTTGGCCAGCCGAGCCGCCTCCGTCGCCTTCTTCAACGCCTCCCGCTCGGACTGCTCGATGGCAAGCCGAAGAGCCTTGGCGTTCTTCCGGCGGAGCCGCCAAACGTCTGTCTCCGCTGTCGTAAGCGACCGGCGGTAGACCCATGCGAGGAGCCGCTGATCCTCGTCGGGCTCCGCCGGTAACCCACATCGGCGGAGGACAGAGCTCTCCACAACCTCCCTCTCCCTTGCCCGGTGCCTCTCGCGGCAGGCGGCGCGCGCCTCCCACTTCGGCGTGCGCGTCCGGGCCGGCGGGGCGGGCACAAGCACCCACGCTGCCCACGAGGGGGAGTAGCAGCCGGCGGGGCGAGAGGACGGCGTGGGGAAGCAGCAGCCGGCGGGGGCGAGGGGACGGCGTAGGGGAGGTGCCGATTGCGCTGGCCGCCTGTCGGAGCTGCCCATGGGCCGGGAGGGGCCAGCGCCGGTGTCCGAGATGCGCCGATGGGGAAGCTGCGGCTGCGGCGAGGCTGCAGATCCGGAGCTGCCCCCAGTCCCACCTTAGACCGCTCCAAGGCGATGCGGAGGGCAAGCTCATACTCCGGATCCACCTCGTCGTCAGAGCGGCTGCCGGAGCTCGACATTGCGCTGGATTCGATCGGAATCGGTGAGAGGAGAGGAGAGGATGGAGCGAGAGAGGGGAGCGAGTGAGCTAGGGTTTCGGGCCGACGAGGCCGATGGGGTTTTTTGTGGGACATCCGTGGGGTCGGTGGTGGGCCGAGCTTGTCAGACGGACGCGCCCGGGCGTGCCCGGGCCACCCCATATCCGCCCCATATTTGGGTTGGATATGGGGGTGCCGGTCAGTCCGGGCGTTTGAGACTCGTTTGAGGCGTCCGTCTGAATTGAAAAAACGTGACCGGGCAGCCCGCCCGGGCGTATGAGGCGGCTTTGAGAGGTTGGCTGTAGATGCTCTAAGAGTTACAGCGAATCCCAGCCATGATTATTGATGATTTTTACTGTGCAAAAAGATCATATCTGACCCTCTAGTTAATACATCATGGCATAAAAAGGAAACTAATAAGAGAGAATTCCTTCTTTAACACTATCTTAAATTTTCTTTCCCTATTTGACACCAAAAAATATTTTCTTCCCTACGTAACACCGAGTCTAAATTATATGCCCTTTATAACACTTTCATCCATTTTGAGTCTTAACGGTGTTAAACGACACCTGAAAAGATCTTTTTGCCCCTCATATGGTATGTGTCCAAAATTTTAATAGATGCTAATAATGGAAAAGAAGACATGTCCAGCCATCTCGTTTGTTGTATGCTACGTAGTTGAATAGCTGCATGTGTTTATCCAGCCGGTTCGGTTGCTAGATGCGTGAGCCAACTTAAAAAAAATCAATTAAGTGATCCTGTTAGCTCTTGTGTACGGCGCGTACAAGTGCTGCCTTGCTGTTGTGGCGAGGGCGTGCGTGATGCAGGCTCAGGTTGCCACGCTGGCGATGCAGGACATGCGACCAAGGATGCCCGCCATGCCCTTCCACCGTGCCGCACCACGGCCCCGTTGGCCTTTGTGTAGAGCATGCATCCAACCGGCCCGGATGAGCCGGTTTCACCCACCGCGGAACAAAAGTCGGACACAACGCCAATGACTCTGTTGGCCATCCCGCGCCCTTCCGGTTGCCAAACGTTTTTCTCCCAGTCGTCGCGTGCGTCTAACATCTTTGGCTCCGCGCGCCTCGTTGTTACACAGCTCCGCTAGCCGTCTGTCGCCGGCTGCACACCACGGCGCGAGCTGCACAAGATATGCGTCCTGCCAGTACACCGAATGTGCGAGCCGCCGCCACACGAGCTCCATGCATAAACTTTGGTCACATACCACATGAGGGAACACATGGCCTTTTCAGGTGTCATTTAACACCGTTAAGGCTTAAAATGGATGAAAATGTCATAAAGGGCAAAAAATTTAGAGTTGATGTTATATAGGGAAGAAAAGGTTTTTCGATGTCAAATAAGAAAACAACATTTAAGATAGTGTTAGATAAGGAATTCTTTCAACTAATAATGCACATTATTGTCTTTCCTAAATATTCCTCATGAAATCAAGGTGTAGGATCGGAGAAGATAGGTCTAGACGGGGTGAATAAACTCTTAACCAACCAAAGGTGCAGTTTTTAGTTCTCTTGAAATATAGGCAGATTTTGGCACTAGTTAATATATCAACAAGACTTCCTACACGTGCATATCTAGAGATAGAGCAACGCAAATAGTAAAGCATGCAATTGTGCGGAAAGTAAGGGGTAGAGATGCAAATTCAAATGCAATGAAGACACGGTGATTTTTGGCGTGGTTCTGATAGGTGGTGCTATCGTACGTCCACGATGATGGAGACTTCAACACACGGAGGGTAACGATTGCGCGAGTCCACGGAGGGCTCCACTCATGAAGGGTCCACGAAGAAGCAACCTTGCCTATGCCACCAAGGCTTATATCCACGAAGGACTAGGCTCACTCGGGTAGATCTTCACGAAGTAGGCGATCTCCTTGCCCTTACAAATTCCTTGGTTCAATTCCACATCTTGTAGGCTCCCAAGTGACACATAACCAATCTAGGAGACATCATTCTCCAAAAGGTAATAGACGGTATTGTTGATGATGGACTCCTTACTCTTGTGCTTCAAATGATAGTCTCCCCAACACTCAAACACTCACTTATAGATTTGGCTTTGGTAGGAGAGGGGATTGAATGGAAATCAACTTGGGGAAGGCTAGAAATCAAGGTTCAAATGGTTGGATTGGAATATCTTGATCTCAACACATGAGTAGGTGGTTCTCTTCTCAGAAAATGAATGGTGAAAGTTGTATTTCGTTCTGATGGCTCTCTTAGAGAGTGAGTGGTGGTGGAGAGGTATATATAGGCAGCACCAAAAATCCAACCGTTACAAGCCTTTCACCCAAGTCGCTGACACCGACATGAAAATCTCGGTGAAACCGACTGGTGTAAAAGACTTGACCGTTAGGCTTTTCGGTGAGACCAAACAGAACATCTCGGTGCGACGGAAGTGCAATGGCTAGGGCAAGACCTCGTTTCGAAAATTCTGATCGGTTCATCTCGGTGATTCCAAGATGAAGTGACTTCATTAAAGAAGGTTGGTCAGGCCATCTCAATGAGACCGAGATTCATTTTCGGATGTACCGAAGTGTTAGGGTTTGGCATGTGGCAATGTATATGGTAATCTTGGTGAGTCCGGATGAGAGACCGAGATCAACTTTAGGGTTTTGGATAGGAATGAAGTGGAGAAGTATATGAGGGATTTGAAGCAATATCACTAAGCACTTGAGCAATTGAGTCATGATCAAAACCTCATCCCCTTTTAATAGTATTGGCTTTTTCTATGGACTCGATGCGAACTTGGATCACTTAACCAGAAATGAAGAGTCTTGGAGCTTTGCCAATCTTTGTCCTTAGCATTTTGAAGGGGTCCACATTCTCATGTCTTTGCCATGCCACTGTTGAACTTATTTGAAATGTACTAGATAAAGGTGTTAGTCCAACAACCTGTATGTTGGCATTAATTACCAAAACCACCAAGGGAGCAAATGTGCTTTCACAAGGATATTACAATAATTAACTCGATGTATTTTGAAGATGAAACATTCTAAGAGCATGACTAATAGTACAACCATCTGCTGGTTATATGATGTTACCATGTAATCTATAGTCATCACTTATAGTCACTCATAAAATAAGGTTAGTTATAAGGTTGGCTATAAGACTAGTGCTTTTTTTCATCTTCTCTCTATCTCTTTCTTCACATTTATTGTATCTTTTTTTAAGAATCTATTGTATCTTTCTAAGAGCACGCGTATAGCGAGACTCTTGCATGAGAGCCCACTCCCCTTATTTCTTCATGCATATCTCCTTCACGTAGGCAAAATTGCCATGTAAGCAGGCTATAAGCCTGTTATTGTACTTGCTCTAAGCATCTTTTACTTCTCATAGTACATATATATGAAATGTTTAAAAATGTTCTAGTATATTAAAAGAAAGTATGGATGGATGACTAAAATTGTGTGTGCCTTAAATTTTTTGAAAAATAAATAAATAAATTTAATTTTGTATGTGGAACAGATTGTTGCCAATGGATTCTCAAATTTTGTTTCGAAGAAACTGAAATCTGAGCAAAAGCAAATGAATGATTTAAAATTGTACGTAGCAATTCTGTTGGCATGTCAAGCTAGTAAATTTTTTAACCGTGCAAACCTTTTCTCTTTTACATGGACCAGTCGATGCGGTAAACCCTTTTTTGAACATCAGTACAGACACAACCGCTCATATATACATGCATATATTCATCCCTATGAACGCACATATGCACACCATATCCCTATGAGCACCTCCGAGAGACTGAGCCGGCATATCATCTTGAAATTTTACGAAGTCACTGTAGGCGCCTCGTAGTCGATGAGAACGTCTCCTCCCACTGAACGCGCATCGCCGGAAATCCTGAAATAAATCCAGGATAAATGCGAGCACCAGGACTTAAACCCTGGTGGGCTGGGAATACCACTGTTCACCTAACCATCCAACCACAGATTGGTTCGCAACCATGCAAACATTTGATGTGTATACAAGTTACATTACATACTATCTTTGAAAGTATTTATTTATTTAACGTAATAGTCTACATGGCAAGAGTTCTTAGTAGTATATTTCCATAGTATCTTATATTTACTAATTGAAGGCACTATACGAGCCTCCACGTTAATCCACATAAGCAGAATTAGTTAGCCGTTAGATATAAAATTTAATGGTGAAGATCTATTAGAAAACGCTGCCTCATTAAAGGAAGGAAACAACACGTACATTAATAGGATGAAGGGCACACATGCAAGAAAAAAGAGTCCCAATAACTACGTCAAAGCTATGAAAACACATGCCTTTTAAAGAGTCCAGATCCCACTCCGGGCCCTCCGGGCCCTCCCATTCCTCATCACCAGAACCTTCGATAGGGAGACCCGGTTTCGCCCATGCTCTTCACTCTCATCATCGACGCACTGAACTCGCTCCTTCAGTGTGCGGTCGCCAAAGGCATCATCCAGCGTCTCATGGCACATCAGGCTGCTTCCAGCGTCTCCCTCTTTGCGGATGATGTGGTCATCTTTTGCCACTCCGACCCCACGAGCTTGCCATCGTCAGTGGCCTTCTCGAATTCTTTGGGGTTGTGTCGGGCCTCCACACAAACTTCGCCAAGTGCCTCGCGGCGCCGATCCAGTGCACTCCCGAGGCCTCCGACGCCATTGGCTCTTCCCTGGCCTGCCCGGTTGCGGCCTTCCCCATCCAATACCTTGGCCTTCCCTTCTCCCTGCGCAAGGTGCCTGCCTCCCACCTACAACCCCTCATCGACAAGCTGCTGCGTAAGCTAGCGACTTGGAAGGCCGTGAAGGAAATTTGCCCTAGAGGCAATAATAAAGTTGTTATTTATATTTCCTTATATCATGATAAATGTTTATTATTCATGCTAGAATTGTATTAACCAGAAACTTGATACATGTGTGGATACATAGACAAAACACTGAGTCCCTAGTAAAGCCTCTACTAGACTAGCTCGTTAATCAAAGATGGTTAAGTTTCCTAACCATAGACATGTGTTGTCATTTGATAAACGGGATCACATCATTAGGAGAATGATGTGATGGACATGACTCATCCGTTAGCTTAGCATATTGATCGTTCAGTTTTATAGCTATAGCTCTCTTCATGTCATATACATATTCCTTTGACTATGAGATTATGCAACTCCCGGATACCGGAGGAATACCTTGTGTGCTATCAAACATCACAATGTAACTGGGTGATTATAAAGATGCTATACATGTATCTCTGAAGGTGTTTGTTCGGTTGGCATAGATCGAGATTAGGATTTGTCACTCCGAGTATCGGAGAGGTATCTCTGGGCCCTCTCGGTAATGCACATCATAAGAAGCCTTACAAGCAATGTGACTAATGAGTTAGTTGCGGGATGATGCATTACAGAATGAGTAAATAGACTTGCCGGTAATGAGATTGAACTAGGTATGAAGATACCGACGATCGAATCTCGGGCAAGTAACATACCGATGACAAAGGGAATAACGTATGTTGTCATTACGGTACGACCGATAAAGATCTTCGCAGAATATGTGGGAACCAATATGAGCATCCAGGTTCCGCTGTTGGTTATTGACCAGAGAGGTGTCTCGGTCATGTCTACATAGTTCTCGAACCCGTAGGGTCCGCACGCTTAACGTTCGATGATGATTTTGTATTATATGAGTAATGTGATTTGGTGACCGAATGTTGTTCGGAGTACCGGATGAGATCACGGACATGACGAGGAGTCTCAAAATGGTCGAGAGGTAAAGATTCATATATAGGACGATGATATTCGGACACCGGAAGAGTTCCGGGGGTACCGGATACATATCGGGTCATCGGAAAGGGGTTCCGGGCACCCCCGGCAAAGATATGGGCCTAATGGGCCAAGAGGGGAAATGCAGCAGCCAGCAGGGGCTGCTGCGCCCCCCATATGGGACAAACCAGAGGAGGAAGGAAAGAGGGGAAGAGAGAAGGAAGGGGAGGGATTCGGCCTCCACCTTCCTTCCCTCCTCCCTCCTCCTTCCTTCCCCCTCCGGAAAATATGGTAAGGGGAGGAGCGAATTGGACTAGGCCCCCAAGTAGGATTCCTCCTACTTGGGGCGCCCCAAGGCTGTCTCCCTCCCCCTCCCACCTATATATACATGGGGAGGGGGCGCCTAGAACACACACCAATAACTGTTAGCCGTGTGCGGCGCCCCCCTCCACAGTTTATGCCTCCAGTCATATCTTCGTAGTGCTTAGGCGAAGCCCTGCGCGGATCACTTCACCATCACCGTCACCACGCCGTCGTGCTGACGGAACTCTCCCTCAACACTTTGCTGGATCAAGAGTTCGAAGGACGTCATCGAGTTGAACGTGTGCAGGACTCGGAGGTGCCGTACGTTCGGTGCTTGATCGGTCGGAACGAGAAGAAGTTCGACTACATCAACCGCGTTGTCAAATGCTTCCGCTTTCGGTCTACGAGGGTACGTGGACACACTCTCCCCCTCTCGTTGCTATGCATCTCCTAGATAGATCTTGCGTGAGCGTAGGAATTTTTTTTAAATTGCATGCTATGTTCCGCAACAGTGGCATCCGAGCCATGTCTATGCATAGATGATTTGCATGAGTAGAGCACAAAGAGTTGTGGGCGGTGATAGTCATACTGCTTACCACCAACGTCTTATTTTGATTCGGCGGTATTGTTGGATGAAGCGGCCCGGACCAACCTTACATGACCACGTTCATGAGACCGGTTCCACCGACAGACATGCAACTAGTTTTGCATAAAGGTGGCTGGCAGGTGTCTGTTTCTCCAACTTTAGTGGAATCGAATTTGACTACGGCCGGTCCTTGTTGAAGGTTAAAACAGGAAACTTGACGAAACACCGTTGTGGTTTTGATGCGTAGGTAAGAACGGTTCTTGCTAGAAGCCCGTAGCAGCCACGTAAAACTTGCAACAACAAAGTAGAGGACGTCTAACTTGTTTTTGCAGGGCATGTTGTGATGTGATATGGTCAAGACATGACGTGATATACGTTGTTGTATGAGATGATCATGTTTTGTAAAAGTTATCGGCAACTGGCAGGCGCCTTATGGTTTTCGCTTTATTGTATGAAATGCAAACACCATGTAATTGCTTTACTTTATCACTATGCGTTAGCGATAGTTGTAGAAGCAATAGTTGGTGAGACGACCACGACACTACGATGGAGATCAAGGTGTCAAGCCGGTGACGATGGAGATCATGACGGTTCTTTGGAGATGGAGATCAAAGGCACAAGATGATGATGGCCATATCATGTCACATATTTTGATTGCATGTGATGTTTATCTTTTATGCATCTTATTTTGCTTAGTACGGCGGTAGCATTATAAGATGATCCCTTACTAAAATTTCAAGGTATAAGTGTCCCTGAGTATGCACCGTTGCGACAGTTCGTCGTGCTGAGACACCACGTGATGATTTGGTGTGATAGGCTCTATGTTCACATACAACGGGTGCAAGATAGTTTTGCACATGCGGAATACTCAGGTTAAACTTGACGAGCCTAGCATGTACAGACATGGCCTCGGAACACTGGAGACCGAAAGGTCGAACGCGAATCATATAGTAGATATGATCAACATAGAGATGTTCACCATTGAAAACTACTCCTTCTCACGTGATGATCGGACATGGTTTAGTTGATTTAGATCACGTGATCATTTAGATGACTCAAGGGATGTCTATCTAAGTGGGAGTTCTTAAGTAATATGATTAATTGAACTTAATTGATCATAAACTTAGTCCTGATAGTTTTTGCATATCTATGTTGCAGATCAATGGCCCGTGCTACCGTTCCCTTGAATTTTAATGCGTTCCTAGAGAAAGCTAAGTTGAAAGATGATGGTAGCAACTACACAGACTGGGTCCGTAACTTGAGGATTATCCTCATTGCTGCACAGAAGAATTATGTCCTTGATGCACCGCTAGGTGAAAGGCCTGCTGCAGGAGCAGATGCTGATGTTATGGACGTCTAGCAAGCTCGATCTGATGACTACTCGATAGTTCAGTGTGCCATACTTTACGGCTTAGAATCGGGACTTCAAAGATGTTTTGAACGTCATGGACCATATAAGATGTTCCAGGAATTGAAGTTAATATTTCAAGCAAATGCCCGAGTTGAGAGATATGAAGTCTCCAACAAGTTCTATAGCTGCAAGATGGAGGAGATTGGCTCTGTCAGTGAACACATACTCAAAATGTCTGGGTATCATAATCACTTGACTCAGCTGGGAGTTAATCTTCCAGATGATAGTATTATTGACAGAGTTCTCCAATCACTGCCACCAAGCTATAAAGGCTTCGTGATGAACTATAATATGCAAGGGATGGAGAAAACAATTCCCGAGCTCTTCGCAATGCTCAAAGCTGCGGAGGTAGAAATCAAGAAGGAGCATCAAGTGTTGATGGTTAACAAGACCACTAGCTTCAAGAAAAAGGGCAAAGGAAAGAAAGGGAACTTCAAGAAGAATGGCAAGCAAGTTGTCACTCCCGGGAAGAAGCCCAAGTCTGGACCTAAGCCTGAAACTGAGTGCTTCTACTGCAAAGGGGCTGGTCATTGGAAGCGGAACTGCCCCAAGTATTTGGTGGATAAGAAGGATGGCAAAGTGAACAAAGGTATATTTGATATACATGTTATTGATGTGTACCTTACTAATGCTCATAGTAGTGCCTGGGTATTTGATACCGGTTCGGTTGCTCATATTTGTAACTCGAAACAGGGGCTACGGATTAAACAAAGATTGGCTAAGGACGAGGTGACGATGCGCGTCGGGAATGGTTCCAAGGTCGATGTGATCGCCGTCGGCACGCTACCTCTACATCTACCTTCGGGATTAGTTTTAGACCTGAATAATTGTTATTTGGTGCCAGCGTTGAGCATGAACATTATATCTGGATCTTGTTTAATACGAGACGGTTATTCTTTTAAATCAGAGAATAATGGTTGTTCTATTTATATGAGTAATATCTTTTATGGTCATGCACCCTTGAAGAGTGGTCTATTTTTGTTGAATCTCGATCGTGGTGATACACATATTCATAATATTGATGCCAAAAGATGCAAAGTTGATAATGATAGTGCAACATATTTGTGGCACTGCCGTTTAGGTCATATTGGTGTAAAGCGCATGAAGAAATTCCATGCGGATGGACTTTTGGAATCACTTGATTAAGAATCATTTGATGCTTGCGAACCATGCCTCATGGGCAAGATGACTAAAACTCCGTTCTCCGGAACGATGGAGCGAGCCACTGACTTATTGGAAATAATACATACCGATGTATGCGGTTCGATGAGTGTTGAGGCTCGCGGCGGGTATCGTTATTTTCTGACCTTCACAGATGATTTGAGCAGATATGGGTATATCTACTTGATGAAACACAAGTCTGAAACATTTGAAAAGTTCAAAGAATTTCAGAGTGAAGTGGAGAATCATCGTAACAAGAAAATAAAGTTTCTATGATCTGATCGCGGAGGCGAATATTTGAGTTACTAGTTTGTCCTTCATTTAAAACAATGTGAAATAGTTTCACAACTCACGCCACCTGGAACACCACAGCATAATGGTGTGTCCGAACATCGTAACCGTACTTTATTAGATATGGTGCGATCTATGATGTCTCTTACCAATTTACCACTATCGTTTTGGGGTTATGCATTAGAGACAGCTGCATTCACTTTAAATAGGGCACCATCTAAATCCGTTGAGACGACACCGTATGAACTGTGGTTTGGCAAGAAACCTAAGCTGTCGTTTCTTAAAGTTTGGGGTTGCGATGCTTATGTGAAAAAACTTCAGCCTGATAAGCTCGAATCCAAATCAGAGAAGTGCGTCTTCATAGGATACCCAAAAGAAACTATTGGGTACACCTTCTATCACAGATCCGAAGGCAAGATCTTGGTCGCTAAGAATGGATCCTTTCTAGAGAAGGAGTTTCTCTCGAAAGAAGTGAGTGGGAGGAAAGTAGAACTTGATGAGGTAATTGTACCTTCTCTCAATTTGGAAAGTAGCTCATCAGAGAAATTTGTTCCCGTGATGCCTACACCAACTAGAGAGGAAGCTAATGATGATGATCATGAAGCGTCAGATCAAGTTACTACCGAACCTCGTAGGTCAACCAGAGCACGTTCCGCACCAGAGTGGTACGGTAATCCTGTTCTGGAAGTCATGTTACTAGACAATGACGAACCTACGAACTATGAAAAAGCGATGATGAGCCCAGATTCTGATAAATGGCTTGAGGCCATGAAATCTGAGATAGGATCCATGTATGAGAACAAAGTATGGACTTTGGTTGACTTACCCGATGATCGGCGAGCCATAGAAAATAAATGGATCTTCAAGAAGAAGACTGGCGCTGATGGTAATGTTACTGTCTACAAAGCTCGACTTGTCGCGAAAGGTTTTCGACAAGTTCAAGGAGTTGACTACGATGAGACTTTCTCACCCGTAGCGATGCTTAAGTCTGTCCGAATCATATTAGCAATTGCCGCATTTTATGATTACGAAATCTGGCAAATGGACGTCAAAACTGCATTCCTTAATGGATTTCTTAAAGAAGAGTTGTATATGATGCAACCAGAAGGTTTTGTCGATCCTAAAGGTGCTAACAAAGTGTGCAAGCTCCAGCGATCCATTTATGGACTGGTGCAAGCATCTCGGAGTTGGAATATAAGCTTTGATGAGGTGATCAAAGCATATGGTTTTATACAGACTTTTGGAGAAGCCTGTATTTACAAGAAAGTGAGTGGGAGCTCTGTAGCATTTCTAATATTATATGTGGATGACATATTGTTGATTGGAAATGATATAGAATTTCTGGATAGCATAAAAGGATACTTGAATAAAAGTTTTTCAATGAAAGACCTCGGTGAAGCTGCTTACATATTAGGCATCAAGATCTATAGAGATAGATCAAGACGCTTAATTGGACTTTCACAAAGCACATACCTTGATAAAGTTTTGAAGAAGTTCAAAATGGATCAGTCAAAGAAAGGGTTCTTACCTGTGTTGCAAGGTGTGAAGTTGAGTAAGACTCAATGCCCGACCACTGCAGAAGATAGAGAGAAAATGAAAGTCATTCCCTATGCCTCAGCCATAGGTTCTATCATGTATGCTATGCTGTGTACCAGACCTGATGTGTGCCTTGCTATAAGTTTAGCAGGGAGGTACCAAAGTAATCCAGGAGTGGATCACTGGACAGCGGTCAAGAACATCCTGAAGTACCTGAAAAGGACTAAGGATATGTTTCTCGTTTATGGAGGTGACAAAGAGCTTGTCGTAAATGGTTGTGATGACCCCGGCTTAATCGTGCACTAATCATACACGCAAATGCACACGATCAAGCCTAAGAACTCACTTGAAGATATCACAACACAACTCTAAAACATAAATAAAGTCATACAAGCTTTATATTACAAGCCAGGGCCTCGAGGGCTCGAATACATAGCTCGATGGCATATAGGTGTCAGCGGAAGCATCAGATATCTGGGTACAGATATATTACAGAAATAGAGATAAGCCTTTAGGAAGGCGAGGCAAAATAAAACACTATGATCGAAAGGCGTAGGCCTCCTGCCTAGGGCCCTCCGAATCCTACTCCTGGTCGTCGGTCGGCTCCTCGTAGTAGTACTCGCCGGGAGGGTAGTAGTAGTAGCCGTAGTCGTCGACGGGGGCAGCTATCTCAGGGGCACCGTCATCTGGCGGCGACATATGGATATGGGGAGAAAAAGAAAATAAAGCAAACGTGAGTACTCATCCGAAGTACTCAGCAAGCGAGGATCTACACTACATATGCAACATTTTCAAAGGAAGGCTGTATATGTGGACTGGGCTGCAGAAATGCCAGAATAGAGGGGAGAGCCTAGTCCTATCGAAGACTAGCATCTTCATCATCTTCAGCGGTCTTGCAGCATTAGAAGAGTGCAGAATAACATAATGTAAAGTAGTAGTAGTGCTATCAACCTCGGCCAGAGATCCTTCCTCGACTCCCTGCGAGAAAGCAATCCCAGAGCCATACTATCCATTTCATCTCAAGTCACCAGTTCTAGTTGTACCGATCGGGATACAACTCCGAGTGTCCGTTACCGTAGGACAGGCTATCGATAGATTGTTTCTTCCCTGCAGGGGTGCACCAACTTACCCACCACGCTCGATTAACTCTGGCCGGACACACTTTTCTGGGTCATGCCCGGCCTCGGCCAAACGATACGCCGCAACCCGACCAAATACTTAACAGAGAGGTCAGCACACCGGACTAAACCTACGCCCCCAGGGGTCTTGGGCCTTCGCCCCGGGAGCTCCTGCACATTACATTCATGGCCGAGAGCAGACCTAGCAACCCCTTAATACAAGAGCAGTTGCGTAACCAGTCCAACTCGGCGCGCGCCGCTCAATCGCTGACGTCCATTAAGCTTTGGCTGAAGTATACGACGCAGAGCGCCCATACTATGCCCACGTGATGGTTAGTGCTATCAGGCCAGAGGCCCCTCGGATCAAATATCCAAACCGTTAGTGTGTTGGTAGAGCGGTAACGAGCAGAGACTCACGAAAGATGTGACCCCGTCGCCCCGTCTCGAGGACTTGCGGCAAGGGCTAAGAATGCCCGGCCACGCCTCGTGTTCAACTCTCGGGCACCATCCAGGTCCACCCGATTCCACATTACTCGCAATTAAGCTTGCGCGGGTACCCCTCAGAGCCGACCCGTCTTTATCCATAATAAGCAGTGTCAACAGTAAAGTAAGGGCATCCGTGTGGCTATCATATCAAGAAGGAATCCGAGGCATCACTCTCG
The DNA here is from genome assembly GCA_011799875.1 of Thinopyrum elongatum. Lineage (NCBI taxonomy): Eukaryota > Viridiplantae > Streptophyta > Magnoliopsida > Poales > Poaceae > Thinopyrum > Thinopyrum elongatum. The sequence goes on along the minus strand of CM022300.1, from coordinate 578,614,727 downwards.
TTGGACTCCCACCTGACGTAAACATCAAGGTGAACTAAAGAGGCATCACCCACGAGGTCCACACTTGAGCAGTTGCCCGACAATGTCGCTATCGGGGGTGGTGTAGGAGCCGAATAACTAACCTACAAGGTTATCATCAGAAGTGCTGATGAGGTATCACCCTCGGCACTCGATATTAACCCAGTAGTGTCGAGCAGTTAAGGGGGAAGTGACGTGCAATGTCGGGGCCTGGTCTTCAATCCCGTTGATCTGGTCTTCTGAGAATCCAGCGGGGCATTCGGGATAAAGTGGGGTCTCTGATAGGTCTCTACCCAGCCTATACTAAACAGTTTAGGATAAGCAGGTAGGAAACAATAGCAGGTTAAAATAAACAGGCTATGCAGCAGATATAGGATACAGTAACAGCAGCAGATTCTAATGCAAGCGTAAGAGAGAAGAGAATGGGCGATATCGGAATGCTAAAAAAGGGGGTGCTTGTCTGGTAGCTCGGCGGCAAGGGACTGATCGTCAGGAGTGTAGTCGACCTCCGGAGCTGCGTCAGTCTCGGGAGCTACGTCGACGTCGGGGTCTATCGAGAGAGAAGAGGGGGAAGAAACATATAAATGCACAGCAAACGATGCAACACAGGGTATGCTATGCTAGGATGCAGTGCAGGGTTGCCTACAGATGCACCTAAGTCATTTTAGTTATTTTAGGATTAACGCGGGATTTATTATCCGGTGTATAAGCACTATTCATCTATCGGATATGGCCTCGAAGTTGCGGTTTCACCTACATAGTGGGTTCCGGCATCGAAACAGACGACACGATCGGATTCGTCTCGTCGTTCTGATCAACTTTCATGTTTTAAGTTTTTCGATCTGAGCTATGGTTTAAAAGTTATTAATTTCCGAAGATTTAATCAATTTTCTAGAATTATTTTTATTTACAGAAAATGATATATGACGTCAGCATGATGTCACTGTGAGGTCAGCAGTCAACAGTGGCTGACCAGAGTCAAACCTGACATGTGGGTCCAGTGGGACCCACATGTCAGTCTCTGTTAAGACTAACAGTGAATTAATCTAACTAACAACGTTAATTAGGGGGTGGGCCTCATCTGTCAGTGAGACATTAGTCTAACTAATTAGTTTTAAATTATTTAATCATTCATTAGATTAATTAGTCGAGGGGGGGCCCACATGGCAGTGGCCGGGCTCGGCCCAGTCAGCACGTTGACCCGAGTCAACGGGGTCAACGGGACCCACCGGGGCCACTGGCAGTGTCCCAGGGTGGACCCCACGCCTGGCCACGTCGGCTGGCCGGCGACTGGACGCCGGCGAGCACAAAACGCGGCGGAGGGGCGTGGCCGGCGTCGGAAATGCGCCACAAGCCACCATTTCGCACATTTTCGGGTGCGTTCGAAAGCTAGGAAAGCGCCGCGTCGAGTGGTGACATGGGACCGACCGGAGATGGCCGGAAATGGCGCCGGCGATGAGCCGTGACGGAGGCCGAAGCCTGAGCTCGTCGGGTTCGATGTTTGGGCGCGCGGGCGGGCCACCTAACTAGCTACGCTGGGTCTATGGTGCACGAGGTGCATGCCGGAGGGGTCGGACGAGTGTGAAGTGGCACGGGAGCACGGCAACTATGCCAACGGCGGCGGCCGGAGCACGGTTCCGATGGCGGCCGCGCACAGGCCCGAAGAAGAGGGAGGAGATATGGGGCTCACCGCAGCGGCACACACGATGGCCCGTGAAAGGTTAGTAGCTGCAGAACGTCGCCGGCGAGGAGGAAGATCACCGGCGGCCGAGGAAGAAGACGAGGTCGATGCACACGGTGCAGGTGGTCCTGGCTTCTCCAAATGACCCCTGTCGGCGCAGCAGTCGACGGCGGAGCTGACGGGCACGGTAGCCAGGCACGAGGGCGACGGTGGATGCGCGAACGATGGCGAGCGGCTACGGTGGCGCTCTGCTACGGATCTGGAGGATGAAAAGGGAAGGGGAGGAGCGAGCCGAGCGAGGGGGAGAAGGGGAGAGTGACAGGGAGGTCCAGGGGGAGTGGACGAGCTCGCCCTTATCTCCTCCACTGCCCCTGTAGCGTCGGTGGACGCCGGCGTGTCGACGCGCGGCCGGCGCGCGCGCGCTCGTCCATGGAGAGAGCGACAGCGCGAGGGAGAGAGAGAGAGAGTTTGGGCCGGTTTGGGTTGGTTTCGGGGCACTGTGCACTTAGGCCCAGTGCACAGTGCCTCGTTTTATTTTTCTGTTTTTGTTTTCTATTTTTCTTTTATTTTCTTTCTGTTTTGAAATAGTTATACCACTTGTGCACTTTTGTAAAACATGAGAGTTGTCCCCAATATTACAATGCAATATTACCTTTCACCAAAAATTGGTTTGGGCAAATTTGGATTTCTTTTGGATTTGATATGATTATAAATGATTTAAATAATGTTGTTTTGGTGCTGTTTCATATGGTTTGAGTCATTTAACTAACTCCACCATCATTGTTTATATTTTTATGAGTGCTTCTGGAATATTTGCTATTTAGTGAACATTTTTCCAAAGGTGTTTCAACAAATTTATTTTGCACTTTTGAATTTGAGTTGATTTTCAGAATAGCATTTGAATTGAATTCTTAACCAAAGTGATTAGGCACTGCAAATTGAGATGACTTGGCATACCTAGCAGAGTGTCACAGTGACTATTACACAGGGGTGTTACAATGGTTACGTCGATGCTAGCTTTGACACTGATCCGGATGACTCTAAGTCACAAGCCGGATACGTATTTATATTGAATGGTGGAGCTGTCAGTTGGTGCAGTTCCAAGCAAAGCGTCATGGCAGGATCTACGTGTGAAGCGGAGTACATAGCTGCTTCGGAAGCAGCGAATGAAGGAGTCTAGATGAAAGAGTTCATATCCGATCTAGGTGTAATACCTAGTGCATCGGGTCCAATGAAAATCTTGTGTGACAATACTGGAGCAATTGCCTTGGCGAAGGAATCCAGATTTCACAAAAGAACCAAACACATCAAGAGACGCTTCAACTCCATCCGTGATCAAGTCAAGGAGGGAGACATAGAGATTTGCAAAATACATACGGATCTGAATGTGGCAGACCCGTTGACTAAGCCTCTTTCACGAGCAAAACATGATCAGCACCAAGACTCCATGGGTGTTAGAATCATTACAATGTAATCTAGATTAATGACTCTAGTGCAAGTGGGAGACTGAAGGAAATATGCCCTAGAGGCAATAATAAAGTTGTTATTTATATTTTCTTATATCATGATAAATGTTTATTATTCATGCTAGAATTGTATTAACCGGAAACTTGATACATGTGTGGATACATAGACAAAACACTGAGTCCCTAGTAAAGCCTCTACTAGACTAGCTCGTTAATCAAAGATGGTTAAGTTTCCTAACCATAGACATGTGTTATCATTTGATAAACGAGATCACATCATTAGGAGAATGATGTGATGGACATGACCCATCCATTAGCTTAGCATATTGATCGTTCAGTTTTATTGCTATAGCTTTCTTCATGTCATATACATATTCCTTTGACTATGAGATTATGCAACTCCCGGATACCAGAGGAATACCTTGTATGCTATCAAACATCACAACGTAACTGGGTGATTATAAAGATGCTCTACAGGTATCTCCGAAGGTGTTTGTTGGGTTGGCATAGATCGAGATTAGGATTTGTCACTTCGAGTATCGGAGAGGTATCTCTGGGGCCTCTCGGTAATGCACATCATAAGAAGTGACTAATGAGTTAGTTGCGGGATGATGCATTACAGAACGAGTAAAGAGACTTGCCGGTAACGAGATTGAACTAGGTATGAAGATACCGGCGATCGAATCTCGGGCAAGTAACATACCGATGACAAAGGGAATAACGTATGTTGTCATTACGGTACGACCGATAAAGATCTTCGTAGAATATGTGGGAACCAATATGAGCATCCAGGTTCTGCTGTTGGTTATTGACCGAAGAGGTGTCTCGGTCATGTCTACATAGTTCTTGAACCCGTAGGGTCCGCACGCTTAACGTTCGATGACGATTTTGTATTATATGAGTTATGTGATTTGGTGACCGGATGTTGTTCGGAGTCCCGGATGAGATCACGGACATGACGAGGAGTCTCGAAATGGTCGAGAGGTAAAGATTCATATATAGGACGATGATATTCGGACATCGGAAGTGTTCCGGGGGTACCGGGTACATATCGGGTCACCGGAAAGGGGTTCCGGGCACCCCCGGCAAAGATATGGACCTAATGGGCCAAGAGGGGAAACGCAGCAGCCAGCAGGGGCTGCTGTGCCCCCCATATGGGCCGAACCAGAGGAGGAAGGAAAGAGGGGAAGAGAGAAGGAAGGGGAGGGATTCGGCCTCCCCCTTCCTTCCCTCCTCCCTCCTCCTTCCTTCCCCCTCCGGAAAATATGGTAAGGGGGGGGACGAATTGGACTAGGCCCCCAAGTAGGATTCCTCCTACTTGGGGCGCCCCAAGGCTGTCTCCCTCCCCCTCCCACCTATATATACATGGGGAGGGGGCGCCTAGAACACACACCAATAACTGTTAGCCGTGTCCTGCGCCCCCCTCCACAGTTTACGCCTCCGGTCATATCTTCGTAGTGCTTAAGCGAAGCCCTGCGCGGATCACTTCACCATCACCGTCACCACGCCATCATACTGACGGAACTCTCCCTCGACACTTTGCTGGATCAAGAGTTCGAGGGACGTCATCGAGCTGAACGTGTGCAGAACTCGGAGGTGTCGTACGTTCGGTGCTTGATCGGTCGGAACGAGAAGAAGTTCGACTACATCAACCGCGTTGTCAAACGCTTCCGCTTTTGGTCTATGAGGGTACGTGGACACACTCTCCCCCTCTCGTTGTTATGCATCTCCTAGATAGATCTTGCGTGAGCGTATGAATTTTTTTGAAATTGCATGTTACGTTCCCCAAAAGGCCGCACTCCTCTCGCGCGGCGAACTCCTTGCTCTGGTCAGGCAAGTGCTGACAGCCATGCCCGTGCACATCCTGCTGGCCATGCCCTATTCTAAAGAAGGCGAACCGGATCATCCGTGATTTCCTTTGGCATGGTCGTAAAGATGCCTGGGCTGGATGCTGCCTTGTGAGCTGGGCAAGGGTATGCCTCCCCATCGAGCTTGGCGGCCTTGGAATTCGCGACTTGCACCGCACCGGTATCTCACTCCGTGTCGGATGGCTTTGGCTCCACGCTTCAGACGGCTCTCATCCTTGGTCTCATCTGCAGCCACCTTCGGACCCTGAGGCCCTACAGTTCTTTCGGGCCTCGACGACTTGGACTCTTGGCAGTGGCAATTCCTGTCACTTCTGGACCGACTAATGGCTCTCCGGCCGTTCCCTCCAGGACATCGCTCCAAGCCTCGTGGCCCTAGTGCTCAACCGACGCCGCCGCTCGCGAACTGTGGCTGCCGCTCTGCAGGCCGGTACATGGATTCAGGACATCCATGGACATCTCAGCCCGGCGGCTGCGCTTGAATACATGGATGTGTGGCTCAGATTGCGGGCTGTTGTGCTTACTGCTGAGCCCGACACCACCCACTGCAAGTGGACGGAAAATGGAGTCTACACCGCTTCCTCGTGCTACAACGCTCTATTCACTGGATCCACGACCTCTGAGCACTGGCGTCTCGTGTGGAAATCGGGAGCCCCTCTATTGGTCAAATTCTTCATCTACCTCACATCCGTCAACCGCTATTGGACGGCTGACCGGCTGGCCCGTCGCGGCTTGCAGCATGAACCGGCATGCGTGCTCTGCTCCCAGCACGCCGAGACTTTACACCACATCCTCGTCGAATGCGTCTTCGCCCGCATCATCTGGCATGGCATCCTCTCCTGGTATTGTCCCACGATCACCGCACCAGACGGATCACTTGGGTTCCTCGACTGGCTTAGCGCGGCGATGCTCCAACTCCCCCAAGATCGGCGATGCGGGCTCTCCACCATCGCCGTTCTCACGGCTTGGTCTCTCTGGCGCCACCACAACGCTATCATATTCGACAAGGCCACGCCCTCTTCCGCCTCCCTCCTGGCGGCGATCCAAGACGACGCCCGCTCCTGGGCCTACGCCGGAGCGAGAGGACTTAGCATCATCATCCCTATAGGCTAGTGTTACTTGTAAGGGGCTGAGCAACCCCCCCCCCCCCCCCCCCCCCCTTATGCTCATATTGTGTCACGGCCACGCCTTCTTGTGTACGCGACCGTGACACCATTCTGTATGTTCTTCCCCCTATCAATGCAATGATACGCCAACCGCGGCGTGTTCGAGAAAAAAGTCCAGATCCCACTGTCCCATGTAAAAAAAAAGGAGACCTCAAGCCTCACGTTTAAAAAAGAAGAGTCTTGCCTCATGCAAGAAGAAAACAACACGTACATACAAATGATTTTTTTAAACTACGTACATAAATAGGATTACCCAAGCATACAAGAAAGAGTCCCCAACGCCCATGCCCAAGTTATGAAAAAAAAAACATACCATTTTTCCTTGAAAGTGAAAACAAAGGTGTGGAGAAATAAGAAGTTAGGTCCCAGATTTTCAAAAAAAAAATCCCATGTAAAAAAAAGACTCCACATCCCACGGTCCCAAATAAAGAAAAATCCATGCACGTATAAAGAAAAGACATTGAGCGAGTTGGAAATGGAAAGAACATTCAAGTTCAGAGGGACCAATGGATCCCAAGGAGCGAAGGGCTCAAAGTAGCCAGTTTCATTAGTAGGACAAGGATCAGATGGGTAAACCAACTCATTGACCCCATCTCCAGAAGCTGGAAGCAAGACCTCATTAACCAGATCTTCAGCCCTTTTGATGCCACTGAGATCTTTAAAATTAAAATACCTCAACGCGAGGTGGATGACTGCGTGGCCTGGCACTACGAAAACAATGGGATCTTTTCAGTGCGTAGTGCTTACAAACTTGCACTGGCGATCAAGGGAACCGGATCTCAATCATCCAGCTCCTCTGCTAGTGTGGACAATAGGAGCATTTGGGATGTCATTTGGAAAGCAAAAGTACCAGAGAAGGTCAAAAATTTCGCATGGAGGGTAGCCACCAACACTCTGGCAACCAAAGAAAACAAGTGGAAGCGCACTCTGGCTACGGACGGCACATGTGACATCTGTGGCACAGCAGTGGAGAATGAATACCATGCAGTGGTGTCGTGCACAAAGAGCAGAGCTCTAAGGCATGAGATGCGGGCACATTGGAAGCTACCAAAGGAGAGAGCCTTTTGGTACACTGGGAAGGATTGGATCCAAAGCATCCTCAGTGCATGCAACGACGATGTGCGCTGCAAAATTCTGCTACTGCTATGGAGGGCATGGTTCCTCCGGGATAACATAGTGCATGGGAATGGTGGAGAATCCATTTCGAGATCAGTGGGCTTCTTAGTTAAGTATGAGCAGGAAATAAAGGCCGCACATGATAAGACCAACACAGCCGCTAAAATTTGTTGCCAGTCTTTTTGAGGAACATGTCCAATCATCACCAGCCCCAGCTACCAAAAAGTGGAATCCGCCGCCGGCCGGGGTGGCAAAATTAAACACAGATGCGGGATTTGATGCATCCTCGGGAATGAGTACCGGAGGGGCCATTACCAGGAATGATAAGGGTTTGGTCTTCCTTTCGATGGGACGCAATCTGGGACACTGTGATTCAGTAGAGGAAGCAGAAAGTTTGGCGCTCCTGCAGGGCTTACAGGAATTGGCCAAATACTATAATGGCGTGATCCAGGTGGAGATTGACAACCAATCACTGGCCACACTGCTCTCCCCGGGTTCCACAAACAGATCACGCCTGTTCCCAACCATTGCGGACATCAATGCGGTCTTGAAAGGCTTCAGATCATACAGCTTGAGATGGGTCAAAAGAGAGCAAAACAGGATGGCTGACTACCTTGCCGCTCGAACAAGGAGTAGTGGTGATTTCCTCCAGTTGGGCTCTGTCCCTGACGATCTGAAGGACAGTCTGTTTAATGATTGTAATGAGTCTGTCTAACCCTCTTGGGTTACCCTCAACAACAAAAAAAGACATTGAGCCTCACGTTAAAAATAGGAGAGTCCAAACCTGATTCTATGTAACTCAATGTTGTACTCGAGGGCCATACTGTGGGCATTCTTGGTAGGGCAGCTGACCTTAACAAAATTACTGGGCAGATATTGGCATGTCTTCTACAGTGTGAGCCTCATTCACGAGGGACAAGGTTCACACTACACTTAGACGAGTTCACTGGTGATGTCAATAGCTAGGTCGTAAGGAGTGGATGTGCGGCGTGGTGCTGACACAATTTTCCTTAGAATTGTACAACTATACCAGAGGTATATCATGGAGTACGTATGCTGCTAGAGTGTGCACGCCCTTGATGATAATCCAAGAGTTCATAATAGATTCCTTAATTGTCAGTAAAACCCAAACCGTAAATTACATTTGGGTATGCCTATTCAGTTCTATTCCTCTAATATGTGACCAAAGTATATATGAGCAACAGATGCATACACATATGCGCGCACACGCACACCCTTTAAGATCCCTATTCACTAATGCACATTCCTTTATTTCTATACTACTCCAGGTCGACTAAAGTCAGGGAGCAGCAAGATATATGGTCTTTAATTCCTAATTTCCTCGGAGTTCTTCTCATTTCACCTCTTCCCTCCGAGTTATGTGTATTGATTTCGAGTATATTTGTTCATGCAAGATCTTTGTCTTAGTTAACCAATTACATTACTTCTTCTATGTGTCAACCATATACTTTGCTTCTATAAAGCATATGTATTATGACAATCGAACAAAACTTTACAAAAGTACGCGTCGATCATCCTTTGGAGCCAAGGTGCAAAGGAACTAGCCATCATACCAGTAATTTGTTTCAATTTCTTCGTTGCATTTGGTGCTGCTAAGAGTTCTAAGACTTGGCAGAGAAAGTGTATTTGGTACCATCGAAGTTTTGAGATATGTCATAGCATGAGGGGATCCAAATGATTTTGTCTCAATTAAGAGATTCAAGTGCAAAATTTGTTTGTATCGTTAGTACAAAACTTTGCGTAGCACAAATCTACCTGCGGTAGCAATGGTCACCGGTCGTGGCACATGTATTTGAGAAAATTAATGCATGTGAGTAAAATGCTTTAAGACTAGAACATCATATTTAGGATGTAGGGATAGGAATATCGACCATATTTTTGAATCTCTTGAAATTTTGCTTCTCTATTCAAGTTTGTTAATTATTTATATAAATATTAATGTCTGCATTAAATGAAGTCAGAGAGAACGTACTCATATGAAAAGTTTGATTGAGGAAGAGGTTCCCCTCTTTCTGGAAAAATTCATTCATTTATACTCTAAAGCATGGAGAATTAATGTTTTTAATTATTAATGCTCAAACATAATAGTTCCCAGCCCGTGCAGGGGCACGGATCGATGACTAGTTAAATATTAATAGGAGCCCTTCAAAAAATGATAAATTTACTGCCTATTTAATAATCTTACTTCTTAGATGATAAGAGTCATATGGCCCTTGGATCAAAACACATAGATGGCTAAAATAGTTTTGATCATGTTAAAGTTTCTCAAAAAACAAATGGCTTCCGCGTAACCGCTAACATCAAAACAAGAGCTACTCTTGGAACGAAAGCGCCTTATCATTTGTTAATCTGCTACACCTGTGTAGTGAACGAGTGCCAGTGATTGATCCAAAGTCTTCGGCTGACATACAACCCATATAACCATCAAGGTTTGTAGTTGGGTGATCACACTTACCGCATGATTACATACAAAAAGAACGTATAAGAAAAGAAAAAAAACAGAAAAAAATGTATAAAGCCAGCCATTGTTCTGTGAACTCATTCGATCTTGTGGTGGACTTGCAGATATATTTATTGTCAGACAGCAAGTGTTCAATTTTCATGTCAATAGCTACATGCCATCTAACATCGTAAGTATTGGAGCCACACTAACCCCGGTTGTTCAATTTTAAGTGCAAGTGGAACCATGCATGATGAAATACATACTCCATCACTAGTAGAAAACAGGGCTTTGGTCCAGGCCAGCCCAACCCATTAGTCCCGGTTCAGTCAGGAACCGGGACACATGGGGGCATACGTCCCGGTTCGTGCGCCCAGGGGGCCGGCCGGGGCTCGTGGGGCATTGGTCCCGGTTCGTCTGGACCCTTTGGTCCCGGTTCCAGACACGAACCGGGACCAATGGGCCTCGCTCCTGGCCCACATCCATTGGTCCCGGTTCGTGGCTGGAACCGGGACCAAAGGGTGGCCTTTAGTCCCGGTTCCAACCACGAACCGGGACCAATGTTGTGCCTATATATACCCCTCGCCCGCGAGCAGAGCACTCCACTACTCTGTTTTTTCTGGCCGGCGAGGGGAGGTGTTTGTGGTGCTCTAGCTCACCTCCTATGCACATGAGGTGTTCGATGAAATGCCCGAGCAACACTACTTAAGCTTTCTCCTCTCCAAACTCGACCTTCAAGCTCCATTTTCCTCAAGATTTGTCTAGGTTTAGCGGTCCGTCACGTCCCGTCCCCGTCTTCACCGCCGTCGATCGCCCGCGCCGATCTCGTCGCCGGCATAACCGTGGTGAGCCTCTTGTTCTTATCTTCTTTCTAAAAGAAAAAAAATTCTTACTTGTATGATTTACATAGATACTTGTATAATTTTCTTACTTTTATTATTGTTTGTTATTATATAGTGCGATGATTTTGGTATCCGCCCCCGTCGGCCCTCGTCCTGTCTATGATTCGGATGTGATATATATTATATTTTATAACTATTTGGTTCATTTGTTGTTTATGACAATTATGCCGACCAACGTGACATAGATTTTTTTTATCTAGGAGGTATGTGAACCGAAAATTCCAACCGACCCTATTGTCGAGAGGTTAAATTTAGTTGAAGAAGAAAACAATTACTTGAAGGAAAAATTGAAAAAAATTGAGGAGGAGAAGATGATATTAGAGTTGCATGTTGCGGATGTCGTCGATGATCACAAGATCAAGATGGATGCAATGCGCTTCAAGATTAGAAAGTATAGAAAATATGCCATTCATACCGAGGCTTGGTATCATTATGCCGTTGGATCAATTGTTACCTTGGTTGCGATTATGATCGCATTTGTTGTTGCATTGAAATGTTTTACATAGTTTCAATAATGTATGGTTTAATTAGATGCTCTGAAGAGCTATATGTTGTTCAATGAGAACTATGTATGTACTTTGGTTTTAATGTGATGATGAACTTCTATTAATTTGGTCACTTATCTGTTCATGATGTTTTGTAATGGTTTTTGACACACTTAATTATATATAATGCACGCAGATGAACCGGCAATGGATGTACGGTGACAGACGCACCTCCGAGTATATTAAGGGCGTGCATAATTTTCTCAAAGTGGCTGAGGCAAACAAGCAGAATGGTTTTATGTGTTGTCCATGCCCTATATGTGGGAATACGAAGTCTTACTCTGACCGAAAAATCCTTCACACCCACCTGCTTTATAAGGGTTTCATGCCACACTATAATGTTTGGACCAGGCACGGAGAAATAGGGGTTATGATGGAAGACAGCGAAGAAGAAGAGGACGATGACAACTATGTGCCCCCTGAATACGATGATGCTGCAACGGGGGAAGCTGAAGATCAAGAGGAACCAGACGATGTGCCCGATGATGATCTCCACCGGGTCATTGTTGATGCAAGGAGACAGTGCGAAAGTGAAAAGGAGAAGCTGAAATTCGATCGCATGTTAGAGAATCACCAAAAAGGGTTGTACCCCAATTGCGAAGATGGCAACACAAAGCTCGGTACCTACTGGAATTGCTGCAGTGGAAGGCAGAGAATGCTGTGCCTGACAAAGGATTTGAGAAGCTACTGAAAATATTGAAGAAGAAGCTTCCAAAGGATAACGAATTGCCCGACAGTACGTACGCAGCAAAGAAGGTCGTATGCCCTCTAGGATTGGAGGTGCAGAAGATACATGCATGCTCTAATGACTGCATCCTGTACCGCGGTGCATACGAGGATTTGAACGCATGCCCGGTATGCGGTGCATTGCGGTATAAGATCAGACGAGATGACCCTGGTGATGTTGACGGCGAGCCCCCCAGGAAGAGGGTTCCTGCCAAGGTGATGTGGTATGCTCCTATAATACCACGGTTGAAACGTCTGTTCAGAAATAAAGAGCATGCCAAGTTGATGCGATGGCACAGAGAGGACCGTAAGAAAGACGGGAAGTTGAGAGCACCCGCTGACGGGTCGTGGTGGAGAAAAATCGAGAGAAAGTACCGGACTGAGTTTGCAGGTGACCCAAGGAACGTATGGTTTGGTTTAAGCGCGGATGGCATTAATCCTTTCGGGGAGCAGAGCAGCAATCACAGCACCTGGCCCGTGACTCTATGTATCTATAACCTTCCTCCTTGGCTGTGCATGAAGCGGAAGTTCATTATGATGCCAGTACTCATCCAAGGCCCTAAGCAACCCGGCAACGACATTGATGTGTACCTAAAGCCATTAGTTGAAAAACTTTTACAGCTGTGGAATGGAAACGGTGTACGTGTGTGGGATGAGCACAGACAGGAGGAATTTGACCTGCATGCGTTGCTGTTTGTAACCATCAATGATTGGTCTGCTCTCAGTAACCTTTCAGGACAGACAAACAAGGGATACCACGCATGCACGCACTGTTTAGCTGACACCGAAAGTATATACCTGGACAAATGCAGGAAGAATGTGTACCTGGGGCATCGTCGATTTCTTCCGACCAACCATCAATGTCGAAAGAAAGGCAAGCATTTCAAAGGCGAGGCAGATCACCGGAAGAAGCCCGCCATGTGTACCAGTGATCACGTACTTGCTATGGTCAATGATTTACACGTAATCTTTGGAAAGGGTCCCGGCAGACTATCTGTTCCGAATGACGCTGAGGGACGCGCTCCCATGTGGAATAAGAAATCTATATTTTGGGACCTACCCTACTGGAAAGACCTAGAGGTCCGCTCTTCAATCGACGTGATGCACGTGACAAAGAACCTTTGCGTGAACCTGCTAGGCTTCTTGGGCGTGTATGGAAAGACAAAAGATACACCGGAAGCACGGGAGGACCTGCAACGTTGGCACGAAAAAGACGGCATGCCTCCAAAGCAGTATGAAGGTCCTGTCAGCTACGCTCTTACCAAAGAAGAGAAGGAAATCTTCTTTGAATGCCTGCTCAGTATGAAGGTCCCGTCTGGCTTCTCGTCGAATATAAAGGGAATAATAAATATGGCAGAGAAAAAGTTTCAGAACCTAAAGTCTCATGACTGCCACGTGATTATGACGCAACTTCTTCCGGTTGCATTGAGGGGGCTTCTACCGGAAAACGTTCGATTAGCCATTGTGAAGCTATGTGCATTCCTCAATGCAATCTCTCAGAAGGTGATCGATCCAGAAATCATACCAAGGCTAAGGAGTGATGTGGCGCAATGTCTTGTCAGTTTCGAGCTGGTGTTCCCACCATCCTTCTTCAATATCATGACGCACGTCCTAGTTCATCTAGTCGACGAGATTGTCGTTCTGAGCCCCGTATTTCTACACAATATGTTCCCCTTTGAGAGGTTCATGGGAGTCCTAAAGAAATATGTCCGTAACCGCGCTAGGCCAGAAGGAAGCATCTCCATGGGCCATCAAACAGAGGATGTCATTGGGTTTTGTGTTGACTTCATTCCTGACCTTAAGAAGATTGGTCTCCCTCAATCGCGGTATGAGGGGAGACTGACTGGAAAAGGCACGCTAGGACGGGACTCAATAATATGCAGGGACGGGCATTCTTGGTCTCAAGCACACTACACAGTTCTACAGAACTCTACCTTGGTGACCCCGTATGTCGATGAGCACAAGAACATTCTGCGCTCCAAACACCCGGAGCAGTGTGACGACTGGATTACATGTGAACACATCAGGACTTTCGGCAGTTGGTTGGAAACACATCTCAGAGGTGACAACACTGTTTCTGATGAGCTTTTCTCGTTGTCCAGGGGACCATCTTCGACTGTATTGACTTACAAAGGATACGAGATAAATGGGAATACATTTTACACGATCGCCCAAGATCAAAAGAGCACTAACCAAAACAGTGGTGTCCGCTTTGATGCAGCAACCAAGAGGGGAAAGGACACATATTATGGTTACATAGTGGACATATGGGAACTTGACTACGGACATGATTTTAAGGTCCCTTTGTTTAAGTGCAAATGGGTCAATCTGTCAGGAGGCGGGGTACAGGTAGAGCCACATTACGGAATGACAACAGTGGATCTGAACAATCTTGGGTACACAGACGAACCATTCGTCCTAGCCAATGATGTGGCGCAGGTTTTCTATGTGAAGGACATGTCTACCAAACCGAGAAAAAGAAAAGATAAGGAAGCGAATACATCATACGATGAGCCAAAGCGCCACATAGTTCTTTCAGGGAAAAGAGACATCGTGGGAGTGGAGGGTAAGACAGACATGTCTGAAGATTATGAAAAGTTTCATGAAATTCCTCCCTTCAAAGTCAAGGCTGACCCAAGCACCCTATTAAGCGATGAAGAATATCCATAGTTACGGCGCAATAAGCAAAGGACACAAGCGAAGAAAAAGTGAAGACAGATGAAGTCAGAAAGGGTTGAAAATTCATGATGTGGCTTTGAATGGTTCATTTTGAGCACACAAAAAGTCTGGAGTTCAAATTAGTTCAAAAAAATGAAATCCCTTTGTAACAGGTGAGTTTTTGTCCGAAACCCTGATACTTCGAAAGAGATTGTCCATTTTGTACACGAACTGCATCCAGTTTTTGCCGTAACCCTCTCAACTTTTTAGCACATGCTATGTGGGTGAAATGATGATATCATGCCAATTTTCAACCTCTTCAGAGTTCATTTGAAGTGCTTTTCAATTTCAGGGCCATTTAGCTCAAAAAAATCAGTAAATGCATGAAAAATAAAAGATGAACTCAGAAAGGGTTGAAAATTGATGATGTTGCTTTAAATGGTTCATTTTGAGCACACAAAAGTGTGGAGTTCAAATAAGTTCAAAAAATGAAATCCCTTTGTAACAGATGAGTTTTCGTCCGAAACCCTGATACTTCGAAAGAATGTGCCATTTTGTACACAGAAGTGCATCCAGTTTTTGCCGTAAACCTCCTCAACTTTTTATCACATGCTATGTGGGGTGAAATGATGATATCATGCCATTTTCAACCTCTTCAGAGTTCATTTGAAGTGCTTTTCAATTCAGGGTCATTTAGCTCAAAAAAATCAGTTAATGCATGAAAAATAACAGATGAAGTCAGAAAGGGTGGAAATTGATGATGTTGCTTGAATGGTTCATTTTGAGCACACAAAAGTCTGGAGTTCAAATAAGTTCAAAAAAATAAAATCCCTTTGTAACAGATGAGTTTTCGTCCGAAACCCTGATACTTCGAAAGAGATTGTCCATTTGTCACGAGTGCATCCAGTTTTTGCCGTAACCTCTCAACTTTTATGAAACTCTAATAGCAAAAATAATAAACTAAAAGAATGACTAGAAAACTTGATGAAACTTAATAGAAGAAAGAATGAACTAGAAACTTAATGAAACTTAATAGCTAAAGAAATCAACTAAAAACTTTTTAAACCTCTTGTATTATTGAAACTAAAATTATATAAAATTTATGCAACTAAAATTATCAAAGTATTTTCTCTTCAAAACATTAAAAGAAAAAGAATTTTCATAAAATAAATAAATAAAGCAAAAAAGAAAATAAAATAAATAAGTAGAAACAAAATAAAATAAATAAGTAGAAATAAAATAAACTTTAATAAATAAGTAGAAACAAAAAAAAATAGCAACAGTAAGTATTTTGTTGTAAGTAGAAACAAAATAAAATAAATAAAGCAACAAGGAAAACAAAATAAAAAAAAAGTGCCGCCTACTGGGCCACCACGGCCTGAATACGACTAGAAAACCAACCATGGGCCAGGATTCAGGCCCGCAGCAGGCCCAGTAGGCCCACAGGCACATAGTGCGAGTTTAGGCCCGAAAGCCTGCAGTTGAGAGGAGCTCGAGAGAGTGGGCGCAGCAGCGCTTATAAACCACTCTCGAGCTCTCTCAACTAGCGAGGTGGGACTAAACTTTTGGCCGCGACGTGGGCAGCACAAGGCTTTTTGTCCCGGTTGGTGGCACCAACCGGGACTAAAGGGGTGCATTGGTACCGGTTCGTGGCACCAACCGGGACCAATGCACGCCCTTTAGTCCCGGTTGGTTCCACCAACCAGGACCAAAGGTCCCTGCTTCCCGCCCTTTGGGCTGCTGAAAAAAGACCTTTGGTCCCGGTTGGTGGCACCAACCGGGACTAAAGGGGGGCATTGGTCCCGGTTGGTGCCACTAACCGGGACCAAAGCCTTTGCTATATAAGCCAGCACTTAGGAAATTTTCAGATTTCCATCGCCAGTTCGTGCCCGACGCCCCAGCGCTGCTCCTCGTCGCCGTCGCCGTTGTCGCCCCTGCCTCCGACGTCGTCGCCGCGCCGCCCCTGCCCCGAGCCCTCGACGCCGTCGCCGCCCGCTCCCCGCACCTCATCGTCGTTGCCCAGCGCCCCTGCCCCCGACCACGCCGTCACCGTGCCGGCCCCTGCCCCGCGCCCAAGCCCCTGCCCCGGCCCGCCCCTGCCGTCGCCGTCGTCGTCGTCGTCGCCTTCGCCATCCGCCGTCTCCATGCCTCCCCCTCTGTTAGCGACTCGGCTCCGCCCCGTCTCTGTTTTTTTTCATTTTTATTAGATTATTTTTTTTTTGTCATATATTATATATTAATGTATATATTTATGTATGTGCCTATGTATTTAGATGTTCATAATGTATTTTTTTTTTGTTCAGAGCATGTTTTTGTTCATGATGAGGGGGGTGGGGGCGATGTACATATTTGTATATATGATGTAATTTTTTGTTCATATATATATATAATGTAATTTTTTTTTCAATGTATATATGTATGTGTAGCTATATATGCATGATGAGGGGGGTGGGGGTCGATATACCCCCTCCCCGATAACTTTGACATGAGGGGGAGGGGTCGATATATCCCCTCCCCGATAACTTCGACATGAGGGGGGGGTCGATATACCCCCTCCCCGATAACTTCGACATGAGGGGGGGGTCGATATACCCCCTCCCCGATAACTTCGACATGAGGGGGGGGTCGATATACCCCCTCCCCGATAACTTCGACATGAGTGGGGGGGGTCGATATACCCCCTCTCCGATAACTTCGCCGCGTGCTCCCCCAAGCTCGGCCTTGCTCTGCCACTGCTCAAAAGTTTCAAATGACCAAAGTGGGTTTTTGCATAAAAATGATCTATAGGCATCAGAGGACTTCTCAAAAAATTTGTGGCATTTGAAAAGAATTATTTGAAATAGTTCTAGTGCAACAGGGTCATTCTAGAGTTTGAAAATACTAATAAAAGAATTTTTTGAGGCCAAATCATTATAAAAATAATTAATACTGATGTGTTTGTTCATAGCATTTTTTTCAATGTATGTATGTATGTATGGATGGATATAGAAAATGTTCATATATGATGTTTTTTTTGTTCATAGCAATTTTTTTCCATGTATGTATGTATTTTTTTTAGATGTGCTATGTTTTTTCAGATGAGATGAAATGAGATGAGTTGTCCATTTGTTGTATAAACATAACCCCGATAACTTCAATTCCCCTCGGGCTTATATTTTTGTGAGCATAGAAATTTTTGTAACTTGTATGTGTTTGATCACCGCGGACTTATATACTTTATTGGACTATGGAGTGCATATTTAGTCGAGTCCAACATCAATATTTGTGAATGATTTCATATTGTTGGGCACCGCGGATAGTTGTGAGAGGAGTTTTTCCTTTGATTTTGAGGCATGTGATCTAGATAATATCCAATGCCTCATATCGCGAACATAGTTATATTGGACAATTGATCTTCATATAAATGAAGCATAAAAGTTTAGCAAACAGTTTGGCAATCACTTAGAAATTTTCATGTTGTAGGAGTACATGTAAAAAAATTCAGAGTTGTTCATTCACTTCGACATGAGGGGGGACGTCGATCAACCCCCTCTCGTCCGAACAAGTCTATGTATTATTTTATATCGCGGTGGACATATATAAAAAAGCGTTGTCAATCTCCTACCCCCTCCCACCCCTACTCGACAAACTCTCGAGGCCACCCAAACCACTAGAAGATAACTCTGGTAAACTCGACATGAGGGGGGACGTCGATCAACCCCTCTCGCCCCGAACAAGTCTAGATTATTTTAGTATCGCGGTGGAATATATCAAGTTTGATCATATGTCAAAGTTGAATTTGACATATGCGAACATTTGTCATATGTCAAAGTTTGATCATATGTCAAAGTTTGAATTTGAACAATATAGATTTTATAAGAATGCCCCCATTATGGTGTGCACAAGTTGATCCAATTTTTCTGATCTCCATCTGATATATATATTTCTTCTAGATGTCACGTTGTCTGTCAAAGTATTGAAGAAATCCATGGCTTCATCATTAGTCGGAAGTAACAGGCGTATGATGCTACGAAGCTCTTCAAAGTTGTTTTGGAACGGAGTTCCTGATAGAATAATTCTCCTTTTGATACGAATTTCAGCAAAGGCCTTCCAAATAGCGATATTCGGAAGGCTCTTGCTGAACTTTGTACCAAAAAGCGAATTATTCTATCGGGAACTCCGTTCCAAAACAACTTTGAAGAGCTTCGTACCATTATACGCCTGTCATTTCCGGCTAATGATGAAGTCATGGTTTTCTTGAATTCTTTGACACTAGACAACGTGACATATAGAAGGGTAGATGAGATCAGGAAAAATATGGACCATTTTCTGCACATCCAGAATGGCGTCATTTTGTTAAATCCCTTGTCGGTCCGGACGTCGGACATTCATGAGAGAGGCGGTCCGTAGAAGAGTTGTCGAGGCCACCCGAAACCGTAGAAGCGTCGAGCTAGCTAGGTCTACGTTTGCACTAATATATCCATCTGTCATGTTTGTATATTAATTGCCATGTTGTAATATTTGCAGAAACTATGGAGCACCGAGACATCGGGGAAGAGTAAGAAGATGTCAGCGACAAACAAGAAAAATGCTACAAAGAAGGAGTATCACCATCGCACGGGGTCAGGTGGCTACCTCAAAGCTCGGCCGTTGTGGGACAAGGCTGAGAAGGACCTGCTTGATAAAGGGGTCGAACCAGAGACATTGAACTGGCCAGACCATTCAAGGACTTGGTTCTTCGGGGTTGGGGGAACCTTGGACCCTGAAACAGGGAAGTGCCATTGGACGAAGGAGCAACTTGAAATACCCGTCAAGAAGCTTCAGAAGTATATCGCCGCAGCGCAGGAAGGGACATTCGTTCCCGACAGAGAGAACGACGAGCTCACACAGGCCCTCGGGAATCCTGAGCACCCAGGACGAACACGAGGCACGGCAGGCTCCGTTGCGTGGAGGGTTGGGTTTCCCAGCGCAGGCGGTTACAAAACCCGGGAGAGGAGGAGGAAAGTGGAGCAGACGGAACTGCAGTCGCTGAATGCAAGGGTACGAGCGCTAGAGGAACAAGCACTACTAGTTCAGAGCCAGCGACCTGCCGGAGCTACCCCAGAAGCTACCCCTCCATCTCAGCGGAGAAGCAGCGTGGCTTCCACCGAGGTCCTTCAGCAGCCTGACTTCACGGCTCCCAGCTACCCCGTGGATGCTATCACGGAGGCTCAAGATTGCCACCTTATGACGCAATGGCAGCACCTCAAAGTCAAGGCGGCTGTCGGCTCTGTTGCACCTTCTGGACCCGGCGCAACTTTTCACTGCCTTCCGATTCCACAAGGCATGCTGTTGTGATGATCGATGAAATAACGGAGGGATTGAGGAGCTCCAGTGACCACCCTACCGGTGAAGGGGAGACTCAGCTGGGTCTTGCTCTGAAGACTCCATGTCTATGGCGGAAGGAGCTCATCAACCTTCCCAAAGGACGCCTCGCCTCCTCCTCGGCGAGTCAGGGCACTCCGCCTCCTCCTCCGCCTCCTCCTCTAGCGAGTGATCAGGGCATCCGCCTCTTCTCCGCTGCCGGGCGCGTCCGAGCAGCCCGCCTCCTTCTCCGCCCTCGTCAGCAAACAGCGGAAGACAGCCGCCGCCGCTCCGGCTGCTCGGCGCGTCGTAGCACTCCGCCTCTTCTCCGCCTCGTAAGCAACGAAGGAAGACCGCCGCAGCCACCGACTGCTCCGGCGTCTAGCAGTACAGCCAGAGGCGGGAGGCAATACAGATTCGGTCCGACTCTCACGCCTCTAGAGAAGTTACCATACGAGATGACGACGAGGAAAATGCGGAGATCTGTAAAGCCCAAGTGAGGGACTTTTTTGCAAAGAAAAATCCACCTCCGGAGGAGAAGATGGATCCGGTGAAATTGAAGCGCACTGTGAAGGACCTGAAGCGACCACCACCGCCTCCGCCGGATGACAACCATGTCCGCGCTCTTAAAAAGGCAGTGGAAGGAGCGCGCCGGTCGGGAATACTTCAACTGACAAAAGGTTACAAGAACGAAGAAGTGGGAACAAAATTCCCCAGCTCGGCGAACAGGCAAACCAATCGGTCCCCCCGCTCAAGGTGTCTAGCGATATCGTCGCAAATCTGCGGGGATGCTGCCCGGTACCAATCCTGGTGATACCTGCCCGAGCACATTTTGATACAATGGAGGTGGACGAACACAAAACCAGTACGGGAAGCCTCTCGTCAGACCTGGTGATCCTCCTCTAAAACGATGATGCGAAGATTCCATAAGTGGGACATGGACACCTGCAAGTCTGGGAAGGATATTTTGATGCTAAGAGTTAAAGAGGAGCCTGACCTCGTTGGAATTGATCTGTTGTCTGTTCCATTTGAGGAGTTCTTTCAGTTTTCAATCAAAAGGACCGATAAAATAATCATCACTTGCTACTGTTGTAAGTAACTATACTTCTGTATTAAGTCTCTAATATAGCTCAGCTCTTTCATTGCATGTATATATAATTATCCTCACTATATTATGCAGATTGAAGATCGTCGATGCACAAATGCACAAATCTATGTATTGGGTTCATTAACACAAATCTCATAGATGAATGGACGGTTACATATAATCCGAAAGAAACCGAGGCCAACTTGCTACAATCGTTGCTTAAAAATCAAAACAAAAGATAATACTCTTTCCTTACAACTTCAAGTGAGTGTTACTGTCTTCTGCATATTCGGTTTCCATTATTACTCGAGGTTATAGTAATGTAATTGATGAGTTATGCATGCGTGCGCAGCTTCCACTTTATTCTCCTAGAGATTAAGCTTGAGCAGGGACTAGTAACCGTCTTAGACTCAAGACGAAAAGATCCCAAGGAGTATGCGGGCATGACTGAAATGCTCCAGAAGTAAGTTCAATCGATCATTATCGCACCATATCGGCAACTTTGTTCATTTCCTGATATCAATGTATTATTTTCTTGTCTCGCAGGGTTTGGAAAGTGTTCACCGCAGAAGTTCCGGGACTGCCGGGGATCTGCGATTTACACACCCGAAAGTAAGTACTACTAGCTAGTTCCGCGTATCTCCCATTGATTCTAACTAGTTTCATCAATACCATTTATAAGCTTGATTACAGTTTGATTGACCTCTATTTCTCGTAAAGTGGTTGTGGCAGGAAGGCGGGAATAATTTTGTGGGATACTACGTTTGCGAGTACATCTACAACGCAACGACCTCTAAGCGGGGTACTCTGAAAAACAATATGAAGTGCGTAAGCAATAATATTCACAATTTATTTTATACCATCATTGTGTTGAGTTTCATTCATATATATGTATTGACCCCCTTCTTCAAATTAGATTGGCAGATGCGGGATGAACTCCTACCCACAAGATCGCTTAAAGGCAATTCAAGAGGAATTGGCTGGATCTTTCTTGACCACGTCATCAATCCAGCCGGAGAATACCATGTGGAACTTGACATCAGATGTTAGGGATCTTATATTTGTATATATGTAGCTAGTGCAGGTATAGTATACGAAAACGTTGTTCGACCAATCTCTCGGAGAAGGAGGAGGTCGATCACTTCTCTCTGTATATGTTCATGACGATTTGTGTACTAATGGTTTCCTTCTTTGCTTACTAGCTAGCGTGTCGAGTCCTCTCTATAAGTATAGTACGTAGCGTCGACCAAGCACGGAGATAAGAGAGGACACATTTCTCTCTATTGAGCTAGCTAACACAATATATGAAACCCCTAAATTAACCCTCACAAAACCCTACCCCCCCCCCCCCCCCCGCCTTTCAAAAAACAAAAAACAAAAACCTCAGCCCCTGAGCTGCTGACACGTGGATGATCTTTGGTCCCGGTTGGTGTTACCAACCGGGACTAAAGGCCCTCCTCTTTGGGCTCGCCGCAGCGGCCACGTGGAGCCCCATCTGTCCCGGTTCGTATAAGAACCGGGACTAAAGGTGTTGGGCTTTAGTCCCGATTCCCGAACCAGGACAAATGGGCCTTATGAACCGGGACAAATGGGCTTTTTCTACTAGTGCATGCACATAATCCAAACTACTATTCCTCTGTAAGCAAATGAATCGTTTATACTAATCATCTTTATTAGTTCCCTAGTTGACCCGGTGGCATGGCTAACCACTTCACAGCTGGTTTGCTCGATCTGGGTTACAAAAATGCCTAGTGGTTGTGACAAGAGTTTTAAATTGAAATGATTTTGTATTTGCGCCAAGCCGCCAACCCTATGGTACTTCCGTACTATGCGGTACTTGCTGTTGTAAGAGCAACTCTAGCTGTTCTGCCCCCCAGGGGCTTGCAAAATCGCAGCCTGCCCCCAGGGGCTTGCAAAATCGCAGTCTAGGAGCGCGCCGGCGAAATAATCGGCGTAGGGGCGGTCGGTTTCCCAACCGCCGACCCCAGGTCGCCCCCAAACGCCTTTTTTTGAAATATTTGAAATAGAAAACTCGGCCAAACACGACACATTTTGGGCAAACTAGGCGATTTCATTAATGTTTGTACATAAAAGCTTAAAAACATAAGTAAAACATTAAAAAAAACTAGGCGCCGCCGTCTGCCGCCCTACAGGCCGAAGAACGCGCCGAAGGCACCGTAGCCGCCGTCGTCGTCCTTCTTCACGCCGCCGTCCCTGCTGCACCCCTGGCCTGCGTCGCCTTGGCGGACGGGCTTGGTTGGCGGCGGCTGTGGTGCGTCTTCGTCGCTATCATCGAGGACGACGACGCCGCCCTCGTCGCGGCCGCGGTGCCGGGCGGCGATCTCCTCGAGGGCGCGGCGCTGACGCTCCATCTCCATCTGGACGTAGTCCTCGCGCGCCCACTTGAGGGCGGCCTCGTCGGCGGCGGCCATGTCGTCGTGTTCTTTCTTCACGGCAACGAGGCCCGGCGTCGAGAAGGGCGTCGGCGACGAGAGAGAGAGAGGGCGATGGAGTGTTCGTCCCGGGCGAGGAGAGTGACTTTTTATAGCCGCCGGGGGGGGGGGCGGCAGGCGTGTGTGTACGCATGGCAGGAGGGGACGGCGAGCCGCCGGGGCATTACTGCGCCGCCCGTGGGGAATCAGCGGAAGGCTGACCGGCGGTAGCCTTGGCATTGATTCCTCGCGGGAGAAACGAGGCGACGAGGGAGGACAACGATGCGCCGTGTCGCTGACTCGGCAGTCCCATTGGGCTTTCGCGCCAAAAACGCTCCCCCGGCGCCCCCCAGCGCTTTGGGTTCGGCCTGGGTCCGCCGGCGCCAAAATCGGCCCGAGCCGGCGAAAATTGGGCTTCTGGGAGCGCGGCTGGGCCGAATTTTCGGCGCCGGTGACAAAAAAGGGCCTGGGAAGGCCTGTTAGGGGCGCGGCTGGAGATGCTCTAAGACCGGTCAAACAATACGACTTCTATGCAGCGGAAGTTAGGTTTCTTATTTTTAGTGAAGATTCAAGGATAGTGATAGGAATCGTGCTTAGTATCACATTTACACCTAAGTATAGGTTGGTTAGTTACTCACCTAATCTTGAGTCAGCTAGCCCTAACCATGATGAGATATGGTTGTTGTACCTTGAAAGGCTACTAATAGTGGAGAGTATAATATATTAGTATTATATATGATACTAGTGTATGATTAATGTATAGTAGGAGTATTACACAATAGTATCACAGAGGACCTTATTTATTGACATGTATGACACATACTATGATATCTACCTATGTAATAGTACCATAGCATTTATTATGATACGATATCTACCTATGTTATTCTAATCCTCTTTTTTTAATTGTCTGCCACATCAGCGCGTTTGCTAGTCCCGAGTGCATGATACCAGCTAAGTTAGCACCACTATGGTCAGCCTTATGGAGTACTCCCTCCGTTTCTTTTTTACTCTACGTATAAAATTTGGTAAAAGTCAAACTACACAAAGTTTGACCAAATTTATATCAAATATGAACATCTACAATACTAAAACTACTCAATGGTGCATCTGATAGCATTAATTTCATATTGTGAATGTTGGTATTTTTTAATATAAAGTTAGTCAAACTTTACAAAGTTTGACTTTGACCAAACTTTATATGCAGACTAAAAAAAAACGGAGGGAGTACTGCATATCATAACATTGATACTATGTACATAAAAATCTAGAGTCTTGCTAAGTCTCGGTCGACTGAGACTTCGTTAAGTCTCGGTCGATACTATATCCGTGAGATCTTATATTGAGATCTGTGCAAAATTTCCTTTTTAGTTTTTTCTTTTCTCTCTTGCATGTTATGTCTTTGACTTAGACTTGATTAAATCTCAGTCGACTGAGACCTAGTCACACCCAAAAATCTAATGTGATATCCTATTTAATGAGAAAAGATAAGTTACTACTACCATACTACTATCTTAATCCAAATATAGGGCTATAAACCCAAAGGGAGCAATAATATCTCATAAATTTTCTCTCGCAAAAGATACATTAAAATCAGAATTGTTTAAATGCAACACAAATATAGTGCATTGACAGTGTCATATCTAAACATGAATGCCAACTCAAAAAAAAAAACATGAATGGGAGATGTACACTGGCCTGCCCAAAGTTGACCAATCTATAAATACAAGAGGATGCCGGCCATTGAGAGTTGTGCCCCCTTCCTCGTTGCCGTTGCTGCCAGTCAGCTCTCCTTCTCGATAACTTGACCAGTGACTACTACAATACTCCACTGTTAGCACGAGAAACCTTTGCAGGGCGTCCACTCCACACACACAACAGGGGAGGGAACGCGATGGCCGTAGGTGCCGTTGAGGCTGGCCATGGCTCCCCTTTGGCTTACGGCGGCGAGCTCACGTTCACCGTAGTCATCACCTGCCTTGTGGCGGCCTCCGGCGGCCTCATCTTCGGCTACGACATCGGCATCTCAGGTCAGATTCACCCACAACTTCCTATGATCTTGCGCGGTGTGCTCGTCTCGTTTCTGATCTCTTGCTGACTGTTGTGAAATTCAGGCGGCGTCTCGCAGATGAAGCCCTTCTTGCAGGCCTTCTTCCCCAAGGTGCTCAGGCGGATGGCGGACGCGAAGCGGAGCCAGTACTGCATCTTCGACAGCCACGCGCTGACCTCCTTCACCTCGTCCCTCTACATCGCCGGCCTCGTGTCGTCCTTCGCCGCTGGCCGCGTCACCAGGTCGCTGGGCCGGCGTGGCGTGATGCTGCTGGGCGGGGCTCTGTTCTTCGCGGGCGGCGCCATGACCGGCGCGGCGATGAACCTCGCCATGCTCATCGTCGGACGCATGCTGCTCGGCTTCGGCGTCGGGTTCACCAACCAGGCCACCCCGCTGTACCTCGCCGAGATGGCCCCCGCGCGGTGGCGCGGCTCCCTCGGCGTGGCCTTCCAGTTCTTCCTCGCCCTAGGGATCCTCATCGCCAACCTCGTCAACTACGGCACCGCGCGCCTCGAGTGGGGCTGGAGGCTCTCCCTCGGCCTCGCCGGCGCGCCGGCCATCGTCATCTTCGTCGGCGCTCTCTTCCTCACCGACACGCCCAGCAGCTTCATCATGCGCGGGAAGGCAGACCTCGCCCGATCGGCGCTCCTCCGGGTGCGCGGGTCCAGCGCGAACGTGGACGCCGAGCTCAAGGACATCACGCGCGCCGTGGAGACCGCGCGCAGCAGCGAGGAAGGCGCCTTCCGGAAGCTGTTCGCCGATCGGCAGTACCGCCCGCACCTGACCTTCTCCGTCGTGGTGCCGTTCTGCCACCAGCTCAGCGGCATGATGGTGCTGACCTTCTTCTCGCCGCTGGTGTTCCGCATCGCCGGCTTCGGGAGCAACGCGGCGCTGATGGGCGCCGTCATCCTCGCCGCCGTCAAGTTCGGCTCGCTCATCCTCTCCACGCTGGTGATCGACCGCTACGGCCGTAAGGTGCTCGTCATGGTGGGCGCGGTGATCATGGTCGTATGCCAGGTCGCGAACGCGTGGATCATGGGAGCGCAAGCCGCCAATGGCCCGATACCGCGGGCTTACGGGGTGGCGCTGCTGGTGCTCACCTGCGTGCAGGGCGCCGGGTTCGGCATGTCGTGGGCGCCGCTCATCTGGATCATCCCCGGGGAGATCTTCCCAATGGAGATACGGTCGGCGGGGCAGTCGGTGAGCGTGTCGACCACTCTGGGGCTCACCTTCCTGCAGACGCAGACGTTCCTCGCCCTGCTGTGCCGGCTCAAGTACGCCACGTTCGCCTACTACGCAGCCTGGGTGGTGGCCCTCACGGCCTTCGTCTTGGTCTTCCTGCCGGAGACCAAGGGCGTCCCCCTCGAGTCCATGGGCTCCGTCTGGGAGCGCCATTGGTACTGGAAGAGGTTCGTCGGCGACGGCCACGGCCGGGGCAAACCAGCTTCATCTCCGTCTGCATCAACATGAGCTATGTGTTCGTTTGTCCGTTCAACGACAACCTTGGTGTGCCGTGTACGCATGCTCAGTTAAAATTTTATTTAGGAGAGTGGCATTCTTCTTCTTCTTGCTTGGACTTGGAGTATCTTGTATTGACTTGCGGATGAATTTGCGATGTTGCTATCATGGATACTGAATGTTTTTTCTTTTGACAGCTTGGATAATGGGCATGTTATTAATAGTCAGTCTATATATGTATACATGTTCTTGTGTAATGAAATCTTTCTAATGAAACGTGCTGATTACCGGAATATCTTCAACATGAGTGCTTGCTGGTCAACCAATCGTAATTGACTCGATCCACAAAGGAAAAATATGAGTTCATATATATGTTCATAATGAACTGAATTGATTGTTTTTTTATATCATCGATGACACACACAGTCATATTTTACAATCGTTCTGTTGTCTTACATCATTGTTGTGATATCCCATTAGAAGGTTTTTAATGTTCCAGGAGAAAGGTTTATTGTGATGTTCCATTCCATTGTGTGTCATCATTATTGTGATGACACATAAGTTTTTCCATTATTGTGACTCCCTTTTAGAAGGATTTTTCTTCTTCCCTGATGGAATCATGATACAACTTGGAGCAAATTGTCCAGTCTATTTATCTTAGCAATAAAAATGATGCCATTTTATGCCAATATGACTTAGAGGGGGGAGGGGGTGCAACCTATCCACATTCCCTCCGTTTGGTCCACTTTAGTTCCTATCTCATAACAAACTTATGACTAGAGACAATCTGCAAAAAAGAACTTGAATAAACCATTGGATTTGCACTTTGTAATGAGCAAGAAATTGTTTCTCGTCTGCTCTTTGATTGTGTAGTTTCTAAAAACATTTGGAAATAGTTGTCTAGCTTCTTTTAGAATTACTTTAGGATATGGTTTTCCTTCTGTTGCCAGATTTTGGCCTGCTAACAACAACCACATGTGCCTAATTTTACATGCGCTTGCATATTATGGTGTATTTGGAAAACTAGAAATGCAATCTGGTATGATATTAAGAAGGTGTGGTGATTAATCCTAGTGACTAAAAAAATGGAGGATCCTACACAAGGAGAAGCATCTCGAAAGAGTTGATTCAATCTCTGAGATGATCTCTTCATGGATTAGAAACTCCACATCGTCTGTCTGTTGGGTGACTGTCCCTGACCTTGGCACTGGTTCTCTCAATAGTGCCCTCCTCTCTAGCATGTCCTTGGCTGATCCAATCAATAACCATCGAGTGAGGGGACAGGGCAGATGCTTTGCCAACCCCTGCCTCGAGCCTAAAGAGCCTGAAACCTTCCACGCTTAGAACCTGCAATCCTCTCGAGATGACCAACTCGTCCCAATAGTCCTCGCAGAAGAAATACAAGATCGCCTTTGCTCCTCCAGCAATGAAGACGATGGGGTGGTCTGGATGTCTGATTGCTTAAGTGTTGCGTCTATCCCTGTGTAGTTTGCAAACATAGTTCCTATGTTGTGTGGTGTTTTACCTTTGTTTCATGATCAATTTTGAGGTGTTTCATTGTTTTTTGTTTTCTATCCATCTCGCTCTATCTAGTTGTAATTTTGAATCTTGTGAACCGCTGGTTTCATTCAATGGAAGCGGGAAGGCCATGTTGGCCATTCCGATGGACTAAAAAAAGTTTTTAATGGAAATGGTTGTTCATAGGGACATATCTCTTCCAAAGGACATGTGACATAAATTCATCACATTTTATTCCTTGATCATTCCCCCTTAATCATGCATCATCCATATTTGCACACTAAAAGTTCCTCCAAAGGCCATATGGAAAAAATAGGTGGAGAAACATAATAATTATACATATGCCATTCAAAGCTCCTTCTGAGCGTAGTAAAAACCTTCTATTAGAATTATTATGTTTTTCCACCTATTATATGGGAAAAACTAAGAATTAAATAATAAGTAAAAAATTCTGAAAATATTTTTGAAAATATTTTTGAAATAAACTTGACCTTCTATCGTACTTGAAAAAAATTACAAAAGGAAAAACACCATTGACTTCAAGGCAACAAAACAAAAAATTAAGGTCAAATGGGTGTGAATAGTAACTTGTATACAACAATATTTTTTTTAGAAGTCAACGCGGAACTTTTTTTCCTTTGCGGAAATTTGTATACTAGTGCAAAATAAAGCCATGTTTATTCAAAAAAAAGTTATGAGATTTTTGACTTTTTACGATTTTTTTTTAATCCCCATATCGTGTGTATATACACCCAGGAATCAAAGTGCATTTTCCGTATGCCTTTTTTTAGGGTATGTATTTTAACAATACAAGTAACATTATCTTGATATGTAATGTAAGGTTTGTAATGAGTCTATACTACATGATTTCTGAATGTCCATGTCTAACTGCTGAACATAGCAGGCATTCCTACGAGCCCTAATACAAACAAATCACCACACCCACACATGTTCAAGAGCCTAGAAGACACTCGACATACTTCATGATATATGCTGTTGATCAATTGTCACAATTGTGTTTTTGTTTTGAAAAATTGAATACTTGGCTTTTAATGTCGGAGTTGTGCTTTTGTGTTGGAACATGACATTAAGACATATATTGTATATGTGAATTTATGTTTCATATATGAATGTTTTATGTGGAGTATACTTCAACATATGCATCAAATGTCAAACATATGAGTGTTGAAACATATAAATGTTGGAATATATAAATATTGAATATGCATCATCACTAACGAGATACGCTGATTGGCTGGTAGACACACGTGAGAGGTATGTCCCTCCACATCGTGTAAGTGGCACATCAGTGCTAGTGCCATCAGGTAGCGTGGCAGGTTGGAATTTTTGTCGAAAAGGACCACCTGCGCGAACGAATTGCCAAAAAGGACCACCTGCGGATCAATTTGACAAAAAGGATCCCCTCGGCCGTGGCGGCATGTGCGGCAGGCGACACGTGGCACCTGTTGGGGAACGTAGTAAAAATTCAAAAAATTTCCTACGTGTCACCAAGATCAATCTAGGAGATGCTAGCAACGAGAGAGAGGGAGTGCATCTTCATACCCTTGAAGATCGCTAAGCGGAAGCGTTACAAGAACGCGGTTGATGGAGTCGTACTCGCGGTGATTCAAATCGCGGAAGATCCGATCCAAGCGCCGAACGGACGGCGTCTCCGCATTCAACACACATACAGCCCGAGGACGTCTCCTCCTTCTTGATCCAGCAAGGGGAGAGGAGAAGTTGAGGGAGAACTCCGGCAGCACGACGGCGTGGTGGTGGAGGAGCTTGTGGTTCTCCGACAGGGCTTCGCCAAGCACTACGGAGGAGGAGGAGGTGTTGGAGAGGGGGAGGGCTGCGCCAGGGAAGAGGTGCTGCTGCCCTCCCACCCCCCACCTCTATTTATAGGGAGAAGGGGAGAGGGGGCCGGCCCCCTTAGATCCAATCTAAGGGGAGGGGCGGCGGCCAGGGGGGGAAACTTACCCCCCAAGCAAGGTGGGAGGCGCCCCCACCCCCTAGGGTTTCCAACCCTAGGCGCCTTGGGCCCCTTGGGGGGGCGCACCAGCCTACCAGGGGCTGGTTCCCTCCCTTGCTCAGCCCACTTGGCCCACTGGGGCAGGTGGTCCCACCCGGTGGACCACCGGACACCTTCCGGTGGTCCCGGTACAATACCGATAACCCCCGAAACCATTCCAGTAATTGAAACTGGACTTCCCATATATAATTCTTCACCTCCGGACCATTCCGGAACTCCTCGTGACGTCCGGGATCTCATCCGGGACTCCGAACAACCTTCGGTAACCACATACAATTTCCCATAACAACTCTAGCGTCACCGAACCTTAAGTGTGTAGACCCTACGGGTTCGGGAACCATGCAGACATGACCGAGACATCTCTCCGGCCAATAACCAACAGCGGGATCTGGATACCCATGTTGGCTCCCACATGTTCCACGATAATCTCATCGGATGAACCACGATGTCGAGGGTTCAATCATATCCCGTATACAATTCCCTTTGTCCATCGGTATGTTACTTGCCCGAGATTCGATCGTCGGTATCCCCATACCTCGTTCAATCTCGTTACTGGCAAGTCTCTTTACTCATTCCATAACGCATGATCCCGTGGCTAACTCTTTAGTCACATTGAGCTCATTATGATGATGCATTACCGAGTGGGCCCAGAGATACCTCTCCGTCATACGGAGTGACAAATCCCAGTCTCGATTCGTGCCAACCCAACAGACAGTTTCGGAGATACCTGTAGTGCACCTTTATGGTCACCCAGTTACGTTGTGACGTTTGATACACCCAAAGCATTCCTACGGTATCCGGGAGTTGCACAATCTCATGGTCCAAGGAAATGATACTTGACATTAGAAAAGCTCTAGCAAACGAACTACACGATCTTGTGCCATGCTTAGGATTGGGTCTTGATGTGATCCCATTATCAACGACATCCAATGTCCATGGTCAGGAAACCACAACCATCTATTGATCAACGAGCTAGTCAACTAGAGGCTCACTAGGGACACGCTGTGGTCTATGTATTCACACATGTATTACGGTTTCCGGTTAATACAATTATAGCATGAACAATAGACAATTATCATAAACAAGGAAATATAATAATAACCATTTTATTATTGCCTCTAGGGCATATTTCCAACAGTCTCCCACTTGCACTAGAGTCAATAATCTAGTTCACATCACCATGTGATTTACATTGTTATGAATCTAACACCCAGTGAGTTCTGGGGTTCGATCATGCTTTGCATGTGAGAGAGGTCTTTAGTCAACGGGTCTGCGACATTCAGATCCGTGTGTACTTTGCAAATCTCTATGTCATACTATAGACACTGCTACCACACTCCACTTGGAGCTATTCCAAATGGCTGCTCCACTATACGTATCCGGATTGCTACTCAGAGTCATCCGGATTGGTGTTAAAGCTTGCATCGGCATAACCCTTTACGATGAACTCTTTGTCACCTCTATAACCGAGAAATATTTCCTTAGTCTTCTAGTTACTAAGGATAATCTTGACCGCTGTCCAGTGATCCATTCCTGGATCACTCTCGTACCCCTTGACAGACTCATGGCAAGGCACACACATGTGCGGTACACAGCATGGCATATTATACAGAGCCTATGGATAATGCATAGGGGACGACCTTCGTCCTATCTCTTTGATCCACCGCGGTCGAGCTTTGAGTCTCACTCAACTCCACACCTTATAAATCAGGTAAGAACTCCTTCTTTGACTGATCAATTTTGAACTCTTTCAAAATCTTGTCTAGGTATGTACTCATTGAAAGTCTCATCAAGCATCTTGATCTATCTCTATAGATCTTGATGCCCATCAATTAGGTAGCTTTATCCAGGTCTTCCTTTGAAAAACTCTTTTCAAACAACCATTTATGCTTTCCATAAATTCTACATCATTTCCGATCAACAATATGTCATCCACATATACTCATCAGAAATTCTATAGTGCTCCCACTCACTTTCTTGTAAATACGAGTTTCTCATAAACTTTGTATAAACTCAAAAACTTTGATCACCTCATCAAAGCGTATATTCCAACTCCGAGATGCTTGCTCCTGTCCATCGAAGGATTGCTGGAGCTTGTATACTTTTTAGCATCCTTAGGATCGACAAAACCTTCTGGTTGTATCACATACAACCTTTCCTCAAGGGAACGATGTTTTGAAATCCATCTGCCAGATTTCATAATCGAAAAATGCAGCAACTGCTAACATAATTCCAACAGACTTTAGCATCACCACGGGTGAGAAAGTCTCATCGTAGTCAACTCCTTGAACTTGTCGGAAACTTGTTTGCGGCAAGTCGAGCTTTATAAATGGTAACATTTACCATCAGTGTCTGTCTTCTTCTTAAAGGTCCATTTGTACTCAACGACCTGCCATTCAACGGGCAAGTCTACCAAAGTCCATACTTGGTTTTCATACATGGATCCTTTCTCGGATTTCATGGCCTCTAACCATTTGTTGGAATCCGGGCCCATCATCGCTTCTCCATAGTTTGTAGGTTCATTGTTGTCCAACAACATGACCTCCAAGACAGGGTTGCCGTACCACTCAGGAGCAGTACGCGTCTTTGCCGACCTACAAAGTTCGATAGTAACTTGATCCGAAGCTTCATGATCATCACCATTAACTTCCTCTTCAACTGACGTAGGCTCCATAGAAACATCTTTCTGTGCTGTGCTACTCTTTGGTTGAAACAAAGGTTCAACAACCTCATCAAGTTCTATCTTCCTCCCACTCAATTCTTTCAAGAGAAACCTTTTCTCGAGAAAGGACCCGTTTTTAGCAACAAATACTTTGCCCTCGGATCTGAGATAGAAGGCATACCCAAATGTTTCCTTAGGGTATTCTATGAAAATGCACATTTCCGCTTTGGGTTCGAGCTTATCAGACATAAGCGTCGTATTCCCAAACTCTGAGAAATGACAGCTTAGGTGAAAGTGCATCTAGCCCCTAAGTGTGGTTTTGGTAATTGAATGACAATCTCCATGGACTAATGTTTTCAGTGAGATATATTTGAAGGGTTGTCCATAGATGGTGCCACAAGGATATTGGACTAAATCAAGGATGAAGTCCATATATATGAAGATAGTGTCTCAAGGATATTGGATGGAATCAAGGATGAAGTCCATATAGATGAAGTTATATGTGCTCTAAGCTTTGGTATTAAATGACAATTCCTATGGAGCATCAAGTGCATTGGATCTTATACGAAGATATGTTCCATAGTGATGCTTGAAGTTATTTGGGTTGTTATGTGAAGATTGCCATCAAAGCATCCGAAGAAGTCCTCATGGTATCCCTCTCTGGATACCCCTTGCACACGGGCTTGTACCGTGTGCACGGGGTCGAGTGTCAACTCTCTGGATACCCCGTGCTCACGGGGCCTAGGTGTTGGCTCCCGAGATCCCATATCCAGTGAGGTTTCAGTTCTTTGGAGGATCTCAAAGATTGACATATTTGGGCTTCTGAGGATCAAGGCTTGAGAGAATAATCAAAGAGAAGAATTTGAGTTATGGTTTCAAGACAAGATCATGGTGAGCTCATGTGTTGGGTTTCGGTTGATCAAGTCTTGAAGCAAGCAACTAGAGTGAAGAATTCATGGTGCCTCTCAAGAGCTTGTGATGGAGTTCTTAGAAGGGCAAGTGGTGACCAAGATGATATTCATAGTGGAACTTGATATGGTCATGAAAGAGTCTTTGGTGATATAGTCTTGAAGCAATGTAGGGAAATGAAGAGTTCATTGTGGCTTTCAAGAAACCAAGATGGAGCTTGAAGTAAAGATGTTGGTTGACCAAGATGAAGCTCAAAGATTATATCTAAGTAGTCAACCCACAAAGCACAAACATTGTACCACATGAGATCAAGTGATCTAGTGGTATGGTAAGTAACTGTGAATTGTGCTTTGTTACCTAACCCATGCTATGTGTTTGTTATGTCTATGTGGGTTAGGTGTTTCTCATGGGCTTGCAACAAAAGGAAAGATTTCAAGTAGCCTATGTGTGGATGACATCAAGAGGTGATGGTCATCAGGTTCGAGGAGTCCAAGTGCAAGATGAGAAGCCGGAGGTTATATACTTTGAAGCTTGCGGTCCACATCATGATAATGCACATGTGAAGGTGGGCTTAAGTTAAGGCTTCCCTCGTTACAATATGAGGAAGCAATTCGAGTATCTTCACCAAGTGGTTGTGGACAAGAAAGGGATTCCAACTTGAGGCAAGCATTAAAGTCATCATCAAGCTCAAGTTGAATATGCAAGGCAAAGGTATAACTTAGCTAGGTTTTCCTAGTTTTGCCGGTCTCATAGTGCTTCGTGGGAGACCGGATTATAGTTTCGATAGCGGTACTATCAAGGGGGACTCTCGGGCAAGTAGCTTGATCGCGTCGCATGTAGAGAGCTCAAACCTTTGCATTACTTGCATCATTCTTTCTTGTTGATCTTGGGTGGTTCTCTATGTGAGGACCTTGGGCTTTTCCATAGCTTCAAAACGAGCCCAAGATCATCGAATTCGGAGTCCGTATGCCAAAGTTATCATCGTTTGAGTGGGCTGCTGCTGGCTGTCCTAGGGTACCCCGTGGACACAGACTTGTACCGTGCACACGGGACCCCGTGTGCACGGGGTGCCCAGGAAATGCCCGTTGAGCCCCAACGGCTAGTTTCTGTGTTTGGCTATTTAAGGGCTGCGTCCCCCCTCCGGTTTGGGGGCTGTTCACACACCTTCTAAACACCATTTTGAGCCTCTCTCCACCTCTCCCAAACCCCTATCTCCCCTCTATGTGAAGGGGGATTTGTGGATGGATTTGTGAGCCATTTGTTGATCCTATCCATTGCATCCCCTCTCTTCAATCTCCTACTTTCTTGAGTTGCATCTTGTGAGATTGAGAGAGTGGGTTGAGCATTTGTTGCTTAACCTTGCATTGCATTTGTTGCATTGGTTTGAGCTCCCCGCATCGATTAGTTCGAGTGAGAGCTTGTGAGTTTATTACTCTTGGAGGCTTCCGCCTCCTAGACGGTTTGGTGACATATTGTGAAGATTGTGAAGTGGCCTAGGTGGTCAAGGTTCCCCCGGAAGCTTCCTTTTGTGGTGTGCTCCGGGGAAGGGTGTTGAAGTGGCCTAAGTGGTCAAGGTTCCTCCGGAAGCTTCCTTGCTTGTGGTGTGCTCCGGAGAAGTCTGTAAAGGTGTGGTGGTCGCCTTCAAGACCAACCCCGAGTGAATGGAGGCTCATCCGTTGGGGGTGACTCGAAAGGGAGAATACGGTGAGCCACTTGGTGGCGCCCCGAAGCTTTGGCTTCGGCACCGCTCTAACGGAGATTAGCACTCTCACGAGTGTGAACTTCGGGATAAATCCGCGTCTCCGACTCACTTGTGGTTATCTCATACCCTCACCCTTTACTTACC
Organism: Thinopyrum elongatum; assembly: GCA_011799875.1. Lineage (NCBI taxonomy): Eukaryota > Viridiplantae > Streptophyta > Magnoliopsida > Poales > Poaceae > Thinopyrum > Thinopyrum elongatum. Next base: position 578,578,807 of record CM022300.1, on the reverse strand, counting down.
GCAATTCATACTTGCTCATATTGATATATCTTGTGCTAGTTGAATTGCTTAGTTGTTCCTACATTTCCATATCTTGTGATATAGTTCTATCTTGTTTAGCATAGATTGTTGGTGCACTCAGTTGAGCCTAGCATATTTAGGTTTTGTGCTTGAAAGGTATCCGTTTAGTTTAATTCCGCATTAGGATAAAGCCAAATCTGTAACAGTTTTAAAACACCTATTCACCCCCCCCCCCTCTAGTTGTCATCTAGATCCTTTCAATTGGTATCAGAGCTTTGGTCTCTCCTTGCTAGGCTTCACCGCCTAGAGAGTAAAGATGTCGACTAGTGGTTTAGTGCACGATGACACTTTTTGTTTTAGTGGCACAAACTATCACTTGTGGAAAATTCGCATGCTTTGTCATTTCCGGGCCATGGGTCCAAATTTTGTGCGAATTGTTCTTGTAGGGGCTCCTCCGTGGAAGGATGAACTTTTTCCCACTATTGAAGAAAATGATAATATGCTTTGTGGGTATGGTGCTAAGAATGTCTTAATCCGATCTATATCCCTCGAAGTGTTTGAGTCAATCATGACTTGTGTGTCGGCTCATGAGATGTGGACCAAACTTGGAGTAATATATGGTGGGTCCAATCTTGATGAGGTTCATCATCTTACGGAGGAGTCAATTGAGGAGTTCTCCACATCTTCATATCATGAAGAACTCCATATTGCTTCTTCCTCCGTGTGCTTGGACATTTCAAATACTTCCACCTCACCATCATATGACATGTCCCAAGGTAATAACATGGTGAGAGGAAATATCATTTGTGATGATGATGTTGTGCTCAACATTGATGATCTTTCATGCATAAATGCTAATGTTGTAGCTTCTTTGGACTTGAACACATCTAGCAAAAATGACATACATTCTTGTGTTAATAGTCCATGCATATCATATAGAGATTCCTTGAATACTTCATGTGATGATATGCTTGATACTCCTTGTTTCCATGATATATATGCTTCTATTTCCTCTAGTTGTTGTTTGACTAACAATGTAGAGGAAATAAGGAAAAATAGTGCACACATCATTAATGAAGAAATTGCTAGAAGAGCAAAGAAGGGCATCACCACATTGGAGAGGAAATGATATGAGTGTCAACAGGATGGACATGGATATCCTACTCTTGATGATGAAGAATCTCCCTCTCCAAAAGAATCATCATCAACCTCCGATGTTCACATGTGCCTCATGGCAAGAGGTATTACCGAGGTATCAACTACTCTTTGTAGTGATAATGATGAGTGTGATGATGAAACTAATATTGATATGAGTCAAGAAATTTATGAAATTGGTAAAGCTCTTCATGGGGTTAATAAGAACACTTATGTGATGTTTAAAGATCTTATTGCCCATTTTGGGAAGTGTAATGATTTACTTCATGAAGAGCAAGAACTTAATGAAAAACTTGACTGTAACCTTCTTGATGCTCTAGAAACTCTTAGAGACTTAGAATCTTCTAAAGAAGAGATTGAAGTTGCTCATGATCAACTTAGAGAGGATTTTGAGCACCTTGACCTTGGCTACAAGAATGTCAAAGGCGAGCTCACCAAACTCTCTAAGTCCTATGAGGAACTTCAAGCTACTCATGTGAAGTCTCTAGTTTCTTCTAGCTCCTCTCATATTGTTAATAATGCTTGTGCTACTAACTCTACTTCTTGTGAAGCATCTATCTTGAAGGAGAATGTTGAGCTAAGGGCTCAACTTGGTTTGCTAACTAGCAATTATGGGGAATTAGAAGAAAGTCATGAAAAGCTCTCGGGCTCTCATGATGATCTTCTTATCTCCCATGAAAGTCTAAAGTTAGCTCATGAGGCTATTGTGACTAAGGTAACATCTTGTGAGCCTCATGTGGACATTAGCACTATTTCTACTCAAAATGCTTTATTGACATGTGCTAGTCCTAGTGATTCATCTAGACATATTATTGCCAATTCTTGTAATGAACTGCTCTCCTTGCGTTGTTGCTCTAACCATGAAGCTTCTACTTCCCCTAGTACTTTTGTTGATACTAACCTTGTAGAGGAAAACAAAGAGCTCAAGGCCCAAGTCACTAATTTGAAGAAAGACTTGGAAATGTGTCATGAAGGAAATTCCACTCTCAACACTATCTTGAGTGTTCAAAAATCCCCTCATGACAAGGGTGGACTTGGTTTCATCTCCAACAACAAGAAGTCCATGAAAAAGAAGAAGGGACAAGACCAAGTCAAGAATGAGGCCAACATTACATGCTTCAAGTGCAAGAATGTTGGACACCATGTGAGATCTTGTCCATTGAAGAAGAAGGCTTCAAATGTGAAGCAACAAGGGAAGCGGCATCAAGTTCAATCTCAAGGTCAACCTCAAGTTCAATCTCAAGGTCAACCTCAAGATGAAGAAAGGCCACTATCAATAATGAACCAAGGAAATGCTCCCCAAGTTGAGAAAGTAAAGAAGAAGAGAAGGGGGAGCACATGTTGCTATATTTGTCGTGAGAAGGGACACATATCTTCATCTTGTCCCAACGGTAACATCCCTAAGCCTCCTCTAGTCAATGATCAATATTCACTTAGGAAGGATGTTGTTGGCAATTTGTTTGCCAAGTTTGTTGGCGCCCAAAGTGGGTTGGAAATGGAAAAGGCCATTTGGGTTGCCAAGCCTATTGTGACTAACTTCTTAGGACCCAACTTGGTTGGGGACCATCAAGCTCAACCTTGATCAATAGGTGTGTGGAGGACATTGGAGATTTGGCTAGTTCATGAAGAAAAGAATATTCATCATTTATTTGTTCGAGCCAAGTCATGTGGATTATCTTCATATTATCTATCCAATGTTCCTCCTTGCGGTAACTTGTATTTTTATTGCTTACATTGAAAGTTACTCGCCCCTTGCATGCTTAGGTTTTGTATCTAGCATGTGCATTTATTTGTTGTGCTTCCTAGTATGCTTGATTTGTGTTATCTAGCATGTGTAGGTTGCATTGCACATCATATAGTGGTGTTTGTAGTCTTGAGCCTTTATTGTATCTTGTTTGGCTCTTGCGAGATATTAGTGGATCATCACATTATGGGGGAGTGTTATGTTTTGTGCACATCACAAACCCAAAATGTGAATATGAGAAATGCCACATAGTATTGATATTCAATATTATCTAGTCACTATGTGGTATGTCAAGCTCATTTGAAATTCAATTTCTCAAAGTATCCACTAATTATCTCTTGTTGGTTGATTATTTGCCTTTGTTGCGTGCTTCGTCGCGGTGTCCTGTGAGGTTCTTCAGTAAGTTTCTGGACACCCCATGTACATGGGGTCTCTGACCTCCGTGCGCACGGGGTACCACAAAACTTACTGGACACCCCGTGCGCACGGGGTCCTGGACCCCCGTGCGCACGGGGTCCTGGACCCCCGTGCGCACGGGGTGGTGGTTTCTCCTCTGGACACACCGTGCGCACGGGGCTGACCTAGCCCGTGCGCACGGGGTCCAATGGGCAGAAATGCCCACCCGGCCAAGTACGCTATAAAGCTCTCTTATGCTTTGGATTGATTTTGATCTTGTGCTTCTTCGGAATCTACCACCGAGTGTTAATTCCAAATACCATTTGTATTCTCTTACAATTGGTATTTCTTCATGTGGTAGAACTTTGTGATCATCTTCTTCTCGGCTTGTGCTTCAACTTGCCGTATCTCACTGCTCGTACTTTCTATTATCTACTTGAGTGAGATAAGCCTTTGAGCATGTGTGTAATGTATATCCTATATGCTCATTGGTTTTTGCTTAGTTCATATGTTGTACTTTGTGTGCGGTCCTGTGTGGATTCGTCACTTGATATAATTTGGACAACTTGAATGCTTTATGTTATTATTGGAGTATTCTTCGTCTTTGTGTTCTTTCGACCAAATTGTATCTCTTTGGATCTTGGTAGGCATGTGCATGCATATTTATTTATATTCTTCTCCATGCCTTGCTTGCTCTACTTGATCCTCTCTATAGGGTAAACTCCATAATATCCTTAATGGTTAAAGATGTGCATGAATTTCGAGTTCATATACATTTGCACATATTTATTGTGGAGTTTGCCCTATGTATTGTGGTTGTGCTAACTACTTCGGACCCAATATGTTTGGGGACCAAATTGTACCTTAATGTGTTTTAGGTACTTTGGATAAGCATTGGATGCTTGGCTTATTCACGAGGAAGATGGAGACACCGTGGGAAATTATTAGAGCCAAGCTTGATTGATTCTTCGATTTGAGGGAGAAGATAAATGAAAACCCGGTTCTGTTGTAAGTGTTTCATTCTCATCATGAAAACCCGGTTAACTATATTTGGGTCTTTTTATTGGATATGCATCAAGCTCCCACAGTTACTTATTCTCAATAAATCCACTGGATGTATTGAGGAAATGGCGAATGAGGAGTTTGATGAGGATAACGGCTTCCTTGTAGAGCGAATTGTTTCAAGTGCTGTAGGTGATGAGGCTCCTTCCCAAGCTACAAGTACAACGGGGATTGGTCATATTCTTCCACAAGAAACACCCCATGTCCATGTAGAAGAAGGAGTAAGAGCCCCTCTTGTGGATCCACCACAAGGGAAGTCATCACCCCCAACACAAGAGCAAGATGCTATGGGAGATCATGTACCTATCCAAGAACAAGATCAAGTCCCTCATGTTCACGTGCTAGATCAAGGGCCCCTTGAACCAATGTTCTCTCGGTAACAAGTTCTTACTTCATGCATTTATTTAAATTAGAGTCAACATTATGTATGTTGCATCATGGCATGATTAGTACTTGTTGAGTTTGTGTTTATTGCAAAAGCTTAAACCTCCTTATTGCATCTATGAGACTTTTGAGAAGAAGCATACCATGGGGATCTATAAGACCATGCTCATGGTTCACTTATCCCAAATATGCCAATTAAGCAACTTATTGCATACCAATTCCTCAAAGTGCTCTTATGTGCAATATTGATATAATTGCAAGAAACAGTCTTTTTGGTTGTGGAATTTGCTCTCATGATGAGTAATTCATTTTTATGCAAATGAGATCAATTTGTGCCATGTGCCTTGTGTCATGTGCCATGTGACAAAGCTCTTATGCTAAGATCAAGTTTGTATAATAATGGATTCATTCTTGGATATCATGTTCTTATCTTTTGTATCTTTTTGTGTGTGCAAGTTTCTCTGTGGATGCTCATCTCGATGATTACTGGCCACGTAAGAAACTTATACACATGAGAAAGTGCATATCCCTCTTTGATATCCTTTATTCCTTGCCAGTCACTTGGATTGTCTCTTTTTATTCTCTGGTGAATCTGGTAAGAGGTTGAGTAGTGAGTGCTTGTATGTATTGCATATATCTTTGCACCCATGAGTTGTTGGATATATTTTGGACCCATGCTTAGTCAAGTGATGATCCTATTTTGTGCACGTTGTATCCAAATACAAAACTAAATAATGCACAAATCATGGGGAGCTTCTCTATATTCTTTAGAACACTCCTATGATCATATCATAATATCTTTTTGGTGCATTCTATGGATCCTCAATATAGTGTGAATTTCTTCGTTTGTTCGTAACTGGATATGTGCATTTGATTCCACTCACAATATGAGAAATGCACAAACTAAGGAGGAACTCATACTATATTGGTCTTCTAGATTTTTCCTCCATTTTGGCACTTGTTGCCAATGGGGGAGAAGTTTAGAGGGTTTAGGAAAAGTGGGTTGGTTCTTGTCATTCATGCATATCTACCATTTGTTGTGTTTGCTTGTTGCATGGATGTGTATATAGAGAAAACTCCACCAAGTTATTTCCCGTGCATATATTGTGGGGGAGTTTGCTCTATATAGTGTGGTTCTACTAGCATCAAATTCTTGTGTAGTATTTCGATGCTAGTACAACCGGTTTTGATAACATCAACTATCCTTGGGATATTTGAGGCTATCAAAACCACCTCGAGTATTCAATTTATTCTCGGATAGATTGCATACTTGTTTTAAATTCATTATATAAACCCTCTTGTTGAGATTGTCATCAATTACCAAAATGGGGGAGATTGAAAGTGCATCTAGCCCCTAAGTGTGGTTTTGGTAATTGAATGACAATCTCCATGGACTAATGTTTTCAGTGAGATATATTTGAAGGGTTGTCCATAGATGGTGCCACAAGGATATTGGACTAAATCAAGGATGAAGTCCATATATATGAAGATAGTGTCTCAAGGATATTGGGTGGAATCAAGGATGAAGTCCATATAGATGAAGTTATATGTGCTCTAAGCTTTGGTATTAAATGACAATTCCTATGGAGCATCAAGTGCATTGGATCTTATATGAAGATATGTTCCATAGTGATGCTTGAAGTTATTTGGGTTGTTATGTGAAGATTGCCATCAAAGCATCCGAAGAAGTCCTCATGGTATCTCTCTCTGGATACCCCTTGCACACGGGCTTGTACCGTGTGCACGGGGTCGAGTGTCAACTCTCTGGATACCTCGTGCTCACGGGGCCTAGGTGTTGGCTCTCGAGATCCCATATCCAGTGAGGTTTCAGTTCTTTGGAGGATCTCAAAGATTGACATATTTGGGCTTCTGAGGATCAAGGCTTGAGAGAATAATCAAAGAGAAGAATTTGAGTTATGGTTTCAAGACAAGATCATGGTGAGCTCATGTGTTGGGTTTCGGTTGATCAAGTCTTGAAGCAAGCAACTAGAGTGAAGAATTCATGGTGCCTCTCAAGAGCTTGTGATGGAGTTCTTAGAAGGGCAAGTGGTGACCAAGATGATATTCATAGTGGAACTTGATATGGTCATGAAAGAGTCTTTGGTGATATAGTCTTGAAGCAATGTAGGGAAATGAAGAGTTCATTGTGGCTTTCAAGAAACCAAGATGGAGCTTGAAGTAAAGATGTTGGTTGACCAAGATGAAGCTCAAAGATTATATCTAAGTGGTCAACCCACAAAGCACAAACATTGTACCACATGAGATCAAGTGATCTAGTGGTATGGTAAGTAACTGTGAATTGTGCTTTGTTACCTAACCCATGCTATGTGTTTGTTATGTCTATGTGGGTTAGGTGTTTCTCATGGGCTTGCAACAAAAGGAAAGATTTCAAGTAGGCTATGTGTGGATGACATCAAGAGGTGATGGTCATCAGGTTCGAGGAGTCCAAGTGCAAGATGAGAAGCCGGAGGTTATATACTTTGAAGCTTGCGGTCCACATCATGATAATGCACATGTGAAGGTGGGCTTAAGTTAAGGCTTCCCTCGTTACAATATGAGGAAGCAATTCGAGTATCTTCAACAAGTGGTTGTGGACAAGAAAGGGATTCCAACTTGAGGCAAGCATTAAAGTCATCATCAAGCTCAAGTTGAATATGCAAGGCAAAGGTATAACTTAGCTAGGTTTTCCTAGTTTTGCCGGTCTCATAGTGCTTCGTGGGAGACCGGATTATAGGTTCGATAGCGGTACTATCAAGGGGGACTCTCGGGCAAGTAGCTTGATCGCGTCGCATGTAGAGAGCTCAAACCTTTGCATTACTTGCATCATTCTTTCTTGTTGATCTTGGGTGGTTCTCTATGTGAGGACCTTGGGCTTTTCCATAGCTTCAAAACGAGCCCAAGATCATCGAATTCGGAGTCCGTATGCCAAAGTTATCATCGTTTGAGTGGGCTGCTGCTGGCTGTCCTAGGGTACCCCGTGGACACGGACTTGTACCGTGCACACGGGACCCCGTGTGCACGGGGTGCCCAGGAAATGCCTGTTGAGCCCCAACGGCTAGTTTCTGTGTTTGGCTATTTAAGGGCTGCGTCCCCCCTCCGGTTTGGGGGCTGTTCACACACCTTCTAAACACCATTTTGAGCCTCTCTCCACCTCTCCCAAACCCCTATCTCCCCTCTATGTGAAGGGGGATTTGTGGATGGATTTGTGAGCCATTTGTTGATCCTATCCATTGCATCCCCTCTCTTCAATCTCCTACTTTCTTGAGTTGCATCTTGTGAGATTGAGAGAGTGGGTTGAGCATTTGTTGCTTAACCTTGCATTGCATTTGTTGCATTGGTTTGAGCTCCCCGCATCGATTAGTTCGAGTGAGAGCTTGTGAGTTTATTACTCTTGGAGGCTTCCGCCTCCTAGACGGTTTGGTGACATATTGTGAAGATTGTGAAGTGGCCTAGGTGGTCAAGGTTCCCCCGGAAGCTTCCTTTTGTGGTGTGCTCCGGGGAAGGGTGTTGAAGTGGCCTAAGTGGTCAAGGTTCCTCCGGAAGCTTCCTTGCTTGTGGTGTGCTCCGGAGAAGTCTGTAAAGGTGTGGTGGTCGCCTTCAAGACCAACCCCGAGTGAATGGAGGCTCATCCGTTGGGGGTGACTCGAAAGGGAGAATACGGTGAGCCACTTGGTGGCGCCCCGAAGCTTTGGCTTCGGCACCGCTCTAACGGAGATTAGCACTCTCACGAGTGTGAACTTCGGGATAAATCCGCGTCTCCGACTCACTTGTGGTTATCTCATACCCTCACCCTTTACTTACTGCAATTCATACTTGCTCATATTGATATATCTTGTGCTAGTTGAATTGCTTAGTTGTTCCTACATTTCCATATCTTGTGATATAGTTCTATCTTGTTTAGCATAGATTGTTGGTGCACTTAGTTGAGCCTACCATATTTAGGTTTTGTGCTTGAAAGGTATCCGTTTAGTTTAATTCCGCATTAGGATAAAGCCAAATCCGTAACAGTTTTAAAACGCCTATTCACCCCCCCCCCCCCCCCCCCTCTAGTCGTCATCTAGATCCTTTCATTAGGTTTCTGCCAAACCATACGGTGTCATCTCAACAGATTTAGATGGTGCCCTATTTAAAGTGAATGTAGTTGTCTCTAATGCTTAACCCCAAAACGATAGTGGCAAATCGATAAGAGATATCATAGTACGCACCATATCCAATAGAGTACGACTACGACGTTCGGACACACCATCACACTTTGGTGTTCCAGGTGGCGTGAGTTGTGAAACAACTTTCACATTGTCTTAAGTTGTATACAAAACTTGTAACTCAGATATTCACCTCCACGATCATACCGTAGACATTTTTATCTTCTTGTCATGATGATCTTAGACTTCACTCTGAATTTGTTTGAACTTTTCAAACGTTTTAGACTTGTGTTTCATTAAGTAAATGTACTCATATCCACTCAAATCATCAGTGAAGGTAAGAAAATAACGATATCCACTGCATGCTACAACACTCATTGGACCGCATACATCAACATGTATTATTTCCAATAAGTTACTAGCCCGCTCCATCATACCGAAAACGGGGTCTCAGTCATCTTGCCTAAGAGGCATGGTACGCATGTCGCAACCGATTCGAAATCGAGTGAGTCCAAAGATCCATCAGCATGGAGTTTCTTCATGCGCTTTACACCAATATGACCTTTTAGCGGCTGTGCCACAAGTATGTGGTACTATCATTATTAATTTTGCATCTTTTATGAACATGTGTATTACTACGATCGAGATTCAATAAACCATTCACATTGGGTGCATGACCATTGAAGGTATTATTCATGTAAACAGAATAACCATTATTCTCTAACTTAAATGAATAACCGTATTGCAATAAACACGATCTAATCACGTTCATGCTCAACACAAACACCAAATAACATTTATTTAGGTTCATCCCTAATCCCGAGAGAGTGTGCGATGGTGATCACATCAACCTTGGAAACACTTCCAACACACATCGTCACTTCACCCTTAGCTAGCCTCCGTTTATTCCATAGCTTTTATTTCGAGTTACTAACATTTAGCAACCGAACCGGTATCCAATACCCAGGTGCTACTAGGAGTACTAGCAAGGTACACATCAATAACACGTATATCAAATATACTTATGTCGACGTTGCCAGCTTTCTTATCTACCAAGTATCTAGGGTTGTTCCGCTTCAGCGACCGTTCTCCTCATAACAGAATCACCTAGTCTCAAGTTTGGGTTCAACCTTGGGTTTCTTCACTGGAGCAGCAACTGACTTGCCATCCATGAAGTTTCCCTTCTTGCCCTTACCCTTTGTGAAACTAGTGGTTTTACTAACCATCAACACTTGATGCTCCTTCTTGATTTCTACCTTCGCGGTGTTAAACATCACGAACAGCTCAGGGATCATCTTATCCATCCCTGGCATGTTATAGTTCATCACGAAGCTCTAGTAGCTAGGTGGCAGTGACTTGGAGAACTATATTAATCACTATCTTATCTGGAAGATTAACTCCCACTCGATTCAAGTGATCGTAGTACCCAGACAATCTGAGCACATGCTCACTGATTGAGCTATTCTCCTTCATCTTGCAGGCAAAGAATCTTGTTGGAGGTCTCATACCTCTCAACGCGGGCACGAGCCTGAAATCCCAATTTCAGCTCTTAGAACATCTCATATGTTCCGTGACGTTCAAAACGTTTTGGAGCCTCAATTCTAAGCCGTAATGCATGACGCACTGAACTATCAAGTAGTCATCAGAACGTGCCTGTCAGATGTTCAAAATATCTACAGACGACGCTTGAGGGGGTGGCGCATCGAGCGGTGCATTAAGGACATAAGCCTTCTATGCAGTAATGAGGACAATCCTCAGATCACGAACCCAGTCTGCATTATTGCTACCATCATCTTTCAACTTACTTTTCTCTAGGAACGTATCAATAAAACAGGGGAGCTACAGTGCGAGCTATCTACAACATAATTTGCAAAGACACTTTGACTATGTTCATGATAATGAAGTTCATCTGATGAACTCCCACTTAGATAGACATCCCTCTAGTCATCTAAGTGATACATGATCCGAATCGACTAGGCCGTGTCCGATCATCACGTGAGACGGACTAGTCATCAACGGTGAACAGCTCCATGTTGATCGCATCTACTATACGACTCATGTTCGACCTTTCGGTCTCTCGTGTTCCAAGGCCATGTCTGTACATGCTAGGCTCGTCAAGTCAACCTAAGTGTTTCGCATGTGTAAATCTGGCTTACACCCGTTGTATGCGAACGTTAGAATCTATCACACCCGATCATCACGTGGTGCTTCGAAACAACGAACCTTCGCAACGGTGCACAGTTAGGAGGAACACATTTCTTGAAATTTTAGTGAGGGATCATCTTATTAATGCTACCGTCGTTCTAAGCAAATAAGATGTAAACATGACAAACATCACATGCAAATCATAAAGTGACATGATATGGCCAATATCATCTTGCGCTTTTGATCTCCATCTTCGAGGCGCGGCATGATCACCATCGTCACCGGCATGACACCATGATCTCCATCATCATGATCTCCATCATTGTGTCTTCATGAAGTTGTCTCGCCAACTATTACTTATACTACTATGGCTACCGGTTAGCAATAAAGTAAAGTAATTACATGGCGTTTTCATTGACACGCAGGTCATAGAATAAATTAAGACAACTCCTATGGCTCCTGCCGGTTGTCATACTCATCGACATGCAAGTCGTGATTCCTATTACAAGAACATGATCAATCTCATACATCACATATATAATTCATCACATCCTTTTTGGCCATATCACATCACATAGCATACCCTGTAAAAACAAGTTAGACGTCCTCTAATTGTTGTTGCATGTTTTACGTGGCTGCTATGGGTTTCTAGCAAGAACGTTTCTTACCTACGCAAAAGCCACAATGGTGATATGCCAATTGCTATTTACCCTTCATAAGGACCCTTTTCATCGAATCCGATCCGACTAAAGTGGGAGAGACAGACACCCGCTAGCCACCTTATGCATCAAGTGCATGTCAGTCGGTGGAACCTGTCTCATGTAAGCGTACGTGTAAGGTCGGTCCGGGCCGCTTCATCCCACAATGCCGCCGAATCAAGATAGGACTATTAACGATAAGCAAATTGAACAAATCATCACCCACAACTACTTGTGTTCTACTCGTGCATAGAATCTACGCATAGACCTAGCTCATGATGCCACTGTTGGGGAACGTAGTAAAAATTCAAAAAAATTCCTACGTGTCACCAAGATCAATCTAGGAGATGCTAGCAACGAGAGAGAGGGAGTGCATCTTCATACCCTTGAAGATCGCTAAGCGGAAGCGTTACAAGAACGCGGTTGATGGAGTCGTACTCGCGGCGATTCAAATCGCGGAAGATCCGATCCAAGCGCCGAACGGACGGCGCCTCCGCGTTCAACACACATACAGCCCGGGTACGTCTCCTCCTTCTTGATCCAGCAAGGGGAGAGGAGAAGTTGAGGGAGAACTCCGGCAGCACTACGGCGTGGTGGTGGAGGAGCTTGTGGTTCTCCGACAGGGCTTCGCCAAGCACTACGGAGGAGGAGGAGGTGTTGGAGAGGGGGAGGGCTGCGCCAGGGAAGAGGTGCTGCTGCCCTCCCACCCCCCCTCTATTTATAGGGAGAAGGGGAGAGGGGGCCGGCCCCCTTAGATCCCATCTAAGGGGAGGGGCAGCGGCCAGGGGGGGAAACTTACCCCCCAAGCAAGGTGGGAGGCGCCCCCACCCCCTAGGGTTTCCAACCCTAGGCGCCTTGGGCGCCTTGGGGGGCGCACCAGCCCACCAAGGGCTGGTTCCCTCCCTTGCTCAGCCCACTTGGCCCACCGGGGCAGGTGGCCCCACCCGGTGGACCCCCGGACACCTTCCGGTGGTCCCGGTACAATACCGATAACCCCCGAAACCATTCCGGTGACTGAAACTGGACTTCCCATATATAATTCTTCACCTCTGGACCATTCCGGAACTCCTCGTGACGTCCGGGATCTCATCCGGGACTCCGAACAACCTTCGGTAACCACATACAATTTCCCATAACAACTCTAGCGTCACCGAACCTTAAGTGTGTAGACCCTACGGGTTCGGGAACCATGCAGACATGACCGAGACATCTCTCCGGCCAATAACCAACAGCGGGATCTGGATACCCATGTTGGCTCCCACATGTTCCACGATGATCTCATCGGATGAACCACGATGTCGAGGATTCAATCAATCCCGTATACAATTCCCTTTGTCCATCGGTATGTTACTTGCCCGAGATTCGATCGTCGGTATCCCCATACCTCGTTCAATCTCGTTACTGGCAAGTCTCTTTACTCGTTCCGTAACGCATGATCCCGTGGCTAACTCTTTAGTCACATTGAGCTTATTATGATGATGCATTACCGAGTGGGCCCAGAGATACCTCTCCGTCATACGGAGTGACAAATCCCAGTCTTGATTCGTGCCAACCCAACAGACACTTTCGGAGATACCTGTAGTGCACCTTTATGGTCACCCAGTTACGTTGTGACGTTTGATACACCCAAAGCATTCCTACGGTATCCGGGAGTTGCACAATCTCATGGTCCAAGGAAATGATACTTGACATTAGAAAAGCTCTAGCAAACGAACTACACGATCTTGTGCCATGCTTAGGATTGGGTCTTGTCCATCACATCATTCTCCTAATGATGTGATCCCGTTATCAACGACATCCAATGTCCATGGTCAGGAAACCACAACCATCTATTGATCAACGAGCTAGTCAACTAGAGGCTCACTAGGGACACGCTGTGGTCTATGTATTCACACATGTATTACGGTTTCCGGTTAATACAATTATAGCATGAACAATAGACAATTATCATAAACAAGGAAATATAATAATAACCATTTTATTATTGCCTCTAGGGCATATTTCCACCACACCCACACATGTTCAAGAGCCTAGAAGACACTCGACATACTTCATGATATATGCTGTTGATCAATTGTCACAATTGTGTTTTTGTTTTGAAAAATTGAATACTTGGCTTTTAATGTCGGAGTTGTGCTTTTGTGTTGGAACATGACATTAAGACATATATTGTATATGTGAATTTATGTTTCATATATGAAGTTTTATGTGGAGTATACTTCAACATATGCCATCAAATGTAAAACATATGAGTGTTGAAACATATAAATGTTGGAATATATAAATATTGAATATGCATCATCACTAACGAGATACGCTGATTGGCTGGTAGACACACGTGAGAGGTATGTCCCTCCACATCGTGTAAGTGGCACATCAGTGCTAGTGCCATCAGGTAGCGTGGCAGGTTGGAATTTTTGTCGAAAAGGACCACCTGCGCGAACGAATTGCCAAAAAGGACCACCTGCGGATCAATTTGACAAAAAGGATCCCCTCGGCCGTGGCGGCATGTGCGGCAGGCGACACGTGGCACCTGCCACCACGCTGCGAGGCGGCAGCACTGTACCGTCTGGCAGAACGGGATTTGGCGCTGGCGACGGAACGACAGCGGCGTGTGGGGACCGGCCGCCAAGGGGCGTGGCGGCAGTACTGTACAGACTGGGCCCTGCCGCCTCGCGGGCTAGCGGCAGCCCTGTTGCGGGGTCCGCTCTGCAGTCGATAAGATGTAGGCATGTACACAGTATTCTGTCGATAGGGAGAGCTGGTCAGCCGCCAGCCACACAAATCAGAATGGTGACATTGCTTTTGATGCATATATAAACATCCGCTAGAGAATAAACGATGTTGCTCTGTGCTGATTTCACAGAGAAAATGACGCCTACATGCATGTGATCGATCCCTCCTTTTTCTTAATTAATCGTATCGATCACAATCACAGGCCTGATCAGTCAATTGTGTTGCCGCCAGCCCGCGAGGCGGCAGGGCCCAGGCTGTACAGTACTGCCGCCACGTCCCTTGGCGGCCGGGCCCCACAAGCCACTGCCGTTCCGTGGCCAGCGCCAAATCCCGTTCTGCCAGGCGGTACAGTGCTGCCGCCTCGCAGCATGGCGGCAAGTGCCACGTGTCGCCTGCCGTACCTGCCGCCACGGCTGAGGGGGTCCTTTTTGTCAAATTAACCCGCAGATGGTCCTTTTTGGCAATTCGTTCGCGCAGGTGGTCCTTTTCGACAAAAATTCGGCAGGTTGCCCTGCGTAGGACACCACCACTGGCATATGAGGCCCACCAATGGTGGTCTGCATTGGCCCGCCCGTGGCTGGTGACGACCGGCGCCTAAACTTGTCATTGTAGGGGTTAATTCGTCTGATGGCACAACTCTATATCTCAGATGGTTTTAAGGCGATTAACAGGAAATATATACTAAACACTCAAACTCGTGGTTAACCGGTTTGTCCAGGCTTCGAAATGTTCCTAGGTCCGCCACTAGGAGGCGATTGAAGTGAGCTCGAAACTCATTTCATTGATTCTTTGACTTCGCCAGTGCATTGATGTTATATAACTTTGCAATCAACATTTTTCCGAGTTGTTTTTAGGACTTGTATTTAAAGACGAGAGCGGTTCTCACCCCACGTTGTGAAGAATATGGTGACCGCCGAAGGGGGAACGGCTACTGCCTCGACGACAAGCAGCTGGCGCTCACGGCCTTCACGTCGTCAGGCGGGTGCCGTCCGCCGCTCGTGATCAGCTGCATGCCTGCATCAGCACCGCCAGGGCCATAGGACGTTAGCGCATCATGCTCATGGGCGGGGCGCTCTTCCTCGCCGGTGGCGCCATCACCGGCGGGGCCATGCATCAACATCGCCGTGCTTACCGTCGGGTTCACCAACCAGGTAAGTATAAATCGCTTTCCTCGGTGCATTTATCTAATCTAATCTATCTACGTGCGTACCACGCCTGTGCCAGTGAATGTCAAGTCTTCGGTTCACATAGACACTGCGTATAAATCCAGCCGTTGTTTGCTGGACTCATTCGATCTTGCAGTGGACTTACCACGTCATGCCAAGATATCTTCGGAGCCACTAACCTCGCTTGCTTAATTTTAAGTACAAGTGGAACCATGCATGGCTGGACTTGACCCAATAACAATAGACTCCATGCGTGACGATCCTTCAATCATGTCTGTTACTGAGTCACTAGTTGACCTGGTGGCATGACTAACCACTTCACAGCTGGTTGTTTGGTCTGAATTCCTACTATAAACATGACTCGTGATTGTTGTGACAGTTTTCCTTATAAACTGGATCAGCAAAAGTCTAAGGGGCGACTCTTGGCTTTCGCCCCTTTTGAGCAATATATTCAGATGGGAGAACTCTCCCCCCGGTGATTCCTCAAAAAAAGATTCTCTCTTTTTTCGGGTGAAATTGAAAAGATTTTGTACTTACGCCAAACCTAAAGAAGTTCTAACGATACGTCATGAGGTATCATATGACTATCGAGTAGCAATGGAGTGGTTGACGAACTTTATAATATAAGACATTGCAAAGAAATAAAAAGGAACTCTGAACAAATGAATCGTCAGCAATCATGTCATCGGTCATTGTTTTGATCGCTTTAGAATTTGAGTTTCCTTTTTCTTTTTCCTCTGCTAGGCAGAGATGCGGTCTTGTACGACTTTGCTCTTTGTCGGTGTGATTCTTCATATATGTGTGTGTTTGGTTGTATGCATCAGAGTCATATAGAGGTTGATTGTGTGCTCATTGACTTCGTATTACTTTGATGCTTCATTCGGGGAATAAAATCCACTTTTTGTATCTAGAAGAAATACTGTTTCATAGTGTAGAATTTTCCTGTGCCAGCGGCAATATTTTGCGTCAAAGCACTATGAGCATCTACAACCGGTTTTCTTCGATTTTTGTTTCCTTCTCGTGTTTCACTGTTTCCATTCTTTTGCGTTGGTTTCAATGATTTTCATTTTTCTTGGTTTTCTTTGTATTTTGTTTTTGGGTTTTATTAGTTTTCTTCGTTTCTTTTTGAACTTTTTTTCTATCATCAGTTTCTTTTTTTCCAATACATGTATACTTTTTTCAGTACACAATATACATTTTTAATGTATACATGAAACATTTTTATGGATGTTTAACATTTTTCAAATACACGATGTACATTTTACTTTTAATACATATTTTGAACACCTTTTGAATATATGGTCAACAATTTTTCAAATACAGTTGACATTTTTATGGTAATAAATATATTTTTTCAAACTACACGAAGATGTTATTACACGGCATAAATATTTTTTAAATGTTTTCAGAACACAATATACATTTCTATTGTACACGTGAAATATTTTTTTGGATATATAGTGAACATTTAAAAAAAGATGATATGCATTTTTATTTATTCATTTTTTGAACACTTTATTGAATACATGGTCAACCGAGCCAGCGACAATATCTCGTGTCAGAGCACTAAGAGCATCTACAACCGGTTTTCTTCGTTTTTCCTTGTTCCTTCTCAGCTTTGACAACTTTCATTCTTTTGCATTGGTTTCCTTCATTTTTTATTTTCTTTGTTGGGTTTTATTAGTTTCTTCGTTTTTCTTTGATTTTTTGTATCATCGGTTTTTCTTTATTTCCAACACATGTCTACTTTTTTCAGTACACAATACATTTTTAGTGTATACATGAAACTTTTTTTATGCACATTGAACATTTTTCAAATACACGACGTTTCTTTTAATACATACTTTGAGCACTTTTTTAATATATGGTCAACATTTTTTCAAATACACGTTGAACATATTTTATGGTAATAAACATTTTTTAAACAACACAAAGCTATTTTTACATTGAATAATATTTTTTTAATGTTTTCAGTACACAATATACATTTCCAGTGTACACGTGAAATATTATTTGGATACAAATTAAACATTTTTATAATACACAATGTACATGATTTATTCATGTTTTGAACACTTATTTGAATACATGGTCAACATTTTGTCGAATACACGCTTAACATTTTTATGGTAATAAACATTTTTGTGAAACTATGCAAATATTGTTTTACATTGTATAATCGTTTAAAAATTGTCACAATTTTTTTGTGAAAGTGGGAATATTTCTTTAAAATGTCACATACATTTTTAATGGTAAGAAATGGTTTTTTATATTATGCAAACATTTAAGTGTGTACATGTTTTTCAAAAATTTCACAGATAGCATTTTGAAACGCATGAACAATTTCACCGTTGCGAACATTGTTTCTGAAAGCTATCAACATTTTTTTAGTTGCGTAAACATTTTTTTACCATGTTAACATTTTCAAATTCATGGTTTTATTTTAAAATAAATTTAAGTTTTTAAAATAGAAATATGAATATAAAGAAGAAAAACAAAAATAACACGACATCAGCATGACGTTAACGTGTCGTTAGCGTGGGGAACCCACTTTCCTACTAGCCGACCCAGCACCGACCGCCTGTAGGCGAGGCTGCCTTCCACTCACTATAAGCGAGGCATGGGCGTGCCCATTTAATCGGAGAATTCTTTCTTGTGGACGAGGCAATCCTCCTCAAGCCCATGTGACGCCCGTTGAACCTGGTCCTACTCACACCTGAGGGATGAGAGGAACTCAAAAAAAAAAACCTGAGGTGTGAGAGAGAAAAACGGAAAAGGCTTAATGGAATACTCGACCGTAAGAGTGTTTGGGAATTTAACAATTTTTAACATTCCGCGAGAAAAACATGTTGCACCGATAACATTCAGAAAACCATTGAGCAGAAACTTCTATGTTCCAATATCGGGCGTTCAAGATCTCACGTCTAGGTGAGATCGGACGACAAGGTAAATCTGGCGCTCCTATTGCCGTGTTGACGTCTAGTGTGGCCCAGTTTAATTTGTTCTAAGTTTTTGCAGTCTGATCTAAATGTTTGTGCTCCTATATGTTTTGTTTTTGTAGTGTGGCGTTCCTATATGTTTTGTTTTCATAGTGTCAATAGGTCTTTTTTTACTAGCAACTGCACGTGCAAGGTCCCCTAAAAAAAGGAAAACGTTTGTTTTCATCCGACTTATTTCTCTCGCGCGCAAACCTCCTCGAGAGCCGTCGGATCGCGGCTGATCGTGCGGCTGTTTCTGTCTCGGTCGGGTCACGCGCAGCCCGACCAGGTGCGTTGGGTGGCTGCTCGATCGATTGCAACATCGGGCCCAAGTGACTCTCTGTCTGTTTCCTCCTCTTCCACTTCGTCCTCCTCTCCACCTTCATCCCCTCGGGCAGATCCAGCCAACGTGGGATGCGACGGTCGACGCGGCAGCTAGGCAAAGGAACGGCGGCGCCAGCGGGTCGGGTGGGAGTGAAGACACGCGCATCGTCGTGGCACTCCATGGACGACGACGACCCAAAGTTCAGGTTTGTCTTCCAGATCTCAACGTCTCATTCGACATCTCCTAGATTCAATGCAGCGGTGGATCTATCCTAGAGATTGCCGTGGTAGCGGTGGGGCTCGTCGGAGCTGCTAGCCAGGGGGGAGAGCGGGTTGGGGGTGGGGTTGGGCTCGTCGGTCTCCTAGGCAGGAGGGGGGAGAGCGGTTGGGGGTGGGGTTGGCCTCGTCGGAGGTGCTAGGCAGGAGGCAGGAGGGGGAGAGCGGGTTGGGGGTGGGGTTGGCATCATCGGAGCTGTGCTTGGTGCTTTGAGGGGTGGTGCCTGAGGGCGTGCCCAGGTGATTCAGACTAGCACTGGGCACCCCCCTCATTTTACTCTGTTTTTTGTTAGTTGCATTGAAACTTAACCTGAAACTGAATGTTATTTTTTGCTAGTTCAAATTAAATTCAGTGTGCAACTGAATCTGGATTTCTCAGTTGTATTGCAGCACAACATTTTTTTTTCATTTTTTCAGATGTAGTACAGTGAAATAGGGTTCTGTTTTTTCTAAGGAATGTAGTCATGTGTTCAGATTCAGCTTTGTTTTAGAAGTAGGTCTCTGTTTTTTAGTGGTAGTGTCGTGCTGCAATACTAATGTCCATCCTTATGTTGTTCTTTCTTCTTCATAGTATCACTTTTTTCTGAGTTGTTTTTATATGATGTTTCCTTCTTTTTTGCAGAATGGACGACGATGAATGTACTGCTGATGGGTCATTCTCAACATGTTTCCCAGCCACCCGCTT
Organism: Thinopyrum elongatum; assembly: GCA_011799875.1. Lineage (NCBI taxonomy): Eukaryota > Viridiplantae > Streptophyta > Magnoliopsida > Poales > Poaceae > Thinopyrum > Thinopyrum elongatum. The sequence continues at coordinate 578,558,916 of CM022300.1, read as the reverse complement.
GCGCCAGGTTACGAATAGTCAGTCCAAAACTAAGAAGGAAGTTATTAGCAAAGGCAGCTTTGGATCCCTCTTAAACATCAGCTCTTTCTCCGTGCTGGCTGATATGCTTGATTGGATAGTCATGAAAATTGACACAGAAAAGTCACTGTTTAGGTATGCATGACAACCAGATGCTTCTCCACCTTTACCTTTGTTTATTTTTGTGTTTTTTACATCAGTTGCTGCATCTTTTTTTTTTTGCAGTCATAAGAAGAAGTCTGTATTGTTCACCAAAGATATGGTGCAAAAAAAATTAATGTCCCTTCTGGGTCAAGGCCAGTGGAGCTGTTGAGGAGGAACGAGCCTCATGCGCTCCGTGGACCCTATCGAGTAGGGTCAAGGGCTCCAATGAAGCATGCTATTCACGTGCTCAAGGAGACAGAGGATCGTGATGTAGTTTCTATAAACAGGACTTGGGTGCTTCTATGCATTGCTCTTGTGCTCTCTCATGGGACTGGCAACATGGTGCCCCTAGAGTATGTTGCAAGCTTGGTTGACATGGAAAAGATCAATGAGTTCGCGTGGGATGAGCATTTCCTAGCTGCTGCTTTGAAGGAGGTGAAGAAGTACCAAAAGAAGAGGTTGGCAGGGAAAAGTGGATTCTGGATCGGCGGTTGTCTGCCAATGTTCGCAGTATGCCAAATGAGCTTGTTGGTTTTGTCTGTTTTCTTTTATTTTTCGCTCCAGTATCTATTTTTCCAGCAAGCTAAGCTCACAGTGGCATTTTTTATTTTTTTCAGATAATTTACATGGATTTTGTTGATGTGCCTCGAATGTTGGTTTCGGAGCATAGAATCAACTACTCTCTCCCAAGGGCATGCTTCGTTTGCAACGACGACTTCAAGTTGTTAGAAGAAATTGATAAGAACAAGCTCAGTCTTGATAAGATTGCATTTGGAAAACGGAATGTAAGACCTCTTTTTCTCCTTCCAATTATCATAACTCTTGTTTTTCATTTGTTCGCTGCCTTATTTTTGTTCTGGTGATTTAACGTTTTTTGATATTTTGCAGCTTCGTCGTTTGCCAGAGACACCATATGCATCAATTGAGGGCTGCAACGAAGATGATTGCGAGAACAACAATGTGGAGGGAGTTAGTGCAGATGGAAATATTCCTGAGATACAAAGCAATCCAGTCACGGATGGGAGCGAGATCGGCGGCGATGTGTGCGGCTCTCTAGATGAGTGGCTGCAGCCACTGCCTTCCAGTCAAGACTTGGAGGTAAGCATGTACATTCTTTGTTGCTTTTTTTGTCCTCAGTTTCTTCAGTAAATAAGTAGTTTGCTTTTCCAGTGATGATGTAAAACTCAACTTTTTCTCTGTTTCATTTCGTTTTCTCTTTGAAGCAGATCCCACCTCACATGCTTCCATTATATGAGAAGCACAAGAAGTTGCATTCAGCAGAAGTGAAGAATGTTGTGACATCGTTCGGCCAGATAATGCAGTCAATTTTCTGTAAGCGTGTAGCACGTATTTTGGTTGAAGCAAACTCCATTGCTGCAACTTCCAAGGAACATATCTCCGAAGGCGTTACTTTTCATGCTCCAGCAAGCAATGCAGGCAATGTAGCAGGAGCAGATCACACCAGGGCTCCACCCCAAACTAGCCCTACACCTCACATGGGTGCCGCAGCGCAAGAAGCCGAGGCTGAGAGGGAAGTTGCAGGTTGTCCCGACACCAACTGGAATGGAGATGATCAGGACATTGTTTTGGATAAAATGCAGAGTTGCGATAAACTTGGGAAGGAAGATGTGCAGCTGGGACAAGATAAAGGGGACCGGGAGGAGGTGGTAGCCCCTGAATATATGGCGGGAGATCTGAAAGTTCCAGGTGTTGCTAATGAGGATGAGAGGGTGGTTTTATCACAGGGTACGGTGGCTGCATTGGCAGGACTTGCGTTGGAATTTGATGATGGTCCTTCATGTAATCTGTTCAAAGAGGGAACCGAAGACTATGAGTGGTTCAACATGGATGCTGAGACTGCAATTAAGGTTATGGAAAAGCAAAAGGAAAATCATGTTGTCGCCTCTCCTGATGTTCAACAACCGTTTTCAGCTGGGCCCACCTTCGACAACAGTCCACTGCTTGCAAGGCAAAGCAGCGGCTAAAAGCTTCCAGTGCAATATGAAGCATCAGTTCCTTGTTTCGACACTGATCCAAAGCTTCAAAAGTCAACTGAAGTCCGGCCACCCATTTATGACGCATCTCCAATTGCGTTCACAGCTCCAGTTGTATCTTCAGGTTTTTGTCTGTTCTCCTTGAAAACTACAGTCTACCATGTAGTGCATCATTTTTTATGTTTGCACTTTTTGTTTTTGTCTCGTGCCAGTACAACAAGATCGATCAGAAGCAGAGTTGCCTAAGCCAAGGGAGAAGATTGTCGAGGCTAGCAGTGGGAGCAATGCTCATGTGAAGAAGGCAGTTAAGAAAAGAACGGCCCAGCCTCCTGATGTTGTTCCAAAGATGAAGAAGATCAAGGTCGGCCGAAAAGATGATGCATTGTACCAGCGGTATGTGATGAGTAGGTACAAAATACCAAGAGCAAAGAAAGATCAACTAATGTGAGTCTTTTTTGTTTGTTTGCTTTTGTCTTTTCTTTTTGTACATTGTGTTTTTCCCTCATCAAAACATATGGTGGGTCAATGGTTGTTTAGAGTACTAATCTCCCATTTTCCTTTCTTTTTCTGTTTTTCCCCCACGTTGAAATGTTGCAGTCCTGATTTCATTGAAATAGAGGGTTTCCACACATCACTTCAGAACTTCCATGCTTCATTAAAGCCACGAGCTAACCTTGACAATGAGGTAATGACACTGTATTTGAAGACTTTCAACTTGGAGTAGTTGTACAACAAGAAGAAGCCCAAGAAGTTTGCATTCCCAGTGTTTATGGGGGTTAGTCTTTCCTCCATCTTGTTTTCTTTTTGGCACTTTTTTGCCACATACATAAACTCATCTGGTTGTATTTTACTCTCTTTTTTTCAGAGTCAGTTGGCCATGGATCCTGACATGTTTGATCACAAGACGTGTGAAAGAGAGTTCAGAAGGGCGTGTGAAAATAGCCATATTTGAAAAAGCGATCTAGTAAGCTTTCTCTTGACTCCTATGATATTTTTCACCTTATTTCCTGAATCCTGTTATGTAACATCTAGCTTCTTTTACGGTGCATCGCAGCTCTTCATTACTGTCGTTCAGAATAAGCATTGGGCTGTGGTTGTTGTGAACTTGTTGCACAAGAAATTTAATGTTTTTGACTCCATCAAGAACCCCATGGATGTTAATTTGCTGCGGAAGGCAACCAACAATGCGGTAATGATCTTTCTTTCGTTTATCTTTTTTTTTTCATATCCTCAAATCTGTATGATTCAAAGAACAGACCCCCTCTTTCAGTATTTGAATCAGTTTTTATTTGTGTTGCATCCAATCAGATTGCCAACATAAAGAAAGTTGCAAGTAGTGAATCTTCATTCAAATTTGAACTTGATTGCTTTGAGGAGGCTACCCCAGTTCACCCGAAGCAATTCACGCAGTAAGTATCTTTTTTCCAGTCAAGAGCTATGTATTTTTTTGTCAAAAATACAGAGATTTGAATTTGTGGGGGGGGGGGGGCTAGTGTTTATTTTTTTTGTATCTTTTTATGTATTTTTTTTAGTTATAATTGTGGCTTCTATGCAATTCTGTTCTTGGAAAACTTCGATGCTGTTGTCATGAAGCATTTTGATGAGGTGCCAATTTTTATCCTTTTCTATAAATTGGAAGCATACTGTTGTTCTAGTTGGGAGTTTATCATTTTCTTTCTATCCATTTTTAATTCCCTGCATTTTTTTCATTTCCATTGTTATAGAGTTGCATCCCAAACCTCCAGAAACGCATTGCAGCAGATCTTATCAAGCATCCCAGCAATACATTGAACCCTGCAGAGCAGTTGAAAAAGCTGCTGGAACTTTGACTGAAGATCAGTTTTCATCATCAACATCAAGGGGGGCGGGTGGAGTTCGTTCTTCCGGGGAGCTTTTGTGTTTTGTCGTTAACTATTGTGGGCTGTAGTTCACATTTTTTGCTGTAAACAAGAATGTAGACCCCGCGTAATAGATGCAAAAACCTCGTGTTTGGAATGGTACTTCTGTTGGAACAGAATGGCACTTCTGTTTTACTATATGGATGTTGATACAACGCATTTAATGAAATTTTCTTCGCTACCCTCACTTGCTTCTTTTAGTATCCCTTTTCTTGTTTTTGTCGAAGATGAATGCAACACGCGCTCACGTGTGATGAATATATGATCACTGTTGGTATTATTATTTTTATAGTTTTCAGCTTGTTGAAAACCAATTTCATAGGTTCTAACTATGTTTTATATGCAGGTTCACATTTTCCATTTTTCTTTCTTTTTGAAATGCTTCCAGGAAGCAGTCGCACCCCTATAGCGAATCTTTCTAGTTTTCTAACTCGTTGCTTCGTCACGCAAGGAGCATTTTTTCTACTCAAAATGCATTTTTGTTGCATAAATATGTTCACTCAGTAACATCTTTTTCTTTTTTCTCTGTTCTCCCATGAAATATCATGATAGCTTTTTAACCATGACTCTGCTCTTAATTTCGGTTTGTCTTAGTGGAGCATCCGTATAAGGAAGCACATATATATAGACATATTTAATAAGACTTCATCATTTTTTGTCCAACACTGATATGTAGACACAATGAACAAGATTTTCTCTGTGAAATTAAACACAATATAAGCACTGTAAATATAGGTATCCTCACTTGTCCAGCACACATTTTAAGCACAAATGTTGTTTAAATAAGAGACTTTTTTACATGTTTGAAGCACACTTTTCTCATGTGGACAAAAACTAGCATGAAAAAACAGTTCATTTGAGATAGTATACATTCTGGAGGGACACCAAACACTATAGGAAGCATTTTGAGTCTGTTTTTCTTCTCTTAATTTTTTCTTCAGAGCCTCAGCTCTGTTGCTCCACTGACACCAGCCTCCATTGACATCGCAGCACTTAGGTAGGGACAATCCTTCATTGCATGACCAGGCTCGCTACAGTAGTTGCATTTCTGGACAGCCATCGCAGCCTTCAATAACTCACATGCTACAACACTGTGATCATCTTCTTTGCAATACGAGCAGATTTATGTTTTCTTCTTTGGTCTAGGTTTTCTTTTGGGCTTGGTTTCTTTCTTCTTCTCATCTGTTTTTGCTTTCTTCTTTTGAGCATCTTCTCGCTGCTCAAGTAAAATGTAAGTGCATCTAGTGACCCTTAGTGATTTTGGTGTATTGAAGACTTATAGGTTACGGGACTAATGCATTTGTGAGTGTACACAGGTCTATAAGTCTATGAGGAGTTTGTTATTTACGATGAATGTTGACCCCTAAAAATGAATGTCTTCAACTGAAGACTTTGGTTTTCTTGAAGACTTTGAAAGTGAAGAAATTGGTGTGACCCTGAAGACTTGATATTCATGCGAGGATTATGAAGCATGAAGACTTTTGTTTTCGTAGTTTCATTTTCTTCTTCTTGAGTCATAGGAAACACCGTACTGTTAAAGGGGGTCGAGGTAAAACTAAGGAAAAGTTTCCAAGTGATGCTCAACTCAAAATCCTACACCTACCCAATCCTTTCGAGTGAAGCCATTGGAAATCTCATACAGTTTAGTCAAGTTCTTTAGTGACAGAGACGAAGTTCTTCTGTTCTCTGAGGAATTTGTTCTGACTGAGGAGTTAGGAATTCGCCAGTGCGGATTGCCTACAAGTGAGGAACATGATAGCCCTGAGGAATTTGATACTCAAATTTCCGCCCGTTGCTGTGCTGCGTGCCAGCTGTCCAAATATCCTACCCACCTAACAGTCATATCATTGAAGGGCATTTATGTCTTATCATGTCGGGTTGCTCCCTAGGCTATAAATAGCCGCCCCCCTTCAACCACTAGCTGGTTGGCTGCTCCGAGAGATAGATTGACACTTGTCATTTAGAGCATCCCATCCTCCGAGGACTTTGAGCGAAAATCATCAAGTGAGGAAAAACCCAAAAAACCCAAACACCTACAAACCCAAAGTGATTGAGCATCACTGAAGAGATTGTTCCTGTGTGGAACCGACGCTTGTTACCTTTGAGGACTGTGCATCCTCCAGACGGTTAGGCGTCATGGTCTAGAGCATCCAAGAGGAAATTGTGGATTGCCGAGTGACCGAGTATGTGAAGGTTTGGAAGTCACCTGAAGACTTACCACGAGTGATTGGGCGAGGTCTGTGTGACCTTAGCTCAAGGAGAATATGGTGAGGACTGTGTGTCCGGGACTGTGTGTCCTCAGGTTTAAATACCTAGCCGCTCTAACCAGACGTACAACTGTCACAGCAGTTGGAACTGGTCTACCAAATTATTGTCTTCACCGAGCTACTGGTTCTATTTCCTCAACCCTTTCATTTCCTCGCATACTTGCTATGTATTTGATCATTACTGTTTGAAGACTTTGACTGAAGACTTTCTCAATTTCCTCAGTTCAATTTCTTCATCAGTTTGTCTTCAGCCTGCTTATCATGTGTTTACGCTACTCGTACTCTGTGCTTGTTTTCATTTCATCATGATGACTGTGCTACTGCTCTGTTATGCTTGCATCTGAGTACTTATTCCGCTGCTAAGTAGTTCGTCGCTTAGGAATTTCCTCACCTTGAAATTCCTCAGTGACGAATTTGTAAAAATCGCCTATTCACCCCCCCCCCCCTCTAGTCGATATAACGCACTTTCATAAAGTCTTTCTTCTTCTAGACTTCTCCGTTGGTCGACCTTTCTTCGGCACACGTGCTGGGTTTTGAAGCATGGGTCCCTCCCCGGTATCTTGTGCTACGTGTGGGGCAGCCGCTTGTTGCTGCTGCGTTGGGCAATCTGGTTGCTTCTGCCTTGGATGTTTTGGCTGTTGTTGCTTTGGTTGAAGTGGTGGTTGTTGCTGCTGCATTTGGGGATGTTTTTGCTGATGGGTTGGCACCCTTCGATGCATTGTTGTTGGCTGCCCTTCACCTTGTGTTCTGCTCTCATGCTGTGTCGGCTGCTGCTGTTACGCTTGCTGCAGCTCCGGTAATTCCCCTCTCCTTGCTGCAGCTATAATGGGCTCAAGCATATGAGCTGCATCATTTAGTATTTTGCAGGCAACATCATTGCTACAAGCTTGGGAGGCCAACCATGTGAATTTTCTGCACAACGAGTTGTACTTGAGTGTGTTGTTTGAAGGGAGCGTGAAATCGAGAAGATGGTCGCTACCACCCGTTGGTGTTGTTGCTTGTTCTGACCACCTTTCTAGCAAGTAGCGCTGCGGTATAGCTTGGACATTGAGGTGGACCATTACTCTAATGATGTGTGCACATATGATGCCATTCATCTCAAAACAATTACAGCTGCACACAAATGTCTCTTTTGCCAGCACAACATTCTCTGTAAATATCTTGGGGTCTTCATAGTAATTTGAAAAGAGCTTAAATCTCATGCTTCCAATGTCAGGAGAAGGAACTTGGTTCATCACAAACCCGGTGGAGGCAGTCACTTCTGCTTGAAACTTGCCAAACACGTTGCGGGTGTAGAAACCAACCGCCTGACGCTCAATGTTGTACCGTGAGTAAAGTGGGGCTGTGGTTGCTGCACCAATGAAAGCTTGATTGTCCTCACGGTCTAGCATAGTCTCTTGCAGCACCTCATACTGCTGCACAAACCTCCACACCGAGTCCTGAGGATTAACAAATGTCTTGAAGTAGGAGTTTAGTCCCTCTGACCTCCCCGTAGTGCTTGTAAAGGGGAAAAAGCACTTCCGGAAGAACGCTGGAGCCCATGTGTGCCGAGTCTTCCACATGTTGCATAGATGCCTGTTGTCAACCAAGTCGAAGCAATGTATCATATGCTGCCAATTCTCTTCAAATTCATCAACCGTGTCAGGACCGTTGATGCACGTGTAGAAAGTTTGCTCAAAAACCTCATCCCTACTCATTATCCTGCCCAGCTTCTCACGCGCCTTTCGTTGGACGTGCCATTTGCAGCATCTATGCACCATGTTGGGCAGGACTTGAGATATGGCAGTTTCCATGGCCTTGTCCTGGTCGGTCATAATGTTCAATGGGTGTTCATTGTTCATCGCAAGCAAAAAATGCTGGAAAACGCACTTGAATGTTTCAATTTGTTCATTTGGCAGCAATGCACAACCCAGTAGCACCATTTGCAAGTGGTTGTTCACTCCAACAATCAGTGCGAACGGCATGTTGTATCGATTTGTGCAAAATGTTGTATCAAAAAAGATACAGTCTTTGTATTTGGGGTACAATGCCTTTGTCCTCCCATCCACCCAAAAGAGCCTTGTGACAGAGTTTGTTTCCTTGTCAACCGTCTTTGCATAGTAGAACTGAGGGTTCTCAGCTTGCCGCCTTTCAAAGTACAGTGCTGTGAAATCCATGTCTCTGAGATTTAGGTTTTGGCGCAGTTTGGACCGGACATTTGAAACATCCCTCTTCACATACGGCAGTACTCTGCGGTCTCCGCCACGGACACTTCCAAGCATTCCCATGCATGATGAAGTTGAGAAGTCTACATCATGCATAGTCATTACGAGATCCATATCTGCTTCTGGTATTTTGTGATGTGAGCGGTAGTAGCGTACAAGCTCCAGCTGCAGCATTAGAGGGTGTGTATGCTCTGCAACAAAGTGTGATGCAATCCACTTATTGCCCCTGATCCCAACAATAAGGTGAGCTTTGCAATCATATCGCAGCAGCCGATTCTTTTGATGCTTGTTTGTGACATCCATTTCGAACCAATTTGCGCTGCTAGACGATGCTCCTCCCATTGAGAGACCTTCCGAAGCACTGCTACTGTCACCTTTGCTTTCCGGCTTCCCTGCGTGGACACACTGAAAAACTCTCTTGATAAGTGTTGGAGGACCTTTCTTTAGGCTGTTTTTAGAAGCACCTATGCGTGTGCCAAAGCCCAACTTGAAGGCATATTCGTTGTAGAATGTCTTGGCATCATCAATAGAGTCGAACTCCATGCCAACATAGGGCATAAGTGGCTGAGATGAAATCTCATCATCGTCTTGATCATCATCATACTCTGCAGCGGTTGAGTTGTGTCCGGCATCTGGATATACCCCCGCACTTGTTGCAAAATGTTGTTGTGCATAGCTCTCCTCACCTCCTGTTCTTTCACCAGCCCCCTACAAGTGCAACAAAAGTCAATACATTAGGGATTTTTGTTCTATGTAACAGCATGTAAATGATGAATCATATCAGTTTTTTATATTATACATATTGAAACATACTAGTACCAATTTCACAAAAGTCATTATCATTTTTGTTATTTTTTCTAAAATAGTGTTCCAGTAAAACAAGGTAGAATAATGAAGAAGGAATCATGCACATTCTAGTTCAACACACACAAAATCATCTTCATTATGAAAACATTTTGTTTCTGAACTTTCCAACAACAACAGTCTCGATCTACTGTAACACTGAAACATCAAGTTAATGAAGCTGAACTTTTATAAACTTTCTGAAGAAAAAAATGAAGTACACCACTGGAAAACAACCAAGTTAATGAAACTGAACTTTCTGAGCTTTTATTATTTTTGCAACACTCTACAGTTCTCTGAAACTTTTTTTTCATGAACAGTGTGCTCAACAGTGGCTGATACAGTTTCTGAACTTCAAGTTCACAATCACAACTACTGCCTGAACATGGAAATTAGCAATTTGGAAGTGCCATTGCAACAAGGGGATGCAAGCATGTGTGCTAGGGTTTTTTAGGAACTTACCCAATTTGCAAAGGAATTGACAGCGGAAGGCGGATTTTCTGGGAAGAACACCGGTGGATTTCTGTAGTTACTCGCAGCAGGTACTATGTAGCTCGCCGGAGTTGGATCCGTCCACCTGGTTCCAACGGATCCATGGGAGGTTGGAGCTGAGATGGAGGCGAGCATATCTCTGTAGATATGCCGCGTCATCGGGGGTAGATGCAGGGGTGGGGAAGACGTGCTGCGATGATTCGGGGGTGTTGGGGCACTGCCAGAGTTGTTGCAGAGGTGGAATTTTGGCGGCGGAGAGGCGCCGGAGGGTGGGCAGCCGGGGGTGGGTGGAGCGGCAGCCGTCGCCACCCGCAATCTGCGGGATCAGGTGCGGTGCGGTCTGTTCGCTGTTGTTGCGTTGCAGCGCGCGCCTCGTTGCAATGGCCTGTCGGCACGAACTGCCACACGTGGCCACGTTTCGAGCCGGATCGGATGGCGGAGACGCATCCGATCGGACGGCTCCAGAGGCGGATTAAAACTGGTACAAATCAGTCGGTTGATTTGTAGCAGTCGCCTAAAAAAAAACTGCACAGACAAGGCACAATTTTCGTAATACATACTCTTTACATTTTCTCTTTTCTTTGCATATTTAGTTCAGCTTTAAGTCAAACTCTGCAATGTTTGACAATTTTTTTATTAAAAATATCAGCATCTACTGTACCAAATAACTGCAATACGAAATATACTTCATGATGGATGTAACAATAGTTTTGTGTTCTGAATGCTGATTTTTTTTTTATAAACTTGGTCAAACGTCAGAAAGTTTAACCGAAGCAAGCCTTAGTATCTAATGAAATGAAGTTAGGGGTAGTGACGGTGATTATCTTAGTTGGCAGCTTATAAACGCAATAGACGGTGGGGATTTCATCTCCTGCCGTGCTGCCGCGGACTACCCTGTCCAGCAAAAGCACTTGTTTCGGCGGCGGCGGCGCGAAGGCAAAGCCGGAAGAAATTAGGGTTTAAGCCATGGCGGCCGAGGACCAGATCCCGCGAGCGCAAGCCAACCCCGAGAAGACCAAGAAGCGGAAGAAGCCCAAGAAGGACAAGTGGGGGCAGCCCATCGCCGCCGCGGCCGACGAGCCGGCCGTCGAGCAGGTGCAGGAGCAAGAGGCACCTGAGGAGCCTGTCGCAGCGGCGGCGGCGGGGGCGGAAGAGGTCGGGGACGGCGCTGAGAGCTATGAGCGCGGCAAGGTGGTGGCGAGCGGCATGCCGTACACGACCACCGAGGAAGAGATCCGGGAGCTGTTCGACCGGTTCGGCCCCATCCGCTCCCTCCAGCTCTCCCGCTTCCCGGACTCCGGCAACTTCCGCGGCCTCGCCTTCGTCACCTTCGAGGTTACTACTGATCTTATTCTGCTATTTTGCTTCACTTTATTGGTTATATGCCGTGGTAATAATTTAGCATCCATATAATCCTCTGTATTTGCTCCAAGTACAGAGGTTAAGAGACTGGCAATGGCTCGTTTGTACCTTAATTAACATGTTGTACAAATTAGATATTGCACTTGTTCTTCAGACTACCTTGTTAACCATTTTGTATATGTCACACTGTCATCTTACTTTGTCAGTTTGTTGAATGGGCTATGTACAATGCAGTGGTGTATGTGTTTGGTCGTGTTCGACCCCTGATCCTCAATTTTAGTTGTGGACTCGCTTTGTATGATTCTCACCATATATGATTACCAATTGCAGACTGAAATGATTTGACGGCATTTAAATTTTTGGAATTCCTTACATCACATCTGCTATTCCCCTTTCTTGTTATGGAGCAAATTCGCTATTGCTGCTCTAGCAAACTGAATTTTCTTTTAGAATTTGGAACATATAACTACTTGGCTTTTTAGTTTGTTTGAACAAAGCCTCTCTGCATTGCACTGTGCAGGGGTAAGGCTTGTCTCTTATAATCCTTCCCCAGGCCCACCTGATGTGGGAGCTTCTAGCACTGGGTCTGTCATTTTTTTGAACAAAGCTAATTCACTCTGTTATGTCATTTCAGTCAAAGAAATGAATGTGCCATGAAATCTCTGTGAGAACTACTAAGAAAACTGAAGAAGTTTTAGAAGTCAGAAAAATATAACTAGTTGGCTTTTTTGTTCGTTTGAACAAGGCTGATTCATTCTACTCTATTATGTCTTTTCAGTCGGATGAAGTTGCCATGAAATCTCTGGAGCTTGATGGATCCAAAATGTAAGTTTTGGCCTGTCTATTCAGTTGTCACTAACTCATGCCAGCGCACAGATGAAACCCTTTTTTACTGATGTATGTGCTGCTCGTACAGTGGCAACAGGTTTATGAGGGTCGAAAGATGCAGGATAACTGCTAGCTCAAAGAGGCAAAAGAAGACGGAGTTCCAATCTGATCCTGAGAAGCCTGATGGCTGCCTCTCGGCTTATGTTGGCAATCTCTCGTGGAATATCACTGAGAAGGACTTGAGAGATTTCTTCAAATCGTCAAGGATTGCATCAATTAGATTTGCCATTGACAAGAGAACCGGAGATTCTCGCGGTTTCTGCCATGTTGATTTCGAGGACGATGAATCGCTCGAGAAAGCTGTTGGGATGAATCAATCTGAACTGAGGGGAAGACCTGTGAAGATAGCGTATGCTATCATCAACAGGGCCTGAAGGCTGGCTAGCTGGTGCTGAACGTTTCGCATTATTAAGCTAGTGAGATTCAGTTGTAAGCTCTTGCCCCCTTCACTGTTTCCATTATGTTTTCTATAGACCAAACATGCCATATATTGGCCAGAAGTAATGATCGTGTAACAAATACTTTTGGGCTGCATCTTATCAATCTATCTTAAAAATCATGCTGCTCGTTGTTCTGTCCATCACAGTTGCAATGGCTTTGTAGTAGAGTTGTGTAAACCTATCTGTCTTATGTTTGTATGGAAAAACCTGTGTCTGCAAATCTTTTCAACATAGTGTTTTTCTCCCAGTGTCTTCAGTTATTTTCACAGGGGATGTCTGTAGTTTTGCTCATAGTGTTTTTCTCCCAGTGTCCACTACTAAGCAGGAGTATGTTGTTTTCCGTTTGTTATTGACAGTATAATCTCTGATGCTCCACTTTGATAACACCTCTAACCATTCATGTAGGATACATACCTTGTCAACATGGATAATATAGGTTTAAGTATTTATCAGGTTCCTGGTGTCCTTGTGTAGGAAAGAAAATAAGGCAAACACATTGGAGGCCACTGTGGCCTTATTTCAGTCTGTTGGTGGATCATGAAGCTACTATATATGCATTTGAGGTGATCAGTTTGCGTGTTATGATGATCGCCTTCAGGGGCTGATGACTAAGGTGATGCTCAGCATTTAGCATTAGTGTGCTACTGAGCTTCAGTATTCGACTTCAGACTTTGGTTTTGCCCCTCTCCACAGTGATGTTTTGTTTCTTCAAATATTGGCCACATATAATGCTTGTGTTTCAAATACTTGGTGGTTACATGATCTTTACCAAGCTATCAACCTTCTCTGCTGGCTGCACTTTATTTCGTGAAAAATCTTGCTGATACACCGCGCTGTTCATGTTCAGCAAGGTCGCGACGACTTAAAATTTGTACAACTGCTGGCTGAAATGCTTTTCTTTTTCTTTTTTCCTTTGAGAATAAGACCGGCCTTTAATGCAAGTCGTCCGTAGAGTAGTTTTTTTAAGAGACACCCTCTCTCTGTAGTTATTTTTTATTCACATGTTTGCTTGCAAGGAATGTATGTCCCTCTGATGCACCTGCTGCCCAGTGTCCTACGATGATCTTTTACATCGAGAAATAAGAGAGACAGGCTCTACCGGGCCTCCTCAGAGCTCAGGCGATTCTGGCCGTTAGATGCGTTTGCTTGATGCGATTCTGGCCATCGGATCACAAGAAGGAGAGAACTCAACCGTCGGATCGAAAGGAAACACTGTGGCAATGAATAGTTTCATCCAGTTCGTGCCACCGCGCGTAATTACACTGCCCCGCCGAGGGCATTTCTGAGATTTCACAAACTCAACGCCAGATGGCTTCTCCCGATTTGCAACCTCATCCCCAATCGGGTGAGATGGCTAGGGTTTCTCACCCTCCCTCGCTTCCCTCGCATCTCTCGCGCGGCCGTCGCTCTCGCTCCTCCCCTTCTCTCCAGCCCGAGCCGCCGCCACTCCTCTGTGCCTCCCCTCCCGTCGGGCACCCTCCCTGCCTCGCCTCTCCTCCTCCCCATAGGCCCCCCATCAAGCTCGCACTCACTGCTCTGGGTCGCTTGCCGCCACGCCCCCGGTCAACTCTACACGGGTCGCCTCCCTCCTCCTCCTTCCCATCGGGACCGGGCAGGAGGAGCGCAAGAAGGTCATGGGTCGCCTCCCTCCTCCTCCCCATCTGGACCGGGCAGGAGGATGAGCGCCCTCCCTCGCGACCGCCTCAACGGGAGAAGGGATGCCGCCATCGCTGCCGACGAGGACATCGTTGGTGAGCGCGGTGGCAGCCATGGACGAGCTCGAGCCTGGGCGTGTGGGCGCGTTGGTGAGCGCGGCGGCGGCCGTGGCCGAGCTCGAGCCTAGGCGTGTGGGCGCGTTGGTGAGCGCGGCGGCGGCCGTGGCCGAGCTCGAGCCCGGGCGCGGCGGCGCGTTGTTGAGCACGGCGGCGGCCCGACCATGGCCGAGCTCGAGCGTCTCGTTCTTCGATGGCTCCTGCGCATGCCGCCCCTGGGTGAGGTGTTTGTTCAATTGTCGTGGTTGATTTTCTCTATTACTTTCGGTTTGGTCAGGGTCTCAGTGGGATTTCGTTGCAGGTTCTGAAGAGCCATTGTTTGTTCCGTTCGTCGAGGATTCGACCGTCCTGCCGACTGCTGCTGCGTCGAGATGTTGCAAGGCTTCTGGTCCGTGAGCTCTCCTTTTTCCTTCCTATCTAGCGGTCTAATATTTGTGGAATTGTTGTTATGTGCGGCTTCAGTAGTTTCTTAGATGTGTTGGCTGCTCGTATCCGGCTAATGCTTTTGTGGATGCATTAGCTGCTCGAGGCTGTATATGGTCGGATTCCTTTGATGGATTAGGGGATTTACTTGGATCCTTGGTATTTTTTGTTGCCATGTGAGAGGCTCAACCGCATGTCTAGATTCCTGCCAGTTTTTTTGTTCCTTTCTGAATTTGTCTGCTACTTATAGGTTTGGCGTGGACTGCTGTTGTTGACAGCATTGCCTCATGATATTTTCAGTAATTCTTAACGGTATCTTCAGTAATTCTCATGATATTACTCTATTCAGAAAGCTGCCAGGTTTTTTTTAGCTAGCTGTACGAATGCCTCGTAATCGGCCTTTACCAAGTAAAAACTGGAGCCCTTTTCATTGATTGGCTTTGTGTGTTGTTAGATACTGTATGTAGTTCTAGCAGTAGCAGCAGCTGCTGCATAATGGTCTGCCACCTGAGTCCGAGCCAAGAAGAATGTTGGGTAACTATGAGGTTACATACATTCACTAGGTAGGGTACTGAAGTGCATACAGATTGATAATTGAATATTGAATAGGTACATTCACCGATAATGAGGGTCTGCTAATGTTATGGGCTTGATTGGCTTTGTGAGTTAGAGCAAGATTGTGCTTTGCAGGTATTATGCAAGAGCTGTTTTTATTTATGCAAGTTAGTTAGGCCGTTCACTGTCACCAGTGGAGCAGTTGCTGATGTAGCTTACAATGGTGACCGAGACTGACTGAGTGTGCTTGCAGTTCGAGGCGGAGCGCAAGGAGGACACATGGGTGGAGATCTACTGCGCCGTGAAGCCGGGGCTACTACTGTCAATGGTGAGCGCCCTGGACACGCTGGGGTACGGGCACGATACAGACCCTAGCCGTGTGTGCGTGAGGTTGAGCACGGCAGCGATGATGGGCGTCGTCGCCATCGACCGGAGTAGCACAGGCTCACGCCGCTGCTCCGTAGGGTTCATCATCGTGCGGCCGTCGTCCTCGTGTTTGTGTGCGTGCAGGTAATGCATCCGGTTCCTCTCTCTCTCACAGACGTACATACACACATAGTTTTGATCCCCTTTTTCTGCTGCTCCATACAGGAAATCGACAGTCGTCGATGTAGTGAGAGCTGGTTGTCTTGTCCGCCGGATGAGCAGCAAGCCGTAGTTGCAAGTCGCTGAGCATGGTGGTGCTATTGTGAGGATCTATGTCTCTCTCACTCTATGTAAGTATCTCAGTCCCGTTCCCCTTTTTGCTAATCACTCATGCCTGTTAGGACCACTATGGTTTTTTGTTTTTTGTTTTTGTAGTTGTGGATTACTGTTAAGAATGATTACCCTGATTAGTTAGGATTTAAATGTGTTGTCCTAGATCCAAATGGGTTGGTTTTGAGTTATTGTTTGGGCGAGAAAATTTTCAAACCATGCATCTGTTAACATTTAGAGAAAACTACATGTGTTTATTTTGGGTTGTAGTTCAGAGAGCACTTCCATGTCGCCGTGAATGCTGGGTGCTGCACTGACATGCTTATTTGTCTCATTTTGCTTTGTTCTTTTTTCTTATATGGTGCTCTCCTTTTTCCTTATGTTAGCAGCGAGTTGTTTCTGTTTTTCTGGTTTTCCATTGCTCCTAAAATGTACATCGAAATCAGTGTGGCTGTATTCAGATAGATGAGCTACTATGTAGACATTATTTGTTTTTGTTATGTACCTGGTTACTTAATAATCATTCTTTATATTCTATCCCTCTGTGTGACGTCCGCCCGCAGGTTGGTATTCTATCCCTCTGAGATGCACATGATTTAGTTGAGCCAGCATTGGTTACATGTATTGTCCCTTCTGTTATCTCTAATGGCAATATTTGTGATTCTCACATTGTAATGGGTGGGCGTTCTTCGATTTTTCCTGCAGAAAAGGTCCGTGGATGCATTGTTAGGTGACAAGTTGCTGTGGGTTGTACGATTTCCATCACTCATCAGTTGAAATTTTCACCTGGAATACCGGTTAGATCTCAACACCCCACCCTTCTTCCACATCTCTCTACCTGTCTCTCTCGATTTGATTTTGTCTCTAGCATTGTTGCTTCCTATGTATAGTTTTTCATGGATCATATGTGGGTGTATGATTTATTGCAGTATGATAAACATTAACTGAATGTATGATTTATATTCACTATATTTGGGAAAGTAGGATGAATTCTGTCACACCGAATTATTATCTTGTTTGCGGCTCAACTAATTGGTGCTTGCCTTATTTGACTAGGTGGCAGATGTGTTGTTAAATTTGATCAGGAAGCTTGGAAGCAGATACAAATAAGGTGAGTTTAATGTTTTCTATTCCTTTTTTGGTTGTGATCATGCAATTTATAGTTGAATCAGGTAATGATTTTTTGATATGGATAATAGTAGACTCGATATATATTTAGCCATCAAGCTACAAATATTAGTTGTTCACGCATAGATAATATTTGGCCATTAACCTGACAGCTTGCCACCGTTCTGTTAGGCACGTACTCATGTTTTCCTTGACACATTGTCAAATGGACATGATCTGTCAAGAGCTGGGAGGTTTGTTTTAGACTCGCCCTAAGATTCTGAAATTTTAGACTTTAATCTGGAAGGCAAGTGTTCCAGAAAATAAATCTGTTGGTTTGATTAGTTTCGTCAAGTGATTATTTGCATCTTCCTTTCTTTGCTTCACAGGACAAAGATTTCCTCGGTAAGAAAACAAATAGGTGAGACCAGCGCCATCCTCTCTGCCCGACTTGCTGCCATTCGTTGGATGATTTTGGCAACATGTTCAGAGTTAATCGATTGAATAAGTAGGGTAATGGTCATGTTGTCAGAGAGAAGCAGAGCTTGAGAAATCTGAAAGTGCTTGATAATTTATATGGACAGAAGAAGGCCAGGAGTGCATAGGGAGTTATTTGTACTACAGAAAAAGGAATGTCCTGGTTCAGTTTACACATTTCAACTCACACCTTTTAAAGAATATAACATGTGGTTGAAAATTGATTACTTGAGAAGTTAAGAACCTGAGAATGTTTGTCTATAATGCATCTATTTGTGTGTCAGGCACTTCTCTTTTATTACAGAACACAACCTTATAGTATGTTTTTGGGACATATCTTGAATCCTCACACTAGATCCGACAGTATGTTTTTGGCACAGATTATGAATCCTCACACTAGAGCAGAGGCAAAAAATTAACAGTTGCATTAATTATAGGAATTATAGGGCCACAATTCAGGTACATGAACTCCTAAAGCCAATAGAGAAAGGTAGAAACACAAATGTGAAATGCTAATGTTTTGGTTCTGAGGTGTTGGCTCTTGTCCCCATATGGTGTAGTTTCATCAGACAACAATTCTTATTAACTGACTTTGGTTTAGCATTAGTTGGTACCACAAAAGTAAATTAGCTAAGGCTTCAAAATTGGATGCTGTGTTTTCCTCTTCCAGTGCAGAGCCAATAAGATGAAAAGGTTGATTTTAATCTCAGTTATGCATCTCCCGTGTCTCTTTTATGCTCATTGTTGCTACATGCTTGCTTCAGAGAGGACTATGTTAGTTTACTTCCCACTAATGTTGTATATAGTTGCATGTT
Organism: Thinopyrum elongatum; assembly: GCA_011799875.1. Lineage (NCBI taxonomy): Eukaryota > Viridiplantae > Streptophyta > Magnoliopsida > Poales > Poaceae > Thinopyrum > Thinopyrum elongatum. The sequence goes on along the minus strand of CM022300.1, from coordinate 578,540,521 downwards.
TTCTTAGACTATTTTATTTGACCTACAGAAACGTTCCCTTGCTTTGGTTGGATGGGTGTAGGAGCAGCAAGCATCGCCGCCACATGGAAAACTCCAGTAACTTCTTGCCCCTTCCAGCCTCCGTGAAATGGCATCGTATTTTTTGTATGTGTATATTTCTGCTTGTGGTGACATTTTTGCAATCCTTTACTTTGGATTTTGATTTTTTTCGTTTCATGGTTGTTGTCGTAGGATCACGAACGACTTCAAGCTGAAGATGTTGAACCATGCGATGCAAGAATTATTATTTTGGGCTCCTATGGAAGGTATTATTCTTGTGCAAAACCCTGTTCTCCCCTCTTTCTTGATCTATTAGGGTCATAAATCTGGAATCGTGGTTTACTACTTGAAAGTCCATGGTCGGTCTTAGCCTCATTCTCTTGATTAACAGCAGATTTATACTCTTCCTGTTGTATTCAGTCAAGGAACGTACATAGATATTGGAAGCTATACACTATAATGGAATTTCTTCTGCTCTCGTATGGAAACCTGCAACACACTGAATGTTTTATTTGTCGATGACAATGAATTACTCATGTTTTGTCTAAAAAATGTGAAACAATTCTTATTTGCACTTTCTACAGGCTCATGTAATTGCTGTCAAGAACACTGTCAGTACAGCGGTTGTCATCATGCAAGCAATTGGTCGCTGATCTGCTTGCTGTTTGTACTACTAAAGGTAAATTTTGAACAATTTTTACTGCCATTGTTGCAAGGAAAGTTGGTGACGCTGGCGTGTCTCAGTAGATGCAAAATAACATATGGTGGCGTAGGATGAACCTATACTTTCCATAGTGTATTTGACTTCTATTCATACCTGTGTACAGCCACATGAACCTATATATGCTATCTGAATTTAGTGACGGTTTATTTCAATTTGTCTCTTGGTCAGTAAGTTCGCACCAACGAGATTGCATATGTGGTCTACTGAAGTTGCAGATATAAGTTCACTGCATCAAAAAGTTTCATTTCTTCACTTTTATGTAGTGATGCCAATAATGTTTCAATTTTGAAAAAATCCGACTACATATGTGAGTGTGAATATATAGGTAGTGCAATTAAGCACTCTCAAGATATTAATGTCTATCTTTTCTGCACTAATTGTTTATTCCTTGTTTTGTTTGTAGTGTTGCTTTGCCACTGACCCGTAAAATTGGATGTTCTTTCAAGAAGAGTCTCTCTTTTCTACACTAATTGACTTTTTCCCTCCCACCCGGGTATGAAAGGTAGTGTTTTTTCCCTCCCAGTTTACTCTATTTTCAAGTGGCATCATACGGCGAAGCAGGGGATATGGATCAGGAGTCGCAATGGTGCTTGTGACGACATGTCTAGCACTTGCCTGACCCTGGACTCTGGCTTCTTCTTGCAAGTAAGCTCCTTTTGCTCTTCTACACCCCCCAACTCATGTGAGGATCTCTGGTTGGATTTGGGTAACCAGACCCCAAGAGATGTAATCCTATTTGGATATGAATTGTGTATGCTAGCTTGATTTAGTTAATAGGAGTAGATTTTATAGATGAACTGTGTATGCTAGCTTGATGGGGTATCCATTAACGTCTAAGGTTTCACAAGGAAATGAGTTTCTTGCATTCTCATGTTGAAAAGAATTAAAGAAATCTAGCAGAATATGGTTTCAAAGTTTTAGGTTCTTATTGGGTTCGTCCACAAGGTTTGCCGAAAGTTATCAACTTGCTTTGTAAAAAGGCTTTGTATCATGTATCTTTGTTTGTGCAAGAAATCCAATTGGAATTGGTCTCTTGTCATGTGCATGTACTTTCTTTATTGCTTATATATTTCAACCACTTATCTAAGTTGTCTCTAAACCATTTTCGACGACTCAGGTTGACCATACTATTGTGAGAATCTCGGCCAGGATCATTCTTTATATCATGTTGGATCATCTTGGAATTCGTAGAGTCATTTATCGTCTATGGATGTACTCACAGAACACAATCAGTGTGGTTGTGCTTTTCTACACTTCTGTCCAGAGCAATGGGATATGTATTCTGTACTGTACAGCTACCCTCTAATGCATTTCTCAGACTTCAGTCTCTCTCTGTTTCTGCACAAATGACTTGATCTAATTATAAAGACCTGTGGAGTGTGTTGCTTTCTATATAAATAACTCGCTCTAATTCTGATTTATCATACTGCATAGCTTTTGACCTATTGCATTTTGCCAAACTTGATGCGTCAAGATTTGAGCAACTATACTGAAAGCAAAGGTAAAATTCCAATGCACTCTCCAGCAGCATGCTCATATCGCCTACTAATCCACAAGTACAGGTTCTATGTCAAAGATAATAGTTCTCTGTGCTAAAAGCACGGGTTCTCCATTATGTTCCTACTTTTATTTACTTTTATCGGACTTAATGACGAGTGGTTATCTTTTGTGGTCTTATGAATACGCTGAACTCGATGTTGCCTTATAATCTCATAACAATATTGAACTCCATTATGTCTTTCTTCTGTCACAAACGAATGTTTCTTCTTCACTTTATTTTGTTATCATGTTTGAATTCATATGCTAAACCCAGATTTCTACTAACTTAGCACTACTTGCTTCACCAAAACGTTGGGACCGGCACCCTCGCGCCAAGGCGCGCTCCCGATCTAGTCTCTAGTATAGTAGTACTAGTATATGCAGCACTTAGACATTACATCTAACTATTCATGTTAGGAGACGTGCAATGTCATGTCAACACGGGTAGATAATAGCGGCTTCAATCAGGGTTAGGGGTGGTCATGCCATCTTTATCAGATTCCTGGCTATCGCTTTGTTCTCAGTTTCCTGGTCCGTCCATCATGAAGCTAGTACAATGCATTAGAATGAGTATGTTCGTTGCTCCAGTCCAGCCCATCCTTTATATAGCAAAGCTAACGTGTGATTTAGCATCTATCTATCTTTTTTCTTTTTCGCGGAATCAGCATCTATCCATCTGACCGCGCAGCTTAAGCATCTAGCTTTTAGGCTTCGTTTGGTACTGCAACGGACATTGGTAAGCTGGTTGGTCTGAGGTACATTTTCTTTCTTTCTTTCTTGAGCTTATAATAACATTACTATTATCGATGACCTGAACATAAATGTTGATCAAAATTGAATTCATATCCGCGAATGCAGCTGAAGAGTAGTCTCGGGTGTTGTTTTTTTCGAATCGGGGGTATAAGCTTTGCCTCATACATTAATTATTAATGGGGAAAAGAGAGTTTTTTTTAGAAACATCGGCACTTTATTAATCAAGCAACATAATTACAAAGAGTCTCCCGGATACAGTCCGGAGCAGAACGAAAACAACAAAGAACACTAGAGTTCATACAAGACTTAGCAAGAACATGAGCTAAAACATTATAATGCCGACGGACATGTTTAAAGATCGCAAAAGTAAAGCCAGAAGCCGCATGCTTGATATCCACCACCACTGAACCCACGACAGAGCGATCGCGGGCAGAGGAGTTTATACGTTGCACCAAAGATAGGCAGTCCGAGGCAAAGATCACGGAACAACACCCTTCATCACGTGCCAAGTACACCGATCGGCGGAGGGCCATTGCCTCAACCAACTCTTGCTTGGGTTTCCCAGGAAAAGATTCACAACAAGCCACCACAAGCTGACCGGCATGATTCAAAGCAACAACACTAGCAGTATGACGTGGGTGAGGCATCTGGGGAAAAGAGAGTTAAGGTTACAATATGACACAAAAGCGAATATAAAAAAAGGAACTACTCTCCCGGCATGAGTTGACCCAAACACTTTGCGCCCGCGATGGCCCAAAGTCTTGCTTCTTTTTAATCTCCTCCATGAGAATTGTCGTAGGGGCAGATTTGTGTCGAAAGATCCTTGTGTTCCTTTCATTCCAAATGGTCCAACACAAGCAATGGTGATAGATGCCATTACACTCCTATTGGGAGCGCTGCTTTCGGACACTTTGTCCACCAATCTTTTGTGGACCTCTACATAGCCCAAACGGTGGTGTCAAGGTGCATGACTTGGAGCCAATCTTTAACCGTATCCTAAAGCCTCAAGGTGTAGCAGCATTTGTAGAGCAACTGGGAGGAAGTTTCCCACTCTGTTTTGTATAAAGGGCAAATGTCACAATTTGGCCAACCACGCTTGGCTAGCCTATTCGCTGTCCAAACCGTGTTGTTCATAGTCGTGCGGATTGTCCCCAAGAATTGTGCCTTGTACACAAAGGCCGCCGAGTAGATTCATAGATGAGTAGAGCAATCTTCTTGGGCTTTCTTTCCATTCAACCACGGCGACTCTCCAAAAGGGGTGCGGGTGCCATTACCCATGGAGATGGTGGTGGAGGCTAGAAGAAATCCTTGTCTTCGTCATCGCACGGTTTCCCCAAGCTCACCCAAAGTTTGGAAGACTCCTTCCACTCAAACCACAATCACCACACTTTGAGAGCCCCGAGGGAATATTTTGAGGTTGAGCGCACCGAGCCCCCGAGGTCTTTAGGTCGACACACCGAGTTCCAGTTAACTTTGCACTTAGCGCCCGTCGTAAGGCCCGCTCAAGCTTGTTTGCATTGTGTAGCACGCCTGGTGGCACAATGTGTGTGTGTGTGTGGGGGGGGGGGGGGGGTAGATCCGTTATGTCCCCAAAGCTATGAAACGTTACGTCCCCAAAGTTGCTCAAAATGCTCGCAAAATTGTCAATGCCCCTCTTGAAAGGAGCCATGAAGATCACCGCGTCGTCCGCATAAAGGGAAGTGCGAAACACGACCCTTCGACCCCGAATCTTGTGTAGAATACCATGTTGAGTGGCCGGCTCAAGGAATTTTTGCAAGGGGTCAATTGCAAATGACGAATAGGAGTGGGAGGGGATCCCGGTGGCAGAGGCCCCTATCATGCGTGATAGGCGGGTCGGTCACTCTACTGAGAATAATCCGAACAAGGACATGTGGAGCAAGGCGGGAATCCAATCCCTAAATTTAGCCGCGGGAAGCCACGATGTTGGAGAAGATCAAGCAAGTACTCTCACTTCACCGAGTCAAAAGCCTTTCAAATGTCGAGTTTGAAGAGGAGAGACTTGTTTTTTTCATTTGTTAGTGCTAGAATGGTACTAGAGCGATCGAAAACAAAGAAACTGCAAATAGCAATGCTGTCTCATCTCACTGAAATGGTTGGTGAGCTCAACATTGCCAGCCAGCCGTGCGCACCTACGATAAAGGTGAATCGAAGCCCAGGCTGATCCTTTGCAGTCCGAGGTGGGGTACCCTTCCCCTCGCCGCTGGCCGGTGCATTCATTCATCAACTTCACACAAGGCCATGTGGGCAGAGGAAGCGATCTACTCGTGACTGACGTTGATTTACTTTTCATCAGTGGTTGGGAATGATGGTCTCTCTTGTTAGAGGAGGTGTCACCGACCGAGTTTACCATCTTTTGTCTCTGCTGTGATTTGAAGGTCAGAGTGACCCTTGCCGGCCGGCGGTGCTGTTTTGTTGTGCCCGATCCAGATCAGATCTCCGTACCCCCACCCCAGACACCACACGCAAGACAAGTTGACGAGGCCTGGATGGACGCATGCATGCATGCATGCGATGCGAGATGATCCCCCGTCGCCACGCCACGCCACGTTCGCCGGGCCTTCCACGCGATTCCACTCATGATGATTCGATCGATCTCCACGGCTGTTTTTGGTCGATCTAGATCGGGACAACAAGAACTGTTGTTGATCGACAAGAACAAAAGGATGGGGAGAAGAATCGGATCGTCGTCCCCGAACATCGCGCTGAGGCACGCGTCCGAACATGCATGGGATGGGACGGGAGCCAACATCCCCTGATCGGCCGGGACTAGGCACATGCACGGCGGACGTGGGCTCATGCTCACCAGATCGATCGGTAGATAAGATAGATAGATACGGTACGGGTTTCGTTGGTCGTCGATCAGGTATATGCAAGCATGGATCGACTAATATAATACGGTAACGAATATTTACGGGTTTCACTTATTGATCTGAACATGGGTGAACAGCGTGCAGTGTTCTGTTCATGCCTCGTGATTAAAATTACCACCGACATTCCCCGCAAAAAAAAAAATTACCACCGACACAACCGTGGAGGAGTAGCTAGCTAGCGGACCATGCATGCATCGGCGCGCCCTGCCTGGTGAAGGACGTGGCCACCGCACTCGCCAAGAATGGGTCCACATCCCAACCAATCAATAATCCAGCTCGGACTCATCACGTCTCGGGCCCCGGCCAACGCCAATTCAAGTCCTGCTTTTTTTTCTACGGCACACGTACTCACGTATGCCCCCAGGAGTCCAGGACTGCACCCCCGTTCCCATGAAGGTAAAAGTGCAACTGTACGCTGAATGTTAACGCTGTAGTCTGGTCATGCGGTTCGCAATCACCGGGAAATCGCATTTGTGTTTCATCGGCAACGCACCTGAACCTGCATCCGCTAAGGGGGAAAAAACGTACCTGAACCTGAACCTGAGCTTGCCCAAGTTCCTGCTGCACGACACGAGGTGCGCTTGCGAAGCGGAAAATTGCGCGGTTCCGTCTCCTGCCGGCGACTGGCCAGCCAATTAACGAATGACACCTCGTACCGTATATTAAATACTGTGTTGTATACAAAGTTTCCACTATTTATCAAATATTAGTATTTCAGTAGTTGGTCCACCAACAGAGTACTACTTTTGTCAGTCTAGCGGGTCCAGAGTATTACTTTTTGTCAGGCAGGGACGTGCATACATCAGCCTCTTCTCTCTCCCTTGCAAACAAATCCATAGACTTTATTTCATCTTAGCAAAGTAAAAACATTCTTATATTTTAAACCATAATTTCATATTTGAAATAATTTATATGTTTGAACTCTTGATGCCAAGACATTTAAAACTAAACCGATCTTCAATACATTTCAAACACATTTAAATTCCAACATTTCACATTTCCTAGGTGGAACTAACATATTTCACATTTCACATTAGAATTTCACTTTCCATGGTTACTATTTCACAATTCATAGCCAACATTTCATTTTTCACTGGCTTGTTTAAAAAAAAAACATTTTTCAATTGTACATTTATCAAAAAAACTATTTCACTCTTTTGAAATAAATTATTTCACATTTTCAAACAATTAATGATACATTATAGTTTCACTTTCTGTGGTTGCTAGTTCACAATTCAGAAGCTACATTTTCAAAATAAACGGTTACACATTTCCAAATAATCAGTTTCACAATTTCACATTTCAGTTTCATATTTTTTTTCACTTTCAAAACCAATATTTCACTTCCACTGTCTTGTTTCACAAAAAACACATTTTCAAGTGAAATAGGTTTATTTTCACATACGAAATGTGAAATGTTGGAATTTAAATGTGTTTGAAATGTATTCAAGATCGGTCTAGTTTTAAAGGTCTTGGCGTCAAGAGTTCAAATATATAAATTATTTCAAATACGAAATTATGGTTTAAAAGATAAGAATGTTTTTACTTTGGTCAAGATGAAAAAAATTTCATGGATTTGTTTGCAATGAAGAGCGAAAAGACATATGCATGCGCGTGTGTGAGAAAAGAGAGAGAGAGAGAGAGAGAGAGAGAGTGAGCCGTAACATCAATGTCTGCCATGCAAGGATAAAAAATGTGGGACAGTAGCTGTATTAGACTGGGTATTCAGTTTGTATAATAAAAAGAGGAAGATAAGTTTTTTTTTAACCGAATCCTAAAGCAGCTATTGAATGATATCACTGGTACGAGACGGAACCGCTCAATATGACTTTTCGGGTGCGCTTGCTCCCCAAGCCCAATGCGTGGAGGTGGAGGGCAGGGCGCACGGGGGAGGACGGAGCTGACTGTGCTCGGCGTGGGCGTGGCGTTGGGCCGCCTGAACCTAATGTCCAACATAAATGTGGCTCATCGTCAGATGATCCTGCTCCAGTTGGCGCCATCGGCAGCTTACGGTGTCATCATCAAAGAACAAAGCTTCCGTTTCGAGGAAGGAAAAAGAGAGAACAAGAGCTTCACAGCCAAATTTTGTACTACCAGTATGCATCAAGATTCAAGAGTAATTATGACGGTGTAAAAACATCTCATTCATCACATACGGGATGGAATGATTTACTCTGTGCCTTAGATTATTATTATCAACTAACAATAGAGTGTCGGGATCCACACTGTACCGCTGAAATCAAATCGAACAAAGGAACCGTGTGGAGGAAGCCAGATGCAGATCTCTCCCTCCCCTCTTTTAGGTGTCACCACGCTGCTACGGTAGCATGAGCAATTAAGTGCGGGCACGGCACGCCCCGGTGTCACGCCATGCCATGTTCCCTTCCTGCTCGCTCGCTCGCTCGCTCTGTGAACCGCTCGATTGACTGAATGGATGAATGATGAGGAGCTAATTTTGGAACGGATCCAGATCGGACGGAGGGAGCGCCCGTCGTCGCGCTACGCACCACGAGTGAGTGGGACGACGGATCATCGTCTGCTAGCATGGACGGATGGGCATGCCTGCAATATTAGGCCAACTACAACGCCCGATCCATCTGTTTGCCTGTGTCTGTGTGAGTCCAAGCAAACAAAAACGATGACCCAACGAAGCGACCCATCTTAATTTTTTTTTGTCTGTTTTGTGTTCCGTCTCAATTTTGATCAGATTTGGGTTTGAAGTGGACGACGCTTTCTATGTACTCCTCGTCCGTCTCTGCCCGCTGCATGTCCGTCCTGGCACACCTGCCATCCACCCATCCACCTTTTCTCTCTCTCTCTCCCCCAACCCCCTCTGGCCCACCACTCGCCCATCCATCGAGCCGCTGCCGCCTGCGTGATGTGTGGTAGACATGGCAACCGCAACATCGCGGCAGCAACGTCGTAGACCTGCACCGTCGTGCTACGTGGAGGTGGGCCGCCATCGGGGCTGCAACAAGAGCAACTAGCACTTCAGCCTGCTCACCGGTGTGGTCGGGGCCGAGCCGGTGCTGCAGGCCGCCGCCGCTCCTCATACAACACGAGGAGCTGGAGCTCCTGCCCAAGACAGCAATGGTGCCCGTCGCCGTTGCCCCCTGCTTCTTCTCCGTGCGTTGGGTAGCTAGAGCACGGGGCGTGAACTAGGCGAACTAGAGCTCCCGCGTTGAGCCTCCGTGCGTTGGTTGCAGGACAACCATGGTGCCCGTCGCCGCCGCAGCCTGATTCTTCTCGAACAGGACAGCCATGGCGCCCATCGGAGCTCGCGCCACCTTGCCTCGCAATCTCGACGCCGGCTACCCTACACGTCGGATCCGCCCCCTCGCCCGCGTGTAGCTCGGGAGCCTGCTGCCGCTCGCGCGGAGGCCGTGCTCGCCAGGGAAGAAGGCATGCTCACCCTCGGCGCTCGACCCCAAGGCGATGTTGCTCCGCTCTGCCTTGGCCGTGCCGCCCCCACTACGTGTTCAACGAAACGCCGGGAGGACATCTCACCAAATGAAGCAGCACCATTGAGTTCAGACGCTCTGTCCGCTCGGGTCCATCTGTCCGCTATCCGTTTTGCCGATCAAACATACAAAACACGGACAAAAGCGGACAAGATTCGCGGTCTTCCGTCGGAGTTCCCCTGATATGAGTATACATGTAGAAAAAGCTGTACATATAACCTCCACTCGTTCATTTCAGATAATAAATAATCAATTTCTCAAAAAAAAAAAATCAATAATCAACGTGCTCGTTGGAGACAAAGAGCGTCCGTTGGGTTTGGCCTTTTTCGACCCGAACAAGGCGTCATATTTGCGCCACTTGGCTCCACGCCGTTTCCCACCCGGACCGGGCGGTTTTTCTTTCTGCCAAAAAAGAGTTGCCACCAAACCAAACAAAAACCTTTTTTTTTTCCCAGAGAAAAGAACAAAAACGGTTGCGATATCTGCTACTTAGTAGAGAACAAAATTTTCCGGGTGGCCCACGGCGCAGCGACAGTACCAGTACGAAACCGAGTAAACAAAGCCAGCCAGCCAGCCAGAGTAAATAAATAAATAAATAAAGTAGCCCAAAAATAGCACCCCGTGAGCGTGAGAGAGGAGAGAGAAAGCGCGCGAGAGAAACGACGCCATCAACAGCAAGCGGCGCGAGAACCCATCACACCCCACCCCCATCCCCCCCCCCCCCCTCGCCCCCGATCCCCAATCCGCCTCGCCATGGACCACCACCACCAGCATCAGGGGCAGCCGCCGTCGCCGGCGGACGCCAACTCGAAGCCGCCGACGCCGTCGAGCACGCCCACCTCGCGCCACGCCGCGGGGGCGGCGCCCTCCTGGATGTCCTCCTCCGAGGGCGCCCCGCCGCGCGGGCCGGCGTCCTCCTCCGCCTCCTCGGCCCCGGCCACGCCGGCCTCCCGCACCGTCTACAGCGACCGCTTCATCCCCAGCCGCACTGGATCCAACCTCGCGCTCTTCGACCTCGCCCCCGCCCCCGCCTCCTCCTCCGGCTCCGGATCTGCCGCCGCGGCCGCTCCCCCCTCGCCCTACTGCGCGCTCCTCCGCGCGGCGCTCTTCGGGCCCGACACGCCCGACCGCCTCGCCTCCTCCGCCGGGGCCTCCTCCTCCTCCGCGGCCTCCCCCGTCGGGTCCCCGGCCGGCGGCAACATATTCCGGTTCAAGGCCGAGGTGCCAAGGAACGCCAAGCGGGCGCTCTTCGCCGGCGGGGACGGCCAGGACCTGCTCTTCCCCGGCATCTTCACCCCCAAGGGCTCCGGCCCCAGGAAGATCCCCAGGTCGCCCTACAAGGTTGGTTGGTTGCTTGCTTCCGATTTCACTTCTTGATTTGCTTTCTTGGTGTGGGGAATTCCTCTTTATCTTCCTCCTGGTCGCCAAAGATTCGATTTTTCCTCATAATTTTCACGCACAAAGAGAGAATCTCACGGGAATGTGATTCTCCTGCCTGCTGTTGATGCCAGGTGCTGGACGCGCCAGCATTGCAGGACGACTTCTACCTCAACCTCGTGGATTGGTCTTCGCACAATGTCCTCTCGGTCGGATTGGGGAATTGCGTCTACCTGTGGAATGCATGCAGCAGCAAGGTGTGTGTGCGCAACCAATGTCATCCTCGCACGGTTCCTTTTCTGAGAATTGAAGAGAGAGAGAGATCCTAATAAACAAGTTTATCGCTCCGCAGGTCACCAAGCTCTGCGATTTGGGGGCGGACGACACTGTTTGCTCCGTGAGTTGGGCGCAGCGTGGCACCCACCTGGCTGTAGGGACTAACCAAGGCACCGTTCAGGTTTTCATCTTGCTCCCATCTGAAATTGATCAAATCACATGTTCATGGTCCGTCAAAGTTTAGGATGACACTTCAATTTATTTTTGCCGAAAGCTTCAACTCAAACACAAAATAATACTACAGTAATAAGCCATACATTGTGGAAACGACATCAAAGTAAGATTGTGAGAGTTTCAGAAATTTGCAATACTACTACAGCTCACCAGCAGGGTACTTTCATCAGGGGTTACTTGGTTGATGATAATATTTCTTCCTGGTTATACCAATTTCTTCTAGAAAAAATCATGACCAATACGTCAAGTCAGTGTTGCGCACATACCACCAATGGATGAGGGAAACGATGAAGTTTTGTAAATAACCTGATTTAACGTAAACATCATCTTTATCAATGTGTACTTTAGCCCATATTTCGGTTGGTAAAAATTAGTAATCCTGTTGATGTTTGGTATTGCTATAACAATTTGACATTCCAATGGTGTCTGTAAATTCTGAATTTCTGATTATCATCTTTGATGTTATCTTATTTAGATATGGGATGCGACACGGTGTAAAAGAATGAGAACCATGGAAAGCCATCGCATGCGAGTAGGTGCTCTTGCGTGGAACTCTTCATTGCTTTCTTCTGGCAGTCGCGACAAGAACATCCTTCATCATGATCTCCGTGCTCCGGAGGACTACGTTAGCAAACTCACCGGGCATAAATCTGAGGTAATATTCCCCTGACTATTCATATAATATGGCATGTTATGTACATCATTACAATCTTTTACCAGTCTGTTCAACTTTTGGATTACCCTATTGGTGCTCCATTTTGCAATTTCAAATAATTTATAATTACTTAGAAATTTCTAAACTTCTCAGGTCTGTGGGCTCAAGTGGTCTTATGATAACCGTCAGCTTGCGTCCGGTGGAAACGACAACAAAGTAAGACTCATGTCCATAAGTTTCCATCACAGTAAAGTGCATAGCACATGGTATTCAATTCTTGTTCTCTCTGCTCATACTGTTTTTCTTTCTTTCTTTTACCAGCTTTTTGTTTGGAATCAACATTCGGTACAGCCAGTGCTGAAGTATACTGAGCACACAGCAGCTGTGAAAGCTATTGCCTGGTCACCTCATCTACATGGCCTTCTTGCATCTGGTGGTGGAACTGCAGATAGATGCATACGATTTTGGAATACGACCACAAATACACACTTGAGTTCCATGGATACAGGGAGTCAGGTAATTTTCTAGCTATCTTATTTATCTATCAGCTACATGCAGCCCTTGTTTGTGTTTTTGAATTAAATTGATTTCTTATTTGCACTTCCAAGTTTCAAGTATAATCATATCTACTCTTAAGCTGGATAACTCTCGGAACCTTTTAGCACCATTACTGACGGAAGTATAGTTTTCCTGCAAAAATCAGAAAAGATCTAGACTGGCTGAGCTCTGTTGTACAAAAACTGAAGTTTTGGATCACCTATACAGTTCTATAATGCAACCGAAGTCCTTATAGTTCCATCCTTCTAAAAAGCACAAAATGCATATGAAAATGGTATCATGGATTCCTTTTCGAAACAGTCTTATGGACATTGTAATTGCTAGGTTTTTGTAGCTGTAGACAAAATTGATTCTTTAGTTGTTCATGTTAGAGACCTGCACAGACATCATGTGTTCTGAAGGCACGGGTTTCCTTATGTAGAATTGTGGAAGGGGTAGAGTTAAACATGCTGCTCTTTACATGTACTGATGATGCTAAATGTCTTAACAGGTGTGTAATCTTGTGTGGTCAAAGAATGTGAATGAGCTTGTTAGCACCCATGGGTACTCCCAGAATCAGATAATAGTGTGGCGGTATCCGACAATGTCAAAGGTATGCCACAAGTTTACTTTGTAGCTCAATTGTACCATACTGTCTGTCATTGTTATTAATTGTGTCGATTCTCTCTATTTGTAGCTTGCCACGTTGACAGGACATACATTCAGAGTATTATATTTAGCCATCTCCCCTGATGGACAGGTGAAATACTATTTTTATCAGTTCTGTTCTTCTGTTTGAGGTGTCTAGTGTAATTTGTTCTCACTGTTTTTTTTCTTGTCAATATCGGCATCAACAGACGATTGTTACTGGTGCTGGTGACGAGACGCTCCGGTTTTGGAACGTGTTTCCGTCTCCCAAGTCCCAGGTACCATCTTATTCTTGAAATATGGTTTTCCTGTCTAAGAAACTCCACTTCAGGCGGCATTCCTCTAACCGTCTTCCTTTTCCTGTTAACAGAGTTCCGACAGCTTAAGTAGCATTGGAGCGACATCATTTGTCAGGAGCTACATCCGGTGACTCGACGAAATGTAGTTTCGTCGTGCTTGTAAGGTTATTGCGGCAAGTGTTGATGATCATCAGCACCATTTCATTCCACCTGTACCACACGACCTCCTCCGGTCCATCTGCCGCCGAAGCCAGCACCATTTTAGAGATTGCACGGCAGAGGATGATTGACTGGCTGGCTTGCGCGGATCCAATCCCCTCCCTCAGCGCTGGAAGCGGCGCATATCTATTGTTGTAGGAGCCAAGGCGGGAGATGTTCATGTCAGAGAAGCATGGGCTATACAGCCAGCCACACTCCCTCCTCCTGTTTATGTTCCCATTGGAACTGTCCTGCGAACCAAACTGTTCCTTAACATTTACTTACTCATGAAGCCCTTTTGATTTCATTCGTTATGTTGTTTAGCGGGAAATTCATCTTGTTTCAGCAACTGAGAAATCTGTTGGCGTGTCGTTTATGCGCTTGACTGATGATATACAAAGCTGTAGCTCTGTTCAGAGCGTCATGAAATTCAGAACTGGACCTCACTGGCCTGTGTCAAGGCCTGTGGAGGAATTCAGAATTTGGCCATGTCCTCTGATGGATGCAATGAGTGAAAATTACCAGTCTGGGTGAAAATCCAGATGTTGATCACCCGATTTTTTTTTCAGGTACGGCCTAGCTGTGGCAGTCACTGTTGGGCCCGTGAATGTGAGATTTATTGGTTTTGGTTGGACGTCGCGATCGGACAGTGCGTGACAGCATCTCTCCCTCTTGAAGAGGCAAATAAAAGATGGGGTTATCCGGTTAGCAGCAGCTAAGGTCCCCTCCGCTGCCCGTCAACACCAGTACCTATCTAATCTGTCTATTCTGAGGTTCTCCACCTGGTCTAGTCGCAAGTTGAAGCACATCAGCACAGTGCACAACTAACAGTGATAATCCATGGCCATTGTGAAGGAAGGGGGTGTATGATTGGATCACCGAAGAAGTAGCACGGGGGCGAAAGCCCTACTCTGAGCTCGAGCTCAAATGCTACTAGCATGAACAGCAAAATCGAGAAAAAAAAAGAAATGTTACTTCTTCGGTGAAAAATATTAAGGAATGTTTTGAGTGCTTGCAAATTTCATCATGGAATCACATTTGTGAAAGTCGTGGCAAAAATAATATATGTTAAAATCAACGCTACAAAATGCTTTCGAAAGTAGCATCTTTGGAGCGTCGATTTTTTTTCTTGCCGTGGCTTCCACGAATGTGATTCCGTGATGAAATTTTGCAAGCACTCGAAACATTTATTAATGTTTGCCACAACAAAAATTTGAATTTTTAAAAATTGGTTTTTGAATTACTGTTCATCCAGGATCATTTGCGCCCGGGCTAAGAAACTCCATGTCCCACAAGGACACCTCTCTCTTGTCCTAGTGACCATTCATCACGTATGTATGTGGCCTCGTCGATCGAGAGATGCTAACTGACTGAACCAGCTGTGACTTTCGACGAACAGCTGCGAACCGAAACCATGGTGTCGTCTCGTCAGCAAGACACTCATGGGACGCAGCAAGACTGCTTTCTTTCTTACACGACTACGACGAAAGCAACTCGTGTACCAGCACGAACCGTGTTGTCACTCGACTAACAACCAAAGCAAGTTGTGTTGATGGCTCGACTCGATGTGGTATTTTACATATGGTCCCTTTTGGCATTGTATCTTTGGTGTTGTTATCTTCTCTCTATCTGATGGATAGTACATTGCAGCTCTCCTGCATGGTTCGGGGTAAAAATGGTCTCTCCCCCTTGCACTGAGAATTGAACTGGTTGTCCAACCAAATGTGTCATGGAAACTCTGTTCCTTTCCTCTTTCTTTCAACTCTCCTGACTCCTACCATCTTTTCGTAGCGACCCTTCATCAAATCAAACATATGTGGCCGCTATGAAACATGCTAACCAACTAACTGTAGCATCTTCAATCTCCTTCAAACATGGTTTTCGACGAACAGTTGCAAAGCCATCGTTTCGTCAGCAAGAAACTCATGCAGTGCCAAGACTGCTTTTGTATGCCAGTGAGACACAAGCAATAGGCGCGAACGGTACGTCTTATCACTGAACAACTAACCAAAGCAAGCTGCAACATCATGAACGGCAGGACAATCACAAGATGACAATCAGAAAAGGATGGATATCTGCAGTTGGTCTTCTCTCTGGACCGCCGTGATGGGCCGCGGCGAGCGTCGAGGCCTGCCTGATTCTTATGTGTGCAGAGTATCATCGAAGCCCACGGATACAGGGAAATGTGGGCGGATAATGGGTGTAGGTGGACCAACCAGGCGATGGGGATTGACAATTTGGCACCCTTCTTCTTCCTCTTCTTCTACGCAATTCGTCAAAGCAAGCAAGCAAGCACACTTTCCTACCGGCAGCCGGCAGGGCTATGATCATCTTATTTGCAAAAAAAAAAAAAGGGCTATGATCATCTGATCATTTTGTGAAGGAACCTGCGAGTAACCCTGCAGTACCACAGTGATCTAGCTAGCTAGCTAGGTAGAACCACATCATGAGCTAGCAAGCAAGCAAGCACAGTCGCCCTACCAAATGGAGATGGAGGTCGGTATACTCCGCGTCCCTCTCCATTTCCCCTTTGGGCTTTCACTTTGAAGAAGCAGAAGCAGAAGCATTCTGCTTTCGTAAAGCTTCATGATCAGGTCGTCCTACCACCCGATGTGCTACGCCGCCGCACTGTCCATTTCCTTTCCGGGACCTGGAAAGAAGCGTGTGGTGTGATGATGTGAATATGATGAAGCTCCTTTTCGATTTCCTAGACGTGCAAATGAAATCCAAAGTGTAATGCCATTGCTGCAAAGTCTAGCTACAACCTTAATTTTGTGATGCTTCTCAAAATATGGCGTTCGCGTACACACTAACTAATTCGACGTGGCGACACGACCAGACCGGTCCACTCGTGACGCCATTTATATATCTGCTGCCTGTGGTGGTGGCATTTGCGCGGCTTCAGTTAGCGTCCGGTGTGAGGGTTTTGGTCAAGTCTCAAGTGCTGCACCTCTCAACTGTTCTTTAACGTAACGTATTGACTCATGAAACTCTCTGCCTAGCTGTTGATATACTCCCTCCGTTTCAGAATATGTATAATGTACACGTACATTGCAAGTACCTATGTTGATCTGCTTTGCTCATCTACTTACGCAAGCAAATCACGTCTTCAGTCAGAAACATTTTCTGCAAGTGGTGTCTGAAAGTCACTGCATAAAACAATACAGATGGGAAGACAGTGTCGGTCAGTCTCCCAACTGCAGTATTATTTGACGAAACGGGTATTGATGCATTAAACTTGCGCTGCCTGGCTGCTGGACAACTTAGTTTGATACACGATGCAATCGACAAGTAGATATATGGTGCGGTTTGCTCATCTATTATGAAGAACTGAGCACATTTTTTTTCTTCTGTAGAAAACAGGACAGATAGAATGCCGTGTCGATCAGTCTAACAGACAGGTATGATTGCTGAAATCATGCATGGGCCGGCAGTTAGAGCAACTCCAACGGGGCGATCCATTTCGTCCGCCCACGTCCGTTTGGGTCGCCGCGGACAAAAACACCGGCCCAACGCGCCGACTCATTACCAAAAATCGTTCGCTTCGCGCCCGCGCGGACCCATTTCCGGCCCAAAATTGCGCCTGAAATGCGTCGGCGCGGACGCGCCGCGCGTCCCCTCGGTGTCCGCCGCGGCCCCACATGTCGGCCGACCAACTACCACCCGCGGTCATATTTACGACGACCACCGACACCGGGCCCGCCTGGCAGTGTGTAGAAGGGCCGCGTGCCCGTCCTTTTTAATGGACGCGTGCGGCGGGGCCGGCCTCATCCACAACCCCCACATCTAGCCACCTTTGCTCCCTCGCCGGCGACCAGGAAACCCTAGCCAGCCAGCAGCAAACCCTAATCACCCAGCCATGGGATTCTTCAACGGGAAGGGAGGGAAGAAGGGGAGGTTCAGCGCCGGAGCGAGCTCTTCCCGCGGGCACCCTGCTACGTCGCCGCCGGCTAGGCGCGGCACGCCACCGCGGGAGCGGGAGCGGCTCTACATCCCAATTCACCAGGCGCGGTGGCACTGGCAGTACCGCCTGCCCTTGCCGTATCCAGATGTGAACTTGCCGCACGGCTGGCATATGGACCCGCAGCGCATCCCCATCCCGGCGGCGCCGCGGTCCGCGCGGGCGCACGCTGAGGAGGTTCGCCGGCGGCACGAGCTCCTGACGCCGGAGCAGCGCACTATGCGTGACTACGCGCCAGACTCCCCCAACTGGGAGCGATGGTTTGCGCTAGAACACGAGGAGGAGCGCCGCCTCGGCGTCCACATCAACCACGACCTTCCACCGCCGCCCCTGCGGGTAAAGCCGGAGGAGGCGGAGGCAGACTACCAAGCCGCCCTCGAGGAGGCCCTGCAGCACGCGCTGGAGGCGAGTCGGCTCGAGGAGGACGCCCATTGGGATGGGCTGGAGCAGCCCCTAGCTTTGTCCGCGGTGGGGGACTCCCTACCTCAACCCTTTGAAAGTTTTAAAATAGGGTCCTATAATGTTATTCACCTTAACCCCACATGCCCCCCAACCATAGTGTGCATCACCAAATCACACCATTGGTCAGGGAAGTTTTTTAGTTTCATCATCTTATATACAAAGGGCCATTTGATTTTATCATATGCCTTTTCAAAGTCCACCTTAAATAGCAGAGCATTCTGTTTCTTTTTATGTATTGTATTTAAGGCTTCATGCAACACCACTACCCCTTCCATTATATATCTCCCTTTTATAAATGATGTCTAATTTGGGGAGATTATTGGTCTAATAACCTTGTTGAGCCTGTTCATTAATACCTTTGTTATGATTTTGAAACTCACATTAAGGAGACAAATTGGTCTAAATTTTTGTATTTGCCTAGCATCTTTGACCTTAGGTACCAATGTAATAATACCATCGTTTAGTCTAGAAATGTCCAATTTTCTGGAATGGAAATCATCAAGCAATCCCTTGAGGTCCCATTTAACTAATTCCCAGAAATTCTGGTAAAATTCCACTGGTAATCCATTTGGGCCAGGGCTTTTGTTTTTCTCCATGTTGAATACAACCTCTTGCAGCTCTTGCATGCTAAAGGGTTCAATTAATGTTCTAGCTTGTTCTTCTGAAATACCAGGAGCATCTTGAATGTTTAGATTTACAGTAGAATTTTCAGGTTGGCCAAATAGGTTTTTATAAAAGTTTGTAATGTATTCAATCAGTTTCTCATCCCCTTCAATCTCCCCCTCAACCTGGCTTAGGGAGAATATTCTATTTTTTCTTCTCCTCCCATTTACCTTGGCATGGTAGTATTTAGTGTTATTGTCACCATCTTTAATCTCTCTATCTTTGTATCTCTGTAGCCATTTTATTTCTTCTTGTTTCACCAGCCTTCCCAGTTGGGCTCTTAATTCTTTTTGTTCATTTCTGTCAAAGGCAGATAATCCAATTATCTCTGCTCTTTTATCAATCTCATCCAGTTTGGATAGGATTTCTTTTTTGAGTTTCCTATATAATGCATCTGAGTTCAATATCCATCCTCTCACTTTTTGTCTAAAGATTCTTAATTTTTTTGGCCATCTCTCTATGTTACTCCCTGTTATCTGAACATCCCACACTTTATGGACAAATTCTCTGAATCCTTCTTTGAGCATCCAGGAATTTTCAAATCTAAATATTGGAGTAGCATTTATCTTCTCTCCAGAATCAACTATCAAAAGAGTATGATCAGATAATTCTCTCTCCAAGGCTTGAACTGTGGTTAAGGGATAATGTTCCTCCCAATCAGGACATATAAGCACTCTATCTAATTTTTCATAAGTGGGATCATTATGATTATTAGCCCAAGTGTATTTTCTTCCTCCCAGGGGCAACTCCCTCAAACCAGCTTGTTCAATAATAGCATTGAAAACAAAGCTCCAGTGGTCATTGCCAGTGGGTTTGTTTTTTTCATCACTCTTTCTAATAATATTAAAATCTCCCCCTATCATCATAGGTAAGGTAGAATTTTTCTGATAAACTCTAGAGAGTTCAGCCAAATAAGCATTTTTGCCAATGGTTTGTGCATCTCCATAAACCACTATTAGATTCCAGTCAAATTTGCCTTTTTGTCAAATACCAGAATTCTAATAAAGTAGATACCAATTTCTACATCAATGATGTCAAAATTATCACAGTTGATCCCAACTAGGATCCCTCCAGATCTCCCTCTTGGCTGAGACCATTTCCAGTCAAAATTTCTACCTCCACACAGATTATGTAACTCTGTTTTAGAAAAATTAGCTTTAATAGTTTTCTGGATGCCAATAAAATCCAGTTTCCTATTATTAATGTTCTCTCTAATAATTTTTTTCTTATTATCTTGTCCAATCCCCCTAACATTCCAGAACATCCCTATCATTTTATTTTATTTTTATAGGTTTTCCTTCTCCCCCCAATTATAGCAGCTGACTTCACACAAGAGAATCCTGGTGAACCCAAGCCACTTTTTTTAGAATTAGCAAAAAAACTTTTAAGATGAGAGAAGTGATCCATCTCTATCTCAGCATCAGAGTGATCTTCATCAGAACATAGTTCTTTGAGATCAGCATCTCCAAAATCAATAAGATTGGTATCCTCATTTTGCTCAACTTCCTTTTTCTTTTGACAAATATGTTGCAGGTAAAAATCCTTTCTGCATTGTTCCATTTTAGCAATAATATCTAAATTTGAGTCTATCATATTGATTGAGCATCCCAAATCAATTCCAATTTTATCTGCCATGAATAGTAAAGAGGCATTATGAGAATCAAGTTCATTATCCTTACCATAATTGTCTTTAGCAGCAGCCCTTTCTTTAGCCAGCTCCTCAATTTTAACATCCTGTTTGTCTGCCAGTCTTCCACACCTTCTCAGATTGTCCTCTAGGATGTTGTCACTATCTTCTCCCTCAATGTTTCCTGTCTTTACTCCCACTTTTGTCCCAAAAGACACAGATTCCTGGCTTGCATTATAGTCTACTGGCTCATTATATTTGTTGTGTTCATCCTCTTTCCTATCAGCATCCAAGTTCTTTAAGTCAGCCTCAGTAATATCCTCCAATTCTTTTTCTCTGGTTTCCCACATATTAATTTTCTCAACACATCTGTCTATCACCCCTTGTTGTTTGTTGATTAGCTCCATAAGGTTTTTCTTATCCTGCTCTAATTCCATGATCCTTTTCTCTTCCTTCATTCTTAGGGCTTTTTGTCTTATCTTGTCTTCTTCCAAATCCTGGATTTTCTTCATGATCATATCTAGGCTAGTTTCCACCTTCTTCCTGGCCTCCATCTCTATAGTTTGCCCTTTTTGTATCATCATGATCTCCTCATTTTTCTTTTTCAACTCCTCAAATTGGGCCAGACCTATGCTTCCCAAAGTAATCATTTCCTTGGTTCCTCTTATGTTGTCATCATCACCCTTGTGTCTTTTTCTCATGGCTTCTTCATTGGTGTCTGTTTCTGCTCTCTCAATCTCATGTCTCTTGTGTTCTCCATACCAGCCAATCTCCACCACACTTTCTAGTTCTGGTATGACCCTGTAGATCATCAGGTCTTTGTCAGTGATCTCTGTGTATGGTGGTATCTTTTCATAGTCCCTGATCCCCACCTTAGCTCTGATCTTCTCCTGAGTGATTGTATTCATATCAATCTCTAACACTGGTCCTAGAGTAGCAGCCACTTCACACATTCCAAAAAAATATCAGAAACATTCAGGTACCTTTCCAAATTTAACCCAAACTGTGTGTAGTTTCCCAATTGCCCGTGAGTCAAAGCTCCACCCCCTCACATCAATCACAGCACCTGAGCCCAACAAAGTGAAGTCATTGCATTTGTTCAACTCCATCAATCTTCCCTTGTTAGGAAATCTGACCAGGAAAGCATTATCTCCATGTTTCTTACATCTCCACTGCCAGTTCCAATTAAACATATAATGCATTCTCTCCATCAGTTGAGTTTCATTTATGTCACCAGAGACCACTGTTATTATAGCCATAGGATTTGGGTTTTCAATGTCCAAGACCTCTTTCGCACTCTGAACCAGCAACACCCCGAGCCCTCTAGCTGCATATCCCACAAATTTTGGGACAGGCTTCATCTGTTTTAGCCAAGTGCAATCCTCAGTGATGTGGTTCTTTTTCCCACAAACCACACAGTGTCCTAAAGTACAATCTTTTGTCATGTGGCTGGAATCTTTGCATTTGTTGCAAGTCACCCTATTTATCCCTCCAATTCCCAGTCTCCCTCCTTCCTGACTATTTCTGTTGTTGTATTGATCTCCGTCATTGGCATTGGAGCCCTTCTGCAACTGTGTTCCTCCTCCACTTACTGTCACTTGATTATCTCTCCCCTGCTTCATCTGGACACCCACTTCTGAGTTGCTTTTTCCTCCATCCCCAGCTATGGTGTCTACACTAGCCTTAATCTGTCCAGCACTAGTCCCAGTTCTCATAGTTCCATCACTTCCAGGGAGAAAGTTACCTTGTGAGATTTGTGCCAGCAAAGCGTTGAGCAGCAGTTGTTGTTGGTGCGCCAGATCTGGGCCTCCTTGCATCACAGCAGCTCCCCCCTGATTTGTATTCGTCTCCTCCTCTTTGTATTTGTTTTTGTTGTTGATCCGCTCTCCATCAGCGTTTCCTCCTCTTGGTACTGGATCTTGCCGCAGTTCTTGCTTGTCTTGGAATCGCCAATTCTCTCTTCCTCGAGTGAGATCTCTCCTCTCCTCCCAGGGTAAATGATTCTTGTGGTAATCATTTCCCTCCTCTTTCCTCCTGTACTGCCAGCCATCTCTCCCCCCTCTGCTAGACCGACCTCCTCCCCCGAATCTTCCTCCGTTTCTGTCCATGTCTCTCTCTCCCCACTGCGGCTCGCTGGGAAACCCTACTTCTGGCTCCTCCTCTCTCTTGCTCTTTATATAGGGAGTCAGATAGGAGTTTAGTTGGGTGAAGGAGTTTGAAAGCGTATTTTCTTTTTCCGTCTCCCCATCACCCGGGCCAGGCCATCTTTCTGTTGGGCTCAGATCCATAGCCCAATTTTCCAGATTATCATCAATTTTAATTTTTCTTTTTGTTTGCTTTTTTGTGAGTTTACTGTCATCGACAGTATTAATCTCACGATTAGACACTATCAATATATCTGCATGTAACCCAATCTCTGACCAGAAGTCTGGTATGTCAGGTTTTTCTTTCATTTTTTTTTCTAACCAGATGGCCATCCATAATATCTAAATTAAGAACTCTTTGATTCCTATCCAAACTTTTTAACACTTGTGTTATCTCATCTCCCCATTTTTTGGGATCTTTTTCCTTATATCTTTGTCTTTGAACTTTATTTCTCTCATTTCCTCTAATTGTTTCCTTTTTAAGAACTTTTTCTATGCCTCTATTATGACTCATAGTCATATCATTTTGGCATTTATCCAGGAAATATTTCTGAGCCATGTAAATCTTACCGCGGGGTTCTGACGAGTCGCCGGCCTCCACGAGTCTGTAAATTAATGTTCAGTTAGCTTCATGCCTACGTGCACTGGGTTGATGAAGCACCCCGCAATCTTTTACATGAAGTTTGTACTATGATATAGGAGTATATAGTAGTAATAGGTTTCTAGAGTACACACTGCGCACGACATGGTGCAATTTGTCAACTCCAGACAACGCATATGGCGCAATTCGTCAAAGCAAGCAAGCACACTTTCCTACCGGGCTATGATCATCTCATCATTTCGGTGAAGGAACCTACAAGTAACCCTGCAGTACCACAGCAATCTAGCTAGGTAGCACCACATCATGAGCTAGCAAGCAAGCACAGTCGCCCTACCAAATGGAGATGGAGGTCGGTATACGCCGCGTCCCTCTCCATTTTCTCTTTGGGTTTTCACTTTGAAGAAGCAGACACATTCTACTTTCCGTAAAGCTTCATGATCAGGTCGTCCTACCACCCTACGTGCTATGCCGCCTCACTTGATAAGAAGCGTGTGGTGTGATGATGTGAATATGATGAAGCTCCTTTTCGATGTCCTAGCCGTGCAAATGCAACCCAAAAGTGTAATGCCATTGTTTGCACGGTCTAACTACCACCTTTTGTGATGCTTTTCAAAATATGGCGTTCGCATACACAGTAACTAATTCGACGTGGCGACCGGAGCAGACCGCTCCATTTGTGTCGCCATTTATATGTCTGCCTGTGGTGGTGGCGTTTGCACGGCTTCAGTTAGCGGCCCCGGGGTGAGAGTTTTGGTCAGGAGTGCTGCACCTCTCAACTGTTCTTTAACGTAACATATATTTTTTTTTGAACAGGGGAGGGATCCCGAAGGATCCTGAAATTTATTCATGATAGGAGCACATATTACATCCGGACCCCGAAAAAAAAAGAAAATACAAACTAGTCCGTGGACTTTGCAGAAAGGACCTTAAACGGAGTAAAAAAAAGCGATCAGGTCCTCAGCACCCACTCGGCTTCCACCTCGCCGTCGCCGGGGAACATGGCCACTTGGGGCGACGAAGCTGCCATAGCCAAAAGCCATGGCCACCAAGCAGATGCTGTACTGCCTCCCTGTAGGCGTCATGGCCGGGAGGAATTGATTCGGCCGCCTTTCGGCCAGAAGAGTCACCGATGAGGATGAAGCTGCAGGCCTTCGACCGCCATCACCATCTCCAGCGAAGGAAACAAGTAACGGCAGGCGCCATCGCCCTCCATCCAGCGTCAGTGAGGATAAGCTCCCCAATCGCCAGATCTGAATCCTCCACTTCCTCTCCATCTTCCATCCACCACCGTGATGACCAGAAGAGTGGAGAAAGAAGCTCGATCCGAACTCCAGCAAGAGAACACAGACTCCAGAGCCAGCTCTACATCTTACATCAACGAGAAAAGCTCCAGCAACCCGAGCTACAGCAGAACTCGAATGAAGAAGCAGAGCGTGGCTTGGATCTGATTTATTCAGAACAAAAACCAAACACAAACAAACCATAAGATCCGACCCTCTCTCCCTCGCATCGTCAGCTAGCCGTGGCCGCTGCCAACGGGAAGGAGAGGGGCCGGCAAGGGACAGAGAGATCTGGGCGAGCTACAGGAGAAAAGGAAAGGGAGAGGAGCACGGCATCCGCCAGACAAGAAAAGGACCAGCCGAGCAAATGTTTAGAATCTTCCAAAATGTGAAGGAAGCTTTAACGTAACATATTGACTCATCAAATTTGCGCCACCTAGCTGTTGATATACTCCCTCCATTTCAGAATACGTATATAATGTAGTACTCACTTCGTTCCTAAATATTTATCTTTTTAGAGATTTCAAATGGACTACCACATACGGATATATGTAGACATATTTTAGAGTGTAGATTCACTCATTTTGCTTCATATGTAGTCACTTGTTGAAATCTCTAGAAAGACAAATATTTAGAAATGGAGGGAGTACAATGCAAGTACGTATGTTGATCTGCTTTGCTCATCTACTTACGCAAGCAAATCACGTCTTCAGTCAGAAACATTTTCTGCAAGTGGTGTCTGAAAGTCACTGCATAAAACAATACAGATGGGAAGACAGTGTCGGTCAGTCTCCCAACTGCTGGTGATTGCCAACTGCTGGTCGTCCGTGGAGATTGCCAACTACTCCCTTCGTCCCATAATGTATGTTTTTTAACATTACACTAGTGTCAAAAAACGTTATATGGGACGGAGGGAGTACTATTTTTCGATGGAGTTTACCGACCGGCAGGAGCCCGGCACCAATCTGGTGTCACGGATTCGGAGCAGGGCTGCGTCCATTGGTGATGATTAGCAAGGCCACAATTATCGACACGAAATCATCGCCCTAACATATAGGAGTAGGAGTAGTACAGTATAGTCCATATGTAAAAATACCCTTTGGAGCTTCGAGAGCAGAAAACGCTGCTCCAACAGACGGTTCATATGTAAAAAAAATTGAACCACCGCCATCCGAAGATGTAAAATTGAAAACTTCATGATGCAAATTTATATCACGAGATACAACTGATGTAAAACCGCGGCCGCCTGCCAAACGACCAACCGTCACTTCATTCCCCTTCCGCCTCACGACCGCCCGGCCGCGGCCCGCCCGTCCGCCGCCCCTCCGCCTTCCTCCGCCGCCATGGCCGAAGCCGACGACCCCGCCGCCTTCTCCGCCGCCGCCGCAGCCGGTGGGCTGACCCACGTCGCCGCCGCCGCTGCCGCCGCAGCGAACTCGCCCTCCGCCGCCGCTGCCGCCGCAGCGAACTCGCCCTCCGCCGCCGCTGCCGCCACAGCGAACTCGCCCTCCGCCGCCGCGTCCATGCCGCCGCCCCCTGCCTGCCGCCCCGGATTCTCGTCGCCCCGGCCGGTCGCCACCGCGCCGGCGGTTCCTACGAAGGCGACGAAGGCACGAAAACGGCTAGCGAATCGCGGCCGGAACCCGGCCGAAACTGCTGCGCGGCCGGCCAAAAACTCGAAGGCAGCCGCGGCGGCTCGGGCCGACGACTCGCAGCTACGGCCGGCCGCGTCCTCCAGCAGCCAAGGAGCCTTTCCTCCACCTCCTCCGCCGCCACCGTCGGCCGTGGAGGAAGATGCGGCCACGCCGACGGCCACCGCCTCCAACATGTTCGATGAAATGTCGCAAAGGTAAAAAAAATTATTTTGTGCTCTCGTTTGTTGTTTCAAATTGAAGTGATGTTGAATGTTTGTACGTTCAATTGTAGTCTTGATGACGAAGCTTTTTTGCACGCGACGAATGTGGCAAATGATGATTTTGTGTCGCACGAGTATGTGTCACAAGAATATGAAACCCAATATGGTGATGACAATCTTGACAAGGACGATGAGGGCTTTGTTGCGAAGGGAAGAAGTGGAAATTATACCAATGCGGAGGATGTGTTGATATGCACCGCATGGAAGAAAGTCTCTCAAGATGCATCCGTTGGAAGCGACCAAACGGTGAACATGGGAGCCGGCTTCGGAGGCAACATGACCGGCATGGGAGGTGGCTATGGCGGCAACACGATGGGTGGCCATGGAGGTGGCTATGGCGGCAACATGACCGGCATGGGAGGCAATGAAGGTGCTTCCGGTCGTGCTCTCGGCAACGATACTTCACCGCTTGACAACGTCGACAAAGAAGCCGGTGATGATGATGATCATACCACGGTTCACAACGCCGGTGGTGTTGATGACCCGCATGAATGATATTCATGTGTATTTTAATTTGTAGGCCGAAAAACTTTGATTGGGACGTTGCACTTTTGGTAGAGGGATTTCAAACTATGATGATGATGCACTTTTCTTTATGATTTGAATTATGATGATGATGCACTTTATTTCAAATTTTAAGTGATATTTGAATGCAATATGTGCGGCTGTACAGTGGCTGAACAACAGCCGCGCGGCCGCCGACCAGTTTTGCATCTTCGTTTTGGACCATCTGTTGGAGTTGCTCTTTTTTTTACATCTCCGTTTTGGACCATCTGTTGGAGTTGAGCCTTTTTTGAAGATGTAAAAATCACTTTTTGGTGCTCCAAATTTGGACCATCATCAGTTTGGACTATCAAAATTTGGATCATCTATTGGAGATGCTCTTAGAAGGTAGGTGTATATGATTGCATGGCTGACTGCTTTGCAATAATCAGCAAGCAAAATGCTCTCGTACGTACGGCCCCGCGCGCGCGGGAATGCGTCGATTGCTCGATCCACAGGGCAGCCATGGATTGGAACAGTTGTACCGCGCCTATCTATCTATCATCATCGTCACATGTTGTAGGAGCACGATCGATCCTGTACGTAGCTGGCAACAGTTCCGTAGAACAAATACGTATGCCCACGTCCAAAATCTGCTGTTTAGCGCTTCTTCTTCGGTACAACCCCCTTAAACACATCAACGATGGAGATCTGTTTATACCTCTTCATAATAAATAGTAGGATGGTCTTTTTTTGTTTTTTTAGTTGATGATGATCTTTTTTTTTCGTCAGCATGTATACGACACCCAACCCCCGCCGGACTGGGCCGGGCCCAATGGTGATGGCTGTAGTAAGCGCGTCCCTTCACGGGATGTAAAAATTGAAAAGAAAACCAAATCAAGTGGAGATATCAGGACTCGAACCGCAGACCTCTTGCAGCAAGCCTGAGTGGCTCACCAATTGACCCGACTAATGACTGTGTAAAGCAATGACCGTGAAATCTTAAAAACTAACACCAAGGAGCGCGCCTCTTCGTGGGCTGTGAAAAATCACAAAAAAAAACCAGCTAGGAATCTAACCACAGATCTCTTGCAACAACCGTGAGTGGCATACCAGTTAAGCTGACTAATGTTTGTGCAAAATGAGGAGTGCACATACTTAAGAACTAATATTGATGCAGAATTTAGGTACCTTTTCAAAAAATTCAAACATTTGTTGGAAATTCTGAATAAAATTTTACAAATCAAATAATGTTTTAAAATCCAACAGTTTTCGAAAATTTCAGTTTTTTTAGAAGCATGACATATTTCGAAAATTTGAACAACATTTTTTAAAAGCACGAACATTTAAAAAAAAAGATATATGTTAGTTCAAAATGTTAAGTATATTCTTTTGAACAACATTTTCAATAATTTTAAAGAGATATGAGGAGCGTGCAAAGTTAAGAAGTAACATTCTGAACAATTTTATGAACACAACTTGAACACTTGCTTTCTTTCTGGTTTATTATGTGGCAAATGTAACTTCATGAAGTTTTAGGCCGGTTTTTCATGTTTTTTAAAAACGGGCTTTATTCTGGTTTGTTTTCCTTTTTTATTTTTTTTCCTTTGTTTTCCTTTTTATTTTTTCCTGTTATTTCAAATGTGTGAAACTTTTAAAATAAAAAAATCATGAATTTGTTCTCAAATTTTTCAATCCTTTTCAATTTCTCGAGCTTATTTTTCCAACTTTTTTGGTGGACTTTTTGGAAAATTTTCAACATTAATATTTTTTTCAGCATTGATGAACTTATTTCAAATCCACAATAGCTTAGTTGGTTTAGCTCTCACGTGGGGAACAAAGCATGCATTGGGCCATTTGTATCCTGCATGGTTGGACACGCGCATGCGATTGAGCCTTTGGTGTTGGGTGACACGCGAGAGGGGGCCTCGTACTGGATGCCTGGATTTCAATTTTTTCTTTCAGTTATACGGTTTAATACCAAACCTGATTTGAATTCGGTTATTAAAAAGAAACAAAAATGTTTTTTGGACATTCTTGAAATGAACCCAACATTTGCAAGCAGGTGGGCATGCCCATGATAGGCATCCATGCCAGGTTTGAATGATTTCTGACACCGTATGCAAGTCGCGACACCTCCGGCCATTTATCGGCATTTTTTGACCGAGAAAACTCCAGAAAAGGCAAAACTTGTCGAAACCCAGGTAACTTGGACCGGTTCCTTGAATTGGTCATAAAAGGCCATGAAAAAACTAGGGCTAATTAAAGGATGTTGAGAAGCAACGTGCTCTCAGACGGACCATTCTGGCCTACCCGGACACTCTCCGTTGAACATGGTCTATTTGAACATTCTTGAAATGACCCCAATTTTCCAAGCAGGTGGGCATGCCCAAGGTAGGCATACATGCCAAGTTTGAACAATTTCCGACACCGTATGCAGGTTACGACACGTCCAATCATTTATCGATCTTTTTTGACCAAGAAAACACCAGAAAATGCAAAACTTTTTGAAAAGCCAAGAAACTTGGCATGGTGCCTTGAATTGGTCATACAAGCCATGAAGAAAATTGGGGCCATTTCAGGATGTTCAGAAAAACGTGCTCATGGCCTATCCGGACACCCTCCATTGAGCATTGTGTTTTTTGGGACATTCTTGTAACGATCCCAACTTTTGCTAGCAGGTGGGCATGCCCATGGTTTGCATCCATGCTAGGTTCGGAGGGAAAAATTATTTAAAAATCATAATTAAAAATAGTTACTTAAAATTGTCATATTGGTGAATTATTTTCTGTTTTTGCGAGCGTCAATGGACCAGCCCAGTCGGCCGGCCTCCTGCGTGTGTTGCCGTCTATTTGACGCTACTCCCGAACCATATGGAATTTCCTAATTGACACTCGTCGCATGAAGTTGTCAACCAAATGGATAGAATGAGCGAAGCAAATAACTTATGGTCTCACCTATTGAGCATCCTTAGTGACCACTGAACCTTCAATATTTCGAATATTTTTAAAACTAATTTTCAGAATTTCAAAATATTCATATTTATTAGTCAATGTTCAAAAAATTAAGAAAATGTTCATAACTTCAAAAAAATTGTACATGTCTTCAAATTTTGTTTGTCATTTCTCAAAAAAATAATCAAGAATTTCAGAAAAAGTTCGTGTTTTCCAAAAATGGTTCAAAATGTGTTTATTCAAAAATTTCACAACTGTTAGAGAAATGATTGGGATTCCAAAAAATGTTCATGTATTATAATTTGTTTGGAATTCAATCAATGTTCCCGTTTTCATATTCTTTTCAAAAATTTCAAAAAAATGATGGTCTTATGCTTCTGTTACAAAAATGTTTGTTGTTTTTCCATTTCTTTTCTGGAGTTGCAAAAAACGTTCACGTTCCAACAGTTGTTTGTGTTTCCATAGAAATTTG
This sequence comes from Thinopyrum elongatum, assembly GCA_011799875.1. Taxonomy (NCBI): domain Eukaryota; kingdom Viridiplantae; phylum Streptophyta; class Magnoliopsida; order Poales; family Poaceae; genus Thinopyrum; species Thinopyrum elongatum. The sequence goes on along the minus strand of CM022300.1, from coordinate 578,510,328 downwards.
GAATTATAAATTTTTTCCGTTTTTAAAAAATATTCGCGTTTCAAAGCTGTTCCTGGTTTTAAAAAAATGTTTCAGTTTATTATATATTTGTTCAAAAATCTGAAAAGTGATTGGGATTCACAAAAAAATCACGTTTTGTTTTCAAAAAAAATATTTTACGTTGGAAGTTTTAAAAAAATATTCCGCGTTGTTCTTATCCTTAAGGCTTCGCGCTGCCATTTAGGCAAAAAGGGTTGCTAGGCGAGCTGGTTGTACCACGTTTGCCATGGTCCGAAGGTCCTGAGTTTGAGCTCTTGCAAGCGCGGTTTTATTTTTGAAACGCTGCTATATGCTATCTTCATGGGCCGGCCCAATCTGATGGTCTCCTGTACGTATACGGCTACACACCATACATACAGAAGTAAGTATGACTTGTGAAATGACTATATTACCCTTTATAGGTTTTAGGGGGGGGGGGGGGGGGGGGGGGGGGGGGGGGGGGGGGGGGGGGGGGGGGTGGGGGGGGGGGGGGGGGGGGGGGCGGGGGGGGGTGGGGGTGGGGGGGTGGGGTGTGGGGGGGGGGGGGTGGGTGGGGGTGGTGGGGGGTTGGGTTTTGGGTGGGGTGGTTTGGGGGGTTTTTTTTTTGTTGTGTTGGTTTGGTTTGGGTATGGGGTGGGGATGGCCTGTACCGAAGCGGGTCTCGCTGATTAATTACTAGCGGAGTTTGGCCTCCAACTCTTTGGGAGAGTAGGGAATGGATAAAAGCTGCGTGTTCCGTTAGCAAAGTTTGGGAGTTTCAGTCGAGGGTCCGGGCGAGAGAGGGTGCTGGAGAGCGGCTGGCTGGCTGGCGGCAGCGAGCGAATGAACGCGCGTGGCGCCGACGGAACACTCCCTCGACAGGCGACGGGTGACCATGGCCATGGGTGTGGCTGCGGCGTCGCTGTCGTGGAACTCCACGAATGGATTTGATATAGTAGTGTTCCAGACACCTCCTAACCACCGTGCCGGAGCCCGCGCGGTGCGGTGCCAGACCATTACCAAGACCAACCACCGCCTCGGCGGCTGCACGCAAGGCCATTCTTCCATTTCGCCGTAGGATAGGGTAGGGTATATCATATCGCTGTTAGTTTAATCGTACTACTTGCCGTTGCCGGCCCGGCGGATGGATTTCGTTGGGACTCAGAGGACGTCGAGTCAGTCCGATCGGCGGCTCCTGTCACACCGTCACGTAGGGCGGTAGGAGTACCATGGTACTAGCACACTACGCTACCTGAAAAACATTGGTAGCGTCGAATCACGTACTACAGCAGTACAGTTCTGCAAAGGACGACGACACTTGTGTAGGGCAGCCGGCGCTTTTCCTCCCTTCTAATTCAACAGTTTGACAGCACCAGTCCACGACGTTCCTTCTGATCAGCAGCAGGACTCCTCTGCTGCTGCTCCCACTGGAATTGTGCGCAGCTGGTAGGTACCAGTTGAGAGTTGGAACAATTAGCTTGTGCTTACCAAGCAAGCTGCTCATTGGGGGTTTATTATCGGAGCAGAAACAAGGAGCAATACAACGTCGCACATGGTGACAAGCTCCCACTACATCCTGTTCCTCCACGGCTTCAAGGTTTTCGCCGCACTTGCTATACTGGTGAGTGTTCTCCTCGTTACTGACACTGGTGACGCACGTGGTTCAGAGACTTATTAGGTGTAACATTCAGACACCATTCAGTTTGCAGTGGTACCATTCATCACTAGGCCGAGGGGACCAAATAACGCTGACAGTTAAGCAATTTATTAAATATATGATTAAGACTACTCTTAGTCGAAGGGAATTTTTTTTATTTGCATCATTATATACCTGCTCATGGACACACATATATATAATAAAATATAGTGTTTCAAAGTTTGCATAGGTTAAAAAACTACGTGATTTTCATATTTAATTATTTGTATCATTTTAAAAGCATCAACAAAACAATAGAAATAATAATAATCAGTACAAAACATTTTATTTCACCATACATTTTAAAACCGGTAGTATATTACTCCGTCCGTCCCATAATATAAGAGCATTTTTTTACACTGGTTTAGTGTCAAAAACATTCTTATATTAAGGGACGGAGGGAGTACAATATTCCATAAAGTTAACAATTTGAAGTCTTTGGAACACCAAACTCTTACCTTGTCTTTTAGGAATTGGCAAGTAAAGGGGAAAAACGCGATTGATCTCACCGTTATAAATTCACCTGATTTTAAACCGGCATTGAAACATTTTTGGATTCCGAGATTTCATTTGGTATTTTCATGGCTATTCTAAACTATTTTTTTCTCAATATAGATAAATCAACACAATTTTTATTAGTTCAAAATTTTGGGTATTCAAAATATTTCCCAAGTATTCTAAAATTGGCATAGTTTTAATATCTTACCGTTTTATATTTAAATATATGTGAAGAAAAAATCATCGACACAAAAACTTTTTTCATCTCATTTAAGACCGAGCACCAAAATTAGTTTTAATATGAACCTACCAATTTAAATCTTTTAAAATTGAACGGTTACATTGGGTGGGGTAGGGTGGGGGTGACAAGTAAAAGGGAAACAAAATAAATCGACAATTTTTCAAAATACAGAAATAAACACATTTTTGTAAATTAAAAATGTTGTTCTGAAATAATATAAACCACTTAACAATTTTTCATAGTTTTAGCATCTTAGCATTTTTGTATTTAAATATATCATCGAGAAAAATAATCATCAATATAAAACCTTTTATTTCATTATACATTACAAAGAGACTAGGGATAAATGACCACAAGGATTTTGAAAGGTTCGGGGATATCCAAATCTTCAGAATGGATAAATCATATTTAAAGTGCCTTAACCAGTCTTGGAGGGAGGGGGCACCCCCATCGAAGTAACATTCCTCAGTTTTCAAATAGTCCAAGCAACTAAGATGATAATCTCCTTGAATAAATGTCATGTCCAATCCCCTGGCATAAGTATCCAACATATCCTGAAGATTTAGGAATGTATCTTAGTTTATGTGTAGCATAGTCCAACAATAAGACCGGAAGGGGCACAAGAAGAAAATGTGTTTCCTTGTTTCCAAAGTGTCAAAATTGAAGTGCCTCTTACAATAGACCTCTAGTATTGGGCCTATCCATGAGCATGAGCCAAACAAGCACCTTATGTTTCGTGATACACTTGGATTTCCAAATCATGGTGAGATATCTAGGTGGAAATAGGTCCCTGGAAAAGAAATTGTAGAACTTCCTTGCCTTATAATTAAAATCACGCCAGGACATAATCTAGTCATATGGTATCATGGGATCCAAAACTATATCTGTAACTTCGTCACGAAGATTGTGAATTTCAACCTTGGCTTATAAACATAACGATAACTCAAAGTTTGTCGAGGGGCTTGGGGTTTGCAGGAACTAAGCTGAAGAGATATCCTCATATCAATGAGTGCATCACACCACCATATGAGCCGCGTGCAGGCGTAGCATGGGGGGTGTACAATCGTAGTATTATTCCAAATAAGCACAACCCGAGGCACGTCCTCTTTATGCATGAACTTGTTGATAAATTTCAACAACAGTGCCTGGTTCTGGACTGTTAGTCAAACTAGGTGCCAAGCCACAAGAGAATGTGTATGGGCACCTCTGTCAAGCACCTTTCTCCTAAGACATTTACTTCTAGAACGATCAGAGAATGTAATGAGATTGCCAGGGAGTTGTAGAACACACATGCCATAAGAGAGCATAGAGGACAAAGCAGAATTGATCAACTGCACACAACCATCATATGCTAACCAAATTGCAGCACTAGTTAATCTTTGTTCAATGATGTTGACCAAAGGCATGAGCTCTTGCACATTTGTCCCACCGTTCCTAGAGTAAGGCCAAGATAATAAATGACATGGAGCCAATTTGGCATCGCAAGACTCCATCAAGCTTCTCAATTTTTGTTATAGAGATATTGATAGTGATAAGCTACTATTGTGACAATTTATTTAGCCAGTGGCTTCAACATTAGAATCAAACAATTGTATGACAATTAGGAGCTTAGAAGATTTAGCAGGGAGGATCAAAATTGTGTTGTCAGCGTACTGGATAACCAAATTATCCTTAGAAGTAGGCTGCTTGATTGGAAGGTGCAAGTAACCTTGATGCCAAGCTTTGTTAAGTAGGGATCGTAACAAATGTGCAGCTAACATGAAAAGTAAAGGCGATAACAAATCACCCTGCTGCATGCTGCACTTACATTTAAATTCAGTCCCAAGAACTCCATTCAATAACATCTTAGGAGGAACCTAATTCCAGCAGTAACTTCATCCACATGATCCAGTGCTCGTCAAACCCCCTGTGACCGAGAATGGTCAGGATTGAGGAGTGTTCCATCTTGTCAAATGCTTTCTCGAAATCTAGTTTTAGGAATACAATTTCCATGCCCAGGGATTTGCACTGATATAAGTATTCGAAGGCCCATCAGAGTTAGTCGAGAATCGTGCAACCTTTGATGAATCTGTATTGGTTAAGTTGCACCAATTTAAAGAATCCATTTATGTTATTTCTCGGCCAAAATCTTAGTCAATACCTTGAGCACAAAGTTGAGCAATGATATGGGCGGAAATCATTAACCCTTTTAGGCGATAATTTGTTAGGCACCAAGACAATGTAAGCTAATATTTCCATCCCAAAAATCAGCACATAATCTGTAAAAATCTGGGGCTATAATGTGCGAACAATATATATATCAGAAATTTTCCTGTAAATCCATCAAGTCCTAGTGCCCTATCTCTGGGAATAATTTTGATACCATCATCTGTCCGTAGAAAAAGGAGCATATAGTTCTTCAAGTCTAGGGACTCTCTGGCTAAGACCATTAAGCTCAAAATTAAACACTGTGTCATTGGAAATACCCATCCTGTTTTTGAAACATGAGTGAAATGCAACGTCCTTTTCATTGGTTCTCAATTATACGACCATCCTCTAGTAGAAGAGTAGCAATCATGTTGCGCATGTATCTCTCAGTAGCCCTTGCATGGAAAATTTAACGTTTTGTTCCCCTAATTGGGCCGATGAAAATTGCACCTTGTTCTCCAATACGCAGTCTAATAACTTAATAGCCAAAGAGTATGAGCTTTTAGGATGGTGCGGAAATTTGTCTCAAAAAGTGTAGTCAAAGGTTATTCTTTAAGACTATCAAGCTGAAGTAACACACGACTACAATTCTAAATTAACAAACTGATCTTGGAACTATATTTACTCAACTTTTAAGTGCATATGCAAATGTTTAAGCTTAGTAGAAATGTTAGTGGTACTTGAGATAGCATGCATGGGAGCATTCCTATAGTTTTGCACTACTTCCAAGAAGCCCAAAAAGACGAACATAAGCTTCCAAAGCAAAACAATTCACTCTTTGGTATGGAAGTTACAATAGAAAATAAGCAAGGAACATGATCAGAGATAGGGCATGCAAGGGGCTTTACCATAGTGTTAGGGAATACCGAAATCCATTTAGCATATGAAAAGAACCCGTCCAGCTGTTCCAAAAGCGACTATTCTTTCATATTGCTCCACGTATACCGCATTCCGTTGTTCATAACTATGAACAAAGCCAAGTTACTAATGATTTCATTAAACTTTTTTTGAGTTGATGATTTCATTAAACTTGATAATGTCATCAAAAATTCCTCCAAGAAGATATATCTATGTTTCCAGTTAGAGCATAAACTTAAACCCCCCCATATATAAATAGCCAAAGGGCCTCAATTTCAATGTCCAATGACTCATACCAATCTACAGAATCTTGTCTGCGAGGCCCATCACACAACCCATATATATTTGAAAGGAACCATACTTTATTTAGTTGCACCAAGACAAACCGCACTATCAGTGGCGGTGCCAGAACTATAAACCTATGATGGTAGCTCTAATTCTTCTCGAACTCTTGTAGTGTTACTGAATTTATCCATGGAAGTTTACTTGTATATTTAAAGGTTATGATCAAAACTTGTTTAGTCAGTTGACTACACAGCCATAGTGTGGTTTCGCCACTACGCACCGTGATCACAAAAGAACCATTATGAATAACTGTGGCCGAAAAAAGACTACTACACCAAGGTAATGACTAAACCCCGCGCGGCCCCATTGGATGCCATAAACTCAATTTTGTCCAAACGTCTCGGACAACTCAAATTGGATGCCATAAAGCAGACACCGTGTTGTCACTCAACTAACAACCAATGCAAGTTGCGTTAATGGATCCACTCAATATGTTAGTTTTCATATGGTCTTTTCCCCTTGGACATATAATCGAAGAACTGGTACATTGGTCTTATCAACACGTGTCCAAATGTACGATGAAAAAACTTTGTTCCATTCCTCTTTCTTGTAACTCTCCTCCTCTCTCTTCGTGGTGAGCCTTCATTATATATATGTGGCCACTAGTAAACATGCTAACTAACTAACTGTCTCATCATCGCCATGAAACATGGTTTTCGACAAACAGTTGCAAAGCCATCGTCCCGTCAACAAGAAACTCATGCGGTGTCAAGACTGCTTTCTATACCAATGAGACACAAGCAATTGGTGTGAACAATACGTCTTATCACCGAACAACTAAACAAAGCAAACAGACCATCCTCATGAATGGAAGGACAATCACAAGATGACAGAAAGAAAAGGGTGGATATATGCAATTGCTCTTCGCTCTGGACTGCTATGGTCCATGGACTCGAGGCCTAATTTTTCTTCCCACACAGGATGTTTTTTTTCGATGATCAGGGGCAAAAACCCCCGGTTCCATTTCATATAGAAAGAAACCACGAAGTCTACAGTTCAAGTTCAAACTCAAAAAACAGTACTGCGCCCAGCGAATCTGAGGAATCTAATTTATTACAGACTAGGGGCTAGAGAAGCTAAAACAGTTAAACATAGAACACACACTCCACATCAGGATCAGGAGGCGGATCACCAGCCGGAGAACACCACATGTATGCTATCAGCTTCCTGATGGTGCAGCTTCTGGTACTCCAGCGTGGTTCTCCCTCTGTGCTCGGCGCCTTTCACTGCCGTCTTCCAAGAAGCATCTCCAAGCCATTTGCGGCAGCTGTTCATCCTGGTTCCAGCGCTAGAGGGCCCTTCAAGTGCTCCCAAAGCAAGTTTTGAAACTCTTGCGTCGGACCTCCCTGGAGATCCTGGAACAGCTTGGTCCAGTCTTTTAAGTATCGAAACACCCACCCCAAGACCTGTTTCATAGATATCCAGGAGCATCTATTAAAAACTATCGAATTTCTAAAGTTCCATAGTCCCCACAGGACTGCCGAACTTACAACATTCAAATGTAAGAACCGCTTATTGCAAAGCCAGTTGTTCGCAACGAACTCAAAATTATTAACAGAGATCTGGAAAACCTGTTCCACTACTTGCCAGATCGCCCTAGCCACAACACATTCAAAGAACAGATGATAAACTGATTCTATTTCTTTACAATGGACACATTCTAGGGGTTTTGCTATACCCCGTTTTCTAAGATTATCGCATGTCATTATCGTATTTTGTGAAAACATCCATAGGAAACCCTGGATTTTAGGAGGCACTCTGACACTCCATACAGCAGGTAGGTAACACAGGTTGAATTCCTCTAAAATTAACAATTGCATATAGAGATTTAGGAGAATAGATTCCTTTAGACTCATATTTCCAGATCAAGGAATCTTCCTCCTGACTAAATTTTGTCAACTTGAGGATATTAACTAAATCAAACCACTGAAGCATAAGCTCATCAGAAAAGATCCTTCTAAATGTACATTTAAGCTCCTGTCCATCCCACAAATCAGAGATGGTTCTATTCTTCTCATTAACTAAAATATACAAATCCCAGAAATGGGTTGCCAGTGGGGCATTGCCATACCAGGTGTCCTCCCAAAACCTTACCAGATTCCCATTCCCAACATGCCATTTGTACCCCACCCTAACAGCTTGGAGAGCCCAAAGGAAACTTTTCCAGAACTGAGAGGGATGAGAATCAAGGCATCAAAGGATATTTGGGTTTCTAGTATTATACTGACTATCAACTATTTTCCTCCACAAGGAGCCTTCTCCAGCTATATATCTCTTAACCCAAGCACCTATCAGACACACATTCATATCTTGCAAATTTAGCACCCCCATCCCACCAAACTCCTTTTTCATGCAAATAGAGGCCCAGTTTTATGGAAAAGGAATAGAGGCCCAGTTGGCAAGATGTAATTTGTGAGCACCTTCACTATCACTCCACAGGCAGTTAGCCATGTGCGAGTTGATCATTTTCAGAGCCCAATTGGGAAACTTAAAAAAGGACAACAAATATAAAGGAATACTAGCTAAGCAAGATTTGATCAAAGTGATTTTCCCTAGGTATGAGAGGAGCTTCCCTCTCCACCCACATAGGATGTGTTGAGTAACGTTGAAGCCCACATCCACAGGGAAGGAACACGAAGGAAATGTGGGTGGATAATGGCTGTAGGTGGACCAACCAGGCGATGGGGATTGGCAATTTAGCGCGTCCCCTTCTTCTTCCTCTTCTTCTATGCCCCAACCAACGCCTCTCTCTCTCTCTCTCTCTCTCTCACACACACACACACACCAACCGAATCATTTTTCTCCTATGCCATTTTCCGCTGCTCGTCGTCGTCGTCTCGTCGACACATACTTCCAATACAATACTATATACGTCCGTCCACACGCAAGTTGCTAAATTGATCGGGAATCAAAGGACCCAGGCTTGCTTCAGAGTTCAGACGGTATAGCTAACAAATTAAAAGTATACGCGTGCATATCATATTGCTGCAACGAGCTTGTAAATTATTGTACAGTTAGTCGCAGGCCTACGTGTGCACTCGATCGGTTGATAATGTTGCACTTGCAAAGCTGCAACCTTCGACATGAAGTTTATTCCACGTAGGTTTGTAGAATCCACACTCAACACAACATGGTGCAATTCGTCAAAGCAAAAGCAAGGAAGCAAGCGCACTTTCGTACAGGGCTATGATCATCTGATCATCAGGTGAAGGAACCCTGCAGTACCACAGCAATCTAGCACCACATCATGAGCTAGCAGCAAGCACAGTTGTCCTACGAAATGGAGATGGAGGTCGGTATACGCCGCGTCCCTCTCCATTTTCTCTTTGGCTTTCACTTTGAAGAAGCAGAAGCACTCCGCTTTCTGTAAAGCTTCATCAGGTCCTCCTATCACCCTACGTGCTACGCCGCACTGTCCATTTCCGGGGCTTGAAAAGAAGCGTGTGATGTGAATATGATGCTACTTTTCGACTTCCATGCCATGAATGATGCCATGCAAATGCAATCCAAAGTGTAACGCTTCTTGCTCCAAAGTCTAGCTACTGCCTTTTCTGATGCCTTTTAAAATTTTGGCGCGTGTGGATTGGAAGCGTACACTCTAGCTAATTGGATGTGGCGACCGGGCCAGACCACTCCACTCGTGTCGTCATTTATATACAGTAGTATCTCACTGTAGATGTGGTGGTGGCATATTTGAGTTGATAGTTTGGGTGAAGTGCTGCACCTCTCAACTCTTCTTTAACGTAACGTATAGATGCATGAAATTTCTCTGCCTAGCTGTTGATATACAATGCAATTGGCAGGTACGTATGTGATCGGCTTTGCTCCTACTCCCTCCGTCCCATATTATTTAGCACACATCCGTTTGAGCGTCAACTAATATGGGGCGGAAGAAGTACATTATGCAGAGCACGGCTTCGGCCAGAAACATTTTCCGCATTTTTCTGAAAGTGTCGCTGCAGAGAACATGACAGATTGGAGGAAGACGGTGTGGATCAGTCTAACAGCCAGGTATGATTGCTGAAATCACGTATGCAGGGGTAGTGGTCAACGCCAAAGCCTTAGGAGGTGAAGCTGCAGCAACGTTCTCACAAGCGAGTGCTTTGCATTTCAGTTTATTTTTGAAAGCAGGTTTCAGAACTCAGACCACAGAAAAGATGGTGATTGCCCGACACCAATCCGCAGTCACAAATTCACAGCAGGATTCCGTTCATGGATGATGATTAGCAAGGCCACAATTGTCGGCACCAAATCATCGTTCCGAGATACTTCCTCTGTAAACTAATATAAGACGTTTTAAATCTTTATTAGTACAGAGATGATTGGTATAGTACTCCTCCATATGATTGGTATGGCTGACTGCTTTGCAATCAGATAGAGATACTCTCGTACGGGTACGCGCGTGTGTGATGCATACAAGCCTTTCGCGCGGGAATGAGTCGGTTGCCCGATCTGACAGCCATGGATTGGAACGGTTGTACTGCGCCTATCATCGTCGTCGCATCATGTAGGAGCGCGATCTTGTACGTAGCTGGAAACAGTAGGTCGAAAATGTGGTGACTACTAGCGTACGTACGTCTCCCACTCATGCCATCTCAGACGATGGATGGGGAGTTTGAAGCCGGCGAGGGTCCGACCCGGCCACGGCGAGAGAGGGTGCTGGAGAGCGCGCGGCTGGCTGGTCGCAGCGAATGCGGATGGACGCGCGTGGCATCGAGAGACGGGTGGCCGAGGCAGTGGCTGCGGCGTCGCTGTCGCGGAACTCCACGAATGGATTTCATATAGTGTCCCAGACACCTCCTAACCACCGTGCCGGAGGCCTTGCAGTGCGGTGCCAGACCAAGACCAACCACCGCCTCGGCGGCTGCGCGGCCATTCCGTTTCGCCGTAGGATAGGGTAGCCCCGCCTCAGCCGGGGGGATATATCATATCGCTGTTAGTTAATCGTACGTAGTACTTCAGTACTTGCCGTTGCCGGCGCGGCGGATTTCGTTGGGATTCGGAGGACGTCCAGTCGTCCGATCGGCGGCTCCTGTCACACGTACTGTCACGTACTAGGACGGTAGGAGTACCATGGTAGTAGTACAATACGCTACCTGAAAAACATTGGTAGCATCGAATCACACCATAAACAAGCAAGAAGGGTTGAGCCTTTGACACTCCAAGTTCCAAGACTGAACCCAAACGATTTCTGTTGTTGCATTTGCTAATGCTTTATACTCTGCTTTTGTACTTGACTGGAAAACAATATAATGGCTTGCTTCTTTGCACACAATGAGAATAAATTTGGTCGATAGAAAATAGTAAACCCATCTGTTGATCTTCTGTCATCCAAGCAACCAACCCAATCCCCATCGAAGAAGGCACTAACAAGTGTGGAGGATGACTTGCTAAATGTGAGAGATGTAGTCAATGTGTTCTTTATATACCATAAGATTCGTTTGGCTGATGTCCAGTTAGCTGTGGTGGGTGCATGAAGAAATTGGCATACTTTGTTAACTGCAAAAGAATCTCTAGTCGATTAAGAGTCAAGTACTGAAGACCACCAATTATGCCTCTGTAAATAGTGATGTCCTCTTGGTTCACAGGTTCTCCTTCTGTCAGAAATAGAGGTTCTGAACTGGATAGTGGTGTTGGTGAAGATTTGCAGTTCTGTATGCCAATTCTGTTCAACAATTCAGTTGCATATTTTGCTTGAGATAGGTGAATGCCATCACTGTTTTTCTTAACCTCAGTACCCAAAAAGAAGTGCAAGTCTCCCAAGTTTTTGAGAGCGAATTCAGAACCTAAGTCCTTGAGTAATATTGTCACTGCTCCATTAGCTGAACTAGTAACAATAATATCATCAACATATATAAGAACAAATATTGATGTTTTGGGCTTGGTATAAATAAACAGAGAGGTGTCAGATTTTGATGGAACAAACCAAAGTGCTTGGAGTTTTATACTCAACCGTGAGTACCATGCTCTGGGTGCTTGTTTTAATGCATACAGGGTTTTATCGAACTTGCAGACATGAAACGATGATTTTTATCTTCAAACCCTGGAGGTTGTATCATGTAAACCTCCTCATCTAGAACACCGTGAAGAACGCGTTTTGCTCATCTAGTTGTCTAAGGCTCCATCCCCTGGACACAACTATTGATAGCACAAGGCGAATTGTTGCAGGTTTAACAACAGGGCTAAATGTATCCTCATAATCTATGTCATACCTTTGCTTGAAGCCCTTGGCCACAAGCTTTGCCTTGTAACGATCTATGGTGCCATCTGTTTTTTGTTGATTCAATATACCATTTGCAGTCAATCAAGTTTCTGCCTTGTTGGGTAGGAACTAGATGCCATGTTTTATTTTTTTGCAAAGCCATATACTCATCTTCCATGGCCGCTTTCCACCTAGAATCACCAAGTGCTTCCATTAGATTGTTAGGTTCACCAGTCCTACAAGACAAACCAAATATGGAGAAATTTTTGTAATTTAAACGAGTAATAACTCCCTTTTGTAGTCTTGTGTGAGGTGTTGCAGGAGGGATCACAGCAGGTGGTGGCGCAGGAGATTCACCAGCAGCGTCTATGTCAGGTGCTGACGACGCCAATCCTGAGGGGGATCCTGTCACTGTTGCTGTTGCGTGGGACCGAGGGGACCTAGTGGGACAAGTGATGCAGGGCCAGGCGAATCTGGCGCCGGTCCGCGAGCCCCAGCCTGCCATGCGGCGTAATCTGGCTGGCCCGAGGGAGCAACGTCACTTTCGCGGATGTCTGCATGCGTGCGGGTGCCCGCGTCGGTCGTTGTCCGGATCTGGATGCGCGGAGGCCGTGGCGGGGCCAGGTCCTGCAGCGGTGGATCCCGGAGCGGATCGACCTGCCTCTTGCAGGAGGGATCCCGAGGCGGATCCACCTTGCACTCCGATGTCCCCAGCTAGGGTCGGGAAACATGAAATGAAGTCCTTTTTCATTGTAGTTTCCACCGTTTGTATCGAAATTTGAACTTGATTTTGAGTCTGCAGCAGTAGACTGAAGCAAAAGGTGATGAGCAGCCAAAAGTTGATTAGTACTATTGCACAACTAACCAAGAGTGAACTACATCACTGATCCATGTACTCAAACTGATTGCACACTTTAGGACACAAACTCGGGAATTGATCAAAATTAGGCAATAAACTCGTTTATTTGATCAAATAAGGCCAAAACCGATCTCGGAAAGGAAAAATTGGCCATATCATCGTTCCCTAAACCGCTCGTGAACTAAATATTATTTATGGGGATCTATTTGCAAACTGGGCGGTTTTTCTCAGAAACAAATGCTAACGGCGTTCATAAAAACATGTAAAAAAAGTATGTATTTCCTATGATTCGAACCTAGGTTGGCAGGCAACTCAAAGACCATTGGGACATGACCCAGTTTGTGTCTTATTAGGCCTTATACAATGCAATGTGCTTAGAGGAGGTGCTTAGGGAAATAAATCAGGCTTTTCTTAAGCATCGATGCTTATTTGTACTGGGTAGACGCTTAGTTAGGCGTCTCTCCTGTAGAAATAGCCGCTGGTGCTTCAGAAAAATCCGATTTATTTTTCTAAACACCTCACTAAGCACCTAACATTGTACAAGGCCTTATGTAGCCCACTATATATATTAGACTGATATATGTGATCTTAACCTTTCTAACATTACGTACAATCAGCTCTGTGGATTTTCTTATCGTTCTGCACGTTCAATTTCCTTCTGGCGATCGTCCTGTTAGCTCGTTTCGTTCCTTTGATATTAATTATTTTGAAGGCACCTTTAAAAGGATAAAAAATATATAAGCCCATAATGCATTGGGTGGGGCTTGAACCCACACCCTAAGGTAAGGAGCAAAGTGCACTGACGACGTGGGTTTAGGAAAGTTTGCGGGGTCACCTGATCGAGTGGGTTTTGGAAGTAAAAAAAACTAAGCAGTGATCGTGTTGCTAGGTGAACATATACTGTATATATGCTAAGACAAATAGAAACTGTTTAGCGCCTTGACGGTGTGTGTTTGAGGCCATGTAATCTCATAATATTTTTGACTTTTTTGGTGAAGCAGCGAAAACGGAAGTTTGCAAGAAAGGCCTTCTTTGTATTAACCCAAGCGTAAACTGTCAAAGGCACGATGACCTGGCAGCCACCTGGCCGGTTTTTCCTCCCCGGGATTGGATTTGGCCTTATTTGATCAAATTAATGAGTTTATGACCTAAATTGATCAATTCCTGAGTTTGTGGCCTAGAGCGTGCAACCAGTTTGATTTAATGGATCAGTGGCGCATTTCACCCAAAGCAAACGAACCATCATGAATGGCAGGACAATCACAAGATGACATGAAGAAAAGGATGGATATATGCAATTGCTCTTTGCTCTGGAGTGCTATGGGCCGTGGCATCGAGGCCTATTTTTTCTTCCCAAGTGGTGTGTGTTGAGTAACGTTGAAGCCCACATCCACAGGGAAGGAGCACGAAGGAAATGTGGGTTGATAATGGTTGTAGCATGTAGGTGGACCAACCAGGCGATGAGGAATTGAGGATTGACAATTTAGCGCCCTTCCTCTTCCTCTTCTTCTATGCTCCCAACAACCAACCCCTCCTCCCCCCACACCCACACACCACCAACCGAATCATTTTTCTCCTACGCCATTTTCTGCTGCTCATCATCGTCGTCTCGTTGACGCATACTTCCAATACAATGCTATATACGATCCGTCCACACGCAAGTTACTAAATTGATCCGTAAACTAAAGGACCAGGGCGTGCTTCAGACGGTAGCTAACTAATTAAAATTATACGTGTGCGTATCATATTGTTGCAGTGAGTCTGTCAATTAATGTACAGTTAGTTGCATGCATGCCTACGTGTCCACTCGGTTGATAATGTTGCCCTGCAATCTTTGGGATGAAGTTAATTAGTACTACGATATAAGAATAGGTTTCTAAAGTCCACACTCAACACAATATGTTGCATATAGTAATAGGTATCTAGAGTGAGAGAAAGAGTCCACACTCAGCACAATATGGTGCAATTTGTCAAAGTGTCAACTCTATGATCATCTGACCATTTGGTGAAGGAACCTGCAAGTAACCCTCCAGTACCACAGCAATCTAGCTAGCTAGCTAGCACCACATCATGAGCTAGCAAGCAAGCACAGTCGCCCTACCAAATGGAGATGGAGATGGAGGTCGGTATACGCCGCGTCCCTCTCCATTGTCCCTTTGGGCTTTCACTTTGGTGAAGCACTCCGCTTTCCGTAAAGCTAGCCTCAGGTCCTCCTACCCTACGTACGCACTGTCCATTTCCGGGACTTGAAAAGAAGCTTGTGATGATGCTTTTGAGTTTTGAGTTGCTACCTTGCACACACACACACACACACTGCATGCCATGCCATGCAATTGCAATCCAAAGTGCAACGCTTCTCGCTCCAAAGTGTAGCTACCGACCTTTTGTGATGCCTTTTCAAATTTGGCGCGTGTGGATTGGAAGCGTACGCACTAACTAATTCGATGTGGCGACCGGACACCACCACTCCACTCGTGTCTGTCATTTATATATCTCCCTGTAGATGTGGTGGTGGCGTATTTGAGTGAGAGTTTTGGTGAAGTGCCGCACCTCTCAACTCTTCTTTAAGGTAACGTATTGACGCATAAAACTTTCTCTGCCTAGCTGTTGATATACAAATGCCATTGGCAAGTACGTATGTGATCTGCCTTGCTCATATATTATGCAGAGCAGAACACGCTTTCGGCGAGAAACATTTTTCTGCATTTTCTGAAAGTGTCGCCGCAGAAAACAGGACAGATAGGAGGAAGACGGTGTCGGTCAGTCTAACAGCCAGGTATATGATTGCTGAAACCACGCACGCAGGGGTAGTGGTCAACGCCAAAGCCTCGCGAGGATGAAACTGCAGCAACGTTCTGGGTTTCAGATTCTCTATTTTTGAAAGCAGGTTCAGAACTCAGACCACAGAAAAGATAGCGATTGCCCGACACCAATCTGCAGTCACAAATCCGGAGCAGGATTCCGTCCGTGGATGATGATGATTAGCAAGGCCACAATTGTCGACAGGAAAGCATCGTTCTAACTTGTAAGATAGTAGTATAGTACTGCTCCATATGATTGGTATGGTTGACTCAGCTAGAGAGATGCTCTGGCCTCTGGTACGGCGGCGCGCGCGACGTGGACGCGTGTGTGCGATGCATACACGCGGCTTTCGCGCGGGAATGAGTGACCTGACAGCCATGGATTGGAGCAGCTGTGCCGCGCCCATCATCGTCGTCGTCACATCATGTAGGAGTGCGATCTTGTATTGTACCTTGTACGTAGCTGGCAACGGGCTCATTGGAACAAAGTTCGTATGTGGGCGTCGAAAATCTGTTGATTACCAAGGATGACATGGGAATTGGCCGCGTGTTCCGTTAGAAGAGTTGGCCGGCGAGCGTCCCGGCGACGGCGAGAGAGGGTGCTGGGGAGCGAGCGGACGGACGCGCGTGGCACCGACGGGACGCTCCCTCGACACGACAGACGGGTGCGGCTGCGGCGTCGCTGTCGCGGAACTCCACGAGTGGATGGATTTCGTATGGTGTCCCAGACACCTCCTAACCACCGTGCCGGAGCCCGTGCGCGCGGTGCCAGACCAAGACCAACCACCGCCTCGGCGGCTGCGTGGCCATTCCTCCATTTCGCCGTAGGGTAGGGTAGCCCTGCCGAGCCGCGCGCGCCCCGCCCCGGCCGGGGGGAGGGATACATCGCTGTTGATCGTACTTGCCGGCCCGGCGGATGGATTTCGTTGGGATTCGGAGCAGGGGCGGCGCCAGGGGTCTTCCTTGGTATTCCATGTAATACCAAAGATTCTGGCAAAATAATAATTGACTATACATGTTATACATAGCCCACACACGAACTGAAGCCCACAGCGCAAAACGGCATAGCAGCCCATCCGGCACCCTCCCGTCGGCGCCACACACCAGACATGCACTCCCTCCCCTCCCCCGATTCCTCTTATCCTCCAAACCTAGCTGACGCCTGACGGCGGCGCCGACGAACGATGCCGCGCCGGAGCCAATGCCCTCTGCCCCTCTCCCTCCACGGCTCCGCCAGTCCGCGTCCGCCACACCGTCTCCGGCCTCCGTGTATCAACTCAGCTGGGAGGCATCCGTCTCGCGTGTGTACCAACTCCTCCTCTTCCTCCTAGAGTCCTAGTACCTCAACTCAACTCCTCCTCTTCCTCCTAGTACCTCAACTCCTCAAATCTCAAGAGTGCTTACCTGCTTGCTGTTCTTCATATCTTAATTTCTTGTACAAGGTTCTGATATGAAATTCTGTATGAGCCGCGTCGGCGCTAGGGTAAGAGGTGCCATGATCCGCACGCGAATGTTCGTGTCGATTACTTTACTTTTCAGTGCCTCGCTTCTTGGAATTAATTGTGCCGTACCAGACTACCAGTACCAGAGAAGAGCAGCAGCAACATTCTCGCTCATTCTTTGGAAGAACTATTGGTTGTACATCTGAATTTCATTTTTAGAATGCTAGTTGATTCCTGTCATGCCGTGATTTAAAATTTATTTGAGAGAAACTAGAAAAATCTGGGTTAGTTCAGACAGCCTAATTCATTGGGTAATACTAGCATATACTCTGCTGAAAACCTAGCATTGTAAAGCTTTTGAAACTGAACACAGAAATAGGTTGTCGGTGTTAGTCTGTTTAGGACAGTGTAGGATGTTGTTTTGTATGTTGCTATGGGCCAGATTAGATAGGATAGGTATATTGTGTGATTTTGGTTACTTTTCTGCATGAACCTTGTACTTGTTTAGTTTTAGCCACTGAGTTTACTGTCAGCAATGTTTCAATCTTGCCAATAACAGCAATTGTTTAGAATCTTCCTTTTCTAAATCGGCCTTGTTGGATGGCTTGCAGACAGCCCTCGCTCTGCTTTCATATCTATATAGCCCAAACCTTTGGTCCTGATTGCCTAATTGCTGATTGGTCTTTGTTGTGCAGATGAATGCTCAGCTCTCGATGTGTTACATACATTAGCTGATCTCTCTGAATATTCCACAACCTTCGTCTATCGCTGAATCTGGTTAGTCTTATCCATGGCGCTAATTTCGGATGTTGTGAGCTATACTTCCTCTTTGAAACTTAAAGTTACAATTGAGGACATGCAATTTGAGCTTTGCAATGGTCCGTGGGCAAGGATATGATGGGGCTATTAATCTTTCTTAATTGTCAGAGATATTGCCACAATGATATTTTGCTACTATTATCGATATATGGTCATTGAGTCATTGATATTGCTATCTTACAGCACATTTGTTGTCCTATTTATATTGCTTTGCAAAAAAAAAATTATAGGAATACCCAGCACCAAATTCCTGGCGCCGCCACTGATTCGGAGGACGCCGACGCCGAGTCGTCCGATCGCCGGCTCCTGTCACCGCGTCACGTAGGGGTAGTACTACTACGCTACCTGAAAAACAGTGGTGGCGTCGAATCGCCTACAGTGCTGCAAAGGACGACGACTACTGCTTAATGGTTGCAATGCAAAGGCAGAGGAGAGTGCTTTCGTCTGTCAGAGTACGCTTGTAGGGCAGGCACTGCTTTCCTCAGTTCTAATTCAACAGTTTGACAGCACCTAGGTACGATGTTCCTTCTGATGCAGTTCATAAACAGCAGGACAACTTTGCTGCTGCTGCTTCTGTAACAATTATCTTCCGCTTACCAAACAAGCTCAATGTAAGAGCATCTACAACCGGACCCTCGTACCCCCCTAAACGCCTGGACACAAAAAACCGCACCTACTCACGCAGCTTAAAGCCGGCCCAAATGCCTGGACTGAACAACAGTCACCATATCCGGCCCAATATCTGGGGTGGATATGGGTAGGCCCGGGAACCGCCGCCACATCCGACCAGCCCGCTTTGGCACACCCCGCCCCTACCAACGCCCCCACAAGTCCCACCCGCTTGGACGAAACCTAGTCACTGTCAGTCCTCTCGCCCTCTCCGCTCCCCTCCCGTCCTCTCCGCTTCTCTCCTAACATCTCCGCCTCCTCCATCATGGCCAAGTCCGGCCACGACTCCGGCAGCGAGACCGATCCCATGGACTGGGACGGCCTTGTGAAGGAGGAGGACGCCAGTTCCGATAGCGATGCGCCGGACAACGAGGAGCTCACGCTCCGCATGGACATCCAGCGCTCGCGGCTGGACATTGGCGGGAGCTCGAGCTCCGTCGCGTCCGCCGCCAGCTCCTCTGGGTCCCGCTGCCACAATGCGGGTCATGGTCGCCCGCCCCGCTCCAGATCCGGAGTAGGGCGGTCGTCTCCCTGCTACTTGTGAGCTGCGTCAGGATTTTCTCCGAAGAGGAAGATGAAGCAATATAATAGCGATAGTATTTCTCTCAGTGAGAACCAAGGTTATCGAACCAATAGAACCACGCAAACGCCTAGTGAACAGTAACTACACATACAAGAGCAAATACTTGCACCCAACACGGGCAAGAGGGTTGTCAATCTCGTTGAACTCGTTACTTGCAAGGATTAAATCTAGTAATGATTTGAACAAAAACAAAACTTCTGTAACTCGAAAAATTCTAAAAATTAGGACAATGTCGGCACTTTGTATATCAATCATGTGTAAAAATTCATACAAATATCAAGTTCCAGTAAAAAAAAGTAAAAATTCCTGCACTGGACGCAAAAGTTTCTGTTTTTGCAAAGAATCAATTCAACTATCATCCCAAAGGCTTTAGTTGGCGCAAACACTAATTTAAAAGATAAAAACATAATCATTACAGTAGCAATAATCATGTCATCACACAAAATAAATAAAAAATATTGGGTTGCCTCCCAACAAGCGTTATTGTTTTATGCCTCTGGCTAGGCATAATGCATTGTTTCAAGTATTGTCATCCTCCAAATCCTCAAAAAATCTCATTAATTCTCTACTTTCAAATTCTACCTTCCTAGTAGGTGGGCTTAAATAGTTGAAGGGGCTTTGTTTGGTAAGTTTAACGTTCCTAACTTCAAACTCCGAATCATCACCATATAGATCCTCATATAAAACATGGATTTCATCATCAATAGGATCTCTAGCGGTGTTTTCAAACCATTCTTCACTAAATCCTTCATCAATTTCTTTGGTGGTCCTTTTCAAATTTGTCACAAATATTGTGGTACAAGGCCTTAATTAATTCTGGTTGAGGAACTTTCCTCCTAATATTTTCACCATAGGCATGATAGTCATTAGATTCCAACCTACGCATAGTGTCTTTATTATGAAGGATTTTTTCTATTGGACGATTCTTGAAAGTGCAACTAATCCCCGGGTGGTTTTGGTAATTCATAACAACATACAGCTCATTGAACTAATATCCATTCAAGATTAATGTTTCAGAAAGTTCAATGATTGGTATGGCATGGACTAGAGATGTGGACCCCTCAAAATGCTAAGGACACATATTGGCAAAAGCTCAAGACTCTACTTTTTCAGTTTAGTGATCCAAGATCACATTGAGTCCATAGGAAAAGCCAATACTATTAAAAGGGGATGAGGTGTTGCTTAATGGCTTGCTTGCTCAAAATGCTTAGTGATATGCTCCAAAAGCCCTCAACCACTTTCTCATTTCCACATATGTCCTAAACCTAAAGTCAAACTCGGCCCCACCGATTTGATCTATCCGGCGCCACCGAGTTCACTTGACATAGACATTGCCATAAACCCTAATCAGTTCGGTCTCACCGATAGGGATCTCGGTCTCGCCGAGATGGAATTGGAAACTCTCTGTTTTCCTTCGTAACATTTCGGTCTAACCGAGATGAGTGATCGGTCCCACCGAGTTGGCAATGCGAACTCTTTGTTTCCTTTTCGTAACATTTCGGTCTCACCGAAATGAGCGATCGGTCCCACCGAGTTTGCCTGACCAAGTCTCTGTTTGCTTATTACTGAAATCGATCTCACTGAGTTCATGTGATCGGTCTCACCGAGATGAGGTTTCGCCCTAACCCTAGCGCATCGGTCTCACCGAGTTGGTATTGTCGGTCCCACCGAAAAGCCTAACGTTCACATTTTGAACAAGGTCGGTCTCACCGAGTTTCACTATTCGGTCCCACCGAGTTTGGTAAATTGTGTGTAAAGGTTAGATTTTGTGTGGAGGCTATAAGTACCCCTCCACCCCCTTCTTCATTAGAGAGAGAGCCATCAGAACGTGCCTACACTTCCACTACTCATTTTCTGAGAGAGAACCACCTACTCATGTGTTGAGACCAAGACATTCCAATCCAACCACAAGAATCTTGATCTCTAGCCTTCCCCAAGTTGCTTTCCACTCAAATCATCTTTCCACCATATCCAAATCTGTGAGAGAGAGTTGAGTGTTGGGGAGACTATCATTTTAAGCACAAGAGCAAGGAGTTCATCATCAACACACCATCTATTACCTTTTGAAGAGTGGTGTCTCCTAGATTGGTAAGGTGTCACTTGGGAGCCTCCGTCAAGATTGTGGAGTTGAACCAAGGAGTTTGTAAGGGCAAGGAGATCGCCTACTTTGTGAAGATCTACCCAAGTGAGGCAAGTCCTTCATGGGCGATGGCCATGGTGGGATAGACAAGTTTGCTTCTTCGTGGACCCTTCGTGGGTGGAGCCCTCCGTGGACTCGCGCAACCGTTACCCTTCGTGGGTTGAAGTCTCCATCAACGTGGATGTACGATAGCACCACCTATCGGAACCACGCCAAAAATCTCCGTGTCTACATTGCGTTTGCTCCCTCCAAACTCCTCCCCTTTACCTTCATATGCAATGATTTACATTCCGCTGCTATACTCTTAGAATTGCATGTGTAGGTTGTTTGCTTGACTTGTGTTAAGTTGCTAAAATCTGCCAAGACATAAAACAGGGAAAATGCTAGATTTTTATTTGGTCAAGTAGTCTAATCACCCCCCTCTAGACATACTTTTGATCCGACAATTGGTATCAGAGCTTTGGTCTTCATTTGCCTTGATTTCCATAGCTTTGGTGATCATAGCCTTGGTTTCACAACCTAGGAGAGTATGGCGTCTAGCGAGGGAAATTACCACCATAGAGGTCCTTACTTTGATGGTACAAATTTTGCTAGTTGGAAGCATAAGATGAAAATGCATATTCTTGGACATAACCCCACCGTTTGGGCTATTGTGTGTATTGGCTTGCAAGGTGAATTCTTCGATGGGAGAGAACCAAATCGCGAAGCAACTGCAGAAGAGTTGAAAATGCTGCAATATAACGCTCAAGCTTGCGATATCCTCTTCAATGGATTGTGC
The DNA here is from genome assembly GCA_011799875.1 of Thinopyrum elongatum. Taxonomy (NCBI): domain Eukaryota; kingdom Viridiplantae; phylum Streptophyta; class Magnoliopsida; order Poales; family Poaceae; genus Thinopyrum; species Thinopyrum elongatum. Next base: position 578,488,213 of record CM022300.1, on the reverse strand, counting down.
CCCGAAGAATTCAAGAAAATCAGCCGTCTTGAGAATGCAAAGGAAATTTGGGATACTTTGATTGATATGCACGAAGGTACCGAGTCCGTCAAGGAATCCAAGTTGGATGTGCTTCAAAGTCAGCTTGACAAGTTCAAAATGAAAGATGGTGAAGGTGTCGCTGAAATGTACTCTAGGCTTGCTCTCATCACAAATGAGATTGCCGGCTTAGGAAGTGAAGAGATGACTGACAGATTCATCATCAAAAAGATCCTAAGAGCCTTGGATGGAAAATATGATACCGTGTGCACACTGATCCAAATGATGCCCAATTACAAAGATCTCAAGCCAACGGAAGTCATTGGAAGAATTGTTGCTCATGAGATGTCACTCAAGGACAAAGAAGAGCTTCACAACAAGTCTAGTGGTGCTTATAAAGCCTCATGTGATGCTCCAGCCACATCAAGTGAAAAACAAGTCTTCAATGAGGAATTGAGCTTAATGGTGAAGAACTTCAACAAATTCTACAAGAGTAGAAGCAAAGAGAGAAGTTCCAAATCAAGATCCTACCATGACAAAAGATCTTCTAGTCGTGAACGTAATTGCTACAACTGTGGAAGACCCGGACACTACTCCAATGAGTGTATGGCCCCATACAAAAGAAAAGAAGACTCACCTAAAAGAAGAAGTAGAAGAGAAGAATCACCTCCAAGAGAGAGAAGGAGTAGAGATGACCATTATGAACGAAGAACCTCTCGCAGAAGCAAGGATTCGGAAAGAAAGGACAAGTCATCAAGGAGCTATACAAAACGAAGACATCAAGCTCATGTTGGTGAATGGGTATCCGGTTCTGACTCCGACCACCACTCCGAGAGAAGTTATCACTCCGACTCCGAATATACTCAAGATGAAGGTGTTGCCGGTCTTGCACTTGTGTCAACCAACTCCTATGATATATTTGACTCACCAAATGAAGGAATTGGAAGATGCTTCATGGCTAAAGGCCCCAAGGTATCACACCCCGAGTATATTGATTTCAATAGTGATGAAGATGATTTGCTAGGTGATGATGAGTTACTTGTTGACAATGCTAGTGATGAAAACTATGATGAAATTACTATTAATCATGCTAATTGAGATGAAACGAATGAAAATGATAAGAAGGAGATTGAGCGTCTAACTAAAGAACTAAACACTCTTAAGTTAGCTCATGAAACTACTTTAGAAGATCATCGAGAACTTTTAAAAACTCATGAGAAGCTACGCTTCGAGAAGCTCAACCTAGAGCAAGAACATGGGTTCTTAAAAGCTATCAATGATGATCTTCGGAACAAAAGTTCTTCTTACATTGCCAAGCGTTTACTCTTGTCTATTTACATGCCACAAGTAAAATATAGCAACAAGAGTAAGAAAGATTCTTCTTCTAGTAGTAACAATAATCATGCCAAATCCAATATTGTTGCTTCTAGTAGTTCTCTTGATTCCACTAATGATTCTCTTAGCCAAGTTACACTTGAGCAAGAAAATAGCTTATTGAAGGGAATTACAGAGAAATGTGTTTACAAGAGCCTTGCCGGAAGTAAGAAATTTGAGAAAATTATACGCAAGCAAGGGAGGCACCGGAAGAATCAAGGTGTTGGTTTTGAACGAAAGTTCAATGCCAATGGAGTTGAGTGGGAAGAAGATCAATACCCCAAGACGAAGTTTGTTCCTCAACAAGAGAAGTATGATCCTACTTCCTTCAAGGGGACACAAGCTCAAGATGATCTTCCACCACAAGACCACAAGCTAAAAGGCAAGGACAAGCTTCAAGAGGAGATTGATGCATTTGAAGAAGCTCCAAAGGCCTTGGTCAAGTGGGTTCCCAAGACTACGTCAAGTTCTACTTCATCAAGTACATCTACAACCCCAAGGATTCCCATCAAGGTGATGTGGGTCCCGAAGAAGAAGAACTAGAGAGCTCATGAGGGTGACTCAGCCAACATACTTCACTCATATTCATATTGGCAAGGACAAGTGCAATCAACTTCCACATCTTGCACTAGTTCAAGGAGTCACAAACCCTCTTGTTGGTAAGTCAAGGGACAAGGTAACCTAATGCTTTCATGGACATCATCTTGTGTGTACTTCACTCTATGTCTATGGATATCCTTGTTTGTTCCTTGTGGGACTAACCCATGTAGGTATTGAAAGTACAACTCACTCAAATGGATTGCTCCAAATAAACTACATCAACATTGAGCATCCACATCTTCAACATCTACATGAAGTCATCATCGACGAAACCCAAGGTTAGTTCATCCCTCTAAAAGGGGGATATCACATCTAGGGGGAGCTTTACTCTAAGAATTGAGCTAAAGCAACTCTAATGGTGTGAACACAACAATGCTTTATGTAAAAGTGGTAACCCCACTTGTGCTTAAACGATGAGTATGACCTATGATCAAATGTTCTCATTTGAATCCTAAGTCAATATACTCATATATAGATGACCTAGTCATCGCCAATTGCTTGATAGATGCTAGAGTGTTTGTGCATGCTTTGCCACATATTTCATTTGCCATCTTATTGTGTGAGCATGCTGGATGCATAATTTTCTTCATTCAAGGACATCCATTTGTTGCTTTGATTGTTTGGTCTTTTCTTTTGCCAAATGGATGGACAAGAATGCCTAAGTACTCCCTCTAGCTATCTATGCTTTTCTCGTCTCAAACTCTATTCATACTACATCACAAAGTTTGATCAAGTCGGATTCGAACCCTCTGGGTGAGGAGCACTCGGAGCCACCGATTCGTCATAGACTTAAACTTCCAAAACCTCTCGATGTATTTCGGTCTGACCGATTAATTCCATTCGGTAATACCGAGTTCATTGAGTTGATCTAGGTTTCAATCTCGGTGCAACCGATTTGAACAGTTCGGTCTCACCGAGTTGAAGTAACCGCTTGCGATTCTGCATCTCGGTGCCACCGAGTTGCTCAACTCGGTCACACCGACAGGGTCTGGATATATATACCCACGGGTCGAATTTTGGAAATTTCTCTAAAACCCTTCGCCCGCGCCTGTCCAGCTCTGCCGACTCGAGGTCTCCGGATCGTCTCCTCCGTCGCCAGCGACCTCCTGCCGCTGGTCTTCGCCGTCGTCAATGGAATCTTCGCCGCCGTTGTCGCCGTAGCGAGTTCACCACCGAGTCAGGGTATGAACTCGACCCCTTTGTGCAATCTTTACCTCTGATTCCTGCACTTAGGTCAATGCCATGAATCTTACCATGTTTGAGATACTTCTATCCAATCAAAAACTACTTTAGATTAGTTTTGATTCGAAAACTTACGGTTAGGTTTCCGCCGAATTCATCTCTGACCGACCGAGTTGTAGAAATAGGTCTCACCGATTTGGCTCAGGCCATTGCACTTGTGATTTTTGGTCTGACCGAAACTTACAAATCGGTGTGACCGAGTTCAATTCTCAGTGAAACCCTAGCAATCTCAGAGTCACCGAACTGTGTCTCGGTCTGACCGATTTCACTAGTTTAGACTCTAATATTGCTTCGGTGTCACCGAGTTTAACAAATCGGTAGCTCCGAAATGACTTCTGTAGAAAACTAAAACTAAGTTTTTGACTCATTTGTTTTGCAAAATCTCTGCACTTTGCGATGCTCATCCACTCTGTCTCAACTATATCTATTCACAGGGTCAGCTTTCAGCTTTCAGCCATGTCAGACAACAGTGACAGCCAAAACAGGTCTGAGGAACAGGTTAACTTAAGTGAGGGCACTAGTCCCTCTGACAGCTATGATGATGGGAGCAGAAGTACTCCTAGCAACCTGCTTAAGGCTGCTACTAGGCAGAGGAGGAAAAGGAATTTAGAAGATGAAGATGAAGATTTTGTAGCTGATGAGGAAGTCACTTCAAGGAAAAAGGTTGTCAAGAAAGAGTTTGGCACAACAGCTTCAACCAAGCCAGGTATGAAGAATAAGGCATCAGCCAGAAGGATCCCAATGTCCAAAGCCAGAGCCTCAACACAGGAAACCATTGAGTTCACTCTTGAACCAAAGGAGGCTGGTGAAGGCAAGAAGAGGAAGGAAAGGGTCAAGAAGACCATGGCCAGAGTAATTGGCAGACCATCCATTGTCAGGGATTCAAATGAGGATGAAGAAGATGCTGCACCAGCTCCCAAAGCTCAGAAGTTGATGGGGGATGCCATCAAGTCAGGGGCTGCTCCATCAAAGCCCAAGACTGCCCCCAAGGTTGCTACTGCTGCTCAAGCTTCTAAGCCTGCAGCACCCAAGAGATCAACTAGGAACATACCAGCTGCTGAGAAGAACAAGGCCCCAGTGCCTGAAGTGGAAGAAGAAGAAGAAGCCCAAGTGCTTAGAAAATTGAAGCCCAAGATCCCAGATCATGATGATACACATCCTGTGGCTGAGAACATGAAGCTAAGAAAGGATGCAGGTCTCAGGCTATGGAGGCAGACAGACCCATATGCCACCAGAAGGATGACTATTGTAGACTATAGGTTCCACACAAAGGAACAACAAGATTTCTATGAGACTGTGCTCCTGGACAAGAAGCCCATAGTCAGTGATATGAGATGGGTTGACTGGACTTACATTGACAACAATGCAGATCACTTCCCAGGAGTTCATGACAGCTTCAGACTGACTGGAGTTGAAAAATTTGTTGGCCAGAAACTCACCAAGTGGAATGATGAGATGGTGATGTAGTTCTACTCCACAGCACATTTTTACCCAGATGGTAAAATTGCTTGGATGACTGAGGGTACTAGGTACCAGCCTACAGTTGCTGAGTGGGCCAAGCTTATCAATGCCCCTGAAGAGCAAGAGGATGACACAGATGTGTATGCCAAGCCAAGGAAAGGACACAACTCCATGGCACACATGTACAAGGAGATTCCTGATGCTGCCTTGGATACACACAAGTTTGGCTCTGTGTACTATCTGCTGTCTGGACTGCCCACAATCAACACTATCCTCAGGCACACATTGTTGCCCAAGTCTGGAGATGACAGGATGATAAGAGGACATTCCATCAATTTGCTGCACATGTTTGACATACCAGAGAAGTTCAAAGTGATGACATTGATTGTAGAGACAATCAAGAGGACTGCTGCTGATCAAAAGAGATCATGTGGATATGCTCCGCACATTCAGATGCTCATCAACTCCAAGATGGGCAAAGGCACATATCTCTTGGACAAGGAGCACCTTCCCTTGTTGCCTGAATTTGAAGACAATGAAGTTGTCATGGATGCTACACATCCTACTTCAGTAGAGGCTCAGGAGAAGAGGGAGAAAGCTAAAGCAGAGAAGGCAGCACAATCTTCACAAGTTCCAGATGCTTCAACTGCTCACCTCAAGACCAAGCAGGATCAGCTGAGCTATCTACTTGAGGCCACTGTCAGAATTGAGAAAGGATTAACAACCCTGACTCAAAATCAAGAGAGTCTTGAGAGGATCATCGAGACAAAGTTTTATGATCTAGACTGGAAGGTCACAGAGATCCAGACTGCAGTTGAGCAACTCCAGGATGAAGCTGAAGAGAGAAGAGGGAGAGCTACCACTGAAGCTTTTCAGAGAGTGCCTAGGGCACAAAGGTCTGTAGCTGTGCCAGCCAGTGACACAAGGGCTACTACATCAGCACCAGCAGCTACAGCCTCTGTTGTCCCTCCAGTTGCTACTCCACCAGCTCCATAGACCTCTTCGGATGCATTCGTTGCAGGACTCCTCTCCACGCCACCTTCACACTCCGGAGCTCCCGGCGATCGCGCTTAGAGAGCCGCATAGCACTATGCATTTTGAAGCTTTTTGGTAACTTGTTGCCAAAGGGGGAGAAAGTGTATAGATCATAGGCTTCGAGAGGGAGTGTTTTGCTTCTTTTGCCTCTCTTGCTACTTTATTTGCTTGCTCATTTGGTTGATACTCTACTTATGTGTGTGTGAAATACTTATATGATCATGTGCTTGATCATATCATACTTTAATGTTTGTGCTTGAATGATGATATTCTATCTCTCATATATGATCTTTCATATCTTGTCTTGATAATGAGTGCATATTTCATATTCTATCATTTTGAGCGCTCCACCAAGATGTATGTGACATGAAAGAGTAACCCATGATCCTAATCGATTGTGCATTTGCATTCAAAAGCAAATTTTAAATAATGCACAAATTTAGGGGGAGCTCTTGCTTATCACATACTTCTCAAAGCGACGATGTACTTCATTTATATTATCATTTGTCGAAGCTTTCATCTATATGTTGTCATCAATTACCAAAAAGGGGGAGATTGAAAGTGCAACTAATCCCCGGGTGGTTTTGGTAATTCATAACAACATATAGCTCATTGAACTAATATCCATTCAAGATTAATGTTTCAGAAAGTTCAATGATTGGTATGGCATGGACTAGAGATGTGGACCCCTCAAAATGCTAAGGACACATATTGGCAAAAGCTCAAGACTCTACTTTTTTAGTTTAGTGATCCAAGATCACATTGAGTCCATAGGAAAAGCCAATACTATTAAAAGGGGATGAGGTGTTGCTTAATGGCTTGCTTGCTCAAAATGCTTAGTGATATGCTCCAAAAGCCCTCAACCACTTTCTCATTTCCACATATGTCCTAAACCTAAAGTCAAACTCGGCCCCACCGATTTGATCTATCCGGCGCCACCGAGTTCACTTGACATAGCCATTGCCAGAAACCCTAATCAGTTCGGTCTCATCGATAGGGATCTCGGTCTCACCGAGATGGGATTGCAAACTCTCTGTTTTCCTTCGTAACGTTTCGGTCTAACCGAGATGAGCGATCGGTCCCACCGAGTTGGCAATGCAAACTCTCTGTTTTCTTTTTGTAACGTTTCGGTCTCACCGAAATGAGTGATCGGTCCCACCAAGTTTGCCTGACCAAGTCTCTGTTTGCTTATTACTGAAATCGGTCTCACCGAGTTCATGTGATCGGTCTCACCGAGATGAGGTTTCGCCCTAACCCTAGCGCATTGGTCTCACCGAGTTGGTATTGTCGGTCCCACCGAAAAGCCTAACGTTCACATTTTGAACCAGGTCGGTCTCACCGAGTTTCACTATTCGGTCCCACCGAGTTTGGTAAATTGTGTGTAACGGTTAGATTTTGTGTGGAGGCTATAAGTACCCCTCCACCCCTTTCTCCATTAGAGAGGGAGCCATCAGAACGTGCCTACACTTCCACTACTCATTTTTGGAGAGAGAACCACCTACTCATGTGTTGAGACCAAGACATTCCAATCCAACTACAATAATCTTGATCTCTAGCCTTCCGCAAGTTGCTTTCCACTCAAATCATCTTTCCACCATATCCAAATCTATGAGAGAGAGTTGAGTGTTGGGGAGACTATCATTTTAAGCACAAGAGCAAGGAGTTCATCATCAACACACCATCTATTACCTTTTGGAGAGTGGTATCTCCTAGATTGGTTAGGTGTCACTTGGGAGCCTCCGTCAAGATTGTGGAGTTGAACCAAGGAGTTTGTAAGGGCAAGGAGATCGCCTACTTCGTGAAGATCTACCCAAGTGAGGCAAGTCCTTCGTGGGCGATGGCCATGGTGGGATAGACAAGGTTGCTTCTTCGTGGACCCTTCGTGGGTGGAGCCCTCCGTGGACTCGCGCAACCGTTACCCTTCGTGGGTTGAAGTCTCCATCAACGTGGACGTACGATAGCACCACCTATCGGAACCACGCCAAAAATCTCCGTGTCTACATTGCGTTTGCTCCCTCCAAACTCCTCCCCTTTACCTTCATATGCAATGATTTACATTCCGCTGCTATACTCTTAGAATTGCATGTGTAGGTTGTTTGCTTGACTTGTGTTAAGTTGCTAAAATTTGCCAAGACATAAAATTGGGAAAAGGCTAGATTTTTATTTGGTCAAGTAGTCTAATCATCCCCCCTCTAGACATACTTTCGATCCTACAATTCTCAAAATCTATTTTATAAAAGGCAAAGATGTCCCTAACTTCTCGTATTACTAAATCAAATTCATGCATAAGGATGATAGTAGAAATCTTTTTAGCTCTAGGATCATGGATATTGGAAAATTCAAGGAACATTTTTTGTAAGACAGGATGAAGATGCAAAAATTTCCTTTCTAGCTTAACTACAAGCATAGCAATGGCATCCACATAGCAATTAGTTTTATCAAGAATGGATCCTTTAATTATTGGTATGACTCCCGTGCAATTAAAGAATTCTTAGATGACATTATTTCCAATTATATTTCCGCTACCCATATGATAAGTTTTAGTTTTTAAGACTGTGGGAGTTTCATTTTGGTGAATTTCATTCTCAGGAGGATCATGATTAAGATCAAACAATTTAGGCCTTTGCTCATGAGACTCGCTAGCACTATCTTCACTAGCATTTTCAACAATAACTTTATCAAACTCAGACATGATAGCAACTTCAAGCAAGCAAACAAACATGCAAAATAAAATATTTTTTATTTATTTATTTTAGAAGTGGAGGGAGATGAAAAAAAGGGAGTAAAAGCAAATAAAAAGTAGAACAAGTAGATGATAATTTGTGTGAAGGAACCTATAGGTATTTGATGATGTCTCTGTAGGATCGAAAGTATGTCTAGAGGGGGTGATTAGACTACTTGACCAAATAAAAACTTATCCTTGCCCCAATTTTAGTTGTAGGCAAATTTTAGCAATCCTACTAAGTCAAGCAACACCCTACACATGCAAGTCTAAGAATTGAGCAGCGGAATGTAAAGACTTTGCATATGAATGTAACGGAGGGATCGAAGAAATCAAAAGCAATGAAGACACGGTGATTTTTGGCGTGGTTCCGATAGGTGGTGCTATCGTACTGCCACGTTGATGGATACTTCAACCCACAGAGGGTAACAGTTGCGCTGGTCCATGGAGGGCTCCACCCACGAAGGGTCCACGAAGAAGCAACCTTGTCTAATCCACCATGGCTTACATCCACGAAGGACTAGCCTCACTCGGGGTAGACCTTCATGAAGTAGGCAATCTCCTTGCCCTTACAAACTCCTTGGTTCAACTCCACAAGATCTTGTAGGCTGCCAAGTGACGCCTAACCAATCTAGGAGACACCACTCTCTAAAAGGTAATAGGTGGTGTTGTTGATGATGAACTCCTTTCTCTTATCCTTCAAAAGATAGTCTCCTCAACACTCAATCACTCTCTCACAGATTTGGCTTGGGTAGGAAAAGGATTGGAGCGGAAATCAACTTGGGGAGGCTAGAAATCAAGGTTCAAATGGTTGGATTGAAATGTCTTGATCTCAACACATGAGTAGATGGTTCTCTCTAAAAAAATGAATGGTGGAAGTGTAATTTCGTTCTGATGGCTCTCTTAAATACAAGGTGGGTGGAGGGGTATTTATAGCCTTCACCCAAAATCCAACCGTTACACTCTTTTGACTCAACTCGGTGACACCGAACCAAAAACTCGGTGAGACTGACCTATGTAAAAGATATGAATGTTGGGCTTTTCGAAGAGACCGAACTGGAAATCTCAGATGGACTGAAGTGCGGTGACCTAGGCAAGACCTCGTTTCAGAAATTCCAATCGGTTCAACTTGGTGATTCTGAAGTGAACGAATTGGGTTACAGAAACTTGGTCAGTGCAACTCGGTGAAAGTAATCGTCATCTCGGTAAGACCAAAATTCTAGGGTTTGGCTCTGGTAGTGTATAGGATCAACTCGGTGAGTTTAGAATGGATGTTTTCTATGGGACCGAGTTGGCTATTTAGGGTTTGGACATATATGATTTGGAGAAAGTGGTTGATGGTTTTTGGAGCAATATCTTCAAGCACTTGAGCAATTGAGTCATGATCAAAACCTCATCCCCTTTTAATAGTATTAGCTTTCCTATGGACTCAATGTGATCTTGGATCACTTAACCAAAAATGTGGAGTCTTGAAGCTTTGCCAATCCATGTCCTTAGCATTTTCAGGGGTCCACAATCTCATGTCCTTGCCATGCCAATCATTGAACTTTTCAAAAATCTATTTTGAAGAGCATTAGTTCAATGATATATGTGTTTTTAAGAATTATCAAAACCACCTGGGGATAAGTTGCACTTTTAGTCTCCCCGGAAACGGCGCTAGAAATTCTTTCTGCTACTTGTGAGCTGCATTAGGATTTTCCCCAAAGAATAAGGGTGAAGCAATATAGTAGCGGATAGTATTTACCTCAGTGAGAACCAAGGTTATCGAACCAATAGGAGAACCACGCAAATGCCTAGTGAACAATACCTACACACACAAGAGCAAATACTTGCACCCAACACGAGCAAGAGGGTAGTCAATCCCCTTGAACTCATTACTTGCAAGGACTAAATCTGGTAATGATAGATAGATATGTTGCAAAGTAAAATAAAAAGAGTAAAATTGCACCAAGGTATTTTTGGTTTTTGTAATATGATTTAAATAGACCCGAGGGTAATAGTTTTCACTAGAGACTTCTCTCTCATAAAAATAGCATACGGTGGATAGACAAATTACTGTTGGACAACTGATAGAAAAACATATAGTTATGATGATATTCATGGCAATGATCATGTATATAGGCATTACGTCCATGACAAGTAGACCGAATCGATTCTGCATCTACTACTATTACTACAGCAATCGACCGCTATCTAGCATGCATCAATGGTATTAAGTTCATGACAAACAAGGTAATGCTTTAAGCTAGATGACATAATGTAGACAGAATAAAACCAAACAATATGATTAAACCCAATCATTTTACCCTTAGTAGTAGTGATACAAATACGTGCCTCACTACCCCTGCTGTCACTGGGTGAGGACACCGCAAGATTGAACCCACTACAAAGCACCTCTCCCGCTGAAGATAAATCAATCTAGTTGGCCAAACCAAACGGATAAATCGGAGAGAAATACAAAGCTATAACAATCATGCATAATAAAGTTCAAAAATGACTCAATTACTTTTAGTGAATATTCCAATCATAAACCCACAATTCATTGGATCCCAAAAAACACGCCGCAAAAGAAGATTACATTGGATCGATCTTCGAGGAGAACATTGTGTTGAAGATCAAAGACAGAGAAGAAGCCATCTAGCTAATCACAATTGACCCGTAGGTCTGTGCTGAACTACTCACCCATCATTGGTGGTGTAGATAGGTTGATGTAGAAGCCCTCCGTGATCGATTCCCCCTCCGGCAGAGTACCAAAAAAGGCCTCCATACGGGATCGTGGAAGAATAGAAGCTTGCGGCGTCGGAAAAACTGTTTCAGATGGCTCTCTGTTGGTTTTAGGATTTATGGGAATTGATAGGCTTGGAATTAGGTCAAACGGAGCTGCGTGGGACCCACAAGCTCAGGTGGCGCCCCCCTCCCCGGGGGGGGGGGGGGTGCCGTGTTAGCTTGTGGCTCTCCCATAGATCTTATGGCCTCCTCCCAAAGTTTCTAGGGTCCCTTCTGTTCCAGAAAAAATCACTGTTAGGTTTCATCATATTTGTACTTCGTTTGGTATTCATTTTCTGAAAAACAAAAAACATGGAGAAAATAGGAACTGGCACTGACCACTGAGTTAATAGGTTAGTTCCCAAAAATGATATAAAGTTTCATATAAAGCATCCAAGATTGATAATATAGTAGCATGAAACAAGCAAAAATTATAGATACGTTGGAGACGTATCACTCCCCTTCCCCTCCGGCACTAGCATCGCTAGGGAAGCGCTGGGGCTCGCGCCCACGGCTCCCGTGCGGATGCGCATGCCGAAGTCGGAGGCGAAGGCGGCCCGGCACCAGCGGCAGTGGGCCCAGCCACGACGGAGCCTGGCTCTTCCCGCGAATAGGCACGCTCTGTCCCCGTCGACCCGGAGGAGTCACTCGCTGACCACGGCGGGGTCCGGCACTCGGCACCCCGGCTCGAGCTTGAAGCTTCCGAGCGCCTCGCAAGAGAGAAGGAGAGTGCCAAGGCGAATGCGGTACGGCACAGGAGGGAGCAGGCTCGCGCCATCTGCCGCGTATCCGACTACATCTCCTCAGCGCCGTAGAGCGGCACCACCAGCAAGGACGACGACTATGATGATCCTCCCGCCGTGGACGCGTACACAGAGGAGGACCACCGCGCCGCCGACCACAAGGGCAAGGGCCTGGCCAAAAAGTGGTGAACACCGGCCACCCACAGCTATGTTTATATTTTAGTTGTTTTATTTTTGTTTAGATTTAATTTGAACTCCATAGGCTGTTTTGGATGAACTAATGCAATGTTTGATGTCTGAATTGCTTAGTTTTTATGCTATCTCTATGATCTACATACTATCACTACAAAAAAAAGACACATCCGTGACATTTTGGGCCAAACGAAATTTTTTTCTGCCATGCTTATGACACTTCTATGACGATAATTGTGACAAAACCCGATATCATCATAGATGTGGTGGGCTACTACTTCTATGACAAAAAATCATGACAGAAAATGGGTTTTTCGTCCTGGGCGGGCCGGAGACGCACCTGCATGACATTCTTTGGGCCATCCATGACGGAAAAAATCGTGGTAGAAGCAAGGGCGAGGAAAATTTCGGGGAGTTCCCGGTTGCGGTGGGTGGTCCGGGCCGAGCGATGCACAGAGGTTTGCGCATTTCTCTCGTACACGTACACACGTGTGTGCGAGGCGTTGCGCTCTAAATGAACCCGAGCGAGGCGTTGGGCTCTAACTGAACCCGAGCGATTGCACTAGCTACGTTACTGAACCCCGATCGATCCCTTGCTGTTAACTGAACCCGAGTGATTCCTTCGCTACTGCTGCTAACTGAAGCCGATCGAAGCTGCCTCTTCATGAACAGTTCCCGGTGGGGGTTGGATGAACAGGATCCTGTGGTAGTAGAGGCCGTTGCCGCTGGATGAACAGGACCCCGATCTAGGAGGTGGGGGTGGATGAACAGTAGCCGGTGGAGGGACCCCGTGGAGGGCTGGTTGAACAGGACCCTGTGGAGGGCTGGTTGAATAGTAGCCAGTGGAGGCTGGATGAACAGGACCCCGTGGAGGGCTGGATGAACAGTAGCCGGTGGAGGCTGGATGAACAAGACCCCCGTGGATGAACAGTAGCTAGTGGAGGCTGGAGGAGGTCGACGGTGGATGAACAGTAGCCCTTGGAGGCTGGAGTGAGGCAGTAGATGATGGATGAACAGTAGCCCGGGAGTCCCGTTTTGCGGTACGCCACACCCCTCCCGATGAATAGGACCCCGTTTCGACCGTAGGCGCTCCAACACAAGTCTGTTTCCTTCGTTTTGCGGTACGCCACACCCCTCTCGATCAATAGGACCCCGTTTCGACCGTACGCGGTCGAACACAAGTCTGTTTCCTCCGTTTTGAGGTACGCCAGACCCTTCCCAATGAACAGGACCCCGTTTCAACCGTACGCGGTTGAACAGAAGGCCCATTTCCTCCGTTCTGCGGTATGCCAGACCTCGTTTCGGCTGTTCCGTCCAAGCTGGTTGGCTCCCGATGAACACGACATATTCCGTTGCCTCCCGATGAACACGACGAATTCCGTTGCTTCCCCATGAACACGACGCAGTTTCTCCATTCCGACCCAGCCGGTTGGCTTCCGATGATCAGGACGCCGTACGTATGCGCGAGTACGCGTTCGAGACCCCGCCCGTATGTACGTACGTGGCCGTATTTTTTGGTATCTGGCTGTACGTACGTGTACACGGTTTTGACTGGACTGCCTGAACTGCTACCGCTCCTTACTCGGCCACGGTTCATCGTGGCAAACAGACCGATCGACTGGTATGTACACAGACAACGCTACGTACGCTTCGACCGGGTGGGTCCCAGCTGTCAGGGAGGATAAGGACGCACTTCCTTGCATGTGAAGATATAGCTGGTGAGTCCCAGCTGTCAGGGGGAAGAATCATTTTTTTACCCGTAATAAGGACGCACTTCCTTGCGTGCGAAGATGTAGCTGGTGGGTACCAGCTGTCAGGGGGAGAAAACATTATTTTTAGGGTAAAAAGGATGCAGTTGCATGCATGCGTCCATGGGAATGGTGCGTCCCACTGTCAGCCTCTCCATGTAGAGTCATCTTCCGATGACTCTCGTTTGTTGACCACACCGTGCAAAGCACAACAAGCCGGTGGACGACAACGAGGCCCCAGACTGGAACGCCCCAGAGATGGGGAAGACGCGGCAGTGGAGTCACAGACGGAGAGGAGTGGGAAACTTGACTGGTTCGGGTGCGGGGTGGGCCTACACTCGGCAAAGAATAACATGATGTGCGGAGGAGTGGAGGGATGACCTGGCCGTCGGCGGGGTAGCGTTTCGCTGCTAGGCACGCAAAATAGCGCCACTGGACGCCGGAGGCTGGAGCAGGTGGTCTCGGCAGCGCTGGGGGAAGAAGACGAGAGATTGAAGAAGAATGCCGGCCGTTGGATGTAAATCCAACGCCTTGCTTAGGCTTCGACCTTTGTATTTTTATTTTTTGCGAAAGTGCTTAGGCTTCGACCTACATGTCAGCCAGTCCATTTGGTGGGCTTGGTGAAACAATGATGTAGCATCTATGCAGCCCGTTTATATATTATGGTATAATTTAAAGCCCATTTGCATTTTTCTCGAAATCCGCGGACTTGCTGGGCTGGGTGAAAATATCATGTTGGGCTAGACGGAGAAATGTTATAAAAACATAAACACATGATTGCACATCTATTACTGCATTGGTCAGTAAAATCTTTGCAAGCTTATGTACGCAATCACTAGGAGTTAACTTGCCAAGTTATATATAAACAATTATTATTATTATTATTTTGTAAGAACTTTCTATTTACGAAATAAAATATCATTTTAATTTGATGAGTTAATAGGACATGGGGTATTATTATTTTTTCGGCTAGACGTGGGATAGTTGAGTTGGTTCTAGGGAAAAGTACTGGGAGAAAACTCAGATTACATCGAAAAAGAAAGTGGGAGAAAATTTAGATATATGATTAATGAAAACGAAAAATATAGCAAGTGGGAAGGTCTATAAAATGGTTGGACGAACGACAGGTTTACCGAAACCTTAGGTTATTTCTATTATATATATGTAATAAAATAAGATATAAATATAAATATATATACTATTATAGAAGGGAAAACATAGGTTCAATTTTGCATTCTTATAGAAAAATAGAACTGAGTTGTGCGTCGCCTTGAAAAAACAAACATAACTTGGGCTGCTGATGTTATAGACAAGCTAGGCTGGGAGGCCCAGAGGCTGCTTGATACCTGCTGGCTCCAAAAAAAGTTGAAACATGTCGTGGGCTGCCCATGTTAAACAACAAAACCTAGGCCATGGACCTGGTGGGCCCGGGACTGTCAGCCTCTCGACGAACAGTCGTCTCCTGATTCCTCTTGTTTTACTGACCATGTTGGGAACGACAGACGGCGGTGCCGCGGCGAGAGCACCAAGGCGGAGGACGACGTCAAGACCTCGGACCGAACGAACCGGAGCGGGGGAAGACGCAGGCGGAGGGGAGTACGAGGGTTGACTTGTTCGGGTGCAGGGTGGGCCGGTGGAGCTGCCGCCACCGGACAATGTGTGGGAGTAGAGGGATGGCCTGGCCAACGCCATAGGCTATGATGGGTCACCGAGGTGTGCGCGGCAGTGCCACCAGCCGCTGTATAGGAAGAGGACGAAAGATTGAACAAAATAAAGAAATACAAATGGATAGGTGGTTGGTCCCAGATGTCTGTGTACGAGACCTGCTGGGTCCACCTGAGAAGGGGAATATTTTGGGAGGAAGGAGATTCAAAGCATGGCAACCGAGTGAACTAGTTACATACATAAGCAAATAGCCACTAAAAATAGCAAACAGGTTAATGGGTTCTTAGAAGAAATATTTCGGACAAAACAGATAATTACGACACATAGGCTAATGCATGAAACACTCACATGATAAAGGTGCTTAAACAGATAAAGTACAACATCTAGACCTTCCTGGCACGCTTGATCATGACGCTGCGGCTGTCCGTGTACTCGTCGATTACGGGAAGCAGACACGCCCTCATGTCCAAGATCCGCATGTACATGTCATAGCATGCGTATGCGTCCTTGGCCACGTAGGTTATGTAGGCTAGATTCAGAGGTACCTCCCACGTGTTCAGGTCCTTGGTATCGTTGTCTTCTTTCATGTTGGCGTAGCAGGGGTCGATGATGGTCTCGGCAAGGTCAACCACGGAGTCCTTCTCCTGCCCGTTGCCGATGAGCTTGTTGCACCAGATGGCCGAACCGTAGCGAAGGTGCAGCCGGTGCTGCCGATGAAACGGCCGAATGCTCCAGAACCTCTGATGGCCCTACAGCAGTGGTAGACGAGAACCTCGTCCTGCACGCATACCTGGGCGATGGCGATCCGCTGGTCCCTGTCAGGAGATGAATGGATGGGCACAAGGTCTAGTCCTGCGACATTGCGCTTTCTCGTCCTGTAGGTACTGCTTGAACTCGGCGAGGCAGAGCTTCACCGAGTCCGGATCATTGGTGTACATCACATTCCACTTGGTGCAGCCATGGGACTGAACGGCGAACTCAAAGGTGAACTCCTTGCTGAAGTCCATATCCAGTAGGCTCACCCCTCGGGTCGCCATTGGAGTCTCTTCAAGTGAACGAGTGGTTAGGCGGTGGCAGCAGTTCATTTTTCAGCTCTTGGGGAACTGGATTCAACAGTAAACTGAGTGTGTACAGGTGACAGCAGTTACTACCCCTCCCTCGCCCGCTGCACGCCCGGCAGAACATGCGCCCTCGGTGCATTCAAACGCCTCCATTAAGAAATCTATTCCGGCCACACATTGATTCACGAGCGGGTCTGTATTGGTACTGTAATAACAAGTGTTAGTGGTCACTTTACTTAAATTTAATTAGCTTTAATTAAAATTTATTCTTAAAACAAGCAATGCATTGGCTCGTTCTATCAGTGCCACAGGATCAACATGCACAACAATTAGAATTATTATTCTCAGGACGCACACGATCAGCACATTTGTCGCACTTTCACACAGATAATACTACCAAGTTTGAACTGTTTGTTATGGTTGCTGTCCTCTGCATCATCATGCCGTGTTTCCCAGCTTGCAAGATTCAGAACCAACAAATAAGATTCAAATAGTAAGTACAACAAATATGCCTACACATCTCATTGATTCCCAGCTTGCAAGATTCAGAACCAACAAATAAGATTCAAATAATAAGTACACCAAAGATGCCTACACATCTCATTGATTCCCAGCTTGCAAGATTCAGAACCAACAAATAAGATTCAAATAATAAGTACAACAAAGATGCCTACACATCTCATTGATTCCCAGCTTGCAAGATTCAGAACCAACTCATTAGAGCCTTTTGATAAAGTGAATATCGGGATTAAATCCATCTTGGCTAGCCGTGTCATACAACCCAAGAACTTGGCGAATGCTCTTGACCATCACAACATCTATAGTTGAGTATTCCTGTTTGCACAGCACAGATAATAAAGAGCATGATTACTATAATAGTGGCACTAGTTGAAGTCAACCTGCAGCTTCACTCGATGATTCAATTCATGCGACTTTTTCTGCAGTTCACCTGAAATGAAGCAAAGATTGCATCATTCAGCTAGCAAGAAGTACTTGTTCTCGTGAGCTAGCAGGTTCTTCTTTAGTAGTTGCACAAAAATTGAGCAACATTAAGGTTGGCTGTCCTGCTCATGTAAGGTGCAACTATAATTTGCTTATCCTTTTGTGCAGTTCCACTAAAATAAAGTGCCATTGTGGTGACAGTGACGGCTCATCTTGCAAAGGCTAATAAAATGTTGCACGAGATTACCAGCAGAATTTGACGGAGATTTTGGAAACTCCAATCACCATTTTGTGCAGTTCCACCAAAATTGAGAGATGTTGCCCATGTGACATTTTAGTTGAACTGCACAAGACACTCATTCCAAAAAAAAGTGTTTTGTGCAGTTCACCAAAAGGTCACAATAGCAACAAGGTGCAATGGATATCCCTATCTGCACAAAAAGATAGAAAGAAAACAGTTGTTGGTCAATAACAAGATACGAAACATACATGAAATGATAAGAAGCATCTTAATTATGTTCATGGCAATCACGCAAGGACAGTAGAAATTTTAAAATGTCAGCAATGCTTCATGTTACCGGAAGCATTACGATCAACAATGACATTCGTCAAATATGGGATTACTTTAATGGTGGCATTGCTTGTTTACCAGATACAGTAGATCAACAGCAGCTAAAGAGTTGGTTTAAGGGCATGGGACCGTGGGGACACCAGGACACTCAGCAGTGTAAAGAAGCAACTTACTTATCATACTGGGGAAAACAGCAGGAGTACCATTTGTAACACAGTTTAATTGCATCATATCACTGGAGGCATTAGATTAACAATAACACTGGTTAGACATGTCCTTAAGGTAACAGTGTGATCGCTTCATTTTACATGCGCCCTTACATTAACAACAGCAAAAAATTGGTATAAGGACATGCGACAGTGGACGCATCAGCACAATGTACCTACAAGGAGGCATAAAGTGGTGATGCCGAGTTTGTTCATACTCTATGAGGGCAGAAAATCTAATCCTGGAGACCTTTTACTATGTGAGGGCAGCAAATCTAATCCTGGACATACACTGTTGACTTGTCCACCAGCCGCCACTTTCTATCCTTTTTTCAACCAATAATAGATTGTTCCTTATCCAGTTTGTACTGCGTTTTCCCTTTATTTCCCTTTACAACCAAGAGACCGGTTGGGTATCCGGTCTCTACTACTTTCCCCCTATTATTTCCTCTTTGAATCAAGTTCTAGATTCATGCTACTACTTTCCTCCCTTTCTTCGTTGTTTGAACCAAGTCCTAGATTCGACTGCATGAAGTAGCTTTACCTCTAATAATACTAAAAATTTAGGTGGCTTTGGAAGAGCTGATGGAAGTAGAAAAAGATGCACACGCAGACACGTGGGGAGCTGGGGCAGTAGAGAAAGGCCGCTTTCGAAGAACTTATACCTGAGGGTCGTCGGGATGTCGGCGGCGGCAGGTCGGATCTGCACACAATACGACAGGGAGGAAGAAGGGTCGGAGGACCTCCCGAGCCGGCGCTGTGTCGGAGAGAACGGCACGGGCAGAGGATCAGGACCAGCCGACAGCTGTGGGTTTCCTCCCTTGCTGGCGATGACCGCGTGAACGATGCACCTAGTCCTCTACACACACCGGCCGAAGGGATCCGGCCGGATCTGTGACCAGCGGTGAGCAGAGAGAAAATGTTGCTACCGCTGTCTTGTTTAGATCTGGAGAGGATGAGAGAATGAAGAGAGCAACCCTAGTAAAGCAAGCGCTCAGGCCCCTGCCTAAATATATAGGGGAGTGATTATCGTTTTCTCTCCACAACAAGCGTTTCAATTTGTGTACGTGGCATTAAAGAAAAGAAACTCTCTATTTAACGTGACTAACTGTATGACTCCTACTTACTAGTAGTAGTATTGTTCACTTGTGCTCCCCAGTCCTCCATTCATTGAACAACCCCACGGGTGAATAAACATACAATACTAGTATTTATATAGAACGAACAAGCTCGAACTATTTTCGCATAGTTAAAAGTTGAGGGTGGGGCTTTTCCCGGGCAGTACGCATGGCAGTTTTCGCGTAGGCGGTTTGACAGAGAGGCGAGGAGGGTGAGGGAGTAGCGGATTCAACTTACTACTGGAAAGGTAGGGCTGTGCGATTTGACGGCGCGTTACTGCTGGAAAGACGGGGTCTTGTGATATGACTACTCACTATAGTCATGAATTACTGGCGCTACGACCGGGGTGATGCCCCCCTTCCATTCCCCACTCTAATCTGGTGCATGACACGTCGACCCGGATGCTGGCTCTCCCACATGTCGGCGAAGTACGTAAGAAGGAGCAAAGAATCATGTGGTATATATAGTGTATATACTGTACTAGTACTACTACTCACGTCGGAGGAGTGTGAACCATGGCAGCCCAGTGAACCAGCAGGCGATAGGCCATAGACAACAATGTGGTGATATGGCCATAAAAAACAATGTGCTACAGTCCAGTCTGTAGCATGTACAGTACTACTCCTCTTTGTTTGGATCCCTGAGTTAGAGCTAGTTTGGGTTGAAATAGCCTCAAAGTATCCAAACAGGAGGGGTTAGTTTGAGCTAGTTTGCTCTAACCCAGCTAAAAAAACTAGCCCGGTGGACAGGTTCTAATTGGGTTAGTTCTCCTGGGGCCCACTAAAAGAGAACTAAAAAAATCTCCCCTGCCCGCACCAGATCCCTCCCTCCCGACCCCCTCCCCCCTCGCACGACTCCTCTCTGTTCCCCATCGCGCCGCCCGCCCAAGCGCCGCTCGCCCTCCTCCGGCCGCCCTCTCCCTCTGGCCTCCGACGCCCTCCTTCGGCCGCCCTCGCCCTCCTCCGGCCGCCCTCTCCCTCCGGCCTCCGAAGCTCGCCCCGCTCCCCCTTCACCGGTCATTTCTCTCCCTCTGTCGTGCGCGGCGGCGGCGCATCTACCAGGGAGGTCGCGAGAGGGGTGAGTTCGTTCGTTCCTTCTCTGTCTCACAACCATATCATTGATCTTGCTCGCTCTAGCGCTTATTCTGATTTGGAAAAGTAGATCCTGATTAAACTTGGTATAGATTTGTGGTGCATGCATGGAATTGTTTGATGCTGCTTGAGGAGGTAATAAATCTTTCTAGAGGCCCAAAGATTCAGTTCACCTTTCTAGGTATTTCAGTTTCAGGCTTGCATTATTTCTAGAGGCCCAAAGATTCAGTTCACCTTTCTAGGTATTTCAGTTTCAGGCTTGCATTATTTCTAGAGGCCCAAAGATTTGGTTCGCAGTCGTCGGCAAGCGGCCCTGCTACCCATGCCGGTCTCAACCTCAACTCGCAAGCGCCGGTGTCGGAGGGGTTCCCGGGGCTTGGGCTCTATGGAGTCTTCCTCCAGAGCGACGATGACGAGCTCCTCCCTGGGCACGTCAGGGACTCCGGGCTCCCTCCCTATCGTGAATGCCTTCCGTGATGAGTTAGCTCATGCTTTGTTTCATGGAGTGTAATTTTTTTTGGTGAAGCTTGATTGACGACTTGTATGTTTAAGTGGGATATCTCATTTGTATGGACAAAATAAAATTTATCATGTTTTGCATGCTTGATTTGTAAAGATGGTTCGTTTATGTCAATTGTAAGCGGGAGCAGGCCACACAAGAGCCGGCCACACCAAATCCGGCAGGAAATAGGGTCCAAAGTAGTGAAATGATTGAGAAAGAGCATTTATTGTCAATCTAACCCTGCCATCCAAACACCTCTTTGGTTAGAGTTAGTTCAGGGTTAGAATCTAACTCTAACCTCTAACTGAGTTAGAGTTCCTCCTCGTCTCGGTTCATCGCCATCATACTTTCCCCATTCCCGTGTTTTCAGTATCCTGCGAATCAAAGAGGCCCTTAGACTGGTTTAGGTCCGGTCGTTTTTTATAAATGTGTTATGTCCAAAATTTAATGAACGTGCTTCGGTTTCTACGAAAATAATCCGGTTTCATGTAGTAATTTATTTATTTATTTATTCTTCTGCGGGGGGTTTGCATGTAATTCGTGAGGTCTGAAATGTAAAAGTACCCCGGCATGGTTGCATATGCTCCGAGTCGTGCATGCACTACGACCCAGATGCTCTATGTCCCACATGTCGGTGAAAGGGAGCACGTGGAAATAGCCTAGTAGTACATATAGGAGGATAAATGCGTGAAAAAATATGTACTATGAAGCGTAGCTGTGGTTCAAAAGGAGACCTAAAGTGATGACAGGTATAGGTCGCACGCACCCAACTAGTGGTACTAGACGTACGACTACTTTTTCCCTAAAAAAAAGAGGTACGAGTGCTCAGTACTCCTATTCTATCAACACGAGTGCCATCTGACAACAGCGTCCGTGCTACAGCTAGCTCTTCTCCCTTGTTTCTCTCTTCTAATTCTAAACTCAGCCGACACGCGGTGGGCGGGGTGGGGATTTGCCGATGGTCGGTTTGCTCAACTGCGGCCCCACCTCACAGTGAAAATGTTACGACTGGAATAAAAATGCCATACACTAATAAAACATTAAGGCCACGAGGCGATGCCGTGCTGGTTACAGGAGGCAAGAAGAAAGATGCATCCATCGACGACGTCCACTCCCTCGACTCAGGGCGCCGGCCCACCGAAGGGCGGCTAAGTAGCAGCGGCTTTCGTGGCCAGGTCGATGTGCTTCTGAACAATGGTGTCCAAACATTCCAGCCGCTGGAAGAAGGCCAACGTCTTTCTCTCCTCGTTGGCCTTGTAGTGGCCTATGTAGACGATTTCCTCGTAGACATGGATGTGCAGGTCGACGGTTTCTTGCATGGCGAGGCGCTGCGCGGCGAGCACGGCGTCGAGGTGCACATTCTTCGTCGCGACCTCCGGCACCTGCAGGGCCACCAGGGCTTGAAAGAGTTTGTCACCATGGAGGCCGATGAGGGTGGCAGGCAATGAGGAGCCTGGGCCCACGGGCTGGAGCAGTACGGCAAGGTCGTCTGCGCGCTTCTTGACGGCGGTGAACTTGCAGATGGAGTGGACCATCATGTCGTCCATGCGAGAGGCGAAGCCGGCGTCAGCAAGGGCTACGACGCCGGCGGTCGCCAGCACCGTCTGGAAACACTACGCGGTGAGGGGCCGCAGGCCGGCATCTTGGATGATCTGGCACAGCCGACTGCCGCTCGCATCCATCGCCTCCATAGGTGCTTGTGGCTTCTGGTCACTTGGTCTTGGATTAGAGTGGGCAATGTTGCGTAGAGACTAGGAGTAGATGGATTGGAGTGGTGGGGCGCCTTTATGAGAGTTCAAACTGTGTTGCATTCACATCGTGCTGGCTCCATTCTGCTTCTCCAATTACTTACTCCTACCTCTGCATGCTAATTGAATGCGGAGGCATCATTGACCATTTAACATTTTGGGAACCGCTACCCTCTGCCTCGTTGGCATTCAAGCCGTATCAACGTAAATGCGTGTCAAAAAGAGACTAGTCAGTAGTAGTATACTCAATATTGTGCACCGCGACCAAGGCAGAGAGGAAAACGAGAGAACTACGTAGTATTTATTTACGGTGTAGATTCACTCATTTTGCTCCGTATGTACTCATTTAGGGTGTAGTCACTTATTGAAATCTCTAGAAAGGCAAATACTCCCTCCGTTTTCATTTATTCTGCATATTAGAGTTGACTGAAGTCAAATTTTCATAAAGTTTGACCAAGTTTATAAAAAATAATGTAAACATTTATCATAACAAATATATATGATGTGAAAGTACATTCAATAATAAATCTAATTGTATTGATTTGTTATTGCTTATGTTAATATATATTTTTATAAACTTGGTCAAAGTTTATAAAGCTTGACTTTTACCAAAGCTAATACGCGGACTAAATAAAAATGGAGGGAGTATTTAGGAACGAAGGGAGTAGTCCCTCCTTTCCGGTTTACAGGGCTATACTATTAAGAGCAAGTACAATAGTGGGCTTATGGCCTGCCTACTTGGCATTTTTGCCTATGTGGCAGAGAGAGATGTGAAAAAGTAAGAGGAGTGGGCTCTCATGCAAGATCCTAGCTATATGCGTATTCCTAGGCAAATACAATTAATGTGAAGAAAGAGAAAGAGAGAAGATAGAAGAAAGTACTAATGTTATAGCCAACCTTATAGCCCACACTATTGTATGAGTGAATCTAAATGATGGCTATATATGACATGGCAGTTTCATATAGCCAGCAGCTGGCTATACTATTAACCATGCTCTAAGAGCAAGTACAATAGTGGGCTTATAGCCTGCTTACATGGCAATTTTGTCTAATGCAAGAGCCTGGCTATATGCGTGCTCCAAGGCTCCGCACCACGCCCCACCCCTACACAAAGACTGCCACGCGAGCGTTCGCAACTGCCACGTTCAGGTTGCGCTTGGCTCTTCACCTCTTCGAGAAGACGAACAATCATGTTACTACTTCTACAGTATCGAATCAACTGTTGCATGTCCGTCCACCGCGTGCGGGAGGGATAGCTTGTTGAAGTAAGCAAAAGCCTGTCCTCGTCTGTGAGCCACCGCGCGCATGGGCGAGGGAGAGGGCGTGTAGTAGTAAAATCAAGCTTCTCCTCATTGTACGAGTTGACGCGAAACATCATAGTGAAGGAAATAAGCCCTAGAGGTAATAATAAAGTTGTTATTTTATATTTCCTTACATCATGACAAATGTTTATTATTCATGCTAGAATTGTATTAACCGGAAACTTCATACATGTGTGGATACATAGACAAAACACTGTGTCCCTAGTAAGCCTCTACTAGACTAGCTCGTTAATCAAAGATGGTTAAGTTTCCTAACCATAGACATGTGTTGTCATTTGATGAACGGGATCACATCATTAGGAGAATGACGTGATGGACAAGACCCATCCGTTAGCTTAGCATAATGATCGTTCAGTTTTTATTGCTACTGCTTTCTTCATGTCAAATACATATTCCTTCGACTATGAGATTATGCAACTCCCGGATACCGGAGGAATGCCTTGTGTGCTATCAAACGTCACAACGTAACTGGGTGATTATAAAGATGCTCTACAGGTATTTCCGAAGGTGTTTGTTGGGTTGGCATAGATTGAGATTAGGATTTGTCACTCCGAGTATCAGAGAGGTATCTCTGGGCCCTCTCGGTAATGCACATCATAAGAAGCCTTGCAAGCAAAGTGACTAATGAGTTAGTTGCGGGATGATGTATTACGGAACGAGTAAAGAGACTTGCCGGTAACGAGATTGAACTAGGTATGAAGATACCGACGATCGAATCTCGGGCAAGTAACATACCGATGACAAAGGGAATAACGTATGTTGTCATTACGGTTCGACCGATAAAGATCTTCATAGAATATATAGGAGCCAATATGAGCATCCAGGTTCTGCTGTTGGTTATGGACCGGAGAGGTGTCTCGGTCATGTCTACATAGTTCTCGAACCCATAGGGTCCGCACGCTTAACATTCGATGATGATTTTGTATTATAAGAGTTATGTGATTTGGTGACCGAATGTTGTTCGGAGTCCCAGATGAGATCACGGACATGACGAGGAGTCTCGAAATGGTCGAGAGGTAAAGATTGATATATAGGATGATAGTATTCGGACACCGGAAGTGTTCCGGATTGTATCGGGTATTTATCGGAGTACCGGGGGGGTTACCGGAACCCCCGAGGGAAAGATATGGGCCATATGGGCCATGAGAGGGGAGCAAACCAGCCCACAAGGGGTGGCGCGCCCCCCCTATGGAAGCTGGCCAAATTGGAAAAGGAAAAGGGGGGATTCGCCCCCCGTTCCTTTCTCTCTTCTCCCTTCCCTTTTCCCCCTCCGGTAAAAAGGAAAGGGGGGAGGCCAAATTGGGAGGACCCCAAGTAGGATTCCTCCTACTTGAGGCACCCCCTTGGCTGCCTCTCCTCTCCTCCAACCTATATATATGTGGGGGGCACCGCTAGAATACACACCAACAATTGTTAGCCGTGTGCGGCGCCCCCCTCCACAGTTTACGCCTCCAGTCATATTCACGTAGTGCTTAGGCGAAGCCCTGCGCGGATCACTTCACCATCACCGTCACCACGCTGTCGTGCTGACGGAACTCTCCCTCGACACTTTGCTGGATCAAGAGTTCGAGGGACATCATCGAGCTGAACATGTGCAGAACTTTGAGGTGCCGTACGTTCGGTGCTTGATCGGTCGGAACGAGAAGAAGTTCGACTACATCAACCACGTTGTCAAACGCTTCCGCTTTCGATCTACAAGGGTACGTGGACACACTCTCCCCCTCTCGTTGCTATGCATCTCCTAGATAGATCTTGCGTGAGCGTAGAATTTTTTTTAAATTGCATGCTACGTTTCCCAACACATAGCACTAGCCCCACATGCTTGCCTCTAAACTTGGCTAGAAGACCCGCAGTGTACAATATATTTGGTGCAACCTCTAACATTTACCCCATCACAAATTAAAATATATATTCCTGTCTTGACCAGATGAGCGTGCAAACTACAATCACCAGGATGACAGGTAGGGCCAGAAGATTATTTTAATCAAAAAAAAATGCTTCGAGACGGCCTCATAGCATGGAGCCGACTCCAATGATTTTAAAGCTTAGAGGCACGATACACGCTATCCTAGACTATGTCACTATACCTCCCCTACACATGAAACTGCCACACGAGTGTCCGGGTTGCGCTTGGTTCTTCGCCTCTTCGGGAAGTCGAAAATTGATGGTACTACTGCAGTGGAGTACTACAGTATGCTTCTGGCCATCTGACACCGAATGAACTGCTGCATGTCCACCACGTGCGGGAGGGAGAGTGTGTAGCGAAAGCTTCTCCTAGTCTTGCGAGCCACCACGCTCATGGGCGAGGGAGAGGGCGTTGTAATCAAACTTCTCCTTGTTGTACGAGTTGACGCGACACATCAAAGCAGTGCACTCGATATATTTCAATAATTTGCGTTTATCGATGCATTAATTACAACGCATGCATGCATGCCGTGACTTTCCTTTTGATACTTACATGTGTTGATTTAATGCACCTTGAAGTAGTATGAATATGTGACGGTAAAACTTTGTAATGCCCCGGCCCTAAAGCGAGAGATGGTTGTGCACGAGGAGGGCGAGATCATGCCGACGGAACAGGACCCGACGATGGAGCTCTCTATGGTCTCTATGGACCTCACCTTGCTCCACTGCCCCTTGTGCCTCCGCCCCTTGAAGCCTCCAGTGTATGAG
Source organism: Thinopyrum elongatum (assembly GCA_011799875.1). NCBI lineage: Eukaryota > Viridiplantae > Streptophyta > Magnoliopsida > Poales > Poaceae > Thinopyrum > Thinopyrum elongatum. The sequence goes on along the minus strand of CM022300.1, from coordinate 578,461,412 downwards.
GTTCGAATACACCTTGTCCGTTCGGCTGATCGAGCAAGGTGCAGGTTTCTTGATTGATGTGTTGTTCGATTGATTTGTGCAGTGCAAGGGAGGGCGCCTGGCCTGCGCGGACTGCCGCGGTGAGCGCCCCGGGAACCAGCGGCAGTGCCAGAAGTGCGAGCGCGATGGCGGCTTCGATGTGCGGAACACGGCGATGGACGCCATCCTCTCCTCGGTGAGGGTGGAGTGCACGCACGAAGGCTGTGGGCTCTACGTCACTTACCACAAGCTCGCAGATCACCAGAGCGTGTGTCCGCTCGCGCCCTGCAAATGCCCCGTGCCCGTCTGCGGCTATGAAGGCCCGCCGCCGGCGCTCTCCCACCACATCAGCACCGTGCATCCCATGCCCGTGCACAGGATCCAGTACGGCAAGGTGCTCCAGTTGCAAGTGCCAGTGTCGGAGCCACGGCTCTTGCTGTTCGCGGAGGAGGACGGCCGTGCGTTTTTCTTGGTCGGCGGCGTGCTCGACATCGGCGCGCCTATCGCCATGTCGGTCGTCTGCATCAGAGCGGGGGCGTCCCCACTGCCGCACTACGCGGCCAAGCTGTGGGCGAACGGCCCGCCGGGGGAGCCCAAAGGCAGGACCGACGCTGTCAAGGTGGAAATCGAGGTGACAAGTAGCAAGGATCCCGGCGATGTTGCCGTGCAGGAGCTGACCATCTTCACAGTTCCACCCAAGCTGCTGGCCGGGGCTGGGTTTTCGAGGACGGTGTCCCTCCACATTCAGATTGACAAGCTCGCCTCCTAAATGATTCTACAGTGCCTTCTTTTTAATTATCTTCCTAAATATGTAAGACAATTATTATCCACTGTCATCATCCTTATATATTCATCAGTCTTGCTATAAGTCGTAGTAGATGCTATATAGGTCCGTCGGATCTTACATCAAGATCCGTGCAAAATTTTATTTTTTCTCTCTTAAATCTCAGTCGAGTGAGACATAGCCACGCCATTAAACAGGGGCTCGGGCGCCATTAATGGAGACCTTGGGAGAGAGGTGGGTGGCAGATGGAGGTCAAAGGGCTCTCCTCCCGATAAGCACGCGCAGGGGTCTGATCGCATGCCTCCCGTACTCAAATAGCTACCCTGCACGGTGCCTCCTAGCTAATAAAAAAAGAGGACGCGTGGCGGCACGTAAATGGTAAGTAGAACGCCCACGGTTTCAATAATACTACTTGTGTTTCCGATTGTAACGTGACAGCACTTGTTCCAAAATGACTTTGTTGATTGTTAATGTGTGCGCCTTCGCAAATCGGACAGCAAAATTACCACAGCATGTTGGTGCCATGTCATGACACCAAGCCAAGTTTCATGATTTGCATGCGTGTTTTGGATTTACAGGAATTAAAAAACAAAGTTTTTCAATGTTTCCGGCCGAGCCACGGCGCCCAGATGTTTGAATTTCATTCCCATTTCTTGCATGGGACCTAGAAATTTACCCGAGGACACACATGTGATTTTTCAACCAACTTTGGTGCACTGGAGCATGTGCTTGTAGTTCAAATTTGAATTATGCACATTAAATGATCAGAAACTCAATTAATGTATAAAAAAGGCCAAACGAACCCAGAATAATTCCAAAATTTAACACGACACTCATATAGTTCTATGTTGCCTCCTTAAATAAAATCAAGGGGGGGCAGCGTATATCGTTTCGCACACAAAGGTGACACGTTCCCTCTCAGAACCACGAGCCTTCTTGAGAGAAGCTCCGGTTTGCAAGAAGCCTATACCAAAACTTGTTCCAATTCGGCCAAATTTTTACCACAGCGTGTTAGTACCATGACATGACACCATGCCAAGTTTCATGATTTTCAGGCATGTTTTGGATTTACAAGAATTTCAAAAACCAAGTTTCTCAATGTTCTCGGCCGAGCCACGACGCCCAGATGTTTGAATTTCATTCCCATTTCTTGCATGGGACCTAGAAATTCACCCGAGGACACACATGTTATTTTTCAACCAACTTTGGTGCACTGGAGCATGTGCTTGTAGTTCAAAATTGAATTATGCACATTAAATGACCAGAAACTCAATTAATGTATAAAAATGGCCAAACGAACCCGGACTAATCCAAAAATTTAACACGACACTCATATATTTCTATGTTGCCTCTATAAAGAAAATCAAGGGGGGGGGCAGCGTATATCGTTTCGCACACAAAGGTGACACGTTCCTCTTAGAACCACAAGCCTTCTTGAGAGAAGCTCTGGTTTGCAAGAATCTTATAGCAAAACTTGTTCCAATTCGGCCAAGTTTTTTACCACAGCATGTTAGTGCCATGACATGACACCATGCCAAGTTTCATGATTTTCAGGCGAGTTTTGGATTTACAGGAATTTAAAAACCAAGTTTCTCAATGTTCTCGGCCGAGTCACGACGCCCAGATGTTTGAATTTCATTCCCATTTCTTGCATGGGACCTAGAAATTCACCCAAGGACACACATGTCATTTTTCAACCAACTTTGGTGCACCGGAGCATGTGCTTGCAGTTCAAATTTGAATTATGCACATTAAATGTCCAGAAACTCAATTAATATATAAAAAAGGCCAAACGAACCCGGAATAATTCCAAAATTTAACAAAATGTAAACTTAATTAATATCTTCTCTATGTGGGGCATTTAATAAATGTCTATTATATATGTTTTCTACCCTACTCAAATTTAGTAGATATGACAGTGTGATGCTCTCACATAATCCATTATTGACACTATAGGGGATGTTGATTCCTATCAACTACCATATCCTAAAGGTTAAAACAGGTACATAATCATCTTCTCTGTTTTGCACAGTGCACTACCAACCCCTATACGATGATGCACATTAAACTGTTGATACGAGTTTTATGTAAACCAGCGGCTTAAAGTTGATTTTCATATTGTTTGAAATTGTGTCAATAAAGATTTTTTTTAAGAATATTGTTTGCTGATGTTGTCGGATGTGTGTATGAAAGATGCTTTTTTTTTCCTCCCGTTGCAACGCACGGGCATGTTTTGCTAGTGTATAAAAAAGGCCAAACGAACCCGGAATAATTCCAAAATTTAACATGGCACTCATATAGTTCTCTGTTGCCTCTGTAAAGAAAATCAGGGGGGAGGCAGCGTATATCATTTCACACACAAAGGTGACACGTTCCCTCTCGGAACCACGAGGCTTGTTGAGAGAATCTCCGGTTTGCAACAAGCTTATACCAAAACTTGTCCCAATTCGGCCAAAAATTATACATATGAAAACAGGGTTTAGATTATCCCGAACATCTCGCTACCTAGACCAATGTACTGTGATTTGAATTCAACATAAAATGGATACAAATATTTGAATTGGAGATCGTATGGTACATGTAGTTCATAGTGAAATATGCTTACTGCTATATGCATGTTTTCTGTTATCAAGATAATATTTAAATGATGGTATAACTTGACACCAATCGTATTCAAATAAGGAAAATTGATTCAAATTTAGTCCATATGGTAGACGACAATATATATGTTCATAGGGTGGAGTAAAATGTTCATATAAGATGGAAGATCAAAATGTTGGACTACATCCATTATAAACCGCAAGGTCACCTAACGATATATTCGAATTCAACATAACGTGGATTCAAAAATTGAAATTTGAGATCCTGGCATTTGTAATCATATAAAAAAGGACATGACTCTTTCTTGTGGTGGGAATTGATTTGTTTTTTGTTGTTGTTGAGGGAAGTGTGAATTGATTTGGTACTGTACAGGGTAATCTTGTTCTCCTGATTTTGTTTACATTTTTCTTGTAGTTTTTTCAATGGCATTTATAGCAATATGTAAAAGGGGACATGACTCTCTTGTGTCTCGTATGAATTGTTTTCTTTTTGTACACGTAAAGTTTGTTCTGCCGAACATGGAATCCGCGCCTTGTTATCCCGAAATTTTCAAGCTCGAGTATCTTTTGTCTCTTCTGCTGTGAAACTCCCGCCTCTTCAACCCGCGTCGCGCCTTGTTATCCTAAAATTTCGACGCGCGCGAAAACTCTGTCCTCATCCGAAATCGGTCCCGTAGCCCAGACACACGAAATCCCCCTTTTAACACTCAGCCGGAAATCCCGCCTCGACGTCGCGTGGTCAAAACCGGTGGGGGTACGTTCGTAACTTACCCTATATTTCGGACAAGCGCGTCCCTAAGCCATAGCTCCCCCCTATCTTCCCCTTCGTCCCCCCCTCCCATTCGTACACCGAGGCCGCCAAAACCCGTGAAACCCCACGCTCCTCCGTCGGCCTCCCGACCGCCGCCCAGCCGGAGACTCTTCCCCGATGACATCGTCCACCGCAACAGCTCGCCATCCCTCATCCACCGCACCGAATGAGGATCCATCGTCGATCTCGTCGTCCGGCCGGATCAGCTGCCCCGTCCTCCACCTCCAAGGAGCTGCCCCGATGTTCGCCTCGTCTATCATGCCACCTCCATCCCCACAGCGCCGTCTTGACTTGCCCCACCGGAACCGCAGCACCCTCACCAATTCCTCCGATGAAGCCGAGGCCTACTCGGTGCCACCAAGGAGGTTCTGCACTCACCGCTGCATTTTATCTTTTATTAGATCTCACGGGGCTGCCGGTGCTCGATACCGAGCAGCCATGGTGGGTCTCAATCGACGGCGTCGTCGCCGGCCACTTCATCCACGGCGTCTCTCCCCCATGTCGTTGCTTCCTCGGCGGCGACTTCCACACCGGCACTAGCTGCTGCAGCTCTGGCTCTCGCTCGCGCTGCTGCTGTTGCTCTGGCTCTCGCTCGCGCTGCGGCCCTGTACTTACTGTCGATCGTGCTGCTGCACTGCTCTTGCTTTCGTTCGTGCTGCTGCTCTGCTCTGCTATTGCTGTCGGTCGCGCTGCTGCTCCGCTCTTGCTCTTGTTCATGCTGCTGCTCTGCTCTTGCTCTCGCTCACGCTGCTGCTGCTGCTGCACGACCTCCGACAGCTACAGGAGTTGCTGCTTTAGCACTCGCTCGCGGTGCTGCTGCACGAGTTGCTCTCTGCTAGTGCGTTCCCTGCTCGAGCGGCTGCTGATTTAGATCACTGCTTCTCTGCTACTAGTGCTCGAACGCCCTAAACTTCTATTGCAATGCTCTGCTACTAGTTCAATCAGTTTCAACAGTAAAATTCAGTTTCGACTATAAAGTTCAGTTTCTTCAGTTGAGTTCAGAGTGAACAGTATTTACAGCATCTGTCGGAGCGGCCGTGGCGTGGCTGATGCATTTTACATCTAGCACTTTTTGGTGATGTATTTTACATCATCTATTGCAGATGATATTAGAGTCCCACTTCAGATTAACGTTGTCTTTCTTGTCCTGCTTCAGCCTCGCCGTCGTACACCTCACTAGAGCTGCTCCAACGACGGAACCGTCCATCACAGCTGAGCAGTACCCTCGGCGCCGTATCTAGAGGCCTCAGATCTTCTTCCCCGCCTCCGACAGTCACACCAGCATCACCATCCTCCACGTCCAACCCAATGATGCTGAGGTCGACAAGGCTATGCCAAAGAGGTTGTACACTCGTCGCATCACTTTGTTACTTTGCATTCATGTCAATCCCTCAGGGATCCTTTGGTTCAAAGCAGATGCAAATCTAGAAATAAATGAATCGTGGTCACAAAGTTAACAGGGAGAAAACTAAATGCTCTTTTGAACCACAATTTTAATCTGTTTAGCAAGATAGCCATTATATGATACTAATGTGGACCAAATCTAAGCTCACAAAATATTTCGAGGGCAGGCTTCAGCCTGTTGAAGAATGCCTACTAGAATCGCCACTAGTTCAAAGAAAAAGTGAAGGAAAACATAGGAATTGGAAACTTTACTATGGTACTACTATTCGTGCATTTGGTTAGAAGGAATGGAGCAAAGCAAAACTGGAGGATTTTTTTCCTTTGGTGTCTCTTTCAAAGAAAAAACGTAGGAATTTTAATATCCACTTGGACGTCCTTTTCAAATTAATATGCATGAAGAACATGACTAATTGCATTACTGGCATAATAAGATTCTTATTTTTTTCATTTTCATGTGGTTTGACTTTAATTTGACCATGTTTCTCCATTCCTGTGTTCTTCCAATTCATGTGAACCAAACACCCAGGTTGACAAAAATCCTATGTTTGCAAATGCTCTGTTTTGCACGTGCATTCCTATCCTATTCCTGTGTTTTTCCTGTCCCTGCGTTTATAGAATCCTCCAATTCTAAGGAGCCCTTACAGATTTACTTCATTTTCAGATAGGTGTCAAAGAAAACTCTGTGTGTTATGTCCTGCTCCTGCCGTGCCGTCATCCACCCCACCTGAGGTGCACCATCGACGGAAGCGTTCACTGCAGCAGAGATTCCCCCTGCAGACTTTCTTTCGCCGCCTCAGATCATCTTCCCCATTGCCGGCAGCCACGCCAACTGCATTACCATCATCGACTGAGCAGATGAACCTGAGGGCTACACAGTTCCGGAAGAGAGGTCACACTCTTTCGTGTCTGCTTACGTTATACATCGGTTATTATTACCTGCTACTTTATCGTCCTGTTCACCTCTTAGATTCCGAGTCATGTCCAAACTAATGTTCAAACTTGAGTTTTAAAATGCCTGTGGGGCACATATCGAGGCAGCAACGAATAGTATATGTCTACTATCTGGTTCATCTCGGGTCTTCTATGTGGTTCATGTTGGGTGGGCAACAAACAGTAGATGATCCATTGTCTATCTTTTTAAACTGAAGCTATAATCTAACTGCTATCATTAGTTTTGGATCTATTCACTCGTTTGCTACCATCAGTCTTGATTTCTGCATGCACCCCTTAGGCCTTACATAATCTAACTATATTTTTTTATTATGCATGTCAGTTATTGTACACAATCGTACTGAACATGTAGAGAAAAAGAGAAGACCGTTGCATGGGAATATAATGTCATGCAGACGCCGCTCCATGGTGGGCGAAGTGGGCCCCCCTCCCGACATTCCAGATTGTATTCCATAGGAAGATAACTGTTCAGAGGGGGATTCAGAGGGAGTCGACCACTCCTATTTACCCCCTGAGGTGTTTGCTCTAACCTGGCATGCTCATGTTGGTCATATCATGCATATGGCGCCTTGCATTGCTTACATTATACATCTTATATGTCATCAGCTTAGTTTAGATTTGCTTTGTGTGAATGCCACCTGTTTGGTTTCTATATCATACTCCCACCGTTCCTAAATATTTGTCTTTTTAGAGATTTCAACAAGTGACTACATACGGAGCAAAATGAGTGAATCTACACTCTAAAATATGTCTATATACATCCGTATGTGGTAGTCCATTTGAAATCTCTAAAAAGACAAATATTTAGGAATGGAGGGAGTATATGGGAATTATGCAATGCCATCTTCTTTAGCCAGACATCATATACTTGAATCATGCAATGCCATCCTGTTTAGCCAGTCATCGTATATGTGAATTGTATCGTGCCATATTTTTTTTTCATAATGTATTCCATTTGTCAACAATGCTTATGCATTCATCTACTCTTCCTGTGCATCAGCCATTTGAGTCGGCCATGGGAAAATCTGGAGTGAAAACAAGGTCTTCTGAGCAGTCAGTGCTACCTGTTGATGCAGATTTCTTGCTGGTTATAGATAGCTCCTCAGAGGAGGATTCAGAGACAGATGACCAGTCGTATCCCCCCCCCCCAGGTGCGTGCTCTAACTTAGCAGGGTTATATTGCTCATATCATGCATATGGTGTCTTGCATTGCCATGCCATCTGCTTAGATTAGACATGCTTTGTGTGAATGCCTCCTGTTTGCTTTCTATATCAGATATGTGAATTATGCAATGCCATGTTTTTCAGCCAGTTATCATATATGTGAATTATGCACCGCCATGTAGCCAGGCATCATATATGTGAATTATCTCATGCCATCCTTTTTTTTCATTACGTATTCCATTTGTCGACAATCTGTGTATATTGAACTACTCTTCATGTGTATCAGCCATTTGAGCCGGTTATGGAAAAATCAGGAGTGAAAACAAGGTCTTCAGAGCAGGCAATGGTACCTGTTGAAGCATATATCTCGATGGTTACAGGTAGCTCCTCAGAGGAGGATTCAGAGACAGATGACCAGTCCTATATCCCACCTGAGGTGTATGCTCTAATTTGCAATGTTTATATTTCGCATATCATGCATATGGTGTCTTGTATTGCTTAGTTTAGACATCATATGCACAATATTGAATTCCATCTGCTTAGTTTAGAGATCATACATGCGAGTGCCAGCTGCTTAGTATATGAATCAATTATGTCAATTATATCATGCCATCCTGTATACTTAGACAACATGTATGTGAATTATTTCATCCCAACCTATTTTAGAAAGACATCATATAGTTTTGTCATGTCATCATGTTTAGATACTCATCATATGTTGAATTATGCCATTATATCTTGTTAAGTTATCCATCATATATCTGAAACTGTGTCATGCTATCCAGTTTAGTTAGCCATCATATATGTGAAATTGTGTCATGCTGTCCTGTTTGGTTAGACAACATATATGTGAATTACCACATCTGTCTATCATACAATGTCTGTACGTTCAATTTCTTTTCTTGTTTATCAGCCATTTGAATTGGAGGGGGTGATGGCAGTATCTAAGGGAACAAAAACCCGTTCTTCACAAAAGACGGTGCTACCCGTCGATGTAGATAGAACCATGGTTGTACTGGCCCATGAACTAGCCCCACCACACATAATCGAGACTCTTTCAGATTGCACACTTACACCGTTGGACAGAGAACCAGCTACAACCCATCTAACCCCAACCCCAGCGGATAGTAACCCACTTCTAGTTGACACAGCACCATGTCCACCACAAAGTACCCCCACACGAGCAGTTTGTAAAGCAACTGCAGTGCCCAAAGCACGAAGACCACCACAGCGAACCCAAACTCCACGTTTAAAGCAACAGAGCAACTGTTCTCAGGTCAAATTCCGTAGCTATGGTCCATACTCCTTTGCTGTTACATCACTGTATTTACTCATACCAACTACTTTCGAATTTGAAGGATCCAATTGAAACTCCAATGGCGCAACAGGTATGTTTTAAACCTATTTCTTTAATTGGATTGTTGTTCTAACTTCTTGCTCTATGTTGATTTCAGTTTCAGTTGTATAAACAGTTATGTTCTCATGCGATGCACATTACAAGTGTTGCCCGTGCTGTGTAGTTTCTCACACTTATATTCTGTTTATGCTGTTGTGTCTTAAAAATATATGATTTGAACTATGTCTCTATCTTGATTTGGCAACATAAACTAGAATGATATGGACAATACAGTGACCATAGTACATAGATATATGTTTGTTTCATGCTGTTATACTGTCCACCTTACTACTGAACCGGTTACCAAAATGAGTTTCGTATACTACATGCTAAACCTGTGATGTGTCTGGTTGTTTCTCTTGTAGAATGCGAACAGAATATTGGAGAAGAGCACCCCACTATGCAATGGTAGAGAAAGTAATGCAGATAAGGTTCAAGATAGTGAGACAACCCTGTTGGTCTCCAAGAAAGGTGATAAAAACGATCTTGTAGATAGTGAGACAACCCCACAGTCCTGCGTTGATGTAGTGTTCGAGTTACTGGCCAGTACCGCTGGCACAAGCTCTTCGAACTCGCTGCCTGAATCACTTCGGCTTCTTCAGTCTCAGCTACAAGCTGAAAGGCATCAGTCAGCTGTGCTGCGGCAAGAAGCCGAAGGACTGAGGAAGCCCCTGCAGAATTCAGATGCATGCTTTCTGGTGCAACAGCAAGCGCTGAAGGATTTAAGCGCCAAACAAGAGAAAGTTAATAAGCTTGCTAAGCATCTTGCCAACATTATGGGTACCCAGGATATTGTTTCTTGAGCTCTTCTGAAGTGGTTTCAGTTCTGGACTTGTTTTGCTGCAGCGTTTATTTGCACTGGTCGCCAACTTTGACAACCAATGTATGTGATATGCTGCTTTGTTCCCTATATTTGCACTGGTGGCGAACTTTGATGCCCAGTGGATCTAATATGTGTAATAGGCATGATAGCCTAGCGTAAGTTGCTTGCTTATTTATTTCCTTGTTGTCTTGTTTATTTGTTTGCTTGTAGTCAGTGCAGTTCTTTTTCCGTGGTTTGCTAGTGGCCGCAATAACCTATTTTTTAAAACTAGGCCACAATAACCATGGGCTACATATTTACTGTAGTGACCATGGGCCTTCTACGGGCCATAGAAACAATGGGCCTTCTACGGGCCGTAGAAACAATGGGCCTTCTACGGGCCGTAGATACAATGGGCCTTCTAGGGGGCGTAGCATCAATGGGCCTTCTACGGGCCGTATGATCGGTTGGCTAAACATGGGCCAATAACGGACCGCATTATGGGCCGTAAACGGGCTAGAGTTGGAATCATCCGTTCATGGGCCGACCATAACGGGCCATCGTTAATCGGCCGTATTTGATGACGCTATGAAAATGGTCCAACGGATTAACGGGCCACAAACGGGCCGACTGTAACCACGGGCTGAATTTGTCCTACAAGCAGAAATGGCCTGTAACGGGCCGTAAGTAACCGAATGCTGGAAATGAGCCCAAGAATAAATGGGCCCTGAGAAGGCCGAAAGATAACACGGGCTGGAAACGGCCCAATGGAATAATGGGCCGTTAATGGGTATAAAGCGATACACTGTTCATTACGGGCCAGTTTCACCACGGGCCGTTAATGGGCCAAGAGTTACAAAAGGCCTCATATGGGCCGAAAGACGTCATGGGCCATACATGGGCCGAAAGTTATAACGGGCTGGAATCATATTGGACGGCCCAGATAACGCTACTGGGCCTAATACGGATAGGCCGTAACGGGCCGTGACTTAGTGGGCTGTAAATGGGCTATATGCGAACAGGCCGCTAACAGGCTTTCCGTGGGCCGGCCCGCTACCTTTTGACCAAGTCAAACGGGCCGGCCTTTTCACAGGAATGGGCCTCTGTTGGGCCGTGCCACGTGTCGACGTATCATAGGCGCCTTCGGTCCAATGAGTGGATGACATCTGTGCCAACGGTGAGCCGACACGTGGTTCCTCTGGCCATTGAGAATTTTACACGTGGAAAATCCCCATTGGTCCGGGCTGTTAACGGGTTATCGGATCCAAAACCTGACCCGATAGCTTAACGGCGACCCGTTACGGTGGATGCCATGTGTCGGTTACCCTTGACGAAAGCACTTTCATGACGCGCCATTTATCGTCATGGAAGTGGACACTTCCGTGATGATAATTTTGGTAATGTCATGGAACACTTCTACGACAGCACAGGTGTGACTATCTTGATTCTGTCATAAAATCGTCATGGATGTACATGCATGACAGAAAACGTGACCTACTGTGACAAACACGTATCATCACGGAAGTGTATTTTTTTTGTAGTGTATGCATGGGTTTGTTGTTTGTATGAAATAGGATTCCGACTTTTGGGGTTTGTGATTGTGGATGGAGTAAACTGGCTTCTTTCCGGGGACTGCTAATGGACACGCCCGACCGCGCCCGCAGACGTATAGGGCAACAAAATAGCTATTCATGGTTGTAGATGCTCTAAGTTTATTATCTCTCATTGAAACAGACTTTCGCCCCACATTATAAAGCACACCACCAGTCCATACAACAAGTCCAAGTGTAGCAAAAGAAATAATAATATCTGCTGGGGTTGGGACATCATCACAAACACGCCAAGGCAACATCTCAGGAACAAGAAAAAAGACCACCAAGTGGCCATCATCTCAGGAACTCTGAGGCACGGCAAGGCAACACGCGATTGTCGTCATCGTGTCCATCATGTTGCCAAGCCGGTCGTGACACCCCCCCCCCCCCCCCCCGCACACAAAAAAACATAGAGAATCACCACAGTTTTCAGTAGTTCAACATTTTGGGTGACAAAAAAATATTTCCAACATATTTTAAAATATATAGTTTTATTATCTTCATGTTTTATATTTAAATACATTGTCAAAGAAAATAGTATTGATACAAAATCTTTGTTTCATCAAGTTGTAAGATCTCACAAAAAATAATTAAACTTAACTGTTTAACGTGTTTCAAAATCAAACAATTACATTTGCCGGGGGGGGGGGGGGGGGCAAGTAAAAGGCAAAATACAATAAATCTGCAATGTATTCAATATAGAGAAACAAACACAAATTTCATAGTTTTAAAACGCGGATATTAGAAAAATACCACTTAATACAATTTTCATAGTTTTAGTATCTTATCATTTTTGTATTAGTCAACATGATACCTTTTATTCATTAGACATTATTATACTATAGAAAAAAATGTTTTAATACTGTATATTTTGCATTCAATATTTTTCACATTATAGAAAGGTGAAATTTTTAATTTGCTTAAAAATTAAACTATTAAAAAATATGGTATAATTGCCAAGTCAAAGGGGAATAAAAATTGAATAATATTCCTTTTAATTATAAATTCGGTTTTCAAACCAGCATCAAATGATATGGGATGTTCAAGCTATTATTTAAGTATACCAGTGGTTTCATGGTTATTTTCAAATAAATATTTTCAGTGCAAATCAATTTAGGTATAAATTATGGTTATTCCACATCATTTTCTATGTATTTAAACTTTTCCATAATTTTACTATCTTAGCATTTTTATAATTAAATATATCACCAAAAAAGAGTCATGTAAAACAAAAACATTTAATGCTTTAGAAATTTTAGAATTACTACAGAACATATATTTTTACTAGTATATCTTTCAAATATTATATTATTCATATTAAACAATTTAATGCTTTTGGAAATTTAATCAGTTGCAAAATTGAGGATTTGTCAATCAAAACAAAAATGGAAAAAAATCAGCAATTATCATCACTATTATAACTTCTGGTTTCAAATTAGTATCCAACTTTTTAATATTTATATCTTCGCTTATGTATTAATAGATTTCATGGTTCTTTCAGAGTGGATATTTTAGAATTTAGAGATATCAATAAATATTTCATAGATTCAAAAAAATTAATCATGATGAAAAAATCCCCCGTATTAAAAAATAGTTTCCCGGTATGTCCACTATATTCCTCCCACTTATCCACCTGGTATCCACTCCCTCAAATACACAAACTTCTTATAGTAGCATGTAAACTAGGTGCACATTTGTAGGGCCTTCATTTGGTTTATGCACGCCGCCATGGTCCAAATATTGGCGTCCCAGAAACAAACCCGACAAATGTTGTGTTGAAGAAATTATCTCTTTCCTCCCTCCCCTGGGTCACTCCGGCGAGCAATCGGGGTAACTCTACCCGCCGTCTCCCTTACCTCTCCTCCCAATCCTCCTCCCCCATCGCCGCCGCCGCGAGGCACCGCTGGCCAAAGCCTGGTTGGCGTAGGTGGCAACGGGGCCTGGTTACTCATCGCTCATCCCTCGGGCTGGAGTGGGACGACTCTTTGGGTGAAGGTGTCGGGTTGCCGTGGGACCTAGGGGCATGATGACGAGCATGTAGGGCGGCGGCGACCTCGTGTGCGCACGTGGTGTGGCTGCTGTGAGATTTTCCTCCTCGAGTGGGTATGTGCGGGATGACCTCAGCCCAGATCCGGCCGGATCTGCCACCATCGTCTGTTGTGCGACGTGGGATGAGTGCAGTCAGGGCCGCAGCAGGCCGGCTCCGCCGTGGCCTTTACCTGGTGGTTTGTGTGGCGCGGTAAGGGGTGGGCAGGGTTGCTACCTTGTGGTCAACTCTAGGTGAGGGACGGCTTGGGCTGCAGTCGGTGGTATCTTCCAATCGGGGGAGGCTGTGGCATGGTAGCGGTGAGGCCTACCCGGCGGTGTTGAGTTGGCAGTGGTGAGCTTCTCCCGCGGGCATGTGGTTGCGAGACGTTGCAGCTTGGCGCGACGGCCCTCGGCGGTGGGGCAGGGATGGCGATGCGGGTCGCGGGGAGTCGACAGAGGTGGATGATTGGCGACCGGAGGTGCCGACTGCCACGAGGGGTCCCCCGTCTAGATCTAGAGTGGCTAGATCTAGTGGAGCGACGCTCTCTTCTCTCGGTAGCGTTGGCTGGCGGATAGCCGGCGGCGTGGGTTGGCCACTGATGTAGGGGGTTGGACTTGGTCCCCTTGTCTGGGGTTGGTTGCTCCGTGCGAGTGCTATGGTCACTAGCTGCCCACGTCGAGGCAGTGTTTCTTGATTGGTTCCGTGGCGGCCGCATGTTATGGCGTCGGTGATGAGTTCATCTGAGGATGCCAGAGCGACGGCCTCGGATGACGGGCTCCACAGTTGGCTTTCCATTAGGCTCCATGATGGCCGTGGTGACTATACCTCTTGGTCGTGTGGCGGCAAGTGGTGTATTGACGGGTGGCTCTGGCCTGTTTTGACGTTGCCCAGATCTGGTGTGGATGAGTTGGCCCTCGTTGCGGTGGTGGCCGAGGCTCCTCTTGGTGATGCAAGCGAGTTAGGCGACTTCCTGAGTGAAAACTTCACGCTATCTAACACCAGCGGCGTCCGTGGGCGTCGCTTGCTTCTTGAAGACGTCATCATAGGTCATGTCTATGGGCTAGGGCTTCGGGTGAAAATCTTTGTCTGTTTGCTCGGACTCGGCAACGGCGACGCTTCGCGCCGTCACACTCTTGGGGGTGTTGTCATGGAATTCAGGTGTCGTCGGTCGGGCCGTAGCTAGGTGTTAGTTTCATTCTAGGCTTCATGTTATATCTTTTGATCTGTTTATAAGACGGTCTCCTGGCCACGCCGTGTGCTCTATTGTATTTCTTTATATATAAAACATGGCAAAAACCTGTTTTGAGAGAAGTGAGCTCGGCCGTTTTAACCTATCATAGCTTCAATGTGACGTCTAAAAACAAAGGCAATAGACTATTCGTTTGTAGTTTTTTTTTCTTTTTTGCAAGAAAACTTCCAATCTATTCATCAACTGTCATTAGGGTTAAAGATTAACTTCCATAAAAGCGAATTGTTCTGTTTTGGAAGAGCCAATGAGGAACAAGATGCTTACAAACAATTGTTCGGGTGCGAATTGGGGGCTTTACCTTTCACGTATTTGGGTATACCAACCCACCATCGTAAGCTCACAAACAAAGAATGGAAGTGCATTAAGGATCGATTTGAGAAGAAACTGAGCTGCTGGAAGGGCAAGCTGATGTCATACGGAGGCCGATTAATTCTCATTAATTCGGTTCCCACGAGTATGCCCATGTTTCTCTTGTCCTTTTTTGAGGTACTAGTTGGAGTTCGGAAAAGGCTTGACTTCTATCGATCACGTTTCTTCTGGCAGAGTGATGAACTAAAGCGAAAATACATACTCGCTAAATGGGATATTATTTGTCGACCGAAAGACCAAGGGGGTCTAGGTATTGAAAATCTTGAGGTGAAGAACAGATATCTTCTCAGCAAGTGGCTGTATAAGCTATCTGTAGAGACGGAGGCCACATGGGCGCAGATTCTGCGTAATAAGTACCTTCATTCCAAAACGTTGTCTCAGGTGACAGTGAAGCCGACGGACTCGCATTTTTGGAAAGGACTGATGAGAGTTAAATCAGTTTTTTTCAATAGGACAAAGTTTATAGTTGGAAACGGTACCACTACGAGATTCTGCGAGGATACATGGCTAGGGGAAACACCCCTCGCGCTTCAATATCCTTCGCTTTATAACATTGTTCAACGAAGAGACGCTTACGTTGCAACAGTACTTCAGTCCACTCCACTCAATATTCACTTCAGGAGGACGCTAGCCGGAAACCGTTGGGAAGTCTGGCTCCATCTCGTGAGAAGACTGATGGATGTTCAGCTTTCTCAACGGCCCGATCAGTTGTGCTGGAAACTAACTAGGAACGGAGAGTTTACGGTTAAATCCATGTATCTGGATGTTATCAACTCTAGCTATATTCCTAGTTCGAAACATGTTTGGAAAGTCAAAGTACCTTTGAAAATTAAAGTGTTTATGTGGTTTGTACATAAACAAGTCATTTTAACAAAGGACAACTTGGCAAAACGCAACTGGACAGGATCTACAAGATGTAATTTTTGTGATCGGGATAAATCCATCAAACACCTCTTTCTTGACTGCCCTTTGGCAAAAAATTTGTGGCGGACGGTTCACATAGCCTTTAATATTACTCCTCCGAATACTATCAGCACGTTATTTGGGACATGGCTTGACGGGATAGAGTCCCAAACAGCGAGACACATTCGTGTAGGAGTATGTGCTTTATTATGGACAGTCTAGAACTGCAGAAATGATTTGGTCTTTAACAGAACAACAAACATTCATTTTTTGCAGGTTATCTTCCGAGCCACTGCGTTGATCCGTATGTGGTCGCTACTCACTCCGACGGAGGCCAGGGAGCGTATGGTTACTGGATCTATCCGATGGGAGATGGTAGCTCGGGCTATTTTCAACCGGTTTGGATGGCGGTTATATAATAGGATAGGCAATTAGTTTTCCTATCTTTCTTATGCCAGCCGGTTGTGGCTTTACTTTTCTTTTTGTGCTCTTTGTGAGCATTTTTCGTTCTTTTGTTTGAGATATGAGGACTTGTGTTGAACCTATTTGCTTATTAATAAGTATGGCCGTATGCATCGTTCTGATGCACAGGCCGGGGAGCTCCCCCTTTAAAAAAAAATCAACTGTCATTATAGTACAAAGAACATCAGAAATAATAAATATTGCATCAGGTCCATCGGCCATCTAGCGACGACTACAAACAATGGAGCGAGCCGAAGGCGTGCCGCCGTCATCGCCCCTCCTTTGCCGGACTTGAGCAAAACTTGTTGTTGTAGACAGTCGAGAAGTAGTCGTGTTAAGGCCTTACAGGACCAGCGCAGCAGAACAACATCCGCCGTCGATGAAGAGAAACGTAGATCGGAAGAATCGAACATGTAGACACACGAATGTAAATGCACCAAGACTGGATACATGGAGATCCACCGAAGACTAACACCGACCGAATCCCATGAGATCCGCGAGAGACACACCTCCACACGCCTTTCAATGACGTCATACGACTGCCGGAACGGGAGCTAGACGAGGAGGACCTAATTCCAACTAGAAGGAGCCGCCATCGTCTCGCCTTTCTGAGCAGGATATATAAATCCTAAAAGAAAAACTAAAAACTCTTTCCCATCGGTAAGTGCCTCTATCCACCGTGCACCGGAGACGAGGCGCGGATCAGGTGCGGCGCCGCGGGAGACCCTCGTCCTAGGGAGAGTCGCTTGTGGAGGAAAGCTAGATGCGATCTGTCCTCGTGGGAAGTCCAATCATTTGTAGTTTTTCAATGGGACAAAAGAAATTTAATTTAATTGTCAATTAGCGCAAATTGTTTGTCAAATGATTAAGGGCAAACAGTAGTTTAGGCGTAGTTAATGGGTCAAGCGAGCTAGCAAGCTCGAGACAGTAGGCCAGCCGTCGGTCAGCAGCGAGAGGCTAATTAGAACTGGCCTACACCCCATTAATCGATCAGCACGACCAACAACCGGGTTATCAACCGAATCATCTACATCCATCGTCCCGGCCGGCCGGGCATTATAAACGTGTGGGACTTCAATTAAGGTCGCTTGACCGCAACCATACGCCGGTCGACCTGTGTGGTCCTCGGTCGCCTCTCGCCGTCGCGCGCACGCTCAGCTTGCATGGTGCCATGGCCGCGGCCGGCCCCATCTTCTCGCGGCCGACCGGACCGAATGGGCACCACCGCCAAGGTGGCCAAAAGTACAACGCGCTACGCCGCTACACACACATCCACTTGAGCTCCATTCCACCGGTGACCACACTAAACCCACTGATTAATTAGCTGCTAACTAGCTTGCTAGCTAGCCAGAGCCACTTAACCGGGCCCCGGCCGCCGGCCACCAGCCACCGCCGTAGAAAATGATCGGAGCTGACCAGTGGTCCCCAAAGGATCGAGATATCGCAGAATCGCTTGGGGAACCAAATTTTTTCGCAGAGAGCCGAATTTCAGGATTCCGTGGAGGTGGAGGACTCACTTAGCTAGTTTCATAAAAAGTTAAGAGCAATTTTAACATGGTCCCTCTCACTTAACTATGTTTGACCAAGTTTATAGAGAAATATATCAACATCTATAAAATCAAATAAATAAAATTTGAATTTATTTTGAAATATTTAGCTATCTCAAATTTGAATATTTATTTCATGACCAATCTAAGATACTGATTTGGTATTGTAATTATTGGTATTTTGCTCTATAAACTTGGTCAAACATAGCGAAGTTTGATTTTTCTGAAAAATAACACACCTTACATTTTGAAACGAAATACTTTTACAGAAGTAAAAGGCCTGGACCATTCTCTATTCCTTCCGGTGAAGTCATTTATTCATTTTCCACCTTGTAAACGAGCGTATAATGATGCAAGAGTAAGGTGGGCCTCTATAGAAATTTAAGCGGGGCAAATTTATGCAATTAAGGAGGAAATAACATAGTATTGGTATATGAGTTTTGGTCCAACTGAACCCAGATGGACAGAGCATCCTTTACATGTTTGCAATTTCTTTGAAGCTCCAATTGGTTCTTGTCAAAGAAAAGGCAGAGGCAACTCGAGGCAGTGTCGTCGGAGGCGAGATTGGACCGAGACGAGGGTGGCAACGGGCTACAAACGCGGAGAGGTGGAAGGTTTGCAACGCGGGGGGTAGGGCACCGATGTCGGAGAAGAAAAATGTGCTCCGTAGTGATAGAAGGGATGGGTAGAAGCGGCAGTAGTGAGGGAGATGATGATGGTTGGGTCACAACGAGGCGATGGGGTAGCTCTGGTGGCAACTAGCAATAGAAAATCCGGCAGGCTGAGTTAGAGGGCAGTTCGGCAAGCCAGTAGAGGTAGCAACGATGTCATCGGAGATGAGAAGGCGGAATGGCATTGAGGCTAACAAGTTACGATCCACGGATGATAAGAATATGATGATTATGGGCCGTTGGGTGAAAAAACAAATATGAAAAAGGCAGCAGAGAACTTGTTAAAAGTATAAAGGCACCTGCACTTCGTTGTTAAACGTAAACATGATGATTGATGTTTTATCGTGTTTTATTGATCAACACTAGGAGAATAGATTAGCTCTATATTATCACAAAATCAAATAATATACTACTAGATTCTATCCTCACAAAGAACAGTCCACGCACAAACCAATACCATATATCATACAAAAAGTGCACCCCTGAAATGCTGCCGCCATGCTAGCTGGTCGATGGATCAATCAATAGAAAATAGAAGTTGACAATCATGGCAGTAGCACGCGTAAGGAAACGGAGCTACGCCGCCGTACCAGACGCCACATATTAAACTTATTACAGAAACCCTAAACAGCAGGCAGCATATATGTCATTATCCGTCTGTTAAGATACGACGACGACAAAGGTACAGAGAAGCCGGCCCACACGGCCATGGACCATAC
Organism: Thinopyrum elongatum; assembly: GCA_011799875.1. Taxonomy (NCBI): domain Eukaryota; kingdom Viridiplantae; phylum Streptophyta; class Magnoliopsida; order Poales; family Poaceae; genus Thinopyrum; species Thinopyrum elongatum. The sequence continues at coordinate 578,441,941 of CM022300.1, read as the reverse complement.
CGTGTTGTCTAGTCCATATACAAACAGCTGTCAGACGCCCGGCTAACTAATGCCATCGATTAATCCTCCGTCCGCCGCTAATCCGATACGATAGCTTGATTAGCGTCGCTGATCTCGCTGCTAATGTGGGTGCTTAAGCGCTAAGCAGCATTGGAAGCAACAGTGTAAACCTAAACCCAATAATGGGGAAGACGGCCAACAGCAGTCGGCCGGCAGAAGAAGCTGGCCGGCCATTCGCGACGCCAACCGCAAGGTTGGTAGAGAGAGGCCAACCGATACTCCCAAACACTACCAAAAGTATTTCCTTCCTTTTTCTTGAAACCAACTCCTAACCCTAATTATGCACGTACCAAATTAGAGGGAGACCAGGTTTAGCTAATTAATTAAGCAGGTTGTTTTAGATGGGTGCATGGATTCTATGCGTGATTGCAACTTCAATTGGTATTCAGATTAACAAAGAGATTGCTTGGTACTCCTCTTCGGGGGTAAAGGGGATTTTGTCGTCTTGGAGGTTGGAAGCCAGCAGGTGTGATGCTTTGTCTATGTCAAAATGATACATTATGTGTGAAAAAAGAATTAACTAAAAAAAATTCTTGTGAAGGAGAGGGAAACCCATAATAGGGCAAAACTGAGGTGCATTAATTGATCAGGTAATTTTAGATGGGTGCATAGATTCTATGCGTGATTGCAACTTGAACTGATATATTCAAACAAAAAGATTGCTTCGGTATTCGTCTTCAGGTGAAAAGGGGGTTGTGATATAACCCTTCTAGGTCAGTAGGTATGATGATGTTTTGCCTATGTCAAAATGATATTCTGTTTGACAAAAAGGAATTAGCTAATCTTTTTTTCACAGAACCCCGACCTCTACATTAGGTGATGTACATAGCCATAATAGTGTGAAGTAAAGTTAATAGAGAAAGATAAAATAAATGGAGCCACAACTACACGAGGTTACAATAACCACACTAGGGATTACATGCTACAATTCATTGCTCACGAATCCTATTGTTAGACTGTCATCCAAACTAGTTGTAGTTCGAGCTATCATCTCCAAATGGTTGCATAGGAAAACCAATGAATTACATACTCCACAAGCGCAGCAAGCACTGCGTACATACTAAGTTAACTAATCATTCTCGGGCTATATTCTTGTCTGTTAACTTGTGATTTCCGTCTATATTTCAACGGCTTGAAGGACAAGGAGAGTGGTTGTTGCTCCCGGCGCTTTAAGTGATTGCTAAATATTTATGTTCTAACATGGATGGTAGTTGATTTGTGTAATAAGTCATGATGTAATGCTTGATGCCAGTGGATGTGCTATGTAGTCACTCACTTTTTGGTGCCAAGTGGCACGAACTTGTCAGCCTTGTGATTATTTTGGGTTATGTTGATTATTATTACGATGTAGAGCCATGAGGAAACAAAGCTCTCTCACTATTTGGCTTAGAATTTTGAAGTTAAGAGAGTGCTAGTTTAAAAGAGGCGCTACATATACAGCGTGCATGACACTTCCATAGTGTGCCAATCCACACTCCTCATTGTCCTCATCACTACGGAGGCCACATATGCCAGTGGCAAGCCCCCTGAGGGCAGAAAACCGAGGATGTAACACACCACTTTTAGTACTATATCGGCAATATATTTAGTTACACTTTCATATATACGTCACTTTGGCTCAAGATGTAATAACACCTCATTTTTATTTTCTCTGTTATCGAAATATAATGTTCAGACATGTCCACATACGCCATTGTGCAATTTAATTTGGAAATTAATTAATATGAATATTAGTAAACAACTAAAACTAAGAAACTACGAAAATATATTGTTTTTAAAAGTGTTATCCAGTTTTTACTCCGGAATGGGTCGGTATTTTCTTGGTCAAATGTGTCAATACTTTTTTACCTATTTAAAGCCATCTCAAAGTCACAGTTAAGCTGAAAGAGTGGAGTGTACTCTTGATACTGTTTCACCAAATTTAGTAATATTTTACCTAAGAAGTTAGAATTTTCTTTTTACCGCATGCTTTCTAGAACGTTGGTTACAACTTTGCATCATCACCAATAGGTGGTACTAGAGTGGTAACTGTATGTATTCCATATATAGTCTAAAGTAAAGTTGGGTGTCTGCATGCACCATGCTGGAGTATGCTTCAAGGAAAATGGTTGAAAAAAACAAATGGACACATGATCCATGCTGACCAATAGATGCAATTAAGTTGCTACTTGAGGTAGTTCTTGGGTGTGGGTTCTCCCCCCTTGGAACACAAGGGAGAGACCACAATGGTGCAATTTGGTAGGCACCTTTCTTTATTCCAAACCCTCACCCTCCTTCCCCGCCTTCTATCCCATCTCTCTTACCAGCCTTATCATCACCTTACCTTTTCCCCTACCCTCCTCTCTCTCATACCTTAAACCCCAAACTCTCTCTCTCTCTCTCTCATCGTGCTATAATAGAGTATAAATTTATTGGTGTCCTTGCATGCTAGTTTAGCTAGGAGGAGGGGTACAGTACTTGGTTGAGGTGATACGGCCCGGCTCACTTTCTTTTGCGGTTACCGCCACCTTAGGAGGCCTCGAAAAGACCCCTCACCATCTCCTTTGTGTCCTTGCTAACCAACTCTCCTCATTAAATCCCCCTCTCCTCCCTCTCCTTCCATGTACAGCTGCTGCTAGCTAGCTTAATTAGCGCGCTTGTTAGCTCTCCGCTACCTGCTGCTGCCTATACATACCCAACGCCACCGTCACACGCTCACGCATACACCTACCGGGCCAAGAAAAGCTCCTCTGGCCCTCTATCTAGAAGGCGAACAGGAGATCGATCGGCGCATGCAAGGCGTCGGTGACCAGGGAGGAGGCATGGAGATGAGCTTCGGCGGGGGCGGGGGCGGAGGAGAGTGCTCGTCGTCGTCCGCGGCGGCGGTGGCAGTCGCGGCGGCGTCGGCAGCCGAGGCGGAAGAGCGGCAGCTGCTCAAGGGGGAGATGGCGGTGCACCCCCTGTGCGAGCAGCTGGTGGCGGCGCACGTCGGGTGCCTGCGCGTGGCCACCCCCATCGACCATCTCCCGCTCATCGACGCGCAGCTCGCGCAGTCCAGCGGCCTCCTCCACTCCTACGCCGCCAACCACCGCCCCTTCCTCTCCCCGCACGACAAGCAGGAGCTCGACTCCTTCCTCGTACGCGCTACCTACCTACCACTTCTTCCGCCATGGATCGACTGATGCGTCTTGTTCATCCTCATGTGCGTGCGTGCATGCACGTCGTCGTTGACGCTGGGTGTTGTGTCTGTGTTTGTGCAGGCGCAGTACCTGATGCTGCTGTGCTCGTTCAGGGAGCAGCTGCAGCAGCACGTCCGGGTGCACGCCGTGGAGGCCGTCATGGCGTGCCGGGAGATCGAGCAGTCCCTGCAGGACCTAACTGGTAAAAAAGGATTCTCTTCTCTACCTACCTGCAAACTTCATTTCTAGGAGTATACAGCATCCATGTATTATATTCATATCTTTCCGTTCCTGTTTCACTTTTGGACTAAAAAGAAAGTGCTATCACCAGGTCATGCTTTGGTGCAATTTTATATACCCTTTGCTTGTTAGTTAGTGAATTTAGTATTTAGTTGTTGTCGTGTCTCAAAGGTAAAAGGAAAATTGTAGTTGTTGTTGTCATGTCCTCTTCGCGTCGAAAATCTCAAAGCTGTTATGCCTTTCCTTCTAAGACTTCCCTTCTTTGATCAGGTGCGTCGGTTGAGCACGTACCAAACATAAACAAACTCTATTATATATATACTCTCTATATATGTATCACTATGGAATAAGGTTGCAGGTGATGGAGAATACATTTGGCCGGGGTTTACCAGGACTGGGTTGCACCCGAGTACGACGGAGGCCCGAGTGGGAAAGCCCAGCCGCCCGGCCGGTTGAAACCCTAACAAATTCCAAATTCCTCTTCTTTGGGCATAATTTTTTTTTCAGATATAGAATGGCGCAAGCCTTGTGTTTAGGCATGCTAGGTAAAGTTAACAAGATGGACATCACTGAAGCATGACGTTCGAGCCCTACTCCCAATATCTACTGAGCCACCCGTAGCCCTGCGGTCCTACCCGCCTAATCTTCCTCGCCGAACCTCCCCGTTTTTGTACCCCGTCTACCATCACCCAGGCTCTTATGCCTCATCTGGCCATTAAATCCTCCTCCATGAACCACCAATTATCTTCTCCTAACCTCGATCAGATGATCCATTCTAATCTCGAGGGGTGTTGATACCCGTCCAACTACCGACTAACACCGGGAGTGCCAGTCGCACATCAAGATCCCCCGTCCCACTTCTTCCTCCCCATTCTTTCTCCTATCTGGAGAATCCCTTCATCCTCCTTCCACGTCACGGTGAGTTCTCTATGACCAGGGAGCAAAATTACACCCAATATTTTTTTTTATAAGAGGAGAACCAAGGGTCACGGTATCTCAGGTTAATATTGGTAAATGAAATCTAGTAACTGGTTAAAAAACAATTTAACTAAATATCAAACTTACAACATGGAAGACTTCGGTAACAATGTGAAATTTTCTCTTGGCACCCTCTCTCAAGCTCCTCGGTAGGTAAGAAGGGGAAATATTGTTCATGTTGTATAGACATAATCCCAAGCGAGGTTTTTTTTCATTTCTTTTTTGCTAGAGACCGGAATAACCGGTTTTGGCAAAAAAACATCCGGAAATCTCAGAAAAAACGGTAATTTTCACCCAAAAAGCATTTGAAAATTTTCAAATTTTGATCAAAATTTTGAAGTCGAGGAAAGTCTGTCAAAACCATGAAATTCTGGCTGGTATTTTTCTTTCTGCTCCCTACCGGAAAGGCCTGTTTCCGTATTTTCCAACTGGAATTGAAAACCCTGATCACAAAGCCCCATTTTGCTCCTTCCGTGTATGCAGTGGCGGAGCTTCATGGGGGCCAACCTGGGCGGTTGGCCCCCCCCCCCCCCCCCCCCCCCCCCCCCCCCCCCCCCCCCCCCAGCTCACACAAAAATATATGCATATATCTTAGTTTTAGGCCTTATTTTTCCACCAAAAATCAGCCTATAGTGATTTTGTTTGCCCCCCCCCCCCCCAGCCATTGCCCCCCCCCCCCCCCCCCCCCCCCCCCCCCAAGATTCTTGCCCAAGCTCGCAACAGCTCGATGTATGGATTACAATTTCATGACATACTCCATATCACTAGCTTTTACTGGAACATGTAGGAGAAACTGTGTATTCAACTTACTAGGTGGAAATAGACATCCAAATTTAAGCAAGGTGAACTTAAAAACTATGGGTGGTGGAAATATATGTACGTTCACTCTCCCACCCAATTGAGCTCAACCATATACTCCAAATTTGCACCGTGTCTCAATCTCAACAAACGAAAGTAGATACCTTGGTATGAGCAAACACAAAAGTGAAGTAATCCGTTTGCTCAAAAGACTGTCGATGGAACAGGTCACTCTTGTCTAACTAGCTGCCTATGTGTTCTTACTTGAGTATCACATGATCCTGGAGACAAAAGGTGTCCCATGACATGACATGACCATACCCTTCGTGGTCGCGCCCTTATTATGAGAAATATATGGATTGCCCTTCAATTATATTCATTGCACTAGCTCTTTTGACTATCTCATATATATAAAGCTAACTAGCTAGCATGGAAAAAGATATGCGCTGAAATGGCTGTACACATAGCTTAGCATTCATGCAAACTTTAATAATTAATGGTTTGACAAAGTTTTGGTACTAGCTTTTATTTCTAACTCAAGTCACGCTCAGATTTTGCCACCATATATTCATGTCGGCTCTATCTTTGCTTCTTCCATCTCCAGCGCTTCACGTAAAACCTGAAGTTGCATGGCAAGCATCCACATGCATGCATGTGTCTCTACTCCACTTGATTAATCTGCCGTTGAGTAGTTTCCTGGCTAGCGGTTTTTTCTCCTCGATCTTCCTAGCGCTGTAGTACGTCGAACTGTTGCACACAGCGACCATCTGCAAAGTTCCAAACGCGTATAAGATCATGCGTCAAATCAGCAAGCCTTTAATTTGGCACTTAGCTTTCGTGCTTCATGTAGCCCATGCTCATGGCTGGTACGGTTGTCTAGCTTGATTCGGTTCATGTGTCGCGATAACGATTTGATGCATCCATGCCCCCTTAAATAGCAATAGTCTCTCATCAAGATTAATTAATTAGCTATAGCTTGTCAGTTTATCCCAATTACATTGTTATTTTTTTCTAAAAGGAAGATCATGCGCCGGCCTTTGCATCAATAGACTCACGTGGTCCTATCTGAGCTTCATTGTTAACCTTTGCCATATGGATGTATGGGTCAGGTGCGTCGTTGGAGGAAGGGACGGGGGCGACCATGTCCGAGGACGAGGATGAGGGGCCACCGATGATCATGGAGGCGGCACCGATGGATATGAGCTCGAATGGACACGACATGATGGGCTTCGGACCGCTGGTACCCACGGACACGGAGCGTTCCCTCATGGAGAGGGTCAGACAAGAGCTCAAAATTGAACTCAAGCAGGTATTGTGGGTTATGTGCTATTTTTTAGTTTTTATTTTGAAACACCCAGCAAATGTTGGCTTTGAATATATTAAGCAGGATGCTAGAAATTGAGTTTGCTACAAAATTTAAATGCTACTGCCCCTTCCTAAAATAAACCAAGTACGTCTTAACAGGGATCATCGTACAGCGTAAGTAACAAATTTTCATATAGGAAGACATGTCATAGAAAAATGAAATCAGAAATATTCTGAGATGAAAATATTCGTAGATGACTATGAAAACACCTCTCTGGATGCTTGAATTGAAAGAGGTTGAGAGAGATTAGAATACATGCAACCAATTTTCTTTCAAACGATATAGTAGATTTCTGATGTGAAGATACTAACACCAAAATTTGTCATGAAAATACTTCATAATATTACCATTTAAGATATCGCTAACACACTCACTTAAATTAAATGGTCAAAAGTGTTCATTGAAGAACGTTGAACATGGTGAGTACTTAATTTCCATGGCAAGATTGACTTAACAGGTGTTAAATTGGTGGTTGCAGGGTTTCAAGTCAAGGATTGGGGACGTGAGGGAGGAGATACTCCGGAAGAGGAGGGCCGGGAAGTTGCCTGGGGACACCACCACCATACTGAAGCAATGGTGGCAGGAACACGCCAAGTGGCCCTACCCCACGGTGAGTGCACCGTACCTATCATGCATGCATGCAAGAATGCAACCAGCCATCCACTGCTGCTGTTAGCTAGCTAAGCAGTTGCCATGCATCCTTAGCTGTTCTCCAACCCGTTGATTGAGCTTGCACCAAAACTTGTTCTATCAGACAGCTTGCATGGTGTGCGTGCTTCATACAACCTCATTCCTTGTCTGTTGTTATGTCTGTGGTTTTAAATTAGCATATCTCAATTGAAAGCTGTTGTATATATGTGCTTGAGGGAGTCAATAATAGTTGTGTGGAATGCGTTTTGTTTTGTTGGTACAGGAAGATGATAAGGCCAAGCTTGTTGAAGAGACTGGCCTGCAGCTGAAGCAAATCAACAACTGGTTCATCAATCAGAGGAAGCGCAACTGGCACAACAACTCCCAGACATCAACCCTCAAATCAAAGCGTAAAAGGTGAGCCAGCCGATATCATCATCTCAATTAAGATTCATTCGCTTCGAGCCGATGATTTCTCAATCAACTCAACTTCTGATCCATCAGTTAGCCTCTGCCATAGTAATGTTCTAATTTTTTGTTTTTCGCTTTGATATGTATGTGCAGGTAGCTTAGGTGGGAGCTGCAGAAGCGCAAAGTATGTACATGCATATATATACCTGACGCCTAATCACACCAAAGATCTCGGTGACACACACACACAGAAATAAGAAGATCTCGATTCAATTGTACATCTAGTTATTAGTCAGAGGTGACACCTTAATGACATACGTACAAGCTACTAGTCTGACCACTGGCATACGCGTCGCAATTGTTGAGCTGATATATATACTCAAAAGGAAAAGTTCTTGTGGTTTTTTGTGGTTGGTGAAACGTACATATGTTTCCAAAGATTCATTCCAGTGCATATATGTAATGTATATTGATCATTCCATGGCCTTGTACGGCGTCTCCAATGACCTAAGAAAAAGAGATGCGCACCTCTGCTTTTATCAAGTCTCTCCATGTATGCATGTGCTGTCCATAGCTCATTTGTTTCAAATGTTGTTACATAGTATAATCATATAATCGATGATAACATTCAACGGTGTACGTACGCCGTCTTGATGCATGAAACGGAATCTCTAGTGCTGTGTGGGCCTTGTTGTATCAAATTAGGTACACCAAACTTGAATTGGACGACTGAAAATTAATTGGATAATTGGGCCTCTAACCACCACCACAAGACAAAGTCCCAGACTTTTCCAGCTTATGACCAAGCCTTCTTTTCTATAAGGTCTCAACCACATACACATATATATTGTGCATCCTCATCATCTATGGCAGCTTATTATCTTGCAGATCATAGTTATGCAAACTCTAGGGCTTACTGGTGTAAGACCCAAAAGCTAAGGCCCATGGTAAAATATCAGGGTAAAGCCTTAGGTAGCACAAGCATTCATGCTCGAATTGCCGACCACCTACTAGAAACAAGCAAAAATCTCCACCAACAATGCAATCATCAAATTCAGATGAAACCTTCCAACACTGGAGGGACAGCTTAGTACCACCACCGCTCATATTTATTCGAAGAACATACTCGGAATGCGAAGAGCATAGTTCACAGTTTTAACACCCAGAGGAACTACAGATGCGATGCAGTTCATAGTTGACCAATGACCACCCAGAAGAAATCCAGACAGTTCACCACCCAGAGGAGACCCAAATGCGGTTCCCAATTCAGCACCCAGACCAATACCGACGAGCACCTTAACATCACCTATATATATATCACTACAATAATCCTACTGTTTACATGTTCACGATACTTCTGTTGCCTCACCAACGAATACCACTCCGATCGCTGCACATACTTTACTTTCCGTAGTAGCCCTGCGGAGGGGGGTAGGAACCAGGTGGGGGATACGAACCAGGTGGAGGGTACGAACTGCCCTGGGCCTGGGGGTAACCTGCTGGCGGGTAACCTGCCGGTGGGTAGCCTTGAGCTGGCGGCGGTGGGTAACCCTGAGCTGGAGGAGGTGGGTAGGCACCATAAGGCTGGCCGTATTGTGGTGCATAGCCAGCGGGTGGAGGGACAGGCTGATCGATGCGTGACATCTGCTGCATTGGAGGCACTTGCATGGGCTGTGGCCCAAACTTTCCATCCCTCTTGTCCATTTCAACCTTGTGCTGTGTCTGCATTTGCAATTCAATGTCATAAAATGAATACGTATGGGTTAAGCAGGGCAATTCATTAGGCTGCGAGCAGATATGGAGGTATGGAGGTATATTTATTAGGCTGCGAGCAGATATGGAGGTATATTTACCTGCATACAGGCGCAAACCCTGCAAGGATGGTGGCAAAAGTTTATCAACATTGCAGGCTTATTGTGGAGAAGAGAAAAGATCAGAGGTATATGAGCCTTACGAGCAGTAGACCATATCAGACAGGCAGGAAAGGATCTGGGAAGCCTCTGAAAGTTCCTCACTACCGACAATAGCAGCAACTATTGAGAAGATGCAAGCAACTTGTTGAAGGCAGAACATGAAACCCTGTAGTAAAAGGTGGTATTCAGTAGAGAATTGTAAATAGGAACCACAGAAAGAAATCTGTAACATAGGAGGGCAGTGACAGTACAATGATGCAGTTATCACACTTGGTTGTCTGTATGTTGAATTCATCTTGAAGCAAGAAGCGGGTTGAAGCAACTGAATTACCAAAGCACAGAAACACCTGAAAAGATCATATAAATTCAATGAACCCAAATATAAAAGCTAAATAAGAAGGGCAGCTGCATCATTAGAAGTTCAGCTATGAAAATTTGCACTTCACATCATTTAAGATCAAATGTGTATTGTTCTGTTCGATAACGGTGGTCTAGTTAATCAAACAAATCAAAGCTAGCTTATGGATCATCTCAAGCTAATTGGGGGAAAAAATCAAAGCTAGCTTATTGACCCATCTCAAGCTAATTGATCTACTCACTGTTCTTTCATGCCAAAAGAAATACAATGAGACGGAAGAGATAGGCATACTGCACGGTGTTTGAAACTACCAGACATGCAACAATTGAAAATAACTAGAAATACAAAAACTCCACACAATCGGTACAGAATACTGCTAATCAAATAACCAATGGAAGGAGTTATCTATTATCAGATCCACATGAAAACTATTAGATATGTCAATATGGAATCCAACTGCATCAAGATCATAAGTTAGGACAGGTACAGTAAGAGGGAACTGATACGTCAATATGGAATCCAACCGCATCAAAATCATCAGCTAAGAGAGGCATAGTGAGAGGAAACTTCAGGGCAAAAGCACATAAAATGGGCCATGTACCTCAGTTGCAAGACAGAATTCTGGGCATTTGCTTTCACCACACTTGCCACTACATGGCATATAGCCAGCACAGCACGTATACCTAAAACACACAGAAGCACGGAGGGGATAAGGGGGGTTGTAAAAAAAGCCACGCTTCTAACCGTGACAAGTAGAACATAATATAATTGACATTACCTTGACATGTCATTGTAGAGAGCCCTTTTACGAAGCATGTATGACACACATGGCCCACTGAACAGCAAATAGAGGAAATGTAGCAGATTAGCAAGTAAATAAAAATATATATGCTGCAAAATGTTCTATGAACCCAATGCCACCACATTATATTGTTCCACAAACTATAGCATCACTGTAAATATTGAGAATCTAATTGAGCATTCCATTTTTAGAACCCACTGCATTTGCAAAATGCAGGGTCTGCCACGAGATAAAACTTCCTAACATGATTGCTTGATTAGATATTACAACGATGATAAACTTCCCAATATGATTGCTTGATTAGATACTCTACAATGAAGATAAACATCCCAATATGATTGCTTGACTAGAAAATAAACTTAGAAATATACATTGGACAGGAAATGAACATTGTTCACCAAGGACCAAACAGTAAAGAAAACACTACTCCCTCTTTAAAGAAATATAAGTGCATTTAGATCACTAAAGTAATGATCTAAACACTCTTATATTTCTTTACGGAGGGAGTATATCAATATCCTTTGGCAAAATTCATTTGGTGTCGTGTGAACTAGTAGTAACTAGTGGGTCTTATTTGAATGTAAACTAGCAGATCCAGTTAAATTGACCTTCAAATATACAAATCACATTGCAGTTGCAGAGGAAAATTAATGCAGTTGAGGTGGTAATTGACTGCCATACTTCAGTTTTAGTCCCTGTGCAAGAATTACTTCACTTTGCCAAAGGATATTGATATACTCCCTCCGTCTGAATGCAAAAGAATTGAGAGCACACTACTACAGGCAGCCTGAAATGATAAGAGGACCGCTGATTTCACATGCATGCTTTGGCGTAGGTTCGATCTTGTAAAATGTCTTATTTATAGCACCTGAGATCTAGCTCGATTTCAGAGGCCCAAACGGTCACAGAATGACCAGTCCTCCTGCCTGGTTCTGAGAAGCAATTGGCCGTCAACTGGTAACTGCTAGTAAGTACTACGAATCTAGGCATCTTCATGATCGCTAGTAAAGTCAACACCACAATGCGGAACAAACAGAGTTCCCATGTTCTGTCAAAATTCCCTTAAACCCAACCCAATTCACGAAAACACGGACAATTCATCGCAGATCAAGCAGAAGAGGTTGGTTCAAAAACCATGAGAAGGGAAGCACGGCGTTCGGGTCAGGGGTCGCTTCCCACCAGACAAGAGGTCGTCGTTGGTGCGAAATAACACATAACTGCCACCTAGTACTACGAATCTAGGCATTTCCATGACCGCGTACGAAACAACACAATGCAGAACAAACAGAGCGCGCGTTCTCGTCAAAATCCCCATAAACCCTAACCGAATTCGCGAAAACACGGACAGTTCGTCGCAGATCTAGCGGAAACGGGGGAGTCCAAAAACCCTGAAATGGGAAGCGCGGCGATCGGGTCAAGGGTCGCTTACCACCAGAGCGACAGGCAGCAGTCTGCAGGGGAGAAGAGCACGGGTCAGAGACAGGATCAACCCAGCAGGAATCGACGAGGGAGAGGTAGAGACGATGGTGGCGGCGGCACCGGCGATTTTTGACTTACACGGGAAGTCGGCCTGGATGGCGTTGGGGAGGTCGGTGTGCCAGAGGTTGCGGTAGCTCTGGCGGAGCTGCATCTTGTCCAGATTCGCCTGCGACGACGCCATCGCCGCGCTCGCTCGCTTGCTTCCGCCTGCCGGCGCGCGCGGGGGAGGTCTCCGGTGGGGACTGGGGAGGAGATCTGGCGGGCGGGGGCGGGGGCGGGGGAGGGGACGACGCGGCTAGGCTGGAGTCGACGGCGGGTGGGGAATGAGTAGTGCGCTCCGCGTCATTCCGTTCCCTCGGGCGGAGGAAAAGACCAGTGCGGTGTGGGTCCCGCCGTCCGCCCACATGGTTGGCGGGCCCGCCCAGGGTCGTTCCGCACGGTCAACGACGGGCCCGGCCGTACGATGTTCGGCGCCGAAGGCCGCGTCGCGAAAGAAAAGAGAAAAGGTTCCGTTAGAAAGTTGGGCTTAGGCCGGGCCGGGCTGGCCGTACACGGGCCGAGAGAAAAGCTGCACGCAACCCTCTCTGACGGAACGTATCTGGTACACCAAGCCAACTAGTAGAATGCCCGTGCGTTGCTACGAACTTTTGAAATATTTTGCTCGTCGCTCCCTACCCGAGTCGCCGCCTCCGCCGCCGGCCAACCCTCTAAACCGTGCCACAATCTCTAGCGCCCGTGACCTTCCGCACCACAATCTCAATGGTTGGCAATATTATGAAGAAAAAAGAAGGATCAAGATGGTTCTCTGAAGAAGTCATACCATCTCTTGTTGCACATCATGTTCATGGATTATACGCATGCTCTCTTCTCTCGGCATCATTATCATATTTTCAGACTACAAAATCTAACACTCGTGTTCTGAATAATCAGTAGTACAAATCAATTTCAAGAACATGTCATGGGTGAATCATTTGGGTGCTATACTTTAAAAATCATTTATGCATAGGAGAGATTTCGCAGGTTATACTGAATGCCATTTAGAAAGCCATACCCAATAGAGAGATCCAATTTTACTATAAAAGAATTATGTTACACACAAAAAAATGTAACTTGTAAGCTCAATAACACTACCTTCTTCCTCAAGTCTTCGCATTGATACTGCGGTTCTTACTCGCGCATACCATTTTGACAGCCATTAAAGGAACATTTTTCAAATAAAGAGCATGCAATCTAGGCTGAGGATTATATAAAGTTCATGATTCATCATTATCTTTCTTCTGATGTCAATCTAGCCAAGACTGATGGTGGTTTGTGCATATATGAAAGTGCAACTAATCCCCGGGTGGTTTTGGTAATTCATAACAACATATAGCTCATTGAACTAATATCCATTCAAGATTAATGTTTCAGAAAGTTCAATGATTGGTATGGCATGGACTAGAGATGTGGACCCCTCAAAATGCTAAGGACACATATTGGCAAAAGCTCAAGACTCTACTTTTTCAGTTTAATGATCCAAGATCACATTGAGTCCATAGGAAAAGCCAATACTATTAAAAGGGGATAAGGCGTTGCTTAATGGCTTGCTTGCTCAAAATGCTTATTGATATGCTCCAAAAGCCCTCAACCACTTTCTCATTTCCACATATGTCCTAATTCTAAAGTTAAACTCGGCCCCACCGATTTGATCTATCCGGCGCCACCGAGTTCACTTGACATAGCCATTGCCATAAACCCTAATCAGTTCGGTCTCACCGATAGGGATCTCGGTCTCACCGAGATGGGATTGCAAACTCTCTGTTTCCCTTCGTAACGTTTCGGTCTAACCAAGATGAGCGATCGGTCCCACCGAGTTGGCAATGCAAACCCTCTGTTTCCCATTCGTAACGTTTCGGTCTCACCGAAATGAGCGATCGGTCCCATCGAGTTTGCCTGACCAAGTCTCTGTTTACTTATTACTGAAATCGGTCTCACCGAGTTCATGTGATCGGTCTCACCGAGATGAGATTTCGCCCTAACCCTAGCGCATCGGTCTCACCGAGTTGACCTTGTCGGTCCCACCGAAAAGCCTAACATTCATATTTTGAACCAGGTCGGTCTCACCGAGTTTCACTATTCGGTCCCATCGAGTTTGGTAAATTGTGTTTAACGGTTAGATTTTGTGTGGAGGCTATAAGTACCCCTCCACCCCCTTCTCCATTAGAGAGAGAGCCATCAGAACGTGCCTACACTTCCACTACTCATTTTCTGAGAGAGAACCACCTACTCATGTGTTGAGACCAAGACATTCCAATCCAACCACAAGAATCTTGATCTCTAGCCTTCCCCAAGTTGCTTTCCACTCAAATCATCTTTCCACCATATCCAAATCTATGAGAGAGAGTTGAGTGTTGGGAGACTATCATTTGAAGCACAAGAGCAAGGAGTTCATCATCTACACACCATTTATTACCTTTTGGAGAGTGGTGTCTCCTAGATTGGTTAGGTGTCCCTTGGGAGCCTCTGCCAAGACTGTGGAGTTGAACCAAGGAGTTTGTAAGGGCAAGGAGATCGCCTACTTTGTGAAGATCTACCCAAGTGAGGCAAGTCCTTCGTGGGCGATGGCCATGGTGGGATAGACAAGGTTGCTTCTTCGTGGACCCTTCATGGGTGGAGCCCTCCGTGGACTCGCGCAACCGTTACCCTTCGTGGGTTGAAGTCTCCATCAACGTGGATGTACGATAGCACCACCTATCGGAACCACGCCAAAAATCTCCGTGTCTACATTGCTTTGCTCTCTTCAAACTCCTCCCCTTTATCTTCATATGCAATGATTTACATTCCGCTGCTATACTCTTAGAATTGCATGTGTAGGTTGTTTGCTTGACTTGTGTTAAGTTGCTAAAATCTGCCAAGACATAAAATTGGGAAAAAGCTAGATTTTTATTTGGTCAAGTAGTCTAATCACCCCCCCTCTAGACATACTTTCGATCCTACAAGTGGTATCAGAGCTTTGGTCTCCATTTGCCTTGATTTTCATAGCTTTGGTGATCATAGCCTTGGTTTCACAACCTAGGAGAGTATGGCGTCTAGCGAGGGAAATTACCACCGTAGAGGTCCTTACTTTTATGGTACAAATTTTGCTAGTTGGAAGCATAAGATGAAAATGCATATTCTTGGACATAACCCCGCCGTTTGGGCTATTGTGTATATTGGCTTGCAAGGTGAATTCTTCGATGGGAGAGAACCAAATCGTGACGCAACTGCGGAAGAGTTGAAAATGCTGCAATACAACGCTCAAGCTTGCGATATCCTCTTCAATGGATTGTGCCCCGAAGAATTCACCAAAATCAGCCGCCTTGAGAATGCAAAGGAAATTTGGGATACTTTGATTGATATGCACGAAGGTACCGAGTCCGTCAAGGAATCCAAGTTGGATGTGCTTCAAAGTCAGCTTGACAAGTTCAAAATGAAGGATGGTGAAGGTGTCGCTGAAATGTACTCTAGGCTTGCTCTCATCACAAATGAGATTGCCGGCTTAGGAAGTGAAGAGATGACTGACAGATTCATCATCAAAAAGATCCTAAGAGCCTTGGATGGAAAATATGATACCGTGTGCACATTGATCCAAATGATCCCCAATTACAAAGATCTCAAGCCAACGGAAGTCATTGGAAGAATTGTTGCTCATGAGATGTCACTCAAGGACAAAGAAGAGCTTCACAACAAGTCTAGTGGTGCTTATAAAGCCTCATGTGATGCTCCTGCAACATCAAGTGAAAAACAAGCCTTCAATGAGGAATTGAGCTTAATGGTGAAGAACTTCAACAAATTCTATAAGAGTAGAAGCAAAGAGAGAAGTTCCAAATCAAGATCCTACCATGATAAAAGATCTTCTAGTCGTAAACGTAATTGCTACAATTGTGTAAGACCCGGACACTACTCCAATGAGTGTACGGCCCCATACAAAAGAAAAGAAGACTCACCTAAAAGAAGAAGTAGAAGAGAAGAATCACCTCCAAGAGAGAGAAGGAGTAGAGATGACCGTTATGAACAAAGAACCTCTCGCAGAAGGAAGGATTCGGAAAGGAAGGACAAGTCATCAAGGAGCTATACAAAACGAAGACATCAAGCTCATGTTGGTGAATGGGTATCCGGTTCTGACTCCGACCATCACTCCGAGAGAAGTTATCACTCCGACTCCTAATATACTCAAGATGAAGGTGTTGCCGGTCTTGCACTTGTGTCAACCAACTCCTATGACATATTTGACTCACCAAATGAAGGAATTTGAAAATGCTTCATGGCTAAAGGCCCCAAGGTATCACACCCCGAGTATATTGATTTCAATAGTGATGAAGATGATTTGCTAGGTGATGATGAGTTACTTGTTGACAATGCTAGTGATGAAAACTATGATGAAATTACTATTAATCAAGCTAATCGAGATGAAACGAATGAAAATGATAAGAAGGAGATTGAGCGTCTAACTAAAGAACTAAACACTCTTAAGTTAGCTCATGAAACTACTTTAGAAGATCATCGAGAACTTTTAAAAACTCATGAGAAGCTACGCTTCGAGAAGCTCAACCTAGAGCAAGAACATGGGTTCTTAAAAGCTATCAATGATGATCTTCGGAAGAAAAGTTCTTCTTATATTGCCAAGCGTTTACTCTTGTCTACTTACATGCCACAAGTAAAATCTAGCAACAAGAGTAAGAAATATTCTTATTCTAGTAGTAACAATAGTCATGCCAAATCCAATATTGTTGCTTCTAGTAGTTCTCTTGATTCCACTAATGATTCTCTTAGCCAAGTTACACTTGAGCAAGAAAATAGCTTATTGAAGGGAATTATAGAGAAAGGTGTTTACAAGAGCCTTGCCGGAAGTAAGCAATTTGAGGAAATTGTACGCAAGCAAGGGAGGCACCGGAAGAATCAAGGTGTTGGTTTTGAACGAAAGTTCAATGCCAATGGAGTTGAGTGGGAAGAAGATCAATACCCCAAGACGAAGTTTGTTCCTCAACAAGAGAAGTATGATCCTACTTCCTTCAAGGGGACACAAGCTCAAGATGATCTTTCACCACAAGACCACAAGCTAAAAGGCAAGGACAAGCTTCAAGAGGAGATTGATGCATTTGAAGAAGCTCCAAAGGCCTTGGTCAAGTGGGTTCCCAAGACTACGTCAAGTTCTACTTCATCAAGTACATCTACAACCCCAAGGATTCCCATCAAGGTGATGTGGGTCCCGAAGAAGAAGAACTAGAGAGCTCATGAGGGTGACTCCGCCAACATACTTCACTCATATTCATATTGGCAAGGACAAGTGCAATCAACTTCCACATCTTGCACTAGTTCAAGGAGTCACAAACCCTCTTGTTGGTAAGTCAAGGGACAAGGTAACCTAATGCTTTCATGGACATCATCTTGTGTGTACTTCACTCTATGTCTATGGATATCCTTGTTTGTTCCTTGTGGGACTAACCCATGTAGGTATTGAAAGTACAACTCACTCAAATGGATTGCTCCAAATAAACTACATCAACATTGAGCATCCACATCTTCAACATCTACATGATGTCATCATCGACGGAACCCAAGGTTAGTTCATCCCTCTAAAAGGGGGATATCACATCTAGGGGGAGCTTTACTATAAGAATTGAGCTAAAGCAACTCTAATGGTGTGAACACAACAACGCTTTATGTAAAAGTGGTAACCCCACTTGTGCTTAAACGATGAGTATGACCTATGATCAAATGTTCTCATTTGAATCCTAAGTCAATATACTCATATATAGATGACCTAGTCATCGCCAATTGCTTGATAGATGCTAGAGTGTTTGTGCATGCTTTGCCACATATTTCATTTGCCATCTTATTGTGTGAGCATGCTGGATGCATAATTTTCTTCATTCAAGGACATCCATTTGTTGCTTTGATTGTTTGGTTTTTCTTTTGCCAAATGGATGGACAAGAATGCCTAAGTACTCCCTCTAGCTATCTATGCTTTTCTCGTCTCAAACTCTATTCATACTACATCACAAAGTTTGATCAAGTCGGATTCGAACCCTCTAGGTGAGGAGCACTCGGAGCCACCGATTCGTCATAGACTTAAACTTCCAAAACCTCTCGATGTATTTCGGTCTGACCGATTAATTCCATTCGGTAATACCGAGTTCATTGAGTTGATCTAGGTTTCAATCTCGGTGCAACCGATTTGAACAGTTCGGTCTCACCGAGTTGAAGTAACCGCTTGCGATTCTGCATCTCGGTGCCACCGAGTTGCTCAACTCGGTCACACCGACAGGGTCTGGATATATATACCCACGGGTCGAATTTTGGAAATTTCTCCGAAACCCTTCGCCCGCGCCTGTCCAGCTCTGCCGACTCGAGGTCTCCGGATCGTCTCCTCCGTCGCCAGCGACCTCCTGCCGCTGGTCTCCGCCGTCGTCAACGGAATCTTCATCGCCGTTGTCGCCGTAGCGAGCTCACCACCGAGTTAGGGTATGAACTCGACCCCTTTGTGCAATCTTTACCTCTGATTCCTGCACTTAGGTCAATGCCATGAATCTTACCACGTTTGAGATACTTCTATCCAATCAAAAACTACTTTAGATTAGTTTTGATTCGAAAACTTAGGGTTAGGTTTCCGCCGAATTCATCTCGGACCGACCGAGTTGTAGAAATCGGTCTCACCGATTTGGCTCAGGCCATTACACTTGTGATTTTCGGTCTGACCGAAACTTACAAATCGGTGTGACCGAGTTCGATTCTCAGTGAAACCCTAGCAATCTCGGAGTCACCAAACTGTGTCTCGGTCTGACCGATTTCACTAGTTTAGATTCTAATATTGCTTCGGTGTCACCGAGTTTAACAAATCGGTAGCTCCGAAATGACTTCTGTAGAAAACTAAAACTAAGTTTTTGACTCATTTGTTTTGCAAAATCTCTGCACTTGGTGATGCTCATCCACTCTGTCTCAACTATATCTATTCACAGGGTCAGCACCAGCAGCTACAGCCTCTATTGTCCCTCCAGTTGCTATCTCTACAGACCTCTTCGGATGCATTCGTTGCAGGACTCCTCTCCACGCCACCTTCGCACTCCGGAGCTCCCGGCGATCGTGCTTAGAGAGCCGCATAGCACTATGCATTTTCAAGCTTTTTGGTAACTTGTTGCCAAAGGGGGAGAAAGTGTATAGATCATAGGCTTCGAGAGAGAGTGTTTTGCTTCTTTTGCCTCTCTTGCTACTTTATTTGCTTGCTCGTTTGGTTGATACTCTACTTATGTGTGTGTGAAATACTTATATGATCATGTGCTTGATCATATCATACTTTAATGTTTGTGCTTGAATGATGATATTCTATCTCTCATATATGATCTTTCATATCTTGTCTTGGTAATGAGTGCATATTTCATATTCTATCATTTTGAGCGCTCCACCAATATGTATGTGATATGGAAGAGTAACCCATGATCCTAATCGATTGTGCATTTGCATTCAAAATGCTAAGGATACATATTGGCAAAAGCTCAAGACTCTACTTTTTCAGTTTAGTGATCCAAGATCACATTGAGTCCATAGGAAAAGTCAATACTATTAAAAGGGGATGAGGTGTTGTTTAATGGCTTGCTTGCTCAAAATGCTTAGTGATATGCTCCAAAAGCCCTCAACCACTTTATCATTTCCACATATGTCCTAATCCTAAAGTCAAACTCGGCCCCACCGATTTGATCTATCCGGCGCCACCGAGTTCACTTGACATAGCCATTGCCAGAAACCCTAATCAGTTCGGTCTCACCGATAGGGATCTCGATCTCACCGAGATGGGATTGCAAACTCTCTGTTTCCCTTCGTAACGTTTTGGTCTAACCGAGATGAGCGATCGGTCCCACCGAGTTGGCAATGCAAACTCTCTGTTTCCTTTTCGTAACGTTTCGGTCTCACCGAAATGAGCGATCGGTCCCACCGAGTTTGCCTGACCAAATCTCTATTTTCTTATTACTGAAATCGGTCTCACCGAGTTCATGTGATCGGTCTCACCGATATGAGGTTTCGCCCTAACCCTAGCGCATCGGTCTCACCGAGTTGACCTTGTCGGTCCCACCGAAAAGCCTAACGTTCACATTTTGAACCAGGTCGGTCTCACCGATTTTCACTATTTGGTCCCACCGAGTTTGGTAAATTGTGTGTAACGGTTAGATTTTGTGTGGAGGCTATAAGTATCCATCCACCCCCTTCTCCATTAGAGAGAGAGCCATCAGAACGTGCCTACACTTCCACTACTTATTTTCTGAGAGAGAACCACCTACTCATGTGTTGAGACCAAGACATTCCAATCCAACCACAAGAATCTTGATCTCTAGCCTTCCCCAAGTTGCTTTCCACTCAAATCATCTTTCCACCATATCCAAATCTGTGAGAGAGAGTTGAGTGTTGGGGAGACTATCATTTGAAGCACAAGAGCAAGGAGTTCATCATCTACACACCATCTATTACCTTTTGAAGCGTGGTGTCTCCTAGATTGGTTAGGTGTCACTTGGGAGCCTCCGTCAAGATTGTGGAGTTGAACCAAGGAGTTTGTAAGGGCAAGGAGATCGCCTACTTCATGAAGATCTACCCAAGTGAGGCAAGTCCTTCGTGGGCGATGGCCATGGTGGGATAGACAAGGTTGCTTCTTTGTGGACCCTTTGTGGGTGAAGCCCTCCGTGGACTCGCGCAACCGTTACCCTTCGTGGGTTGAAGTCTCCATCAACGTGGATGTACGATAGCACCACCTATCGGAACCACGCCAAAAATCTCCGTGTTTACATTGCGTTTGCTCTCTCCAAACTCCTCCACTTTACCTTCATATGCAATGATTTACATTCCGCTGCTATACTCTTAGAATTGCATGTGTAGGTTGTTTGCTTGACTTGTGTTAAGTTGCTAAAATCTGCCAAGACATAAAATTGGGAAAAGGCTAGATTTTTATTTGGTCAAGTAGTCTAATCACCCCCCTCTAGACATACTTTCGATCCTACAATATATAATGAAGCTGCAACGATACAAAGTTAAATTGATTCTTATAAAATGATTAAATAATCTACTCAAGGCATGTCTGAAGATGAAAATTATTTGCAGAAGACCCATCCGAATTAGCTTTTGACATGTTTTGGTCTACAAAATCTTGTGCACCCAGCCTACATCAACCCAATGCATCATAAACCAACGACAACAGCTCGACATGTCTGATGAAAAGTCAACCTAACACCAAAACAGGGTGGTACAGACCAGAGATGGACCACATCAATTCCTAAGCATACTATGCAAACAGCCAACTCTAAGCATACTAAGCAAACATCCGAACTAAGCATCAAAGTCATTTTTCCCCTATCGCACAGCCAACTCTACAGTGCCGAATTAAGTTTTGCATACCCTTCGACCCCAGCGACCAGGAAAAGGAAAGAAAGAACGAATGAAAGGAGACGAGAGGAGATCTCGGGGCAAAAAATTAAAACCTGCTCCATGTGCCATTATGCAACACTTTTTAGTCCTATTTTTGCAAACGTCAGAAATACGATTACACTGAGTATTTTTTTGGACCATGAAATTTGGACGTACCCTAACAATGTTCGTCATACCTATTTCAGCTCCGCACTTTCATTTCATCATATAAAAGTATTTTTTGGTTGTTCAGAAAGCACAGATATTTTATATTTTGAGGTGTTTTTTAAATAAAAATTTGAGAATATTTTTTAAAAGGTTATCATTTTTATGGTGATGAACATTTTTTTGAAATATTATATTTCATTTGTAATTTTTTGCACTGTTTTTTGTGCTTATACATCCCACAAGCAGTTAAGCAGGCAACAATCTGAAGGCCAAATCGGCAGAGCACTAAGAGCAGCCCACCCGTACAAACCAGTCAGTCGCCCGATTCCCAATTCTTTAACTTAGCTGATGCCTGACGACGGCACCGGCCGACGACTCCAACCCTCAACTAGCCAGTGGGAGGAGCAGAATCCAGACTTCAGTATGCTTCTCCCCTGCTCGACTACTCCCGACCTAGCTGCTGCAACGACGGTGGCGGCGGCACCGCGGCCGACGGCACCACCAGGTCCATGCAGGGCACCATCCACCAGCAAGCAAGTCTCCAGCCAAAACAATTAAAAAATTAGTATATAAAATAATTGGTTAGAAAGGTGATTAAAAAATTAGAATATAGAAAAAACTATATAATGAATATAAAAACATACCAAAAATTTCATGTCCAGATAATGTTTTTCTATCAATTGTTTTGTGTATTAGCTAACTATTCGTGCATTGCAACATGGGCATAACCATGGTGAGTTGCCCGTGCATTGCCACGGGCTTTTTGTAATTTTTACTGATTGCATAAATAAACATAATGCATGTCAAATTTCACATGTATAGAAAAGATAGCCATGGGATAACATAACAATGTTGCCCGTGTTGTATTTGTCCCGACAACTTTATCTTATTTCTCCAACCCTACCAAATCCTGCCCACGATTTACCTTATAGTTTGATGAGAAGTTTGGTAAGTAAACTGTGGTGGGAATTGTTCAGAAGGTAAGTAAATTAAGGTGATTGATTAAGGTGCGGACAAAACAAACCGGTTGGAAGATTTTATTTTTCTTCTGAAGGGTCGTGGTGGGTGGGGAGAACCAGTTAACGAAGCATTCTGCCAACAGGAAAAGGAACGCTACTCTTTTTTTTAACTAGTATATTTCTACTATTAAAGGCAGTTGGTACGTAGTCGTATCGTCCCCCCAACTCACCTCTCAATCAAGGAGTCTCCGCCTCCATCAATTTTTCTCCCTTCTCACTAGGTTTTTCTTCTCCCACCGTTTTTTCTGCTTTATTATCTTTTTCTTCTCATCCGCCGCTACCCCCTGCTGATCCTCGCCCCCGTGCTCTTGCCCACGCACAAGGTTGCCATCCCAGCCTCCTCCCACGGCATCGATCCCCGGTGACATCACCACCCCACGGAACAACAAACTTAAAACATTGATAAAAAGGACCATTGTAATTCACAATATGTCGATTGCGGCTTATGATTGCTTTGCGATAAATATCATGACACTGTATTTAAAATTTAGGTGAACATATTTACCATCGTGACTAAATCTGGGGAACTCTTACTGTTGGATATATGTCCTAGATGCAATAACATTGTATTAATTATTTCCATGTTTATAATTAAGAGTTTATATTCTATGCTATAACAACTGTGATCCTGGAATATGTGATTCAGTGGAAAACTCATAAACACATGTGAAATGATAAATGGTAAAACCTAATTCCTAGTTAGAAGCTTGTGCGTTGCTACGGGTGCCAGAAAATATAGATGAGCACAAGAGTATAAGCTGTGTTCATCTTTTATCTTCTGCTCCAAGATGTCTGCCTCTTATTTTCTGCCGGCCCTCCGACCTCACTTCCAAATTTACCATCACCTTTAACAATGAAGATATACAATCCTAGTTTGGATTTCTTAAACTTGATTGTTTGTTTTGTGGTGATTTGCCTTTGAGGAGAAAATATATCATGGCATGTGAGGAATCAGAGGGAGATTGTACATTCATGGTGAGATAACAAGACTTGGCATGGAATAAATCACCTGCAAATACCAAACCACTGTTTCTTGTCCTTAATTTTTTACTCTCCCTTTTTCAGGATGGCTATGTGGTGGGTACAGAACATGCGTCAACGCTAGATATTTACTTAGACGTCATATGCACACATGGTATAGAAAATACGTAGATGTTATAAGTATAAACAACATTTACCTGACGAGGAATGAGCTGATGATTGCCCACAAAACAACATCACAATTCGCCCATAGATTACAGATTTACAGGCAAACATAACAGTATAATCAGTGGCACTTATAAGACATGCATTCCAGCAGTAGAAGAATTGTAGGTCATCATGTAAAAAAAGGAATGACAGCCCATGAAATTTACTTAGACGGATTAACAAAATCAGAAACTTCTATATACAATTCACATCAAATATTATGAGTTGAAGTCTTCCATGGGTTCAACCTGTATCACTGGCGCCCCTACACTCCCGCACAAGCTTTTTCTACCCGTATAAAATCTGCAAAAGAAAAACAACATTACGAACATTAGAACATGATTTAGAATTTACAAGGACTTGAAACAAAATGGCAGGATGCAAAGTAACATGGCAATCTTCTGTTAGTAACATGACACCCTTCTGTTAGTTATTGGCCCGTACATATGAAACCCCTCATCATATAAATATCAACTTACGTCCAAAAAATCAGGGCAAGATGATACATAGGCGTAAATCAAACTGAAAACGATATTGTCGTCCATTGATCGAACATTACCATCTACAGGCGTACATAAATATTTGTAGCCAGTTTTGGAAAGAAACAATGACATTTGTAGTCCACTGTTGTTTATCTACACATGCTTATCCTGTATATATGTTGTCTACACATCAAGATCTTTCTTAAGAGAAATCCACTTTCAAATATAGGGGTGCATCAAGATCTCTCTCTTTCAATGTTGTCTATCCCTTTCTGGTGAACAAAATTAAAAACTTGTAAAAAATAATAAAACTTCATTGTATATGAATGCGGGAAAAAGAATGGTACACATAAAAAAAGCAAGATGAAGTATTTCTGGAAGGACATGTCTAGTGATTTATTGGAACATTTTCCTTACGCATCTGTGGGTGCACCACATGGTTGATAATGTGATGGAATTAGGCCAAGAAAACCTATAAACTCAACAAGCTTCAGAGTCATAGGTATATTTATGAAAATGATAAATTTAATATGGAAACTTTCTAAACATGCATAAATTTAAAACACGAACTAAACAATAAATGTTCTCTTCTGTTTCTCCATTGTGTTGACCACATGATATAAGAAACAAAATATTTTTTCTGAACTACAAAGCTTACACGACAATTCGAGAAGGTAAACTAACAGGCAAGCGATTGAGAAGGTGAATGAAGGGAAGAATTATACCTGGGCGAGGACCTCCCATTAATATTTGACGACGCCTTCTCTGAAGCTCCCATAAAACCTGAAGGACCAGTTCCCACGAGAAGGGCATTTCCCATGGCATTGGCGAACAGCTGCATGAGGTCCATGCGGCACCACAGATCTTGACGGTCACGACATGTGTGACTTGTAACTGGAGAAGGCCTCCCATCTATCGCCTCATCAGTCACGGCCACCCAATCCGGCGCTGCTCCCGACGACGAGATCCACCACCACGGTCTCCGGTCACCAGGATACAATGGCCATCAGCTAAACAACCACAGTATGGAAAATATCAAATGAGCTGCATATTTGTAAGGTGACTCAAAGCTTTTTAAGTCTAGGTCGGATTTTTAAAATCTGATCAACATTCCAACCATATGGCATGTAATTGTCTCCACATATTCAGTGATCACAATATCTGAATTATAATTGTAAGGAAAAGCCAAGTGACCACTAGTAGAAAACAGGGCTTTGGTTCGGGCCAGCCCAGCCCATTAGTCCCGGTTCAGTCACGAACCGGGACCCATGGGGGGCATACGTCCCGGTTCATGCGCCCAGGGGGCCGGCCGGGGCCTCGTGGGCATTGGTCCCGGTTCGTCTGGACCCATTTGTCCCGGTTCCTGGCACGAACCGGGACCAATGGGCCTCGCTCCTGGCCCACATCCATTGGTCCCGGTTCGTGGCTTGAACCGGGACAGAAGGGGGGCCTTTACTCCCGGTTCCACGCACGAACCGGGACCAATGAGGTGGCTATATATACCCCATCGCCGGCGAGCAGAGCACTCCACACTGCTCTGTTTTTTCTGGCCGGCGAGGGGAGAGCTTTGTGGTGCTCTAGCTCACCTCCTATGCACATGAGGTGTTTGATGAAATGCCCGAGCCACACTAGTTAAGCTTTCTCCTCTCGAACCTCGACCTTCAAGCTCCATTTTCCTCAAGATTTGTCTAGGTTTAGCGGTCCGTCACGTCCCGTCCCCGTCTTCACCGCCGTCGATCGCCCGCGCCGATCTCGTCGCCGGCATAACCATGGTGAGCCTCTTGTTCTTATCTTCTTTCTAAAAGAAAAAAATTCTCGTCGCCGGTTTTTTACACACTTAATTATATATAATGCACGCAGATGAACCGGCAATGGATGTACGGTGATAGACGCACCTCCGAGTACATTAAGGGCGTGCATAATTTTCTCGAAGTGGCTGAGGCAAACAAGCAGAATGGTTTTATGTGTTGTCCATGCCCTATATGTGGGAATACGAAGTCTTACTCTGACCGGAAAATCCTTCACACCCACCTGCTTGAGAAGGGTTTCATGCCACACTATAATGTTTGGACCAGGCACGGAGAAATAGGGGTTATGATGGAAGACAGCGAAGAAGAAGAGGACGATGACAACTATGTGCCCCCTGAATACGGTGATGCTGCAACGGGGGAAGCTGAAGATCAAGAGGAACCAGACGATGTGCCCGATGATGATCTCCGCCGGGTCATTGTTGATGCAAGGAGACAGTGCGAAAGTGAAAAGGAGAAGCTGAAATTCGATCGCATGTTAGAGGATCACCAAAAAGGGTTGTACCCCAATTGCGAAGATGGCAACACAAAGCTCGGTACCGTACTGAAATTGCTGCAGTGGAAGGCAGAGAATGCTGTGCCTGACAAAGGATTTGAGAAGCTATTGAAAATATTGAAGAAGAAGCTTCCAAAGGATAACGAATTGCCCGACAGTACGTACGCAACAAAGAAGGTCGTATACCCTCTAGGATTGGAGGTGCAGAAGATACATGCATGTCCTAATGACTGCATCCTGTACCGCGGTGCGTACGAGGATTTGAACGCATGCCCGGTATGCGGTGCATTGCGGTATAAGATCAGACGAGATGACCCTGGTGATGTTGACGGCGAGCCCCCCAGGAAGAGGGTTCCTGCGAAGGTGATGTGGTATGCTCCTATAATACCATGGTTGAAACGTCTGTTCAGAAACAAAGAGCATGCCAAGTTGATGCGATGGCACAGAGAGGACCGTAAGAAAGACGGGAAGTTGAGAGCACCCGCTGACGGGTCGCAGTGGAGAAAAATCGAGAGAAAGTACCGGGAGGAGTTTGCAGGTGACGCAAGGAACGTATGGTTTGGTTTAAGCGCGGATGGCATTAATCCTTTCGGGGAGCAGAGCAGCAATCACAGCACCTGGCCCGTGACTCTATGTATCTATAACCTTCCTCCTTGGCTGTGCATGAAGCGAAAGTTCATTATGATGCCAGTACTCATCCAAGGCCCTAAGCAACCCGGCAACGACATTGATGTGTACCTAAGGCCATTAGTTGAAGAACTTTTACAGCTGTGGAATGGAAACGGTGTACGCGTGTGGGATGAGCACAGACAGGAGGAATTTGACCTGCATGCGTTGCTGTTTGTAACCATCAATGATTGGCCTGCTCTCAGTAACCTTTCAGGACAGACAAACAAGGGATACCACGCATGCATGCACTGTTTAGCTGACACCGAAAGTATATACCTGGACAAATGCAGGAAGAATGTGTACCTGGGGCATCGTCGATTTCTTCCGACCAACCATCAATGTCGAAAGAAAGGCAAGCATTTCAAAGGCGAGGCAGATCACCGGAAGAAGCCCGCCATGCGTACCGGTGATCACGTACTAGCTATGGTCAATGATTTACACGTAATCTTTGGAAAGGGTCCCGGCGGACTATCTGTTCCGAATGACGCTGAGGGACGCGCTCCCATGTGGAAGAAGAAATCTATATTTTGGGACCTACCCTACTGGAAAGACCTAGAGGTCCGCTCTTCAATCGACGTGATGCACGTGACAAAGAACCTTTGCGTGAACCTGCTAGGCTTCTTGGGCGTGTATGGAAAGACAAAAGATACACCGGAGGCACGGGAGGACCTGCAACGTTGGCATGAAAAAGACGGCATGCCTCCAAAGCAGTATGAAGGTCCTGCTAGCTACGCTCTTACCAAAGAAGAGAAGGAAATCTTCTTTGAATGCCTGCTCAGTATGAAGGTCCCGTCTGGCTTCTCGTCGAATATAAAGGGAATAATAAATATGGCACAGAAAAAGTTCCAGAACCTAAAGTCTCATGACTGCCACGTGATTATGACGCAACTGCTTCCAGTTGCATTGAGGGGGCTTCTACCGGAAAACATTCGATTAGCCATTGTGAAGCTATGTGCATTCCTCAATGCAATCTCTCAGAAGGTGATCGATCCAGAAATCATACCAAGGCTAAGGAGTGATGTGGCGTAATGTCTTGTCAGTTTCGAGCTGGTGTTCCCACCATCCTTCTTCAATATCATGACGCACGTCCTAGTTCATCTAGTCGACGTGATTGTCGTTCTGGGCCCCATATTTCTACACAATATGTTCCCCTTTGAGAGGTTCATGGGAGTCCTAAAGAAATATGTCCGTAACCGCGCTAGGCCAGAAGGAAGCATCTCCATGGGCCATCAAACAGAGGATGTCATTGGGTTTTGTGTTGACTTCATTCCTGACCTTAAGAAGATTGGTCTCCCTCAATCGCGGTATGAGGGGAGACTGACTGGAAAAGGCACGCTAGGAGGGGACTCAATAATATGCAGGGACGGGCATTCTTGGTCTCAAGCACACTACACAGTTCTACAGAACTCTACCTTGGTGACCCCGTATGTCGATGAACACAAGAACATTCTGCGCTCCAAACACCCGGAGCAGTGTGACGACTGGATTACATGTGAACACATCAGGACTTTCGGCAGTTGGTTGGAAACACGTCTCAGAGGTGACAACACTATTTCTGATGAGCTGTACTCGTTGTCCAGGGGACCATCTTCGACTGTATTGACTTACAAAGGATACGAGATAAATGGGAATACATTTTACACGATCGCCCAAGATCAAAAGAGCACCAACCAAAACAGCGGTGTCCGCTTTGATGCAGCAACCAAGAGGGGAAAGGACACATATTATGGTTACATAGTGGACATATGGGAACTTGACTACGGACATGATTTTAAGGTCCCTTTGTTTAAGTGCAAATGGGTCAATCTGTCAGGAGGCGGGGTACAGGTAGAGCCACATTACGGAATGACAACAGTGGATCTGAACAATCTTGGGTACATAGACGAACCATTCATCCTAGTCAATGATGTGGCGCAGGTTTTCTATGTGAAGGACATGTCTACCAAACCGAGAAAAAGAAAAGATAAGGAAGCGAATACATCATACGATGAACCAAAGCGCCACATCGTGGGAGTGGAGGGTAAGACAGACATGTCTGAAGATTATGAAAAGTTTCATGAAATTCCTCCCTTCAAAGTCAAGGCTGACCAAGCACCCTGTTAAGCGATGAAGAATATCCATGGTTACGGCGCAATAAACAAAGGACACAAGCGAAGAAAAAGTGAAGACAGATGAAGTCAGAAAGGGTTGAAAATTGATGATATGGCTTTGAATGGTTCATTTTGAGCACACAAAAATTCTGGAGTTCAAATAAGTTCAAAAAAATGAAATCCCTTTGTAACAGATGAGTTTTTGTCCGAAACCCTGATACTTCGAAAGAGATTGTCCATTTTGTACACGAAGTGCATCCAGTTTTTGCCGTAACCCTCTCAACTTTTATGAAACTCTAATAGCAAAAATAATAAACTAAAAGAATGAACTAGAAAACTTTAATGAAACTCTAATAGAAAAAAGAATGAACTAGAAAACTTTAATGAAACTCTAATAGCAAAAGGAATCAACTAAAATTTATGCAACTAAAATTATCAAAGTATTTTCTGTTCAAAACATTAAAAGCAAAAAGAATTTTCATAAAGAACTTTTTTTGTTAGAAACTTTTATAGCAAAAGGAATTATCATAAAGATTTTTTTGTTAGAAACTAAAGTAACAAAAACTGTTTTTGAATATAATGATAAAACACAGTAATATTAAATAGCAGGAAAAAGAATCACTCCAAAATCTATTTTTATAGTAAAGTTAATCACAAACTAGTGATTCACACAAATTTCAAAGAATTCAAATTTAAACTATTCAAATTGGAAAACTAATGGCACTAACAGCAAGTTTATAATTTTTATTACCTAAAAGCAAAAAGAATCACTGAAAAACAGTTTGTATTTTGTTGTAAGTAGAAACAAAATAAAATAAATAAAGCAAAAAAGAAAACAAAAAAACTAGAAAAAAAAATGCCACCTACTGGGCCACCACGGCCTGAATACGACTAGAAACCCATCCATGGGCCAGGATTCAGGCCCGCAGAGGCCCAGCAGGCCCACGGCAAAGAGTAGCAGAGAAGGCCGGAAAGCCTGCAGTTGAGAGGAGCTCGAGAGGGTCGGCGCAGCAGCGCTTATAAACCACTCTCGAGCTCTCTCAACTAGCGAGGTGGGACTAAATATCCCACCGCACCGCGCCAGCGCAAGGCCTTTGGTCCTGGTTGGTAGCAGCAACCGGGACGAAAGGGGGGGCATTGGTCCCGGTTGGTGGAACAAACCGGGACCAATGCCCCCCCTTTGGTCCCGGTTCGTGCCACCAACCGGGACCAAAGGTCTCTTTTCAGCAGCCCAATTCGGGAAACAGAGACCTTTGGTCCCGGTTGGTGGCACGAACCGGGACCAAAGGGTGGCATTCGTCCCGGTTTGTGCCACGAACCGGGACCAATGCTCTGTGTATATAAGCAGGACTTACGAATTTTTCAGTTTTCATCGACCATTTACCCCCCGACGACTCCGAGCTCATCGACGCCGCCAGGCTGCCCGTGCTCGCCGTCGCCGCCCCGAGGTCGCCGTTGCCGCCTGCTCCTCATCGCTATCGCCGCCCCGAGGTCGCCGTTGCCGCCTGCTCCTCATCGCTATCGCCCCGCGCCCCTACCCTGCCCCGACGCCGACGCCGTGCGCCCCTGCCTCGACCTCGACGCCAACGCCGCCGCGCCCCTGCCCTGCCCCGACGCCCCGCCACGCCCCTACCCTGCCGTCAACGCCGCCGCACCAGTGCCCGCCGGCCAGGCCGGTACTCCCTCCTCCCTCCCACCCCTCTCCTCTGTCCTTCCTCCATGTATGTGATGATGGTGAAGTTGGTTCAGTGCAAAAATTCAGCCATGTTCACAAGGTGTTTGATGAAATGCTAGGGCTTGCTAGGGAACTTTGTTTTATGTGAAACTTGGCAGGATAATGTCTCCTTGGATGTTAGTGAAGATGGTTAAGTTGCTTTGATAAAAGGAAAAACTTCTTAGTGCAAGTTTTATTAAAATTTAGTGCTGGACAGAAACTATATGAATTTTTTTGGTGGACTTGCTAGATGAAATTGGGGCTGCCCTTCTGGACTTAAGGGTTTAGTTGGAAGGACTACAAGATGTAAAAAATTCAGAATTTTTTTAGCAAGGAAAAATTGGGTTGTAGTTCAATGCCAAGATTGGACCAAAATTGATGTTTTTGTTCATAGCATTTTTTTGTCCATGACATGTATGTATGTATGGATGGATGGATATGGATGTATATACAAAATGTTCATATATGATGTTTTTTTTGTTCATAGCAATTTTTTTTTCATGTATGTATAATTTATGTATGTATGTTCATATATGCAAAAGTTACATTTAAGAAAAAATAAGAAAATGTATGTATGTTCATATGCAAAGAATATGCAAAAGTTAGAATTTTTATGTTCATAGAATTTTTATGATTTTTTTTTGTTCATAGAATTTTCTTTGTCAATTTATGTATATGTATAGGAAAATTGTGCATGATCAAAGTCATTTATGTCAAAGTTTCCGATATACCCCCTCCTCGATAACATTTTTTTTATATGATGAATTTTTTTTAATAGCCATATATATGTATGTATGGATGTTCATAGAATTTTTTTATATGTATGTGGCTATATGTATGTCGTTGTCGATATAGCCCCTCGCCGATAACTTCGACATGAGGGGGGGTCGATATACCCCTTCCCCGATAACATTTTTTTCTAAGTTACTAAGGTAAAATGTTCACCCCCCTCTCGATATACCGGGCGACCAACTCTCGAGGCCACCCAAACCCTAGAAAAAAAAGCATTGTCGATCTCCTACCCCCTCCCGCCCCTACCCGACAAACTCTCGAGGCCACCCAAACCACTAGAAGATAACTCTGGTAACTTCGACATGAGGGGGGACGTCGATCAACCCCCTCTCGCCCGAACAAGTCTATGTATTATTTTATATCGCGGTGGACATATATCAAAGTTTGATCATATGTCAAAGTTTGAATTTTGACATATGCAACATTTGATCATATATCAAAGTTTGATCATATGTCAAAGTTTGAATTTTGACATATGCAACATTTGATCATATGTCAAAGTTTGATCATATGTCAAAGTTTGAATTTTGACATATATAGATTTATCAAGAATGCCCCCATTATGGATGTGCACAAGTTGATCCAATTTTTTTCTGATCTCATATATATATATATATATATATTCTTCTATATGTCACGTTGTCTGTCAAAGTATTGAAGAAATCCATGGCTTCATCATTAGTCGGAAGTAACAGGCGTATGATGCTACGAAGCTCTTCAAAGTTGTTTTGGAACGGAGTTCCGGATAGAATAATTCTCCTTTTGGTACGAATTTCAGCAAAGGCCTTCCAAATAGCGATATTCGGAAGGCTCTTGCTGAACTTTGTACCAAAAAGCGAATTATTCTATCGGGAACTCCGTTCCAAAACAACTTTGAAGAGCTTCGTACCATTATACGCCTGTCATTTCCGGCTAATGATGAAGTCATGGTTTTCTTGAATTCTTTGACACTAGACAACGTGACATATAGAAGGGTAGATGAGATCAGGAAAAATATGGACCATTTTCTGCACATCCAGAATGGTGTCATTTTGTTAAATCCCTTGTCGGTCCGGACGTCGGACATTCATGAGAGAGGCGGTCCGGCCCAAACCCTAGAAGCGTTGTCGAGGCCACCCCAAACCCTAGAAGCGTTGCCTAGGCCACCCCAAACCCTAGAAGCGTTGTCGAGGCCACCCCAAACCGTAGAAGCGTCGAGCTAGCTAGGTCTACGTTTGCACTAATATATCCATCTGTCATGTTTGTATATTAATTGCCATGTTGTAATATTTGCAGAAACTATGGAGCACCGAGACATCGAAGCAGAACAGTTGTTGGGGGACATAATCCTCGGCGGAGGTGACGTCTTGTCGTATCTCAACGACACCGATGGTCTGGAAGGAAAGGGTGAAGCAGGCTCCGGTGATCGAACAATGGAGGTGGAAGGACATGATTATGATGGCTCCGGTGACGGAATGCCGGTGGAAGGAGACCGTGATGACTGCTCCGGTGAGCGAACGGAGGAAGGAGCTGTTGCAAAGTCCGGCGAGGTATATATATTAATTAAGCCTGTGCTGACTAGCTAATTCATGCATTAATTGTTTTGGTATGTACACATATTAACTCTCTTCTTTCTTCTTTTCTAGCCCTCCGGATCGAGCCAAACTTCGGTAACGAGACGAGGCCCGAAGAAAAGGTTGCGCCAGGATGAAAGGTTCACGATCACAGCAATCAAGGGCGATGGCCAACCGATTGAACCCAGCTGGACCAAGGAAGCATTTTCTGCTCAGTGCGGGGTTCTTGTTAGGGACATGATCCCGATCAGCATCCACCAATGGAATAAGCCTAAGAGCGAAGACCCTCAAGTGTCTTTTGTCAACGATAGACAGAAAGATGATCTTTGGACCGCGCTGAAGGCAAATTTCACCCTACCGCCAGAGGAGGATCCGGATAAGCCAGTTATAGAGCCATTGGTCAAGGCTCATGCTCTTAAGAAGATGGCAGATCTATTCAGGAGGTGGAAGAATGAGTTGAAATCAATGTTTGTCGACAAAGGGAAGACTCC
Organism: Thinopyrum elongatum; assembly: GCA_011799875.1. Classification (NCBI taxonomy): domain Eukaryota; kingdom Viridiplantae; phylum Streptophyta; class Magnoliopsida; order Poales; family Poaceae; genus Thinopyrum; species Thinopyrum elongatum. The sequence goes on along the minus strand of CM022300.1, from coordinate 578,407,873 downwards.
AGAATTCATCGGCCGATTTGAGAAGATAAGAGATCACTGGCCCGCATTTGTGGCCCACAAGACATCGGAGAAGAGTAAGAAGATGTCAGCGACAAACAAGAAAAATGCTGCAAAGAAGGAGTATCACCATCGCACAGGGTCAGGTGGCTACCTCAAAGCCCGGCCGTTGTGGGACAAGGCTGAGAAGGACCTGCTTGATAAAGGGGTCGAACCAGAGACATTAAACTGGCCAGACCGTTCAAGGACTTGGTTCTTTGGGGTTGGGGGAACCTTGGACCCTGAAACAGAGAAGTGCCGTTGGACGAAGGAGCAACTTGAAATACTCGTCAAGAAGCTTCAGAAGTATATCGCCGCAGCTCAGCAAGGGACGTTCGTTCCCGACAGAGAGAACGACGAGCTCACACAGGCCCTCGGGAATCCTGAGCACCCAGGACGAACATGAGGCACAGCAGGCTCCATTGCGTGGAAGGAAGGGTTTCCCAGCGCAGGCGGTTACAAAACCCGGGAGAGGAGGACGAAAGTGGACCAGACCGAACTGCAGAAGCTGAATGCAAGGGTACGAGTACTAGAGGAACAAGCACTAGTTCAGAGGCAGCGACCTGCCGAAGCTACCCCGCCATCTCAGCGGAGAAGCAGCGTGGCTTCCACCGAGCTCCTTCAGCAGCCTCACTTCACGGCTCCCAGCTACCCCGTGGATGCTATCACGGAGGCTCAAGATTGCCACCTTATGGCGCAATGGCAGCACCTCAAAGTCAAGGCGGCTGTCGGCTCTGTTGCACCTTCTAGACCCGGCGCAACTTTTCACTGCCTTCCGATTCCAGAAGGCTATGCTGTTGTGATGGTCGATGAAATAACGGAGGGATTTGAGGAGCTCGAGCTTGACCACCCTACCGGTGAAGGGGAGACTCAGCTGGGTCTTGCTCTGAAGACTCCATGTCTATGGTGGAAGGAGCTCTTCAACCTTCCGAACTGGACGCCTCAGCCTCCTCCTCCGGCGAGTCAGGGCACTCCGCCTCCTCCTCTGGCGAGTGATCAGGGCACTCCGCCTCCTTCTCCGGCTGCTCCGGCGCGTGGCGGCACTCCGCCTCCTTCTCCAACTGCTCCGGTGCGTGGCGGCACTCCGCCTCCTTCTCCGCCTGCGCCGGTGCGTCCGAGCAGCCCGCCTCCTTCTCCGCCTCATCAACAACAGCGGAAGACAGCCGCCGCCGCTCCGGCTGCTCTGGCGCGTCGTAGCACTCCGCCTCGTAAGCAATGAAGGAAGACAGCAGCAGCCGCTCCGGCTGCTCGGCCGGCGTCTAGCAGTACAGCCAGAGGCGGGAGGCAATACAAATTCGGTCCATCTATCAAGCCTTTAGATAGATTACCATACGAGATGACCGAGGAGGAAAACGAGGAGATCTGTCAAGCCCAAGTGAAGGACTTTTTTGCAAAGAAAAATCCACCTCCGGAGGAGAAGATGGATCCGGTGAAATTGAAGCGCACTTTGAAGAACCTGAAGCGACCACCACCGCCTCCGCCGGATGACAACCATGTCCGCGCTCTGAAAAAGGCAGTGGAAGGAGCGTGCCGGTCGGGAACTACTTCAAGTGACAAAAGGTTACAACAACGAAGAAGAGGGAAAAAAATTGAACAGCTCGGCGAACAGGCAAACCAATCGTGCCCCCCGCTCAAGGTGTCTAGCGATATCGTCGCAAATTTGCCGGGGATGCTGCCCGGTACCAATCCTGGTGATTACCTACCCGACGATGCACATTTTGATACAATGGAGGTGGACGAACACAAATACCAGTACGGGAAGCCTCTCGTCATACCTGGTGATCCTCCTCTAACAACGATGATGCGAAGATTCCATAAGTGGTACATGGACACCTGCAAGTCCGGGAAGGATATTTTGACGCTGAGAGTTAAAGAGGAGCACGACCTCGTTGGAATTGATTTGTTGTCTGTTCCATTTGAGGAGTTCTTCCAGTTTTTCAATCAAAAGGACCTCGATAAAATAATCATCACTTGCTACTGTCTGTAAGTACTATACTTCTGTAATTAAGTCTCTATATATAGCTCAGCTCTTTCATTGCATGTATATATAATTATCCTCACTATATTATGCAGATTGAAGATCGTCGAATGCAGAAATGCACAAATCTATGATATTGGGTTCATTAACACAAATATCATAGATGAATGGACGGTTACATATCATGCGAAAGAAACCGAGGCCAACTTGCTACAATCGTTGCTTAAAAATCAAAATAAAGATAAAATACTCTTTCCTTACAACTTCAAGTGAGTGTTACTGTCTTCTGCATATTCGGTTTCCTTTATTACTCGAGGTTATAGTAATGTAATTGATGAGTTATGCATGCGTGCGCAGCTTCCACTTTATTCTCCTAGAGATTAAGCTTGAGCAGGGACTAGTAACCGTCTTAGACTCAAGACGAAAAGATCACAAGGAGTATGCGGCCATGACTGAAATGCTCCAGAAGTAAGTTCAATCGATCATTATCGCACCATATCGGCAACTTTGGTCATTTCCTGATATCAAGTAATTATTTTCTTTGTCTCGCAGGGTTTGGAAAGTGTTCACCACAGAAGCTCCGGGACTGCCGGGGGAGCTGCGATTTACACACCCGAAAATAAGTACTACTAGCTAGTTCCGCGCATCTCCCATTGATTCTAGCTAGTTTCATCAATACCATTTATAATGCTTGATTATCAGTTTGATTGACATTTATTTCTCGTAAAGTGGTTGTGGCAGGAAGGCGGGAATAATTTTTGTGGATACTACATTTGCGAGTACATCTACAACGCGACGACCTCTAAGCGGGGCTACTCTGAAAAACAATATGAAGTGCGTAAGCAATAATATTCATAATTTTATTTTATTACCATCATTTGTGTTGAGTTTCATTCATATATATGTATTGACCCCCTTCTTCAAATTAGATTTGGCAGATGCGGGATGAACTCCTACCACAAGATCGCATAAAAGCAATTCAAGAGGAATTGGCGGGATTCTTTCTTGACCACGTCATCAATCCAGTCGGAGAATACTATGTGGAACTTGACATCAAATGTTAGGGATTGTAAGAAATCTTATATTGTATATATGTAGCTAGTAGCGTCAGATAGATATACGAAAACTTGTTGTTCGACCAATCTCTCGGAGAAGGAGGAGGTCGATCACTTCTCTCTGTATATGTTCATGACGATCTTGTGTACTTAATGGTTTCCTTCATTTGCTTACTAGCTAGCGTGTCGAGTCCTCTCTATACGTATAGTACATAGCGTCGACCAAGCACGGAGATAAGAGAGGACACTTCTCTCTAGCTATTAGCTAGCTAACACAATATATGAAACCCCTAAATTAACCCTACAAAACCCCCAAACCCCCCCCCCCTTCAAGAAAAAAACAAAAACCCCAGCTCCTGAGCTGCTGACACGTGGATGATCTTTGGTCCCGGTTGGTGTTACCAACCGGGACTAAAGGCCCTCCTCTCTGGGCTCGCCGCAGCGGCCACGTGGAGCCCCATCTGTCCCGGTTCGTATAAGAACCGGGACTAAAGGTGTTGGGCTTTAGTCCCGACCCTTTATTCCCGGTTCCCGAACCGGGATAAATGGGCCTTTTTCTACTAGTGGACTTTCAAGTCGCAAAGCCGAATGATATGTGAGTATGCAATGGATGGATCACCATATGCATTAAGCAACCTAAATTCATGAAAAAGATCTTTACCTTGAATACTTCTAGCTAGTCCATTGGTGATAGCCAGTAGCAAGTGTTGACATGGTGACCATACTTCAAGACCTACAATGTCCTTGAGATGAAAACATCATTAGGCGTGTTGCACCAATGCAGTAGTACGTCGAGCCTTCCACAACAGAAATAAGGCGGTGTACTGGGTCAAAAAGATTGTGATGTAAAACATAATGGAAATCGCATAACAGAGGATTTGGTGTTGTGATGATTATTAAATTTGTTTCGAGAAAACAGTCATTTGTCACTCCAAACTCCAAAAGGGAAAATGCCACTGCACAAGATGTAATAGATTATTTCCTAATCATACAGGCTTGCTTGTTAATAATCTGCCATCAATTTTACAGTTTACTCTATGTTAACGAAAGCTAACGACCCAGATTGGCATCTCTAAGCAACCCAGCAGTCAGTAAGCTGAGCTAGCAAGCATCATAGAAGTATGTATTTTAGTTAAGTGGAAATTGAGGAATAGGCGCATCCATATTGTGAATATTTCAGGCTCACAAAACATTTGTGAACTTTTCTCAAAAAAAAAAAAAAACATTTGTGAACTGCATAACGTATGAAACCCCATCACGTAGATGCTTCTTTACCTTTTCCGTTTTATCTGCAGAGTTTTCACTTCATGCACGACATTTATCCAATCTGAACATTCTCAGACTGCAATTTTGTGCCTGGGAAGAGAAACCCACATTTAACCAAGTTAACTGCTGTTCTAAATGCCCTAACAAATAATGCTTGGCTAATATTAGCTTACCTTACCTTATTGACATCACGGCTGAACAAGGAGACAATTCTCCACCTCCATCATTTCCAGAAGATTTACAAACAGCAAGAAATGCTCGTGTTTCTCAGTGAAGTCATACACTGCAAAGAAAGGAAAAGATTAAAAGTTTGGAACAATGGAAAGAAGCTGACATATATTAGTTGATTAAGTAGGCAACAACTATAAAAATCCTTATACACCCATCTTCCTTGGACCATGTCACAGATGCATTACAAAATATTACAAATCTGATTCAGATATAGGAAAGAAACAAGATTGAGACCATGGAAAGAAAATGACAATGGTTTATAAAAATAACTTTGTACATACCTCTTCTCTGAGGTGCTCATAGACGCGAAACAAACAATGTGTGTTGAAAATTAATCTTATTTGCAAAATTAAAGTCACATCCATATACATGCAAGGGAGATAGATGCTGCATGATGGTCAAACTTTGTACGAATAGGTAAAACGAACAACCATAAAGAAGTTGCATGCATCTCATAACTACATATAGATGAAATCTGAATCCCCCCTACTCAATTCCATGTGGATATTAACAAAACAGAGAAATAAACGATCATGGCCTTTACAATATATTTCCATATTCCATGCCAGCACACACTTGACACGCTTTCAAGCAAAAACTTCGAAGGAACAAACTTTTTTTTTTCCATGTTTTCCTTTTTTTTGCGGGGAGTTACGGTCAAAATTATTCTGTGTTGTGAAGCGCTAGTTCAAATCTGAGCAGCAGCTAATTACAAATTAAAGCCTCTTGCTCTATTAGCTCACTTAACAAAGTTGGCTAGTTAATTTGCACAAAGCTCTCTGTCTTCACTGCATGATTATCACGCAGGTTGAAGTGGACCGTTTGCCTGTGACTTATAATAAGCATATAAAAGCATCATGTGATTTGAAAAGCAAACCTTGGCACCATGGCACCACCAACTCTTCCTCTAACATTGTATAATCTCTCTCCATGTATGACGAGCAAAATAGGAAGAGCTGCAAGATGAGAAATCACCTACAGTTGCATAAGAAGAGGCGATGTGTCAGTAATTAAAGCACCTCCGCGGCAATGGGATGAACAAGAGGGCATAGAGGCAGAGGCTGAGCCGTTTGTGCCGTTGTGCCCTGCCACTACTTTGCATGATATAGTAGCAGCGAACATTGAGTCCATCGCCGCCCTCAGACCAGCTATGCCGTGCTCTTGCACCTCCGCCGCCACGTCGACTGTAAGCAGCTGCCGTGTGCCGTTTGAAGAGAGAGGGCCAGAGATGGCACATCTCACGTCCCTTGATCTGTCATGTTGCTGCAGCCGCTGCCCAAGCCCCCTTGCATCGACCGACGGACTCAGTCTTTCTGGGATTTCCTCTTCGTTTTGCTGCTCGTGATGGTACACCTGTGCGGCTGTGCCTCCTCGTCTTCTTCCTCTTCATGGTCTTCTTGATCCAGCAGAACATAGCGTGATCTTCTTCTTCTTCTTTGACTGTCTTCCCTTGTACAGCAGGATCTTCTTCCCTCATAGTATGTGTGTCTCCAGCTCCCGTGAAGAAAAAAATATGTACGAGAGATTTGCAGCAAGAACACACCAGGGCGCCTTTCTTCTCTGCAATAGACCAGCAAGAGAAGAGACGGTTGACCACAGAAATAGATCAGAGAAGAGACGATCATATTGAGTCAGGATGTACATACCTGTGTTCTCCTTGATGTAGGGAACATCCGGCACGGCCTTGCGCCGCTCCTCGCTGCCCGCAACGCGACCATGCCCTGCCCTAGGATTCCGCGACGACGGCGGCGATGGCGTCCCACAACCACATCCTCCCATGGGTCCAGCCCTGATGTGGGGTTCCGGAATGGCGGCGGAGGTCTCGGAGGCCGCGTCGGCGCCGGGGGCGGAGGAGCAAGACGGCGGAGGATTCTGCGGCGGAGGAGGAGGATTCTGCACGGAGGATTCTGCAGCGGCGGCGGTGGCGTTCACACCCTGGGAAATAGATCGAGAGAGGAGTCGAGGGGGCCTCGTTCCTCTGATTCCGTTTCGTGGGACGGGGCTCAGTTCCTGGTTTTTTTTTCTACGTGCGAGAGGAAGCGGTGTGGTGGGAAGGGAGACGAAAAAAAACCAGCGAAATAAAACGGACGAAAGTGGATGGACGAAAATAAACCATGGATGCTATTCACCAACTCAGACATTAGGAGTAGAAGATTGGTGCTACCAGTGCACCGGACCCCGTTGCACATTCAAAAATATTTAAAAAAAATCCGAAAAAAATTAGTGTATCGACACAACATCAATGCATGTTGTCAAGAAAATTCAAATCAAAACTCAAAACAATGCTCAAGATACAAAAATGACAAATTTGACCTCAATGTGCTAATGGGCCAAAACTAAAGCTCAACTTGTGTTATGTACTATTCAGTGTCAAATTTATTATTTTTTTATCTCAACCAATGTTTCAAATATTAATTTAAATTTTTGTGACAATGTACATTGATATTGTGTCAATACACTAGATTTTTTTCGAATTTTTTCAAATATTTTTGAATGTGCAACGGGCGACCGGTGCACCGGTAGCATAAATTGCCCCGGTGCACCAAATACACCCCCCTCTCTGACGCCATGGATCCCTCCCAAATCCCGCTCAAAAAAAAAGCTACATGCAACTTCCGCTCAAACAGAAAGAAAAAAGAAAAGAAAACTGCTACGTGCTGCTCGCAGCTTACGGGTTCAGTGATAGGCACATCGCCCATCCCTCTGTCTGTTTGCATCGGAAGAGGACAAGCTTACGGGAGGAGCGACGGAAGGAATGCGTTTGCTTACTCACCAAGGAGAAAGCAAGTTCTTCTCCGCTCCCCATCACAGAAGTCCTCCTCTTCCTCGCCGTACGTCCTTCTCCGCTCCCCGTCACAAAAGTCAGAACTGATCCCGGTTGAGTGCAACTCCTTCCCAGAGGTCGCCGTCGACGGTGAGGTCAGGCTTACCAGGAAATCGCGTGGGCCGCCGTGGCGGCGGCGTACATCCTGACCTAACCTAACCCTCCAACGGCTGCCCGTTAAACTACTCCGCCCGCCCCTGAATTGCACACTCATGTCGCTCGCACACTTGCAATAAATATACTCCTATCCTACTACGAGCTCATGAGATCAGCCAGCTGATAGTATACATCGTTCACTCGTTCGATAACTATCAGCCATCTCGGCAGCCAGCCAGTGTAAGGCCTAGTTCTTTTGGCCGATTCTTCCAGAATCTTGATAATCGACCCTCCAGCTAACTTTTTCTAGAATATTGAACCCATATATTTTTTACAATCCTACTTGTTTACATTCTAACTAGTTAGGATTGTAAAAAAAAATATGAGTTCAAGATTCTGGGAGAAGCTAGGTGAAGGATTGATTTTCAAGATTCTGGAAGAATCGACCAAAAAAACTAGGTCTAAATATGTTTCTGCCGTGTGTCCGTCATCTTGGCAAGATCAACAGGGGGCCGGCCATGTGACCGATGAACAAAATCCAGGGCGTTAATTCTGTTTGCCGACCTGCCGTCGCGTAGGCGCCCACGTGGGCAGGGCAGTGGTTGGAGCAAAGCAGGAAAAGGAGCCGCCCCTTAATCCACTTTTGTTCATCAAGCTGCCGATCCGGTGAGAACACTGTGGATAAGAACCGGATTCAGATCAATCCTGATCACGGCCTACAAGGACTAAAAGCAAGCTCTTTACGCCCAATTAAAAGAAGCTTCTTAACGCTTGCATGATGCAGCTGGGAATGGGTTTGATTTGATAAATCTGGTGCAGCAGCCCATGAGGAGAGGAAGAGAGCGAGAGGAGATGTCAAAAGAGGAGCAGATTTTTCCCAACGGATAGAGAAAAGGAGCAGATCTACAAACAAAGGCGTGATGCAAGGCGCACTGATTATTATATCAGGTCAGGAATTTCAGGTGGGGGTGACGTGGTCTTTGTCTTATCCACTCATCGCCCTCCATTTGGCCTCACAAACAGGGACATCCATCAAGTCGTTAGCCTCGCTGTAATAATCCCCATCTTTAATTTTTCTTCTCAGGATATCATTGATTAGGTGGCCAGTAAAATAACTCGGCCACCCAACCCACTTGGGAGTAGTAGTAGTACTACGCAACATGAGGCTTGCGGCATGATCGGGCAGCTCACGCTGGACCATGAGACTTGAGGAGCATTTATCTGACAGACAACATGGCGATGCAACAGCAGCAGGCAGCAGCAGTGGGGACTAGTGAGGGAAGCACTTGCCTGTGCACTTTTTACCCGTTTCACATGCATTCACGGCGTGCATGATTAATCGTTGATTACTCGTAGATTCAAAGATACGCATTTTTTTTATATTTTTTTGCGAGGGGATTCAAAGAGACGCATTTTTTTCCGAGGGGATTCAAAGACATACATAATCATCAACCGAGTTGTATACTAGTCAAGGATTTGTGTCCACGTAACCTTATCAACTAGGGACCATTAGAATGATCATCATACAATACATAGTTCTACAAATAAGTCACATACTTATTGATATATATTATTGATGATGTTCAAGTACAATACAGAAGACTCATGAATACATAGGAAAATATCATCATCAAATGATTGCCTCTAGGACATATCTCCAATAATCTGAGCAGATGGCTATTTATCCACAATAGCAGAACTCTCGAAAACCCAATTGTGAGTACCCTGTTATATGAAAAAAAAAATAGTACGTTGAGATGTGAATATTTGAGATCAGTGCTTCCATTACAAAGACAAACTGTAACATTTCATTCTTTAGTATTTGTTACCTGCAATGCTTGTATTGTTGATGTCTCTAGGGAAGCAAATTTCTCTAGGCCGTCAACGTCCGCTAGCTCCGAATTTTTGTAAGGAACACAAAATCAAAAGAATCAGATCAAGACTTGACTAAATGGCAGTAAATTATTGTAACACCCCTGTGTAATAATCACTGTGACACTCTGCTAATATTGCCAAGTCATTTTCATTTGCAGAGCTTGATCATATTGGTTAAACAAATCAATTCAAATTTCTCTCTGGAAAACAATTCAAATTTAAAGTGTAAAATAAAGTTGCTCAAAGTTTGCTGGAAAAATGTTCACCTTCTAGCAAATATTCCAAAACCATTTGCTGTTAAGGAACACAACATCATCATCAACTCAAATGGGACTAAGCATTTAAAACAGTGCCAAAACAGCACTTCAAATGCAATATGCATTTTTGAAAAAATTCAAATGGATTCCAAAAATGCCCAAACTTTTTATGGCAGTGCTGGATATTGCAAAGTAATTATGTGAGCAAGTTTCACATTTTTGCATAATCATTTGGTGGCTCAAAATATTGCAAATCCTCTCTGGAAAAAGAAAAGCAGAGAAATAAAATAGAAAAAGGAAAAAGGCCACTGTGCACTGGGCCTAAGTGCACAGTGCCTGAGCCGGCCCATCTCTCTCTCCTCCCTCTCTCTCTCTCACTGCGTGTCGCCGCCGCCGTGGTCACGGGCGCGCACTCCGACCGCGCGTCGACAGCGCGACGCCCACCGACGGCCATCGACGCTGAGGGGATAAGATCCTCCTCATCCACTCCCCCTGGACCTCCCCGTCCATTCTCCCCCTTCCTCCTCGCCTCTCCCCCTCATTCCCCATCGACGCCCGAGCGCAGTTGCCGCCGTCCTCCGCCGTTGTCGCGGCCACCGGCCTCCTCGAGCCGCCGTTTGCTGTCCAGAAGCTGCGCCTCGCCGTCCTGGACCTCCCCATCGACGCGCACGAGCCGGAGCGCCCTCGAGCCGTCGCCAACGGTCTCCTTCCCCCTTCGGTCGCCGCCGTCTCCCTCGTCTCTGGCAGCGTCTCGGCAGCTCCTAAGCCCTCGACGGCCTTTCTTGTGCCGCTAGGTGAGCCGCTCCTCCTCTCCCCGCGCTCCCCTACTCTCCTGCGCCTCCGTAGCCACCGCGCCCGCCATGCCCGCACCCAGCTCCGCCGCCGTGCTCGTCACCATCACTACACACACCGGCGAGCTCAAACGAGCTCATAGCCGAGCTCAGCACGTCCGTGCGAACCCAATGCACACGCGCGTGTTTCGCCGCGGCCTATTTCGTCGATCCCGTCGACGCCCGAACTCCGACCGCCACGGGCAAGCTCACCGTCGACGCTACGGTCCTCCCCGGCCGTCCACACCGGCGCGAATGGACGCGGCACTTCTCCCGCTTTCGAACGCGCTAGGCCGCGCTCAAAACCGCCCTCTGTAGCCGATTTCCGGCCGTTCCCGATCCGCGGCGCCGCGTTTTGCGTCACCGGCGACGTGCCGCCGGCCGCGCTGACCTGGCATGGGCATGGGACCCACCTAGAGACCCTGCCAGAGGGCCCCAGCGCCCCAGTTGACCGCGTTGACCACGGTCAACGTTGGTCACTGTTCACCTTAGTCTATGACCAGGGGGCCCCATACGATTAATTAGACTAATTAAGTTTTTAAACTAATATGTTAATTAGTTAAACCCACTAACACCTAGGGCCCACCCCACTAATTAGTTCTGTTAGATTAATTTAACCCTCTGTTAAACCAAGAGAGGCTGACAGGTGGGCCCCACCTGTCAGTTTGACCAGTCAGCAGCTCAGCTGACCGCTGACGCATTGCTGATGTCATGCTGACGCAATAAACTCTTTTCTGCTGATTTAAATAATTCCAGAAAATACTTTAGTCTTTAAAAATTCGTAGAAAATAAACCGTAGCTCGGATCGAAAAACTTTCTACATGAAAGTTGATCAGAACGATGAGACGAATCCAACCATGCCATCTGTTTCTATGTCGGAACCCTCTACGGAGGTGAACCCGCAACTTTTAGCCTGTTTCCGGTAGATAAATAGTGCATATACATCGGTTAATAAATCCAACTTTAATCCTAAAATAACTAATATGATTTAGACATGTCTTTAGGCAACCCTGCACTACACAATAGCATAGCATGCTCTGTGATGCATATGATTGCTGTGTATTTATTTGTTTCCTCCCCCTCTTCTCTTTCGGTAGACCCCGACACCGACGCTGCTCCGGAGACCGACGACACCACTGACGACCTTGCCTTTGCTGCTGAGCAACCAGGCAAGCACCCCCCTTGAGCATGCATATATCGCCTATTCTCTTCTTTCTTATGCTTGCATTAGAATTGCTGCTGCTGCTTTACCTATTCTGATGCATAGCCTGTTTATTGTAACCTGCTATTGATACCTTACCTGCTTATCCAAACTGCTTAGTATACGCTGGTTAGTGATCCCCCAGTGACCCCCACTTGTCTCAGTTGCCCCGTTGGATTATCAGAAGACTCGATCAACGTGATCGACAACCAGGCCCCGGCACCGCACATCACCCCCTTAGTTGTACGACACTGCAGCGTTACCATCGAGTGCCGAGGGTGATACCTCGTTTAGCACTTCTGATGTTAACTCTGTAGAGTAGCTATTCGGTCGTGGTCATCGAGGGTGATTCCTCCTTCACCACGTCCGATAACGACGCCGTCGTGCAACACCTCAAGTGTGAACCTCGAGGGTGATTCCTCCTAAGTTCACCTTGACGGTTACATCGAGTAGGAATCCAACGAGGGTGATACCTTGGATTCCCTGATGTTATGGACACACGGATACTTGGACTTTACAACTGTTACTTGGAAAGGCGGGTCGACCCTGAGGGGTACCCGCGAGTGATGTGGAGACGGGTTGACCTGGAGGGTGCCCGAGAGATAAATACGAGGCGTGGCCGGGCATTCTTAGCCCTTGCCACAAGTCCTCGAGACGGGGTGACGGGGTCACATCGATCGTGAGTGTCTGCTCGTTACTGCACTACCAGTACACTAACGATTTGGATATGTGATCTGAGTGGGCCTCTGGCCCGATAGCACTAAACATCATGCGGGAATAGTTATGGGCACTCTGCATCGTAGCATCAGCCAAAAGCTCTGTCAGACGTCCAGTTCAGCATTGTGGCATGGTCGGATCGTGCCGGCCATCCGAGGCGGTGCTGGTATCCACCCTGCACACAACGACCTGGAGTGCAACGGGCGATGGGCCCAACACCCCGGAGTGCTTAGGATGTAGATCGGCGGGGACCTCTCCGCTGAGCTCTAGGTAGGGCTGCGGTGTGTCGTTTGTCTGAGGCCAGGCATGACCCAGAAAAGTGTGTTCGGCCGGAGTTAATCGAGCGTGGTGGGTAAGTTGGTGCACCCCTGCAGGGAAGAACTAATCTATGCATAGCCGGATCCTCGGTAGCGGACGCTCGGAGTTGTATCCCGATCGATACAACTAGAACTGGATACTTGTGATGATAAATGGATACTAGGGCTCTGGGATTGCTTTCTCGCAGGGAGTCGAGAAAGGATCTCTGGCCGAGGTTGATACTTAATGTTACCACTACTTTAAGCTGTACTAATCTACACTCTTCTAATGCTGCAAGACCGCTGAAGATGCTAGTCTTCGATAGGACTAGGCCTTCTCTCTATTCTGGCATTTCTGCAGCCCAGTCCACATATACAGCCTCTCTTTGATAATGTTGCATATGTAGTGTAGATCCTTGCTTGCTGAGTACTTCGGATGAGTACTCACGGTTGCTTTCCCTCTCTTTTTCCCCATATATCCGTTTGACCAGATGACGGACCCCGGAGTCAGCTGCCCCTGTCGGCGATCACTACTACTACCCCGAGGGTGGATACTACTTCGAGTTGGCTGATGACCAGGAGTAGGTTCGGAGGGTCCCAGGCAGGAGGCCTGCGCCTTTCGATCGTAGCTTTTGTTTTGTCCCGCCTTTCTAAAGGCTTCTCTGTTTCTGTTTCATACCTATGCTCAGATATCTAACGCTTCCGCTGATGCTTGATTGTCATCAAGCTTATGTATTCGAGCCCTCGAGGCCCTGGCTTGTAATATAATGCTTGTATGACTTTATTTTTGTTTTAGAGTTGTGTTGTGATATCTTCAAGTGAGTCCTTAGGCTTGATCGTGTGCATTTGCGTGTATGATTAGTGCACGATTAAGCCGGGGGCGTCACAATTATGCGAAGCAACTAGTGGGTTCTTGCACTTCATTGCTTACTCGAGCTCCTCAAGATGTTGTGCCACACCTTGTGCCATAACGTCTCTATGGAACAACAAATCACAGTAAAGCATGCATCACAAATGGATTACCATCGACAAATTGCATGAATCACCATAACACATAATGTCTTACCCCTTGCTTTGTTCAACATGGTAACATGTGGTTAATGTCTAATTAACTACAAAATTATGCACAGGGGATTTGCATGTTACCACAGGCAGACACGTACCACAATCAGATTACATCAACAAATCGTGAGAATCACATGAACATATAACCTTTCTCTTTGAATAGTTCAACATGGTAACATGTGGTAAATGTCTAATTAACTACAAATTTATGCACAAGGGTTGCGCATTATATTTTTTTAACTAAATGTAAGTCCTTATGACATCATCACACCAGAAAACAGGAAAGCACATTTGCTAGGAGCATAGAGAGCTAGGAGGGGCATAACACCGAACTCAACCAAACGGCTCATTCTCAGTTGCACCAAGCTGCACATACAACCATTGAAGCCATGTGGCACACCTGTAGAAGAAAGAAAACACAGAGAAGAAGCTACGGTGAGAGGGAGCTAGCGCAGGTGACCAAAACAACAACAAATTCACTTGCTTACTTTTCATGGTAATTGCAACTATGCAGCTCAAATGTTTATTTGGATACTTATGTACTATCATTTCAATTGATTATTCATCCCTGGACAATCCAGGATAGGAAAGAAGATCAGAACACCCGTATTATTTGAATTAATTTTAGCTGATCTGCATTAATGCTATTTTGGTTGCACCCACGTAAGAAAACATAGCCGAACATTTTAAAAAATTCTGAAACTTTGTGGGAATGATTATCAACAAATGCTATGAGTGCTTGCAAAGTTTGGTGGTCAAAAACATTCGAGGAGCTCTGTACAAAAAAGACAAAATTACAAAATCTGCTCAAACAGTGCACTTACATTTTGACTTATTTTCAATGATTTGTCTTTTTTGTACAGAGCTCCTCGAATGTTTTTTGACCACCAAACTTTGCAAGCGTCCATAACATTTGTTGATGATCATTCCCACAAAGTTTCAGAATTTTTTGAAATGTTTTGCTATATTTTCTTGCGTGGGGGCACCGTAGGTGCACTGAGCTGGGGTGTAGAAAAACCACTCTCTTCCTTATATTAACTATGTGTGTTCCACAGTGCACAATTTATCTCTCAAGAAATACAACATGGTCCTATGATCTTTTATTTGAAGGACGCCAGAAAAATGTGGGAATAACAGCAAGCTTGAACATTTCCAACATTCATTTTTGTTGTGGTTCTCATAGCTAATAGAGATAAGTTCCCATACAACCAAGTAGTTCAATTTAACGTCTGACCAGTAGAAGAATGCAAGCTAAAATATTGTTCATTATCAGTAAAAGAGCATTCAAGATAACCATTGTGGGAACTACATCTCTATGTGACACATATTAATGCACGTATAATTTCCAGGAATCTCGACCCCCTCGTGTCACCCCCGTGGGAGACTCGGGGGGAAACCCTAGCCACCGTTTCTCAACCCCGTCCGCCACCCCCCCCCCCCCCCCCCCCCCCTCCTCACTGCTGTCCGCAGCAACACCGGGTAAAGCCTAGCTGGCAGGGCGGCAGCTGTCGTGGGAATGATTCCGACAATAGAGAGGGGCAAGGTAAAGGAGCATGATCTATCGAGATGCAAACGGGTGACACGGTGTTTTAGCAAGTTCGGGCCTCTCGCGGTGGAGATAACAACCTTACGTCTCGTGCTCCGGAGAGGCTTTGTTTTATATGAGTATATATCCGGAGATTACAATGTGTGTGTGTGAGAGAGAAGAACGGATCTCCATGCCTGAGCTAAGTCCTGAGACTAATGGCGAGAGAGCCAGGGGAGAAGAAAGAGAGCCTCCCAAGTCTAGTGGTGGGCGTGGCTTATATAGAGTGCGCCACCCCCTCACCTCTTATGTTACAAAGTGGGGGCGTCAATGCCATAATGTCAGCCTACTACGAGGACAATGCTTTAACTGCCTTGCCGACTATTGGTCTTCGCATATCCGAGTGAGTCATACGGCCAAGTGGTTGACTGTCATCCGAGTGGACGGTGCGTCGATATGTCCGAGTGGATAGTATGTCTGTATGATTTATCTAGACCCACCTCATGTGTGGACCCCATGTTTTATGATATTTTGACCCTTCGTGGGCCTACCTGTTATGTGTATCCCCAACAGCGACGGGGCTTCTCCCCCCTTCGAGCGTCTCGGGCTGCATGGGAGGCCGAATCACGAGGAGGCGTCGGGTTAGCGTGGGGTCCGGCGGCGCGGCGAGCGAGCATCTTGGCGGCGGCAGCGGTGGCTCGTATGCGAGTTCACGACGAGGTGGTGGTTGCATGGTGTGCAGATCGGGTAGTCGCGGGCCCGCCGTGTTCAGGCCGGATCCCTTGTGACGACCCCGGCTTAATTGTGCACTAACCATACACGCAAATGCACACGATCAAGCCTAAGGACTCACTTGAAGATATCACAACACAACTCTAAAACATAAATAAAGTCATACAAGCTTTATATTATAAGCCAGGGCCTCGAGGGCTTGAATACATAGCTCGATGGCATACAAAGGTCAGCAGAAGCATCAGATATCTGCGTACAGATATAACAGAGTTACAGATAGGCCTTTAAGAAGGCGGGGTAAAATAAAACGATACGATCGAAAGGCGTAGGCCTCCTGCCTAGGACCCTTCGAACCTACTCCTGGTCGTCGGTCGGCTCCTCGTAGTAGTACTCGTCGGGAGGGTAGTAGTAGTAGTAGCCGTCGGCGGGGGCAGCTGGCTCAGGGGCTCCGTCATCTGGTTCCGACAAATGGATATGGGGAGAAAAAGAAAGCAAAGCAAACGTGAGTACTCATCCGAAGTACTCAGCAAGCAAGGATCTACACTACATATGCAACATTATCAAAAGGAGGATGTATATGTGGACTGGGTTGCAGAAATGCCAGAATAGAGAGGAAGGCCTAGTCCTATCGAAGACTAGCATCTTCAGCGGTCTTGCAGCATTAGAAGATTGCAGATTAGCATAATGTAAGTAGTAGTAGTGTCATCAACCTCGCCCAGAGATCCTTTCTCGACTCCCTGCGAGAAAGCAATCCCAGAGCCATACTATCTAGTTATCATCTCAAGTATCCAGTTCTAGTTGTATCGATCAGGATACAACTTCGAGTGTCCGTTACCGTAGGACAGGCTATCGATAGATGTTTTCTTCCCTGCAGGGGTGCACCAACTTACCCACCATGCTCGATTAACTCCGGCCAGACACACTTTTCTGGGTCATGCCCTGCCTCGGCCAAACGACACGCCACAACCCGACCTGGGCTCTAAAGAGAGGTTAGTACGCCGGACTAACCTATGCCCCCAGGGGTCTTGGGCCTTTGCCCTGGGAACCCTGCACGTTGCGAGGACGCTCCAGAGGCAGACCTAGCCCCCTTAATACAAGCGCGGGCTTAACAAGTCCAATTCAAAGCGGGCCGCTCCTCGCTGACGTCTATAGAGCTTCGACTGATGTATACGACGCAGAACGCCCATACTTTGCCCACGTGATGGTTAGTGCTATCAGGCCAGAGGCCCCTCGGATCAAATATCCAAACCGTTAGTGTGTTGGTAGTGCACTAACGAGCAGAGACTCATGAAAGATGTGACCCCGTCGCCCCGTCTCGAGGACTTGCGGCAAGGGCTAAGAATGCCCGGCCACGCCTCGTATTCATCTTTCGGGCACCTTCCAGGTCAACCCGTCTCCACATCACTTTGCAATTATGCTCGCGCGGGTACCCCTCAGGGCCGACCCGTCTTTAGTAACATGGTTTAGTGTAAAGTCATAGTAACCAAAGTAACCGTGTGTCTAACACCAAGGGAAACCCTGAGGAATCACCCTCGATGGAATTCCACCTGATGTTATCGTCAAGGTGAACGAAGGAGGAATCACCCTCGAGGTCCACACTTGAGAAGTTGCACGACGATGTCGTTATCGGGGGTGGTTTAGGAGGAATCACCCTCGCTGACCACGACCGATTAACTAACCTACAAGGTTATCATCAGAAGTGCTGATGAGGTATCACCCTCGGCACTCGATAGTAACCCAGTAGTGTCGAGCAACTAAGGGGGAAGTGATGTGCGGTGCCGGGGCCTGGTATCCGATCCCGTTGATCGGGTCTTCTGATAATCCAGCCGAGCAGTCGGGATAAAGTGGGGTCTCTGATGGGTCTCTACCCAACCTATACTAAACAGTTTAGGATAAACAGGTAGGTAACAACAGCAGGTTACAATAAACAGGCTATGCATCAGAATAGGTAAAGCAGTAGCAGCAGAAATTCTAATGCAAGCATAAGAGAGAAGAGAATAGGCGATATAGGCATGTTCAAAAAGGGCGTGCTTGCCTGGAAGCTCTGCGGCAAGGGTCTGATCGTCAGGGGCGTAGTCGACCTCCGGAGCTGCGTCGGCCTCCGGGACTACGTCAGTGTCGGGGTCTACCGAGAGAGAAGAGGGGGAGGAAACAAATAAATACACAGCAAACATATGCATCACAGACCATGCTATGCTATGGTGCAGTGCAGGGTTGCCTAAAGGTGCATCTAAGTCATTTTAGTTATTAAAGTGGGGTTTATTAACCGGTGAATATGCACTATTCATATACTGGAATCAGGCTAAAAGTTACGGGTTCTCCTATGTAGGGGGTTCCGACATGGAAACAGACGACACAATCAGATTCGTCTCGTCGTTCTGATCAACTTTCATGTAGAAAGTTTTTCAATCCGAGCTACGGTTTATTTATTATGAATTATTGAAGTTTAATGCATTTTCTGAATTTATTTTTATTAACAGAAAAGGAAATATGACATCAGCATGATGCAATGATGACATCAGCAGTCAACTGGTCAGCTGACCAGGTCAAACCTGACCTGTGGGACCCACCTGTCATAGACAGTGGGTTAAACAGAGTTATTTTCTACCTAAACAAAGTTAGTTAGCTAGTGGGCCCAGCCTGTCAGTGCCTGTACTAATCAACAGATTAACTAACTAATCGTAATTAGTTACTAACTAACTAACTGACATGGGGGACCCACTGGTCAGCGGCTGTAGCCGCCACGTCAAACCGTTGACCCGGTCAACTGGACCAGTCGGGCCCCCGGGGCCACTGGTCAGTGACCCAGGGGGTGGCCCTGGTCGGCCACGTCGGCAGGCCGGCCACCGGAATCACGCCGGCGAGGTCGAGCGCGGCGGCGCGCGGCGGGACAACGGCGTGTTTCGCACATAGGGCGCCATTTCGAGCACAGCCAGGCTCATTTGCACGAGCAGGCGACGACGAGGTGATCTGTGGTGGTGGCGAAGGCTGAGGTGGTCAGAAACGGCGGCGGCGAGCTCGCATGCGGCGGCCGGAGTTCGGCCGTGCAAGGATCCGGTGTTGCGGGGCACGGTGAAGTGTGTTTGTGGGTGCGTTCGGAAGCCACCACGTCTCGCGTCGATCTACGGTCTCAGGACTAGCGGAGGAGGCCGTTAGGCGCGCCGGCGATGAGCCGTGGCGGCGGTGGTTTCGGGTCAGAGAGGGAAAATGGCTCTGGGCCGTTTCCGAGCGCGCAAGCTAGCTAGGGCGGAGCAGGAGCTCACTAGGAGCACGCTCGTGCTCTTGGTACGGTCATTGGGCGAGCGCAGCGACAACGGCGAGCTCCGCAGTGGGGCAAAGTTCGGCAATAGCGGCGGCGTTGCGGACGGCTATCTACGGCACGGGAGAGAGCGATCCGGAGGAAGGAGGAGAAGCAGAAGCTTACGGCGCGACTCACGGTGGCCCTTGATGGGTTTAGTAGCAGCAGGATGGTCGATGGAGGTCGCCGGGGTTGCCGCGGTCGCCGGAGATGCGGGCGATGGGGCTCGGTGCTGCGAGGCCTCCCGGCTCCTAGGGAGGGCACCGGGCGTCAAGGCAGAACGCGGGAGAGCGGACAGACAGGTTCAGCGGCCACGAGGCCCCCGGTGGCCGCGGGGACGACGGAGGGCGGCGGCGACGCGCTCGGGCAGAGGTGGAAGAGGAGGGAGCCGGGCGCGCGAGAGGGGAAAAAGGAGGAGAGTGAGGAGGACGACCAGGGGAGATGAACGGGGCTCGCTCTTATCCCCTCGCGCCCCTGCTCCCGTCGCGGTGTCGACGATTCGCCGGCGCTCGCCGGCGCGGCCACAGGGAGGTTGACACGGAGGGAGAAGTAGGTAACGGTGGGCTCGGCCGGCTACTGTAGCCGCGGCCCAGAGGCCAGGTGAGTTTCTGTTCCTTTTCTATTTTATGTTTTCTCTTTTATTTATCAACAGAGATAGGAAATGAATTTTGTGGGCCACCTAACATTTTTAGAAAAATGTGGGACTAAGCCCCAATATTTCCTGGTGATATTTGGCACTGCCAGCAAAAGTTTGGAGGCCAAAGGAATAGGTTAGATATTTTTAGAAATTGAAAGGACAGATTAAATGCTGCCGGACTACTGTTTTAAAGTCCAGGGGCATTTTGGGGAATTTCAACATTATTGGGTTCAATTTTATAATTGCCTTAGGAATGTTTGCAACACGATGAACTATTTTGTTTTGGCAGTTTGAAGAAATAATTAACTGACTTTATTTTAAATTTTGAACTTGAGGTAGAAATATTTCTTAATGGTTTTTCTTATGGCATAATGATGATGACTTAGCATGATTAAGAGGAGATCACTGTGGTTGAAACAGGGGGGGGGGGGTGTTTCATCCCTGTGGATCCGACGCTTGGACGCTGTCGGCCGGCGCAGGGTGGTGGTCTTTGCCACTAGCCACGTCGGATCGTTGGATCCGGCGCCTGGAGATCTACGGCGGTTGTTCTTCTCGATCCGCCTTCCTGGTGGGTTGAGCCCCATGGCACTTTCATCTCTGCTGGTTTCGGTTCGTGGCTCGCTGCCGGATCCGGAACGGACGGAGGTTTGGTGGTATAGGTTGCGGACCGAAGGAAACTTTGGCTGGCTGGTCCGGCCCGGCATCGGCGGCGTCCCTTGACGCCGTTACCCTCCTTGGAGGCGAAGCCGAGGTTCCTCCTATCCACCTCCGAACCCCTCCGGATGAAAGTCCAAAATTTAGTCTGGATTGGGTGGCGGCGGCGTCCTACGCATCGTACCCTCCATGGAGGCGCCGTCTTGGGAGGCTCGGATGTTCGGGCGAGAGATGCTATGGGTGGTGGGCTCGAGGTTTCGTGGGGATTACCTGGACTGTGGAGGTATGTGCTTGGACTGGGGAGGTTCTCGTAGCGCCAATGGATTACCTGGGTGTGCAACTTTGCCGGTGGTACCCCATCTCTAGATGGATCCCGACACCGTCAGGCACCTTGGCGCCACCGTTGACGGAGCCAGGCGTCACCGGCTCGCAGCAGTAAGCCTCACAGCCGGCCGTGCCGGAGCGGCAGAGCCATCGGGAGACGGACTCGACACGGGTGCGCCAGGGTACCGTAGCACGGAGCGACGGCGGACTCGAAACCCTATTTGGGTCGAGAGGAGCATGGGGGAAAGACCTGGGTAAGAGGCGGCGTTTTTGAGGGATAAACCGGTGAGGAGATCGAGTCACAGGTAGGGGGTTTTCTAGAAGAAAAGAAAATCGATGGTGTTCGGGGATCGGTGGGGGTGGGGACGGCTTCGATCGATGGATAAGGAAAGGGGTCGCGTCCAGGCTTGTGTCAACCGAGGTGTTAATGGGCCGGCCCAAGTATACTGTTGTGGACGTGATGTGAAAGGTGGGCGAAATATAGGACTGGTGGAATGTGGTGGGTGAGGCGAGACTACCAACTGAGACATTAAGAGTAGAGATTTTGTTCTTCAGTTCGTGGAAGCCTCCGGTTTTGATAAGCTACCAAACCGGGTTTTTCCCGCTTCGCTGGTCAGCTTTCGGGCAGTTTTATTCGGTTTGTCCTTTTTCTTTTCCTTTTGTTTTCGTAAATGCATCGGTTTTTTCAAAATCGATGAACATTTTTTACAAATCCGATGAATTTGCTTTCAAAATCGATGAACTTTTTTTCAAATTTGATGGACATTTTTCAAAATCAATGAACTTTTTTTCAAACTCACAATCTTTTTTTCAATTTTACGCTTCTTTTTAAATTCAAGAACTATTTACGTGGTACCGCAGGTTGTTCTGTTCTGACGCAAACAAACAGAGGGAACAACCTGCGGTACCACGTAACTGGATGATGTGTCGCTTCATCAGTCACTAGGACGGCATGCTCCCACGGTCCCACCGCGTGAACAAATGCTCAGCCCAGCCCAGACCAACAGAACGAGGTGACACGGCACGAGAGCAGATACGCGGAAACGTACTTAATAAAACAATGGCAAAATTTGGTGTTTTGACCCTTTTTTGAAAGTAAGATTTGTAAAAAATTTGAGATATGACCCTTTGCTACCGCCGGGGTCGATGGCGGTAGGGTAACACAGCCTACCGCCACAGTCTCCGGCGGTAAGACTTAACAGCATCATCACGTCCGTCTGAAATAAAAAATACCCTACCGTCAACAGCCTTGACGGTAGGCTGTGTTACCTTACCGCCAAAGTGCTTGGCGGTAGCCACGACCACTGTTTCTGAGCTAATTTTTTTTAAATAATACATTTTTTTAATAAATTTGAAAAATAATACACGATTTGAAAATTTTACAAAAATAATACACCGTCGGCCTAGCAGAAGCCCACTGAGGCCTGTCGGCTTCTGCTAGGCCGACAGGTTGCCATCCCCCCTCCACTCGGCCTGCTGGACGTCTAGTCGGCCGTGGGTAAGCCAAGAAGCCCAATCGGCTTCGCCGAGGCCGACTGGAACCCTGATTTAGATTTTTTTTCAAAACTGGCACTGTGACCTGGCGCGGACGGGGCGGCTGCTGGTGCAGGAGCCAGCGGACGAGGAGAGCATCGTGGTGCGCGCGGCCACGGACGGCGACAAGTCGGACACACTGGAGTCTCAGGCTGGACGTACCGAGCGGGCATAACGTTACGGGTCCTACTTATTTGCAACATGCAAACTGTTAAAAGGACACTTACGGCACATGCAACGAGTCTACAATGTGCACTCCTTTCCTATAGACTCAACTAACGTGATACTTTCAAAAAAAGCTGGTGGATTGATTTATTTGGAGCAGAACAAGCAGGCCCGTAACGTTATGCCCTCCTCTTCCTCTGCTCTTCCTAGTTCGAACTCTCTGTCTTGTTCTTCTCTGTCACTTCGCCCCCCCTCGCCGATCTATTCATTTGTCCACCCATTTTGAAAACCAAACCACAGAAACAGTAGATCGTAGCCATCTCCAGCAGCCTACGGTGATTTTTTTTCCAATGGGATAGGTATTTGTGTGTAAGTGAGTTATAGTCATGGTGGTGTGAGGAGGAGGAGGTGGTTTGGCTGGGCAAGAGGAGGTGGCCGCCGAGGGGGTGGCGTTGGTGTTGCTCGTTGGTGCAAGTTTTTTTATTTAGATAGAGCATAATGCTCGTACAACAAGACAGTACAAACAACTTGATAGAACTACATCTAAATTACAACATACATGCATAAAATAAGATACATAAAAATTAACATGTTTCAAATTAAGATAGAACTTGCTGCGAATTTTAAGATACAACTTGCTGCAATGCGAACGTTACGATACAATAACATAAATCTACTGAGTCCAACGGGGATATTTTCCTTTTCCATCACCAGCTTCTTCTGCTGCCTTGGCTGCACGAGCCCTTTCTTTTTTTATCTGCCTCTCAGCCTCACGGGCCTCCTGTCACTGTCGATACACCTCCGCCAGTCGAAGTCCCTCTTCTCGGTTTTTCTTCTTCATCTCGTCAATAGCAGCCCTCTGCTTCACACAGTACTCTTGCCACTCTCTCTCCTGCTCTGCTTTCTCCTCTGCTGCCGCCTTCGCGCGGCGCTCTTCTAGGTCCAAACTTGCCCATGCACGACGACCTCGTTCACGAATCTCGGTCACCGCCCAATCCGGTTTTTTCGTGTCAATCCAACGATAGTACATGCACAGAGGCGGAGGAGACTACAACCAAAATAGAAATATAAATATCAAATCAACAATAATATCAACAACGTGTTTATTCTTCATGACTGAAACAAACCGGAGGCCTGATGTACGGTGAAGTAGCAACGGGTGGATCTTCCTCATAATTGGCGCACATGAAAAACTTCATGCCCAACCAATCTGAAAAATCCGTCACCTCCTTCACCTTACAGAGATCGCCACACCAACAACGAAGTACTTTCACCCCCCGAGGCAAACTCGCACTCTTCATTTTCGTAGGCCTAATGCTTTGATCCGAGCAAGGCAAACTCATAATGACTAGCGCGTTGGTGTTTTGAAGTGCGGCTGGACGATAGAGAAGAGAGTGAGAAAGAGCAAGCAGTGTGGGCAGAAGCAAAGAGAAGAGCGTGAGAGAGCAGGCAATGGCATCTCGTATATAAAGATGAGGAGCACTGTGTTGTCGGTAGCAACAGCACGGCACCGCACCGCAGACAGCAGGAATCATACAAAGCAGACAGCAGGAATCAGACAAAGCAGACACCTGCGTGCTCGGCCGAATCTTTGCCTAAAAATTAGCGCCGTTTGCATAAAAAACAGCGCCGTCATTAACAAATCAGCCAATCACTACAGTCTGCCAATCACTACAGTACTTTGTTGTGTTGCAGTCAGTGTGGAAATGTGACTCGAATAACAATGCGAATTAATAGTAATATGTCTCTCGCATACATAGGTAGAAATATGTCTCTCGCATACATAGGTCGAAATATGTCTCTCGCATACATAGGTAGAAATATGTCTCTCACATACAAATACGTCGCACAAATGCATAAGTATCAGCCACGTCCTCTTCGTCCGCGGCGTGGCTGTGGTGGAGGGGGCGTCGACCAGCCTAACCTGTTCGGTCGCCGAATGTTACGAAGAGGAATCGAAGACTCGTCCTGGCCATATTGTGTGTCCTGCGTGGGCTGTGTGGGCTGTGTGGGATCTGGTGGAGGAGTAGAACCATACGTGTCTATCCAGTTGGTGATGTGCTGCGACACCTGATCCTGTGTGTTGTGCCCACCATCCGGAGCACTGTCAAACGTGGATTCGGAATGGGACGCCTGATGTCCGGACATAGGCGCCCTATATACGTAGGCTTTTGCGGCAGGGAGGCCACATAAGTAATTAAGAAAGAAGTAGTTCCAATTGATATTGAAAAGAATAGATATGAACAAACATACCTGTAGGATGTTGATGCATCACGAAGCTCGGCGGTGGACCGTGCTGTTGTGGGTGTGGTCGAAACCCGTGGCCCGACGTGGGATCATCGTGGTGCTGCCACGCTGAACTCCCGGCCTGGTCAGGAGCTGGTGGCCTACTCATCCACTGATGGTCTACACGTGGACGTGGATGATGTCGGTGCTGGCCCGTTGAGTGACGAGGCGGGCGTACCTGGGGCTGCTGGAGAACAACATCCGTAGAGCGGGTGCACGTGATGGTCTGATATATAGCTCGTAGTTTCCCCTCCATGCGCGTCAAGAAGGAGTGCACTGGACGAGGATCTAGAAGAGCAGTAGACGATAGTTGCCGTCTATAGCTGGCCACCTCCTCGTGAAGCTCGAGTGACATGTCAGCCTGAAATGAAATCAAAGATTATTACGTCTGCACGACAAAGTATGTAAGAACTAGATGCATTAGATAAGTTCAGTATATGTTACCACGTGCTGTCTAGGGCCCGAAGTATCATAACTCGGGTACGTATCCCTCGTAGCAGGGGCCGGTATCTCCTCTCTCTGAGGGTGGTTAATGATGCTTAACCGCGTCAGCTGACTGTACTGATTCCAATAGGCATCGAATTCAGCCATATCGAACGCGCGATCCTCGTCCCAAATATGTGTCGTCGCAGTCTCCCACTCTGCAACGTACATCTGAACATGTGCCTGCCACTGAGCCATGGTCCTGTTAATCCCCTTCCTCGTGATCCTGAAATTGCATTGTGTGTGCAATGATTAGTTAATTCTTTGGTATTTCGTAATGTGAAGACCAACCAACATTGAAATACTAGACGTACCTGTGGACATTGTCTAACAGACGACGCTCAGTAGGTGGGGGCTGGGCCAATTGTCGAAGACCAAACTGTCTCATGACCCTCTGTTGGGCCATCTCCTCGACGAATACATCGAAGATGATCTTCGATTTTGTCATCCAGTAATCCCGATCTCTTGTGCAAAGTCTTGGATGTTAATATAGGTGCCTGGATTCCGGTACTGCAGTGTGCGGAGGAGACGGACAACACAGTCATATGCATCGATATACGAACCAAATCTCTGCTCAAGCGCCATCTGCTTAGCCCTCCAAGCCTTGCCATAAGAAATTCTGTAATGGAACCTGACGAAGACTTTTGTCTGGATAGCCTTCACTTCCATCGCTTTGCTCTCCACTATCTCGCTGTAAAGCAATCGAGCAATAAGCGTGGATGAAAGGTTACCATGATCTTGAGGGATATACGGAATAACACATGTGTGCTGTACGAAGTCGCTGATCACCCAACTTGTGCCATACTTTGGGAGATAGCCATGCACCCTCGCGGGACAATCATTGTTCTTGCATACCATTGTCAAAAATTTCTGACTAGACACGGCAGCTCTCAAAACCCTTTGCGTGGACATTGCCCACTGAGTTGTTGCATCCTTCAGAGCTTCCTTGTTGGGGTACATACCACCCGTCGCAATGTTGTTCTGGTGATATTGCCAGGCAGAATCATGGCCATCATTCACGGTCATTGCAGATGAGAAGTCATGATTCCATGCTGCAGGATTAGGCACCACCTCTACGTTCTCATCTTCATCCGACTCGTCGGAATTATCAACATGACCAATATCAACATCTGTATCTTCATCTTCCATCAGGTTTTGCATTTGGCCATCTACCTCGTCAGCATCAACCTGGCCAACGTCATAACCATCAGCATTTCCTCCTTCTACCTGACTACTCTACCCTGATTCGTGGTCATCATATCCATCATTTGACGGATCATAACCACCCTCGCCTTCAGGGGCACTGCTCTGACCAGGATCATAACCACCCTCGCCTTCAGGGGCACTGTCCTCCTTCAGGACAGGAAGCACTAAGGCGCAAGGATTTACTATCCTTTTTGCACATCCTTGCAACCAGCGCACCCACTGAGAGTCCCGCTCGATTGGCCTCAAATAAAAGAAAATGTTTGAACTTGACCGGCTCCACAATGCATGAACACCGACGGTGTGAGTTTCAGTATTATACCCTAAACATTTTGTCAACCACTCTGTCAACTGACTAACAGACCATGTTTGAGGGGCACTAATTGGCACCACGATGTTCTCGAACTCACTAAGATCAACTCCCAACTGATTTGTTTGGACAGTACCATGACCGTAGAAAAAAGTGAACTTCACTACATCTGACATATCTGCCGACCTAAAATATTCAACATGAATATCTATTAAGCAACAAGTCAAACTTATAATATATTATGGGATATTATCGGTGCACTTAAAAATATTCATAAACTGAAATATCAGACATCTAAAAATATTCCAGACACATAAATATTATCGGACGCCTAAATAATAACGGACAACTCTACATTACCGGACGCCTATATATTACCGGTCACCTAAATATTACCGGTCACCTAAATATTACCGGTCACCTAAATATTACCGGTCACCTAAATATTATTACCGGTCACCTAAATATTACCAGACACCTAAATATTAACAGACAACTATATATTACCGGATACCTAAATATTAACAGACAACTATATATTACCGGATACCTAAATATTAACGGACACGTAAATACTTGACAAAAAAATATTATCGGACCAACTAAATATGTTATGATATATTACCGAACCAACTAGAAAATCGCACAAATAATATGACACACAAAAATTTAACTTATATTATACCCTTGAAGCGTGAGAAGAAACGACGAACGAACGACGCCCCTCAATCACCGGAGAGCACCACCACCACCTCCACGTGCAGCACCCCCTCCTCCACCACCACGTGCAACACCCTCTCCTCCACCACCTCCACCTCCACCACCACCTCCACGTGCAGCACCCCCTCCTCCACCACCTCCACCTCCACCACCACGAGCTATCCCATCGCGAGATCGAGGTCTTCCTTGCCTCCTCCTACTACGGTGGAAAACGGGGAAGAAATCGGCTAGAAAATGGGTATTAATTTGGTGTAGTTTCGGTTAGAAGACATGAACTGAAGAAGGAAGGAAGAAGTGAAGGAAGAAGAAAGCTACGGGCAGCAGGAAGGAGGAGGCAAGGAAGTGAAAGGAGGAGGAAGAAAGTGAAAGGAGGAGACAAGGAAGTGAAAGGAGAAGACAAGGAAGTGAAAGAAAGAAAAGATAAAGTGAAAGGGAAAGAAAAGGGCACCAGCCGGCCAGGAAACGTGCCACGGGCGGCCAGGGGAGCTGCGGGCGCGCGGGCTGGCGTATGCGCCCCTGTCGGCTTCGGCCAGGCCGACAGGTCGGCAATCGGCCCAGGGGAAGCCGACAGGAGGCTGTCCGGCCGACTGACACGTCCACGCGGCAACGTAGCCACTTGTCGGTCCAGAGAAAGCCGACAGGTCCTGTCGGCCTCTAATAAGCCGACTGGACCCTGTCGGCTTATTAGAGGCCGACGGTGTATTATTTTTGCAAAATTTTCAATCCGTGTATTATTTTTCAAATTTATTAAAAAAAATGTATTATTTAAAAAAAATTAGCTGTTTCTGAAACATTGAAAAGGGGCTGCATGCATCTCCTCCTATTCTTCTCTCACAACGCACTAGCCTTAACTAGTACTTGCATGCATGCTAGTGCAATATTTTGTTATTGCGCTGCAGACTCGGCCACTGTTTTTGTCCTTATATTTTTATTGTTGTGTAACATGCATGTATACAGTGACCTGTCCATCCATCCTACTGTGCACACACAAAAACTAGGGAAAGTAGCTAGCTGGGACGTGAGATGTGGCTGCATGCCTACCGCCAGGCCCTTTGGCGGTAGGGTTGCACATTTGGCGGTAGGGTTGCACAGCCTACCGTCAGGGGATCTGACGGTAGGGTATTTTTCACGTTAAATAGTTGTAACGGTGCAGTTAAGTCTTACCGTCAAGACCCCTGACGGTAGGTGGTTATTATTAGAGTATAAGGCTATTCGTATTGTAATCTATCTCTATTAGTCTAGTCTTGGAGCCCAAGCTTTGTAATCTATATAAACAGCCCTTGAGGCCCCAATCAATACAACAATTTATTCTCCAATATCTCAAACTGTCATGGTATCCGACGCCTAGGTTTTCCGCACCTGGTATGGCCTCGCCACCCGCGCCGCCGCCCCAGCCGGCTCGGCCCCTCTTCTCCATGGCCGAGTTCTGCACCGCCGGTGCCCCGCCCTCTACCTCCTCCTCTACAATTACTCAAACACCTCCCCCTCTAGACCCAATGCTCTCCCTTGCCGACACCATTGCCGACGTCTCTCCCTTCATACCGATTTCATTAGACCTCGGCATCCACAACTACTACCATTGGCGCCACCTCTTCATCATCCATCTCGGGCGCTGCGGCCTACGCCACCACATTGATCCCTCCTACCCTCCGCAGCCCGCTGATCCTCGCTGGGTGAAAGATGATCTCGCCATCATCCAGTGGATTTACACACGCATCTCCACGGAGCTCTTCAACCTGGTCTCCGACGATGACGCCACCGCGGCCGATCTCTGGGCCTCTCTTCAACAGCTATTCCAGGACAACTCCGACGCGCGCATCAACGCGCTCAACACCGAGCTACGCACAACCATCCAAGGAGATGTCCCAGTCTCCATCTTCTGCCAGCGAATCAAGGCTATCGGCGATGAACTCCGTGAACTTGGCGATCACGTCGAGGATCGCACTCTCATCAACGCCCTTCTTCAAGGTCTCGGTGATCAATTCGAGAAGCAGCAGTCCTTCATCCCCATGCTCAAGCCCTACCCCACCTTCAAGGAGGTCCGCTCCATCCTTCAGCAAGAAGAAAAGAACCAGGCTCGCAAGGCGCAACGGGCGCCGCAGGTGTTTCATGCTGCCGCTCCCTCTCCTACAGCTCACACGCCTGGGCTGCCGCGGCAATCGGCCGCCCCTCCAACTCCTGCTGCGGCCGTAGCGGCCTCTACACCGCCCCCAGGCTGGCGCCCGAGCCCCAACTACAAGGGAAAGAATCCCATCTACCGGCCTCCTGCATCTCGTTCTGCCGGACCTGCACCAGCCTCGTCATCTACTGCTCCAACGCCACCAGCTTCGTCGCCATGGCCTCCTCAGCATGACCCTTGGACTGGCCTCGTCCAGGCTTGGTCGATGCCCTGGTCGGCCCCTTTGCCGTATGGTGCCCCTCCCGCGTACACAGGCACGTGGAGCCCCGGTCTTTGTCCAGCCACCGGCTCTCCTGGTCTTCTTGGACCCAGGCCGTCGGCGCACGTTTACACCGCCACTCCTACTCCGCCTCCCACCACGCCAGGACCGCCGCCGCCCTGCCACACCATGCCGGCCTCCTACGGCAACATGCAGGCCCCGTACGCATACTACCAGCCAGCTCTCCCCTACGTCAACATGCAAGCTCCTGGCCCCTCTGCTCCTCCCCAACAGCCGGCTTGGGATCAAGCCGCCTTCATCAACGCCATGAACAATTTTACCCTCAACGACGCAGGTACGGATTGGATTTTCGATTCTGGTGCATCATTGCATATGTCTTCAAATATGAATTTACTGTCAGCTTGTTTTCCTTCTGCTTTTTCCACGATCACCATTGGCGATGGCTCCACCATCCCAGTTTCATGCACCGGTCACTCATACATCCCTTCCTCTCATGCCAATTTTCTTTTACGCAATATTCTTATTGTTCCTTCCATAATCAAAAATCTTATTTCTGTTCGACAATTTTGCATTGACAACAAAGTTATTCTGGCCTTTGACCCTTTTGGTTTGTCTGTGAAGGATCTGACAACGGGGGAGGTCCTCGCTCGGTACAATAGCACGGGCGATCTTTATCCTCTTCATGGCGCGCCCACATCCACCCCCCGTGCCATGCTCGCCTCAGTTGATCTATGGCATCGTCGTCTCGGTCACCCCAATAAAAACACTTTGACGTCTTTACTTCAAGAATTTTGTATCCCTAGTTCTAGCAGTCCTCATAATCCCTCTCTCTGTAATGCCTGTCAATGCGGCAAACATGTTAGATTACCTTTTGGAACCTCTACTACCATTAGTACTTTTCCATTTGAGTTACTTCACTGTGATTTATGGACCTCTCCAGTCCCTAGTGTTTCTGGTTATAAATATTATCTTGTGATCTTAGATGATTACTCTCATTATACTTGGACTTTTCCTATTCGTGCTAAATCTGAAGTACATGCAATCTTTCTCAACTTTCGACAATATGTACTCACACACTTTGGCTTGCCAATTCGATTTATTCAATGTGATAATGGTCGTGAATTTGACAACACCCAAAACCGCAACTTCTTTCTCTCTCAAGGCATTCTTCTTCGTTTTTCATGCCCTTATACATCTTCTCAAAACGGTAAAGCTGAACGCTCTCTTCGCTCTATTAATGATGTTCTTCGCACATTGCTTTTACAAGCTTCTCTTCCTTCCCGTTTTTGGGTTGAAGCCCTTCGCACCGCCACACTACTTCTGAATATTCGACCAACTAAAACGTGCCCTCTTTATTCGCCTTTCCAATCTCTTTTTCTCTCCCACCCTGACTATTCCCTTTTGCGTGTCTTTGGCTGTCTATGCTTTCCCAACGTCGCCTCTACCGCCTCCAACAAACTAGAACCACGCTCACTACCTTGCATTCACCTTGGTCTTTCTGATGATCACAAAGGATATCGTTGCTTCGATCCATCTTCTGGTCGTGTCCTTGTCTCTCGTCATGTCACATTCGATGAAAATATTTTTCCCTTTTCTGTCATTACAACCACAACACCAACTCCACCACAATCCGCCACCACCAAAACCTCTCCCCTAGTTCATCCTTCGGTCATCTCTGCCGCCATGGAATCTTGCCCCGTTTCTCAGCCGGGGTTGCCTACCGTTAGCTCTGTCCTGGCAGACCATCCTCCTGCCCTGTCCCCCAACTCTCCCGCGATTACAGCCTCTACCGCAGCCGTCTTCCCCTCACCACATCCTACCACGGCAGCCACCTCCACACCCACCACCTCTGATTCTTCTCCCTCACCATCTCCTCGATCCGAACCCTCATTCCCACCTAATGCCGTCCTTATACCACCACCCACTAATGATCATGTCATGTGCACCCGTGGAAAACGAGGATTTCTTCTCCCCACAAAACGTCTTAATCTTACCGCTACCCCAACCATCTCTCCTATTCCTACCAGTTATAAACGAGCTCTCCTTGATCCTCTTTGGCTTTCTGCTATGCGCGATGAATTTGAAGCTCTTCAGCAAAATAATACATGGACTCTTGTTCCCAAACCTCCCGGTGTTAACATTGTTTCTGGAAAATGGGTTTTTCGTCATAAATTTCATTCCGATGGCACTCTTGCTCGTTACAAAGCTCGTTGGGTGTGTCGTGGTTTCTCCCAGCAGCATGGCATTGATTTTGATGAGACTTTTTCTCCCGTTGTTAAACCAAGCACTATTCGTGTTGTTCTTAGTCTTGTTGTTTCCTCCTCTTGGCCTATTCATCAACTTGATGTTAAAAATGCTTTCCTTCATGGCACTCTCAATGAAACTGTTTATTGTCAGCAACCCTCTGGTTTTGAGAATCCCTCCTCTCCAAATTTTGTTTGTCTCCTCAACAAATCTCTATATGGTCTTAAACAAGCTCCTCGTGCATGGTTTCAACGCTTTGCTACTTTTATTCAAACAATAGGCTTTATTCCCTCCAAATCCGATTCTTCTCTTCTTGTTTATCAGTCTCCTACTCACACTGCCTACCTCTTGCTTTATGTTGATGATATCATTCTCACGGCTAGTTCTGACTCTTTTCTTCAGCATATAATCTCTTCTCTCAATCGTGAGTTTTCCATGACTGATCTTGGTACTCTTCATCATTTTCTCGGTATTACTGTTTCTCGCACAAAGTCTTCACTCTTTCTTTCTCAACGATCATACATTTTAGACTTGCTTTCTCGTTCTGGTATGTCTGATTGTCAACCCTCTCGTACTCCAGCCGACATCGGTGCTAAACTGTCGGCTGATGGTGATCCTGTTTCCGATCCCACTTTATATCGTAGCATCACTGGCGCTCTTCAATATGCCACTCTTACTCATCCTGATATCACTTATTCTGTTCAGCAAGCCTGTCTCTTTATGCATGACCCTCGTGCTCCTCATCTTGCTTATGTCAGACGCATTCTTCGCTATTTAAAAGGCACTCTTGATCACGGTCTTCTCATTAATTCTTCTTCTCCCACAAGCTTGACAGTTTATTCTGATGCAGACTGGGCAGGTTGTCCAGATACTCGACGATCTACATCCGGATTTTGCGTTTATTTGGGTGATAATCTTGTTTCTTGGTGTTCTAAAAGGCAGGTAATAGTTTCCAGGTCTTCTGCTGAGGCTGAGTATAGGGCGGTTGCTCATGCTGTGGCCGAGGCGGTCTGGCTGCGGCAGCTTCTCGTTGAACTTCATCGTCCGCTTGCGCGTGCTACCATAGTTTACTGTGATAACATCTCTGCAGTCTACATGGCTTCCAATCCAGTTCAACATCGTCGCACCAAGCATATTGAGATTGACATTCACTTTGTTCGTGAAAAGGTGGCTCTTGGTGAGGTTCGCGTTCTTCATGTTCCCACAAGTGCCCAATTTGCTGACATTTTTACCAAAGGACTTCCGACTGCATCGTTCACCGACATACGCTCCAGTCTCAACATCGTTTCACCTGACGTTGAGACTGCGGGGGGATATTAGAGTATAAGGCTATTCGTATTGTAATCTATCTCTATTAGTCTAGTCTTGGAGCCCAATCTTTGTAATCTATATAAACAGCCCTTGAGGCCCCAATCAATACAACAATTTATTCTCCAATATCTCAAACTATCAGTTATACCCTACCGCCAGACACTACGGCGGTAGGAAAAAGGGTCAGATGCCGAAATTTTTATAAACTAGGGTCAGATCTCGATTAACTTTCAGAAAAGGGTCAAAACACCAAATTTTGCGACAGAGGTGACACGGCACGAGAGCAGATACGCGCAAACGTACTTAATAATACAAAAAATTGCGCGGGAGGAGCGACGGAGGGAATGCGTTTGCTTACTCACCAAGGAGAAAGCAAGTTGCCTGCCTGCCTGCCTTCCTCAGCAAGTCGAAAGTCCTCCTCTTCCTCGCTGTACGTTCTTCTCCGCTCCCCGTCACAAAGTCAGAACTGACCCCCCCCGGTTGAGTGCAACTCCTTCCCGGAGGTCGCCGTCGATGGTGAGGTCAGGCTTACCAGGAAATCGTGTGGGCAGCCACGGCGGCGGCATCATGCATCTCGACCTAACCCTCCAACGGCTGCCTCCGGCCTTCCCTTAAACTACTCCGCCCCTGAATCGCACTCATGTCACTCGCACACTTGCAGTATATACAGAAATAATGTGCCACTGGCCCCTGAGATCAGCTGATGGCATACATCATTCACTGGTTGTCTGGTTCGATAACTATCTGCCGTCCCGGCGGCCAGGGTAAATATGTTTGAGCAGCAGAGTGTGTGTCATCTTGGCAAGATCAGCAGGGGGCTGACGGTGCCATGTGATCGACGAACATGGCTACAGGAGTGTGCGGCGATGGTGAACAGAATCCAGGCCGTTAGTTCTGTTTGCCGACCTGCCGTCGCGTAGGCGCCCACGTGGACAGGGCAGTGGTTGGAGCAAAGCCGGAAAAGGATCCTGCCCCTTAATCCCCTTTTGTTCATCAAGCTGCCGATCCGGTGAGAACGCTGTGGATAAGAACCGGATTCTGATCAATCCTAATCACGGTCTAGAAAGACTAAAAGTACTTTACACCCAAAAGAAGCTTCTTAACGGTTGCAGCTAGATGGGGAGATACCGGTTTCATAAACTCATCTGGTGGAGCAGGCCATGAGGAGAGGAAGAGAGCGAGAGGAGATGTCAAAAGAGGACCAGATTTTTCCCAACGGATAGAGAAGAGAAAAGGAGCAGATATGCAAATAAAGGCGTGATGCAAGGCACACTAATTAAAACAGAACTAGCTCAGGATTTTCAGGTGGGGGTGACGTCGTCTTTGTCTAATCCACTTATCGCCCTCCATTTGGCCTTCTGAAGCTTGATTTGCTGGCCTGTAAAATAACTTGGCCACACGTCCAGTTGGGAGCAGCACACGCAACATGCTGGCTCGCGGCATGATGAAGCAGCTCACGCTGGACCATGCATGAGATTTGGAGCATTTATCTGACAGACATCATGGCGATCCATCTAGAGCGGAGAGGAGGCACGCACCAACTCCAAATCCAGCATGTGCAACAGCAGCAGCCGTGGTGACTGGTGTGCGCACTCCTTTATCCGTTTCACATGCATTCACGGTGTGATCGTTGATTAAAAACTCAAAGACGCACCTGGTTGCATGTGAATTCATCTGGCCCAAAATTCCTGACCAGGGAAATTAAAAGGAGAGGCGATGCGTGAAGGAATGACCAACTGGTTAAAAACTTGTTTAAAAAAAAATAAAACCGTACGGAAGTCTCACGTCAAACCGATCGATGACAGAGGAGTGATGGAGCCCGTTGAATCGACAACAGAAGCTCCGGTGTGGTGTGATCATCAGCGCGAGGAAACTTGTATTCCTCTCCGCGCATAATTCTTGATGAAGGGATAGTCAAAGGAGGAGGGGATCGGGGTGGGTGACGTCCTGGGCCGGATCCTCTCAAATTAAAGCAGCTGTCGGGTCAACGGAAAGAGGCCGGTTAAAATATTACTACGAGCGAGAAAACGCAGGCACAAGCAACTGTGAGCAAGAAAGTAAAGTAGCCCGTAATTGCTGCTGGCCCATGCGTTTGGACCCATGGATCCCTGGAATAAAATCTCTGCACAAGACGCGGGAAAGCACCTTGATTAATATTCCTCGTGTCCACATACCGGTATCTCGGATGTTTATCATCTGCCCAAGTGCTCGGGTCAGCCCTTGGCCCGGCAAGCTAAAGCCGTCCAAATCGCCAGGTCGTACAACTCAAAACCCTCGTCAAAAATTGGACTGGGGAAAGGAAAAGTAGTTCTACTCTCTGGTCGTGCCGGTCGCTGGCCGCAACTAATCCACGGTCGATGAATCTCGGCAGCGCGCCGGGGAAGACCGGTCAGCACTCACGCTTTTGTTTATGATTATGATTGGCAGGCACAGGCAGGACCGGCCGTTAACGGTTGGCCGTGCCGCTGCTGCACGCACCACATGGCGGGCGGGCGGCGGGACGGGGGGAGCGCAAATCACGGCATGTGATAGAGCGCGCGCGCGGCCGGTCCATTTGCCCGAATGTGCGCGGCCTCCGGTCACGTGGATTCAATGGGGGTTCGGCCGAGGGATGTCATGCGTACCACATGGCGCCCATGTGCTGCACTGCACCTGAGCCAAGATACACAACGCAAGACTGTTCTTATCATCGTCAAAAACTGATACACTGGTTTTTTATCATGTTTTTCTCTTTCGGAAACATGTGTTTTCTCTTTCCACGCGTCTGGAGCGTGTCCTTCTCTGTCTTTTATGGTCGTTTTTTTTTTTTTTTTTTTTTGCGGGGAATGGTCGATTTGACGCTTGGGCAGCAGCAGTACGATACGACGTAGGGGGCAGACAGGTGTGATTTATCCGCCGAATAATAAGCTTCTAGATGGATCGCTCGCCCTGTGATGGCAAAGTTAACGACGGAGGATGACGCGGCGTTCCAGTTCCAATCAAAACCCGCGACTAACACATACATGAGCGCAACTTGCGAGACTAAAGAAAGATATTCATAATTTGATTGAAAGGGGAGGCAGTAGAAATCATCATCCGAAAAATAGCCCTCGAGTCCATACCCGAGACAGTGTTTTCTTTCTTGAAAGATAAATATGTGAGGCAGATAACCAAAAAACAGAGTAAATCTTTCATCACGCAACGCCGTAACTAACCGGGCGTGGCGTGGGGCGGGCGGAAGCTTCTCCAGGCGCGCTGAGACGCAGCCGCAGCCGCTGACGCATCGCACCCCGTGGCGGCTCCCGGCGCGCCCCGGGCCCGAGGCTGCTGCCGTGGAGTAGGAGGAGGAGTAGGCCCTGCTCTACGCGGTCAAACCCTCCTCCAACCATCATCCACCCCCGACCCCGCACCCAGCACAGCACGCACAAGAAAAACTCCGCCACCTCCTCCGCCTCGCCGACTCCCCCCGCTTAAAACCTCGACTCCGACCGAACCCACTGCCCCCGCACACCCGCCGCGCCCGAGTCGTCACCACTCCTCCCACCAGATCATCCACCGTGCCGCGCCCGAGTCGTCACCACTCCTCCCACCAGATCATTCCACCGTGCCGCGCCACGCCCGCCCGCCGCCTACCACCGCCGGATTCGATCTGCCTCGCGTGCGCCTGCTCCATCGGCGGGCGAGGACAGAGCGCACTGATAGCACAGCACGGCGCCTGACCGATCGGCCGGCATGGAGAAGAAGCTGGCGCTGCCGCTGGCGCACGGGGAGGGGCTGTGGGCGCGGCCCTGGCGGTGGGCCAAGACCGCCTTCTTCCTCGTCTCCATGCTCGCCTCGCTGCTCCTCGTCTGCGCGCCGCCGCTGCTCATCGTCCTCCTCGACCTGCTCCTCCCGCCCGCGCTCCTCTCCAACTTCCTCCGCGCCCACCACCACGCCTCCTCCGCACACACCCTCCTCGACCAGGCCAGGGGCTTCCACTTCCGCTCCTCCCTCGTCGACCTCCCCGCCGTCTCCGCCGCCCGCTCCCTCCTCATCCTCTGTGAGCACCCTGCCCTGCCCCTCCGCGCCGCATCAATTTCTGGATCCGAATTGATTTTGTTCCTGGTTTACTTACTAATCGCTGTTTTCTTGTGTGTGCAGGCGCGTACACGGCGTGCGGGGGCGGCGCGGCCTACCTGTGGGTGGCGGCGGCCTGCAGCGTCGGCTCCCTCTTCTACGTCCTCGCCAAGGCCGTCGCGGTCTTCGGCGTGCCGGCCGACGGCGCCGCCGGCCTCGAGCTGCACGGCAAGGGCCAGCTCCTCGCCGTGGAGGCCATGTTCCTCATGTCGCTCGCGCTCGCCGCCGCGCACCTCGCCATGGCGTACCGGGCCAGCAGCCGCGAGAAGCGCCGCCTCCACGTCGTCTACAGGATCGACATCGAAGCAGTGAGTCCCCTCTCCCCTGCCCATCACCCCCTCCATGCCTCTCTGCCCATGCCAACTCTCGACCGCATTAAACACCATCGCCATGACCAGTTTTTCAGTACTAGCCAGTGTCGCAAACCGCAATTAGTAGCAAAATTCAGATGAACTCGAGCTTTGCAATTCGCCATGCAAGCTCGCAGGAAAGAACTTTTTCAAGATTCTGCAGCACAATCCAGGCGCTTCTTTGGGTCTAGTACAGTATAATTCATTCATTAATCCCAGCGCTTTCGGCCGGACAGCTGATCGAGCTTTGTGTGCGACGCGCCAGCGTAGTGTGTAGTGTAATCCGAGGTGCGCCGTGGAATCTACCACTACTTTCCCCAGCCGGCGCAACTGTACCAAGCAACGCGACAGCTTGTGCAACGGGCGGATGGGAGGACCCAGCAATTCTTCTGAATTCATAATTCGTCGTCACTCATCAGACGTCGACCTGAACCTGAATTTTTAGTCTACTTGTGTCTGCTACCAGGCGCATAGATTAACCCAACTAGTCAGTACTGTACCACATTAGATGTACTCTCAAGCTTTGATTACTAGTGTGGTTGCTCCTAGCTAGCTGACTCCGGGTGCTCCAAGGACGGAGAGAGAGAGAGAGAGAGTCAACTTCAAACAGCGCCAACCCTGTTCAAAATTCGCACGAAAACCGGACGGAGACACGGTCCAACAGCAGCTGTGACACATTTCTCCACACGTGGACGGTACATGGTCGACTGATCTGGACAGCGCAGGCCGACTTCTAGAGATATCTGGATGGTCGCTGCAGCCATCTGTGCACAATGGGCTAAAAGTGACTTTGTCACTGTCGCGCAGTGTGGCCGCCTGATGAAGCTTCTTTGCTTCCGTCGGAAACACAGCTCCATCGACGGTTCTTTTGCCGTGATGTTCGAAGCAGAGGAATCCCTTCGACTTTGTCAAATGTTGTTAGCTGTCGTGGATGCGAACAAAAGTAACAACTGTTTTGTTACTGTCTCGCTCCAGTAGATCTTTTTTCTTTGTTTTGGGTGGTAAATTAACTCTGTTTGGTTTGTTGTTTTGCAGGTAAGGTTAAAGGGAACCCACACGCCCAAGTCGCTGAAGCAATGCATTGTATGACACCCATCCATCATGCAGTCGGATGGGAATGGGGATTCCGGAGAGGCGGCAGGACTCTCTCTGCTTTCTCCTCCGGTCTCAAATTTTGGTTCGAGCAGTAGTAGTTTGTGTACACTCCGATTGATCAATCGATCGACACGACGCGCCATGTGTATATGTTACCCGCACCAACGTCTCTCTCTCCCAAGTGGACATAGTGTGGATGGAGCTCAACTGTAATTATGGTGGGACATTTGTGCTTCGGCCTCCTGCAACACAGGATGAGCCGTGCGGCAGATGCGATTGCTGTTTTTTTTTTCTTTTTCTTTTTCATATTCTTCTTCTTCTTCTCCTCTCTGTTTTGGTTTCAATCACTGGACGTCACCATGTCTGACACTCTGACTGAAACTGTGAATTGTGACCCTGCAAAAAAAAAAGAAACTGTGAATTGTCAAACGAAATTTGGCGGACTGGTAAAATTAATCTGGACGCCGAGAAGAAGTTTCAAACACGTTTTTCCTGCCGTAGAAACTTCAGGCCAGTGAGTCAAGTAATGACGCACGGGATTATATAGTTGGTAAAAATGACTTGAGAGGAGCTTTCCGATTGCCCAACGATCTAGACCTTGACAAATGGGAAATGAAGACTTTGAAAGAAAAATGAGAAAAGAAGAGGAGTTTGATTTGTTGCTTCTGGAAATCTGGGATACTTTCAGACTCGGAAAGGCCAGCATACCACGAGCAGATTGCTTGCTAAAACGATCTGGATAATGTTCTGCTTCTTTAGGGAACCGATCTGGATGATGTGCTCCCCGGGGGCATCAGAGAGACTAGCTAATTGCACGTTGTTGCAACAGACGAACATATTTTAGTAAGAGTTAAATGCAATGAAGGTCCTAAAAGTTTCGTCGGGGTGTCACTTTAGTCCTAATTCTTTTAAAATGCACCTTTAGGTCCTAATTCTTTAGTAAGTGGTTCACCCGAGGTCCTTTTTTCACGAGCGCTCGTTGACTTGCCTGCGTGGCGCGTTGACCCACGCCACGTCGACAGAGGGCCCAACCGCCAGGCGAGAAAAATACACTAGAGGTCCTAAAAGTTTCTGGGCAATGTCACTTTAGTCCTACTTCTTTCAAAATGCATGTTTAGATCCTAATTCTATAGTAAGTGGTTCACGCGAGGTCCTTTTTTGCACGATCTTTCGCTGACCTGCTTGCGTGAAGTGTTGACCCATGCCACGTCAACTTAGAGGCCATTGTGGTTGCTCTTTTTTTTGTACAGAAAGCCCCTTGTAACCCCCCTCTTGACATTTCCCAACCCCTACCGAATCTCTTTCTCTCTCTCTCCTCTCTCTCTCGTGCCCACAATGTCGCCATGGCTGGGGCAGCAAGCTCCTCGACAGGGAAGCAGGTGATGAAGAGGAGCGTTGCAGCAGCGTCGGCAGCGCTGCCTCCTCCACAAGCTCCTACTGCCTAACACCAAATCGAAGCAAACGGTTTGAGGAACTTAACGAAACAATGCAAATCGAACAAAATCAATGCCTACAGCTAGTGATTGTGGCAGAGTAGAGGAAATCACATAGCTACGGGACGATAGCGGCGAAAAAATTAGGGTTTTTTGCAATGTTCCTCATCTGCTAGTGACCCTAAATGGACGTGGCGTGGGTCAACGCGCAACCAAGCAGGTCTGCGAATGATCGGGCGAAAAAGGACCTCGGGTGAACCACTTACTATAGAATTAGGACCTAAACGTGCATTTCTGAAAGAAGTAGGACTCAAGTGACACTGCCCAGAAACTTTTAGGACCACCAATGTATTTTTCTCGCCAGCCGGTTGGGCCCTCTGTCGACGTGGCATGGGTCAACGTGCCACGCGGGTAGGTCAATGAGCGCTCGTGAAAAAAGGACCTCAGGTGAACCATTTACTAAAGAATTAGGACCTAAAGGTGCATTTTGGAAGAATTAGGACTAAAGTGACACCTCGATGAAACTTTTAGGACCTCCAGTGCATTTAACTCTTTTAGTAATTCAATATTAATTATGAGTGTCTCAATGTAAGCGCGTTTTTTCTCTATGTGGTTTGTCCCACATCGACGCCATAAGTAAGATCGTGTGGCAGAACATGAAAATGGTGGATATGAATTCGCATAAATGACATTTTCCCTAAATTAAGGTGATTATAGTTTGAGGTATTTAACCGCACCACGCATGCCGTAGTCAGAATCAGAAGAAAAAAATTGTTACTCTTCATAATTAACGTGATCCTTCCGTCCAACACTAGATGATATTTTTCATAAATTAATCGATGTTATTTTTTTTTTGTTTCAAGGGGATGAGTAGGGCAAGGAAAAGAAATTATCGATTTGGTTCATATTATTTCAACTTACTATACATACATTAGTTTTGGTTTGGCATTGGTTGACATTACCCAAAAAAATATACAGAAAACCAAGCAGGGATGGTGCGTGGGAAGGAAAAAACCGAGGAGGAGTTGAGGAGAACTTGCCAACTTCCCTTTCATAAGAGCAAAAGTAGCCCAAATGCGCTAGCCCAAGCCTGAATGGCCCGCCTATCAACGGTGTGCTAGCCTAAGTTTGATTGGCCCTGTGATTGTAGGAATGGGGAGCAATTAACTCACAGGGTACCCCTTCGGGGGGATTCCTACCAGACAATGTGGGGAACAGAGTAGTGGGTCATCCTATTTGTCGCATGTACGCGACAAATAGAGGAGGCTTCACCGAAGAAAGGGCAAATGGGACGGCCCACTCTGCCCATGAGCGGGTTTTTCTCTCTACGGTTTGTAGTAAGTTTCTCACCCAAAAAATCGAATGTTGTTTTTTAGGAGCTAGATTTTAAAAACCTAGTAAAATTGAATACAAAATATTTTAGGAAATTGTTCAATATGTGTTTTATAAAAAAGTTTAGTTATATTAGAAATGTTAATTGTATATTGAAAAAATGTTCCATGTGTATTAAATTTTTTTACCGTATAATTAAATGAGATCATCGGATGTTAAAAAGGGTCAATATATACAACAAAAATGCTCGCAATGCCATCACTCCCATCGCCTACAGTGCTCGACTATGGGACAACCCATTATGGCGCTAGCCCTACCGATCATAGCGTGTATATATCATTCAAACAAAAATATGTAGGGGGCATTATGTTTTTTCGTCAGCTTTTTTTCACAATCAACAACAAAAAAATCTGTATTGCTCGAACAAATATATGTACGTCCTTTGTGTTTTTTCATCAGGCATTTTTCCCGAACAAC
This sequence comes from Thinopyrum elongatum, assembly GCA_011799875.1. Taxonomy (NCBI): domain Eukaryota; kingdom Viridiplantae; phylum Streptophyta; class Magnoliopsida; order Poales; family Poaceae; genus Thinopyrum; species Thinopyrum elongatum. The sequence continues at coordinate 578,365,540 of CM022300.1, read as the reverse complement.
AAAAAAATAAATTTGTATCGCTCAAGCAAAAATAAATTTGTATTGCTCGAACAAAATCTATAGGGCATTTTTTTTTCATTAGAATTTTTTTTAATGAACAACCAAAGAAAATCCACGAAAGCTATAAAAAGTGTATGAATCCAATTAAATATTCGAAAAATTTAGAAGTGTCCATGAGTTATTTAAAAATATTACGAATTCAAAAATAATGTGCAAATAGAAAATTCAGAAAAATGTTTAGAAATTTTTAAAAAATGTTGATAAAAGAGGTTCAAAAATTTGTAAAACTTCACGTTTTTTAATTAAAAAAATCATCAATCAACATTTTTAAAAATGAACATATTATTTTTCAAATTTTTAAACATTGTTTGAAATTTGTGAACACTTTTGAAAATTATGAATATTTCTTGAAATTGTGATTTTTTTTTGTAAATTCTTAACATTTTAAAAATTTCCATATACTTTTCGGAAAACATGAAAACATTTATCAAAATCGTGAAAGATATAGGAACCTTTTTAAATGAATAAATATTTTGAATTAAATATTTTTAGATATTATTGTTTTTTTTAGTTTATGACTTTTATTAAAAAACAGGAAAAGGAAAACGAACACATAATAACTGAAAAACAAGAAAAAGGAAAACCAGTAAAAGCAAAAAGGCAGGAACCTTGTAGATGGTTCCAAAATTGTTACGAGCCTTCAAGACAATTCCTAAAAGTAGTCGTCGCCTCTCCCATTGGTTCGGCGCTTGCTTCACTTCAGTTCCTAAAGGGCCGGTCCATGTTCCTATGCTAGTGGGTGATCGGAGTCTAAACGCTCGCAATGAGCGATGCATATCATTCCGTGTCAATCAATCATAGTTTCGATCATCTTTAGAAAAAAAAAGGTTTCGACCATAGGATCCCATAACTATTTTTTCTGGAAAAATAGGGAGTAAATAATGTGGATGCAGAACACCAGGTAAGCCAAGCTTTCTCTCTATCCTCAAAAAATAAGCTAACTTCTCTCTAAAAAACCGACAAGATGGCTGATATGACACACTAGCGTATGAAGAACAGAACTGTCCCGGCACGGAAGCGTGAAAAGTACACTCCTGAAACTCTGTATAGATGAAGAAAAAATCACTTCCACCAGCATGACGTCAATTAAGAGTAACTTCATGTGTTATGTCCTCAAACTTTATTTTGTAACTGTCATATTCTGAGACTCAATCATACGGCTTATCCAAATATCCTTTGGCTTAGCCTTTTCAGTACGTGCAATCACTCCATCGTACTCAAAGGAAATTGTATTGGAGAATGGAGAGGATTTTATGCTGGGTGTCATGTCTCAGGACTGGAATGCAATATCTGGTAGGAATGTGAGTGCTATAGACAGAACTCGAAAGGAAAAGGCAGACCATGAGTGTTGGCCATTTGATCGACAAGTCAAAAAAAAAAAAAAAAATTGGCGAGGAGAAAAGTCAATGACTAAGACAATATTGAATGCACAAGTAGATAATTCACACTGATACTCCGGGAAGAAATTTCACACAAATATGAAAGGAAACAATTTCAGTTCAACCAACAGTAAAGAAATGCACCCGCATATTTGACGAGTATACTTTAATGTCCCCCTTTGAACACCAAAACTTGTACGGAATCATGTTGGTATTTAACTGTACTTCATACAAACTTAGGGCCATGACCAATCTTCCATTGGCTAATTAGGAGCAAACAACGCCCCTTTCTTGTTTGATTGGCTCCCTCTTCTCCCACTCGATCATCATCTTATAGACTCGCTCCTCCCTACTCGTATTATCGCCATTGACCTAAACCCACCGCCACTAGCAGCATGCATGACAGTTCCCCAATCAACTCATCTCTCTAAAGCCCAAGGGTATCAGTGTTTATGTCTGACACACACAAGTTCTAGGATGGCTCCGTAGTAAAATCTCCACTCAACTCTCTTCTTCATTCTTCGTCTCTACTTGTTCCTCTTGCACACCTGACCCCAATCAGTGGCGGGTGGGCATCTGATGCCACTGAACGTTCACCCCCAAAGAATAGAGCATCAGATATCCCGTCGGCAGGCAGCTTTGTCGGAGGAGCGGCGAGAAACGTGACCAAAGTGCATCCGACCGCACGCACCAGACCACCACCAACCGCTCCCCCATTGGCCGCTGTCCAGTCTTGTGGCTGAGGCAGCAGTTGACGATCATCAAGATGGGGCACAGTACAAGCACATCCTCCACAATCAAATCCAAGCATCTGCCATCCATCCATCCATCCAGGTTGTGGTACACGCAGGAAAGGAGCGTCCCGTCGCGTGTCCCCCGTGCACGGCGCACGCGTCATGGGGGCCGGCATGTGAGGCCGCTTTCGCTGCTCCTGCGCCGGGTGAACGGGACCGCTGCCCCTGCCGCCGCGGGCTCGCCGACGGGCGGCGACGCCTCGCCCATCGTCGACGTACCCAAACGTGCACCGCAGAAACTGGATCGATCGATCGACCATCGGGCCTTTGATTAGCCGCGTGGTTCGAGTGGCACGCGGTGAACAGTCCGGTTCATCGTATCGTCAGATGATTAATTTAGGGGTAGCAGCAGTTGGTTCCCAGGGAGAGTTTAAGCTGCTCTGTTCCAGTTGGCATGTGCGTGGAACTGGAGCCGTGGAGCTGCAGTTGGTAATGTCAGGACGGGCTTGCGCGACCGGTCATGGATGCACCCATCCTTCAACGACCCTTTTACATGAAAAATGGATGAAACTGGCCCTTCTCCGAAACTTCAACGTAAAATGGCCTCAATCTAATTTTTTTTCAAAAACTGACCCTTTTACATGACGCCCGGGCCTAGGCCGTCATGCTAGATAGGATGACGCCCTAGCCCTGGGCGCCATGCTACACGTCGCTACATGGCGCCCTAGCCCGGGGCATCAAGTAAAAAAAGGCCAGTTTGTGAAATATTTTTAGATTAGGATCATTTGATGTTGAAGTTTTATAAAAGGGTCAGCTTCGTCCATTTTCACCCCCCGTCCTTTGCCGTTGGCGCGGCGCCGACGTGGAGGTGCAGCCGCCGTGGGTTTTTTGTACAGAAAGGTCATCAGGAGCACGCACGGCACGAACGTCGCCGCGGTCCTGGATCAAGCCATCAAGCGCGAATCTCAGTGATGGACAGACAGATGAGATGATGACCTGCCGCCGTACGTCGCTATAGCCGCAGTAAAACCGGCATTGATTGCCCAATCACCCTGATCTGATCGACCGGGTCTCCAAGACACGTACAGCCATGGAGTCGAGACACAGATTGCGGCGACAGCTTTGGTCAAGTTGCAGCAGCTAGCCAAGCTAGCTAGCGACGGTCCGTCCACTCCGACGACGGCGGCGTCCAGCTTAATTACGACGACTTTGCTTGTCACGGCAAGCAGCAGCAGCATTCGTGCATACATTTCAGCCGAGACTGACGGACGCCCTCGCGGCGAGAAAATCAGCCACGAATCTCCGGTCGATCGGCTCCGTTCCAACGCGCAACGCGATAGCTTGTGCGCGCTCGATCGGAGTCGCGGCGGGTTCCTCCTCGCCCGGTTTATTTGGCGGGAAAACGACGCGCGCTCCAGTTCGCGTCGCGGGTCCCGCTGGCGCTCTCCGGTTCATGCATGGCCCGGAACGCAATCATAGGCGGCAAAGCTTGGGTGTCCGTTCCAGGCCGTGCGTGCTTCCATCCATCGACCGATCGATCGAGCGAGCGCGATCTCGTCCCCTCCCGTCTTGTTGGTGTCTATCGATTGTTGGCTCGCTGCGTAGACCAGCGCGCAGTCCAGCGGCAATAACGCCTGTTGAAAATTCAGCGGTGTGAGTTACTACTGAAGTGCTGATGATTTTGGAAGAAAAACAGTGGGAGACCGACGACTCCTCCCTCGTCTACTGGAGTAGTGTGCTACTGATCACCGTGACTTGGTATACCGTGTACGTACGTGCGTGCGCTCGACGGGATCGCCCTGCCTGCAGGTACTCCTCTGGCAGTCACCGTGGAAGAAAGGAAGTTCTAGTCGGCTAGTGAGTGGTGGTGGTTACTGTAGTAGAGACAATCCGTCGTGTTCCAGGCAACGTGGCCGTGGTACACGCCCGCGTATATCCACGAGCACAGTGCGTACCATCCTTTCCTTTCACGTCAAAGTACATGCACAGTGAGTGGTAGAGGCCGCTACAGTACGTTCTTGGGTACCTGTCGCACCAGCTGCGGCCGGAACCCAGTGTAGACAACAAAGCAAGGGCGTGAAAATGGACAAAACTGGTCTTTTTTCAAAACTTCAACATAAAATGGTCCTAATCTGAAAATATTTTCGAAACTGGCCCCTTTGCATGACGCCCGGGGCTAGGGCGCCTTGCTAGATAGCATGACGCCCCGGGATAGGGCGCCATGCTATTTGGCATGACGCCCTAGCCCGGGGCACCATGCTACAGGTCGCTACCATGATGCCCTAGCCCGGGGCGCCATGCTATCTAGCATGACGCCCCAGCCCCGGGCGTCATGCGAAAAGGGGCCAGTTTGTGAAATATTTTCAAATTTAGACCATTTTGTGTTAAAGTTTCAAAAAAGGACCAGTTTCGTCCATTTTCACGGGCAAGGGCAGGGGGTGGGTACGCGTCGCTGGCCCAGCTCCGGGCCCACCCCACTCACCGGCTCATGGCCATCGGAGCTGCAGAGCGTACAAGCAAAAGAGGACATGTGCAGCAAGACAGAGGCCTATAACGGTATGTACAGTGACCGGCAGATAAAAATTTCACTGTGTTGTTCTAAAAATCATTGTTAGAGAGAGGAGAATGCTGACGCAACCATGACGTGAATTTGATGGAGGGTCGGGCCAGGGAGTTCACGTTAGCAGAGTTTTTTGTATGAGCCTGAGAGACGAATGGCGTGATATGATATGATTTGATTTGATGGCACTACGGGCAAAAGGTTTCTGGAAAGAGTGACGGGGTAGATCGACTAAACGACTAGAGATTGACAAGATTGGAGGTGGACCTTAATCTATTTTTATCCGAGATCATAAAGAACAAATTTTACGAGGACAATCAATATATACTTGTTTTTTTAGTTGAATATATACTTGCTCTTATTATATTAAAAAAAATGGTTCTTCTTCTTCTTCTAAAAAACAAAGAATCCCGACAAGAATCCGTTATATGTGACGGGTTTGTACTCCATCCTGGTTAGTTGTTAGTGATGAGTACTCCCTCTGTAAAGAAATATAAGAGTGTTTAGATCACTAATTTAATGATCTAAATGCTTTTATATTTCTTTAGGAAGCAAGTATGTTAACTACCACCTCCATTCTGTTTTATTAGTATCCTTGTATTTAGGGTCATATTTTAATCATAATTTTAACTAATAAAATATAAGTTATACATAACAAATATAATATCATGAGAAACTGTGTTTAAATACAAATCCAACGATATATTTTTTGATGACATGCAGTAGCATTTTGTTAATTAAATCTATGATCAAAATTTAACGACATGCAGTAGCATTTTGTTAATTAAATCTATGATAAAAAATTGACATAAAATACAAAGGGACCAAGAAACAGGATGAAGGTACTGCTCACATTAGACCTATAGCTACCATGATCCAGTTCACCGTCAATGGAGGAGCCCCAACTATTCACTTCACTCCCGCAGGTGGACCTCAGAGGTGTCACATCTAATGTATGCGGGTGATGGGGTGCCAAAAGTACATGTACATGTACATGATATCATGGGCCTTGTTTCAACAATTAGACAAAGAGAGTTTTATGGTACATCGTATTATTGGATTTAATGTGTAGTATTAAGTTGATCCAATGGTTAATATGGTTTTCTCAGAGTTTGGCACGAAGCCAACTTGATTATTTTCCACTAGACTAGTGTGGGTGGATTTATCCTTTCATGTGAATTCAAATTATCACGGGCGCAAATGTAGGCCTCCCTCCTTCAGGACGTGTGCACCTAGCCACCGACCGCCACCGGGTCCTCCGCCGCACACTGGAGCGCATCTCCACCATCCACATGCTTCCTCCCTTTGTCCACCGCTGGCCCACGCTCCGCTAGCCGTACACCCTTGCCTCTTGACAAACATATTGATTGATAATGTGAGAAGAACTCCAATGGGCTTCTGATCTGCCTCGGCTGGTTTGGAAAGTACTAATGATTTCGCAAGCTTGATCTTTGGATTATTTTGGGATTTTGCAGCAACATTAATTGATTTCTTGAGGAGATCGATCTGCTGACAAGCAAAACCGGTTGAGAATTTGTAGTAGCAAGCCAACAGCTCTGGGTGTGAATCAACGAATGGTTGGATCAATCCTAGAATTGTAATCTACTCTCTTCGGCTTGCTTTTGGTGGAAACATGTAGGATCGAAAGTATGTCTAGAGGAGGAGGGGGGGGGGGGGTGATTAGACTACTTGACCAAATAAAACCTAACGTTTTCCCAATTTTAATTGTAGGCAGATTTTAGCAATTATGACAAGTCAAGCAACACCCCACACATGCAATTCTAAGAGCATAGCAGCGGAAAGTAAGACATTGCACATGTAAGTAAATGAAGGGTTTGGAGAAGGCAAACGCAATGGGGACACGAAGATTTTTGGCGTGGTTCCGATAGGTGGTGCTATCGTACGTCCATGTTGATGGAGACTTCAACCCGCGAACGGTAATGATACATCTCCAACGTATCTATAATTTATGAAGTATTCATGCCATGTTTACAACAATTTTATATGGTTTTGGTATGATTTGATTAGAACTAACCCGGACTGACGTTGTTTTCAGCAGAACTACCGTGGTGTTGATTTTTTTGTGCAGAAATAAAAGTTCTCAGAATGGGCTGAAAATTTACGGTGATTTTTTATGGACCAAAAGAGACCCTCGAAGCACCGGAGCTGGACCAGAAGAGTCCTGAGGAGTCCACAAGCCAGGGGGGCGCGCCCTACCCCCCAGGACGCGCCTTGAGGGCTTGTGGGCCCCTCGGGCACCTCCTTGACTTGTTTCCGACGCCAAAAATTCTTATAAATATAGAAACCTCTGAAGAGAACTCTAGATCGGAAGTTCCGCCGTCGTAAGCCTCTGTAGCCATGAAAAACCAAGCGGGAGCCCGTTCCGGCACCCTGCCGGAGGGGGAAATCATCACCGGAGGCCATCTTCATCATCCCGGCGGTCTCCATGATGAGGAGGGAGTAGTTCACCCTCGGGGCTGAGGGTATGTACCAGTAGCTATGTGTTTGATCTCTCGCTCTCTCTCTCTCTCTCGTGTTCTTGATTTGGCACGATCTTGATGTACCGCGAGCTTTGTTACTATAGTTGGATCATATGGTGTTTCTCCCCCTCTATTTTCTTGTGATGAATTGAGTCTTGCTCTTTGAGGTTTCGTTATGTTGGATTGAGTATTGGATTTGAGAACACTTGATGTATGTCTTGCGATGGGATATCTGTGGTGACAATGGGATGTTCTATTGATTCACTTGATGTATGTTTTGGCACTCAACTCGCGGATTCCCGAGGTGACATTGGGGTAATCTATGCATAGGGGTTGATGCACGTTTTCGTCCTACGTTCTCCGATAGAAACTTTGGAGTGATTCTTTGTTGCACGTTGAGGGATTGTTATATGATCCAATTATGTTATCATTGTTGAGAGAATTTGCACTAGTGAAAGTATGAACCCTAGGCCTTGTTTTCAAGCATTGCAATATCGTTTTTGCTCACTTTTGTTACTAGTTACCTTGCTGTTTTTATATTTTCAGATTACAAAAAGCTATATCTACCATCCATATTACACTTGTATCACCATCTCTTTGCCGAACTAGTGCACATATACAATTTACCATTGTATTGGGTGTGTTGGGGACACAAGAGACTCTTTGTTATTTGGTTGCAGGGTTGTTTGAGAGAGACCATCTTCATCCTACGCCTCCCACGGATTGATAAACCTTAGGTCATCCACTTGAGGGAAAATTGCTACTGTCCTACAAAACTCTGCGCTTGGAGGCCCAACACGAGTCTACAAAAAGAAGGCTGCGTAGTAGACATCAAGCTCTTTTCTGGCACCGTTGCCGGGAGGTGAGTGCTTGAAGGTATATATTTAGATCTTGCAATTGAATCTTTTAGTTTCTTGTTTTATCACTAGTTTGGTTTATAAAAGAAAACTACAAAAAAATGGATTTGAGGTTGCCTCATATTATTCATCTTTACAATGTCTTTCGTGAAAATGATGGAAAGGAAAATTGTGCTCAATTGATAGAAGAAGAATTCAATAAAATGTTTGGCACTAAATCTTTGAATGATGAGCATGATTGCAATGTTGTTAGTATGAATTCTTTGAATATCCATGATGCTAATGATATGCAAAGCCATAAGCTTGGGGATGCTATGTTTGATGAATATGATATTTTTAGCCCCCCAAGTTTTGATGAGAAAATTTATTATGATGATAGCGTGCCTCCTATTTATGATGATTATATTGATGAAAGTGGGTTTGGAAGAGTGTCAACTTTAGATAATAATTATCCCACTATTTTGGAGGGTGTTGATTCTTATTGTAATAATTATGAAAGTGGATTTGGAGAGGTCATGACTTTATTTATTGATGAATCCACTATTTTGGAAGAGGTTCCAATTGATTATGAGAACAAAGTTTCTATCTATGATGATTATGGTGATGACATGTATGCTATAAATAATAATGATAACCATGAAACTTGTCATCATGATTTTAATTTTCAATTGGATTATGCCTCACATGATAGTTATTTTGTTGAGTTTGCTCCCACTACTATTCATGAGAATAAATTTGCTTACATGGAGAGTAATAAAAATTCTATGCTTCTGGATCATGAAAAGAATGCTTTATGTGATAGTTATATTGTTGAATTCATTCATGATGCTACTGAAATTTATTATGAGAGAGGAATATATGCTTTTACATATTATATTAATATCAAGTTTCCTCTCTATGTGTTGAAAGTCTTGAAGTCATGCTTGTTTTGCCTTCCTATGCTAGTTGATTCTTGTTCCCATGAATTATTTGCTCACAAAATCTCTATGCATAGGAAGTGGGTTAGACTTAAATGTGCCAGTCATATTCTTCATGATGCTCCCATTATGTTTCAATTTTTATCTTTTATGTGAGCATCATTGAAATCATCATGCCTAGCTAAAAAGGCATTAAAGAAAAGCGCTTGTTGGGAGACAACTCAATATTTACCTCTACTGTTTTTGTGTGCCACATGATTAAGCTACTGTATTAATCATGATTTATAGCTTTTGTTTGAATAAAGTGCCAAGTAAAGCCTTTGGGATAGTGTGGTTGATAGTTGATTTGATTCTGTGCAAAAATAGAATCTTTTGCTTCCAGTAACAGAATTGTTAAAATTCACTGGAATGTGGAAAAACTATGAATTTTTTAAATAAGATTGATATACAAATTTTCTACGTTGTACTTATTTTTCATAAGATTTGGAGTAACAGAAGTACGAGCATAATTCAGATCTTTATAGACTGTTCTGTCTTTGACAGATTCTGTTTGCAATGCATAGTTTGCTTGTTTTATGGTTTCTATGGCTTATATTGCTTAATATAAATTGTGAAAATTGTAGAGTAAAGTAGATATTATGTGGAAGAAATTATGAATCTTATCTTGACAGTACCAAAGTGAATGATTTGCCTTTATCATACTAACCCATCTCACGAAGTTCTGTTAAGTTTTGTGTGATTGAAGTTTTCAAGTTTTGGGTGAGATATCGATGTGAGGAGAATAAGGAGTGACAAGACCCTAAGCTTGGGGATGCCCAAGGCACCCCAATGTAATATTCAAGTAATATCCAAGCAACTAAGATTGGGGATGCCCCGGAAGGCATCCCCTCTTTCGTCTTCAACATTATCGGTAACCTTACTTGGAGCTATATGTTTATTCGTCACATGATATGAGTTTTCCTTGGAGCGTCATTTTATTTTATTAGTATTTGCTTGCTGTTATTTATAATAATGTTTTTCATCTTTTATTTCAATAAAAAGGTCAAGTATAGCCTTTACCATGCTTATTTTGCAAGTCTATATGTTGCTGTTTTGAAAACAGAAAGTTTTCTATCATTGTCTGAATTCTTCTGGAAAGTCAGAACGTGATAAAATCTTGAAATTTTATACAATGAGTAAAAACAAATTTTCTACAGTATGGTAATTTTTTAGAATTTTTGGAGTTAGGGAAGTGTGAGGAAAATTGCACTCTTTACAGACTGTCCTGTTTAGACAGATTGCTGTTATGTTTGCATTGTTTGCATATGTTTGCTTGTTTAATGATTCTATTTGAGTATAGGAGTATTAAATATGCAGAGGAATTTAATATGCAATGTTAAATAATAATTTTAGTGATTTGCTACAGTAGAGAATGATAAGGTGTTGCATTGATTCATACTAACTTTTCTCATGAGTTCTTGTTGAGTTTTGTGTGGATGAAGTTTTTAAGATTTAGGGAAACCGTGATATAAAAGGATTAAGGAGACACAAAAGCTCAAGCTTGGGGATACCCAAGGCATCCCAAGATAATATTTCAAGAAGTCTCAAGCATCTAAGCTTGGGGATGCCCCGGTAGGCATCCCACCTTTCTTCATCAAGAATCATCGGTTAGTATCGGTTGAGCCTAAGTTTTTGCTTCTTCACATGATGTGTGCTATTTTTAGAATGTCATTTTATTTTGTTTTGCTCACTGTTTTAAATAAAATACTTAGATCTGAAATTCTTAAATGAGAGAGAGTCTTCACATAGCTCCTTAATTATTTGACTACTCATTGATCTTCACTATTATCTTTTTGGAGTAGTTTGTCATTTGCTCTATGTGCTTCACTTATATCTTTTTAGAGCACGACGGTGGTTTTATTTTATAGAAATTGATGAACTCTCATGCTTCACTTATATTATTTTGAGAGTCTCTAAACAGCATGGTAATTTGCTTAGGTTATGAATTTAGTCCAAATATGATGGGCATCCAAGAGGTACATAATAAAAACTTTCATGAAGAGCATTGAATATATGAGAAGTTTGATTCCTTTCATTTGTTTTGAGATATAAAGATGGTGATATTAGAGTCATGCTAGTGAGTAATTGTGGATTGGTAGAAATACTTGTGTTAAAGTTTGTGATTCCCGAAGCATGCACGTATGGTGAACCGTTATGTGATGAAGTCGGAGCATGATTTATTTTTTGATTGTCTTCCTTATGAGTGGCGGTCGGGGACGGGCGATGGTCTTTTCCTACCAATCTATCCCCCTAGAAGCATGCGTGTAGTACTTTGTTTCGATGGCTAATAAATTTTTGCAATAAGTATGTGAGTTCTTTATGACTAATGTTGAGTCCATGGATTATACGCACTCTCACGCTTCCACCATTGCTAGCCTCTCTAGTACCGCGTAACTTTCGCCGGTGCATTAAACCCACCATTACCCTTCCTCAAAACAGCCACCATACCTACCTATTATGACATTTCCATAGCCATTCTGAGATATATTGCCATGCAACTTCCACCGTTCCGTTTTATTATGACACATACCATCATTGTCATATTTCTTTGCATGATCATGTAGTTGGCATAGTATTTGTGGCAAGCCACCATTCATATTTTTTTATACATGTCACTCTTGATCATTGCACATCCCGATACACCACCGGAGGCATTCATACAGAGTCATATTCTGTTCTAGTATCGAGTTGTAATTCTTGAGTTGTAAGTAAATAAAAGTGTGATGATCATCATTATTAGAGCATTGTCCCATGTGAGGAAAGGATGATGGAAGCTATGATTCCCTCACAAGTTGGGATGAGTCTCCGGACTTAAAAAAGAGAGGCCCAAGAGCCCAAACAAAAAAAAGAGAAAAAAATGAGAGAAAAAGAGAGAAGGGACAATGTTACTATCCTTTTACCACACTTGTGCTTCAAAGTAGCACCATGTTCTTCATGATAGAGAGTCTCCTATTTTGTCACTTTCATATACTAGTGGGAATTTTTCATTATAGAACTTGGCTTGTATATTCTAATGATGGGCTTCCTCAAATCGCCCTAGGTCTTCGTGAGCAAGCAAGTTGGATGCACACCCACTTAGTTTCTTTTTGAGCTTTCATACACTTATAGCTCTAGTGCATCCGTTGCATGGCAATCCCTACTCACTCACATCGATATCTATTGATGGGCATCTCCATAGCCCGTTAATACGCCTAGTTGATGTGAGACTTTCTCCTTTTTGTCTTCTTCACAACCACCATATTCTATTCCACCTATAGTGCTATATCCATGGCTCACGCTCATGTATTGCGTGAAAGTTGAAAAAGCTTGAGAACATTAAAAGTATGAAACAATTGCTTGGCTTGTCATCGGGGTTGTGCATGATGAAATATTTTGTGTGATGAAGATAGAGCATAGCCAGACTATATGATTTTGTAGGGATAACTTACTTTGGCCATGTTATTTTGAGAAGACATGATTGCTTTATGAGTATGCTTGAAGTATTATTGTTTTTATGTCAATATTAAACTTTTGTTTCAAATCTTATGGATCTGAACATTCATGCCACAATAAAGAAGATTACATTGATAAATATGTTAGGTAGTATTCACACTTCATAAATTCTTTCTTTTATCATTTACCTACTCGAGGACGAGCAGGAATTAAGCTTGGGGATGCTAATATGTCTCCAACGTATCTATAATTTATGAAGTATTCATGCCATGTTTACAACAATTTTGTATGGTTTTGGTATGATTTGATTAGAACTAACCCGGACTGACGCTGTTTTCAACAGAACTACTGTGGTGTTGTTTTTTTTTGTGCAGAAATAAAAGTTCCCGGAATGGGAAGAAAATTTACGGTGATTTTTTACGGACCAAAAGAGACCCCTGAAGCACCGGAGTTGGACCAGAAGAGTCCCGAGGAGTCCACAAGCAAGGGGCGCGCCCTACCCCCCAGGGCGCGCCTTGAGGGCTTGTGGGCCCCTCGGGCACCTCCTTGACTTGTTTCCGCCGCCAAAAATTCTTATAAACATAGAAACCTCCGAAAAGAACCCTAGATCGGAAGTTTCGCCACCGTAAGCCTCTGTAGCCACGAAAAACCAATCGAGAGCCCGTTCCGGCACCCTGCCAAGGGGGAAATCATCACCGGAGGCCATCTTCATCATCCCGGCGGTCTCCATGACGAGGAGGGAGTAGTTCACCCTCGGGGCTGAGGGTATGTACCAGTAGCTATGTGTTTGATCTCTCTCTCTCTCTCTCTCTCGTGTTCTTGATTTGGCATGATCTTGATGTACCGTGAGCTTTGTTACTATAGTTGGATCATATGGTGTTTCTTGCCCTCTACTTTCTTGTGATGAATTGAGTCTTGCTCTTTGAGGTTTTGTTATGTTGGATTGAGTATTGGATTTGAGAACACTTGATGTATGTCTTGCGATGGGATATCTGTGGTGACAATGGGATGTTCTATTGATTCACTTGATGTATGTTTTGGCACTCAACTCGCGGATTCCGGAGGTGACATTGGGGTAATCCATGCATAGGGGTTGATGCATGTTTTCGTCCTACGTTCTCCGATAGAAACTTTGGAGTGATTCTTTGTTGCATGTTGAGGGATTGTTATATGATCCAATTATGTTATCATTGTTGAGAGAATTTGCACTAGTGAAAGTATGAACCCTAGGCCTTGTTTTCAAGCATTGCAATACCGTTTTTGCCCACTTTTGTTACTAGTTACCTTGCTGTTTTTATATTTTCAGATTACAAAAAGCTATATCTACCATCCATATTACACTTGTATCACCATCTCTTCGCCGAACTAGTGCACCTATACAATTTACCATTGTATTGGGTGTGTTGGGGACACAAGAGACTCTTTGTTATTTGGTTGCAGGGTTGTTTGAGAGAGACCATCTTCATCCTACGCCTCCCACGGATTGATAAACCTTAGGTCATCCACTTGAGGGAAAATTGCTACTATCCTAGAAAAATCTGCGCTTGGAGGCCCAACACGAGTCTACAAGAAAAAGGTTGCGTAGTAGACATCAGGTAACGGCCGTGCGAGTCCACGAAGAGCTCCACCCAAGAAGGGTCCACGAAGAAGCAACTTTGTCTATCCCACCATGGCCATCGTCCACGAAGGACTTGCCTCACTCGGGTAGATCTTCACGAAGTAGGTGATCTCCTTGCCCTTACAAACTACATGGTTCAACTCCACATCATGTCGGAGGCTCCCAAGTGACACCTAACCAATCTAGGAGACACCACTCTCCAAAAGGTAATAGACGGTGTGTTGATGATGAACTCCTTGCTCTTGTGCTTCAAATGATAGTCTCCCCAACACTCAACTCTCTCTCACAGATTTGGCTATTGTGGAAGAAGGATTTGAGTGGAAAGCAAATTGGGGAAGGCTAGAAATCAAGGTTCAAATGGTAGGAATGAAAACTCTTGATCTCAACACATGAGTAGGTGCTTATCTCTCAGAAAATGAGTAGTGAAAGTGTAGGCACGTTCTGATGGATCTCTTACTTAGTAAGAGGGAGTGGAGGGGTATATATAGCCTCCACACAAAGTCCAACCGTTACACACTTTTGACCCAACTCGGTGGCACTGATCAAAAATCTCGGCGGCACCGACCTGTGTAAAAGATATGAATGTTAGGAATCTCGGTGGGACCGACGGAAACATCTCGGATGAACTGAGGTGCAATGGTTAGGGCAAACCTCGTTTCGGTGGCACCGATTGCATCAACTCGGTAGGACCGAAGTGAAGCAATAAGGCAACAGAAAGGTTGGCACGCCATCTCGGTGGGACTGATTGCAAATCTCGGTGGGACCAAAATAATTGCAACGAGTTACAGAAGGTTTGGCAAGCCGTCTCGGTGGGACCGATTGCAAAACTCGGTGAGACCCAAATAATTGCAACTAGTTAAAGAAGGTTGGGTAGGCCAAACCGGTGGGACCGAGAACCATATCGATGACTCCCATTTGTTAGGGTTCGACAGAGGCAGTGTCCAGATGAACTCGGTGGGTCCGGATGAAGAAATTTCGGTGGGGCCGAGTTGGGATATAGGATTTTGGATAGATTTGGATAGAGAAAGTGGTTGAGGGTTTTGGAGCTATATTACTAAGCACTTGAGCAAATAGACCATAATCAAAACCTCATCCCCTTTTAATAGTATTGGTTTTCCTATGGACTCAATGTGATCTTGGATCACTTAACAAAAAATGTAGAGTCTTGAGCTTTTGCAAATCCATGTCCTTAGCATTTTGATGGGTCCACAATCACTAGTCCTTGCCATGCCAATCATTGAACATCCTGAAATATTTAACTCCAATGGATATTAGTTCAATGGGATATATATTGTTATGAATTACCAAAACCACCTGGGGATTAGTTGCACTTTCAGTCTCCCCCTTTTTGGTAATTGATGACAACATATAGATCAAAGCTTTGTCAAATGATTAAATGAGTGAAATACATTGTCGCTTTGAGAAGTATATGATAAGCAAGAGCTCCCCCTAAATTTGTGCATTATTAAGAATTTGCGTTTGAATGCAAATGCACAATCAATTAGGATCGTGGGTCACTCTTCCATGTCACATACGACTTGGTGGAGCGCACAAAATGATATGAATGGAATAGTAAGCACGCATCACCAAAACACAAGTGAGTGATCATACAAGGATAATGATAATGATAAGCATTGGGCATAACATGAAACACAGTATGATCAAACACAACCATAATATCTCACAAGCATAACAAACAAAGTAGCACAAATCAAATAGTAGCAAAAACTCGAGAAAACCAACGAGCAAAAGCAAGACACTCTCTCTCGAAGCCTAATGATCTATACACATTCTCCCCCTTTGGCAACAAGTACCAAAAAGTATGAATAGGTATAGAGCTATGCGTCTCTCTAGGCACGATCCTCGGCAGCTCCTGGTGGCGATCTCTGGCTGACAGCTCCGATGTGCATAGATGGCGTTGAGAGAAGTGCGTCTGCAAAAGCTTCGACTGAAGTCTGCTGAGCTGGTGGAGTAGAGACTGGAGGTGGCACTGTAGAAGCAGCAGCAGGGCAGAAACTGTAGCTATCGTGTCTGCAACAAGTACAACAACAGACCTCGGTGCCCTAGGCACTGTCTGGAATCTATCAGTCATCGGTCTGTCATCTCCACTATCCTCTGCAGTAGCTCTAGCTGCATCAACATCATCCTTCAGTTCATCACTATTGACTGAACCTCTGTGATCTTCACATCAAGATCATATATCTTTGCCTCGACTACCCGCTCTAAGCTCTCCTGGTTCTTGGTGAGGTTGGCCAGACTTCGCTCAATCCTCAGGGTAGCTTCCAGCAGATAAGTCATTTGTTCGTTCTTTGTCTTGAGGTTGGCAATAGGAGCATTGGGAGCAGATGCTTCCTTGGATGCTTTGGCTGCAGCAACTTGAAAGCACAAGTGCTCCCTGGGTGATTTTGGTAATTAATGTCAACATATCTCTTGTTGGACTAATACTTTCACCTAGTGTATTTCAGATGAGTTCAATAATAGCGTGGTAAGGACAAGAGGATGTGGAACCCCTTCAAAATGCTAAGGACAAAGATTGGCAAAAGCTCAAGACTCTTCATTTCTATTTTAGTGATCCAAGATCACATTGAGTCCATAGGAAAGCCAATACTATTAAATGGGGATGAGGTGTTGCTTAATGGTCTACTTGCTCAAAATGCTTAGTGATATTGCTCCAAAAACCTCAGCCACTTTCTCGTTTCCACATTTATACGAAACTCCAAGTCAAACTCGGCCCCACCGAAATGACCTAAGAGGTCTTATTTTGATCTTGTTGGCTACTCCGACTCGGACTATGCCGGTGACAAGGTTGATAGAAAGTCCACTTCGGGTACTTGTCAATTTCTTGGTAGATCCCTTGTGTCTTGGTCGTCCAAGAAACAAAACTCGGCATCCTTATCCGCCGCCGAAGTGGAATACATTGCCGCCGGATCATGTTGTGCTCAATTACTTTGGATGACCCAAACCCTTAAGGATTATGGGATACATGTGAAACATGTTCCATTGCTTTGTGATAATGAGAGTGCCATTAAGATTGCTCACAATCCCGTGCAACACTCTCAAACTAAGCATATTGAAGTTTGTCATCATTTCATTCAAGATCATGTTGCTAAAGGAGACATCAATCTTAAGCATGTTCGTACCGATAAGAAATTGGCGGATATATTCACCAAACCGCTTGATGAGAAAGTATTTTGCCGTTTGAGAGGTGAATTGAATATCATTGATGCCTCAAACTTTGAGTAGAAACTCCATTTGGATACATGCAAGGCATGAGCCTTTTACGACTAATCCTTGATATTTCTCTTATGATGATGATCATTTGTCTTGGATCTATACTTGTACCCTTGCATGCTATCTAACCCCTGTAGGTACTTGTATGATCCCAAATCTATGAGATTGCAAGTCATTCATATCTTAAGCAATCTCTAAATCACCGAGTTCCTAGGATATGGTTGTTGAATACAAGGAAGCTTAAACTCACTCAACATATCCTTTGACAATTTCTATATATCAAATTTCATTTGGTATCAAGTTTCATGATTGTCATTTTGGATACACAAGTGCTCTTCCTTGCAAATCTAACCCATGTAGGAAGATGAACTCAAACTCCAAGTGGTGCTCCAAACTCTTGATGGACTACATCAACCTTGAGCACCCAACACAAGTTTGACTACATGATCAAGATCAACATCACAACCCAAGGTATGTCACTCCATCTTAGAGAAGCTTTGACCCAAGTCATGAGTCAAAGCAACTCAACAAGATGTGAATACATCAAAATGCTTAAACGAAAAATGGTAACCTCATTTTGAGCTTAAACGATGAGTATGACCTATGATCAAGTGATCTCACTTGACTCCTAAGTCAATATACTCTAACATGGGTGACTTTGTCGCCGACCCCTTCTAGATGAAGTTCTCTAGTGTTTCTTTGTGTTCTTGCATATATTTCTTGCTATCTTGTTCCCCTTATAAAAAAAAACTTCATCTAGATCTCTTTTCTTATTTATGTTTTTCTCTGTAACTTCTGTGTCTTATTCATTGCAAACCTTTCAGTAAATTCCTTGCAAATCCTTGTGAGATTTAATTTGCTAAGTGAGCTGGGTTGACAAAATTTTTACTCTGTGTTGAACTCGGTCCCTCCGATCCAAACCTATCGGTCTGACCGAAGCACAAGGTCTCCTTGTGAATAGTTCATTAGTACAACCGACATGGACTAACTCGGTCGCACCGATCAGGATCTTCTGTGACTCTGTTCACTCGGCGTCACCGACGAAAACCAATCGGCGTCACCGATTTCAACTCTGAGAAAATGTTTTGCCATTTTTACTGCCTATCTTCTTTAGCTCCACTCAATGATTCTTATCCTCTACCCGCATCTTAAACTACATGCTGCTTTGTAGTGTGTCTCAAGGACCACACCTACTTGACTTATGCTCCAGAAGTGCCCTTCTTGGAAATTGATGTCAAAGGGGGAGAGAGAGCACATCAAAGCTTATCATATGAGCACATCTAGGCTCTTCCAAATGCTAATAAAACAAAGAGGAGAGAAGTCACATGTCTTTAAGAGGGGAAAGACATGTCAATATTTGGTTGATCTTAGCTATTGCTAACATTCTTGTTGCTCTGTTTTTTTGGTTGATTGCACCATTTCCTGCTCTGATTTTTCTTGCTCTGATTTTCTCTCACCCTACCTTCTCCCATTATCCAATATCAGATTCAAGGGGAGAAAGAGTCCATATCTAGGGAAGAAAATCTTTGGGGACATGTCTATATCGAAATGAAGTACTGAGTACTCACCCATTACATGTCATCCCAGTCTTGGTACTCTTGTGGTTTCCTGAAAATTGCTTTAATTAGAGTGTTCTTGTGTTATCTAACACTACAGGAATCAGGAACTTTGCCGTCTGCCATGGCAGACGGCAAAGGCATGCCTGGCGGACGGCAAAGGCCTTTGCCGTCAGCCAGCAGACGGCAACACATCCGGCTGAACAAACTACGGCAAAGGGCTCTTTGCCGTCTGCTGGCAAATGGCAAAGACCTTTGCATCTTTGCCGTCTGCAGCAGATGGCAAAGTGCCCAAATAGGCCAGCGTGGCATGCTATGCCATCTGCTGGCAGACGGCAAAGATGCAAAGGTCTTTGCCATCTGCCAGCTGACGGCAAAGCTGCCAAATAGGCCGGCCCAATGCACCCCAGGTTGCATAGATAGCTGCCACGTGGCAGCTTTGCCGTCTGCTGGCTGATGGCAAAGCTCTTTGCCGTCTGCCAGCAGACGGAAAAGAGCCTGTACAGCCCCTGTTTTTTCTGTTTTTTTCTTAAATTCATTCAATTTCACAGAATTTCACAGATATATATATATATATATACACATTTGAAAACAATTTCAACAAGCATACCAACAATAAGTTTCCAACAACATATCCAACATACAAGTTTCCAACAACATATCCAACATACAATGGTTTCCAACAAGAAGTTTCCAACAACATATCCAACATACAATGGTTTCATCCATACATACATATCCAACAACAAGTTTCCAACAAGTTTCCAAAAACAAAAAGGAAGAACAAGGAGAAGAGTAGACTCCATCAATGCAAGCTTCCTCATCTAAAGAAAATCTGCAAATTGGGAAAGAAGAAAGTTAGAAGAAGAAGAAGACTAGCTAGAACAAGAAGAAGAAAAAGAAGAAAAAGAAGAAGAAAAAGAAGAAGAATAATTTATCTTCTCTTTCTTTTTCTCCTCTCCTCTTCTTTATCTTCTTCTTCTTCTAACTAAGGTAGGTAAAAATGCCATTTTTTAGCTAAGCTAGGTAAAAATGCTAAGTGTTGGGGAACGTAGCAGAATTTTAAAATTTTCTACGCATCACCAAGATCAATCTATGGAGTCATCTAGCAACGAGTGAGAGGGGAGTGTATCTACATACCCTTGTAGATCGCGAGCGGAAGCGTTCAAGAGAACGGGGTTGATGGAGTCGTACTCGTCGTGATCCAAATCACCGATGACCGAGCGCCGAACGGACGGCACCTCCGCGTTCAACACACGTACGGAGCAGAGACGTCTCCTCCTTCTTGATCCAGCAAGGGGGGAGGAGAGGTTGATGGAGATCCAGCAGCACGACGGTGTGGTGGTGGAAGCAGCGGGATTTCAGCAGGGCTTCGCCAAGCGCTACTGGAGGAGGAAGAGGTGTCACGGGAGGGAGAGGGAGGCGCCAGGGGCTGAGCTGTTTCTCCCATGCACCTCCAAGTCCATTGGGGCGTTGGCAAAGGTGGAAGGAAAGAAATCCCATCCTTTCCCTTCCCCACCGATTGTTATCCCCCTTTTTTAGGGATCTTGATCTTATCCCTTCGGGATATGATCTTATTCCTTCTAAGGGGGAATCTTGGTGCGCCTTGACTAGGGGTGTGGGGCCTTGCCCCCACTACCCACGTTCATGTGGGTCCCCCCATGCAGGTGGGCCCCACTCCGGAACCTTCTAGAACCTTCTCGGTACAATACCGAAAAATCCCGAACATTTTCCGGTGGCCAAAATAGGACTTCCCATATATAAATCTTTACCTCCGGACCATTCCGGAACTCCTCGTGACGTCCAGGATCTCATCCGAGACTCCGAACAACCTTCGGGTTACCGCATACTAATATCTCTATAACCCTAGAGTCACCGAACCTTAAGTGTGTAGACCCTACGGGTTCGGGAGACACGCAGACATGACCGAGACGACTCTCCGGTCAATAACCAACAGCGGGATCTGGATACCCATGTTGGCTCCCACATGCTCCTCGATGATCTCATCGGATGAACCACGATGTCGAGGATTCAATCAATCCCGTACGCAATTCCCTTTGTCTATCGGTACGATACTTGCCCGAGATTCGATCGTCGGTATCTCGATACCTTGTTCAATCTCGTTACCGGCAAGTCTCTTTACTCGTTTCCGTAACACATCATCCCGTGAACAACTCCTTGATCACATTGAGCTCATTATGATGATGTCCTACCGAGTGGGCCCAGAGGCACCTCTCCATTACATGGAGTGACAAATCCCAGTCTCGATTCGTGCCAACCCAACAGATACTTTCGGAGATACCCGTAGTGCACCTTTATAGCCACCCAGTTACGTTGTGACGTTTGGTGCACCCAAAGCACTCCTACGGTATCCGGGAGTTGCACAATCTCATGGTCTAAGGAAAAGTTACTTGACATTGGAAAAGCTTTAGCAAACGAACTACACGATCTAGTGCTAGGCTTAGGATTGGGTCTTGTCCATCACATCATTCTCCTAATGATGTGATCCCGTTATCAATGACATCCAATGTCCATGGTCAGGAAACCGTAACCATCTATTGATCAACGAGCTAGTCAACTAGAGGCTTACTAGGGACATGTTGTGGTCTATGTATTCACACATGTATTACGATTTCCGGATAACACAATTATAGCATGAATAACAAACAATTATCATGAACAAGGAAATATAATAATAGCCATTTTATTATTGCCTCTAGGGCATATTTCCAACACTAAGTGTAGGTCATTTTAGAGCTAAGCTAGGTAAATAGGTCATTTTGGAGCTTAGTAAGGTTATTATGTCATTTTTGAGGAAAATAAGCTAAGTCTATGTCATTTTGGAGGTAACCAAGATTATCATGCCATTTTTTACCTAAGTATGCTAAGTATGTCATAAATGAACTGAAGAAGCTAAGTATAGGTCATTTTTGAGCTAACCTAGGTAGTTATACCATTTTTGAGCTAACTAAGCATATTTATTCATTTTTGAGGACAAAATGGCAAGTGTAGGTCATTTTAGAGCTATCCTAGTTAAAATCGGTCATTTTGGAGGTAGGTAAGGTTATTTTGTCAATTTGGAGGAAAATAAGCTAAGTCTATGTCATTTTGGAGCTAAACCAAGGTTATCATGCCATTTTTTTACCTAAGTATGCTAAGTATGT
Organism: Thinopyrum elongatum; assembly: GCA_011799875.1. NCBI lineage: Eukaryota > Viridiplantae > Streptophyta > Magnoliopsida > Poales > Poaceae > Thinopyrum > Thinopyrum elongatum. The sequence goes on along the minus strand of CM022300.1, from coordinate 578,343,513 downwards.
CATAAATGAATTAAAGAAGCTAAGTATAGGTCATTTTTGAGCTAACCTAGGTAGTTATGCCATTTTTGAGCTAACTAAGCATATTTATTCATTTTGGAGGACAAAGTGGTAAGTGTAAGTCATTTTAGAGCTATCCTAGGTAGTTATGCCATTTTTTTAGCTAACTAAGCATATTAAGTCATTTAGGAGGAAAAAATGCTAAGTATAGGTCATTTTATAGCTATCCTAGGTAAAGTATGTCAGTTTGGAGCTAAGTAAGGTTATTATGTCATTTTCGAGGAAAATAAGCTAAGTATAGGTCATTTTGGAGCTAAACCAAGGTTATTATGCCATTTTTTTTTACCTAAGTGAGCTATTAGGTCCCTAAATAACTAGCTAAGTTAATTATAGATCATTATTGAGCTATCCTAGGTATTTTATGCCATTTTTTAGCTAACTAAGCATATCAAGTCATTTTGGAGGAAAAAAATGTAAGTATAGGTCATTTTATAGCTATCCTAGGTAAAATATGTCATTTTGGAGCTAAGTAAGGTTATTATGTCATTTTCGAGGAAAATAAGCTAAGTATAGGTCATTTTATAGCTATCCTAGGTAAAGTATGTCAGTTTGAAGCTAAGTAAGGTTATTATGTCATTTTCGAGGAAAATAAGCTAAGTATAGGTCATTTTGGAGCTAAACCAAGGTTATTATGCCATTTTTTTTACCTAAGTGAGCTAATTATGTCATAAATGAACTAGCTAAGCTAATTATAGATCATTATTGAGCTATCCTAGGTAGTTATGCCATTTTTTAGCTAACTAAGCATATCAAGCCATTTTGGAGGAAAAAAAATGTAAGTATAGGTCATTTTATAGCTATCCTAGGTAAAATATGTCATTTTGGAGCTAAGTAAGGTTATTATGTCATTTTCGAGGAAAATAAGCTAAGTATAGGTCATTTTGGAGCTAAGTAGGTCATTTCTTAAGCTAAGTATGCATTTGTTAAGCAAAACACTTGGGAAAACTTACCATCATCACGGAGGTGAAGGACCGGTCGGGTTTGCGCTAGTGCTAGATGGAGAAGGACCGGTTGGGGTTGCGCCAGTGCGAGATGAAGAAGGATCGGTCGATGCTTGTTGGGAGGCATGCTGCACCATAGATCATTTGCAATGTCTCGTTAGCATGATGCAACTGAAATGTGAATACTAGTAACTAATGACCATTCAAATGAAACTCACCGTGTCCGCTATACGAATCTGGGGCATCAGCGGAGGGGTCTAACTGTTTTTCTCGCACACGGACTGCACATTTTGTTTTCACGAGTCAGTCATATTAGTTAGTAATGAAACGAACATTACGTGCATGATTTGGCTAATATGCAGGAGAAACTTACCACGAGGAGCTCGTATAGGGCCCGGTGAGACGCGTCGTTCCGGTTCCTCTCCGCCTCCAACAGACTAGCCGTCCTCTCCTCCAACTCCCTCTCCCTTTGCTTAGCCTGCCTGTTTGCCTCCGCCAGAAGCTCCTGGGCCCTAGCCTCGATGGCGAGCTCCATTGGCCATGGACGAGGCGGCATCTCAGGATCGGAGCTCGTCTGGCGCTTCTTGATCTCCGGGAGAGTTCTAGGACAACATATGAGTCCATCCCCAATGGCTACCGAGCCATGGTACCTCCCGCCACCAGATAGCATCACGATCACTGGATCAAAAGGACTCTGGCTCGGGTTGAAGTCCTTCCCTTTCCTCGTCTTCCCAACGTCTCTGTACCTCACAAGCTTGTTGTGGGAGGAGATGTTGGTGAAGCTCTCTGGATGATCGAGGTCATCGTCAGAGAATGCCTTGGCCTTCTTGTACGGGGCAGTATGGGCCACGACATAGAGGTCGTACAGCGGTGGCACGTCCTTCTTGTTGTGTCGCGCCTAAAAGAGAGGAACAAAATATTAGTTAAGGGCTCAAGCTAGCATGAAGAATGAAATTGCATGAATCATGAAGCAAACCACATACCCAGTGATCCCCGTACTCAAACAGGTTGGAGCTCCCTTGATGGTGTGGCACACCTTGCATTTGGGCACGCTTATCCCTGGCCTTGTTGTGGACGGCTAGCCATTGGGGAGAGCACCACTCATCCACCAACGCCTCCCAACAGTCCATCCTATCCGCACACCATCTTGGGGGCACCTAAGTTAGACAAAGAGAAATTTCACTAGGTAAGTTAGACAAAGAGAATTTTCACTAGAAGTACAAGGCCTTAAGAATAGGTAATTACCTTCATGTACTTCTCCTTACTCAGATACTTGGCGCGACACTTCTTCTTGGCCCTCTTAATGTTAGTCGAGGCGTAGTAGTCTCGAACAGCTTGCACCCTTTTCCCCTCGACCCTCGACCCCTCGACACCTCCATCCTCGACCCCTAGACCCTCGACTCCTTTCCCCCTCGATCTTGACCCCTCGACCCCTAGACCCTCGACTCCTTTTCCCCTCGATCCTCGAGCCCTCGACCACTCGGCGACCCTCTTTTTCTACTTTTCCTACTTCTTTTTTTCATCTTCTACTTCTACTTCTTTTTTTTTCATTTCCACTTCTACTTCTTTTTCTTCTTCTTCCTCTTGTCTTCTTTTTCTTCTTCATTTTCCTTATTTTCCTTCTTCCTCTTGTATTCTTTTTCTTCTTCAACTAATCAACCTAAATCAACTAATTAACCTAAATCAACTAAAATCTACTAACCTAAAATCAACTAAAATCTATTAACCTAAAATCTACTAACCTAAAATATGAAACTTTGGGTTCTTGGCTCACTGGCTAGTGGCTAACTTCTGGACTTGTGTGTCCAAAGTCAAATCGCAGAATTTAAACAATATATTTAGGGTTTCTCTGGATTTCACGCATCTCAAAAGAAAAGTGATGCCTTTGGAGAGAGAGAAAGGATGGAAAGTGAAGAGGAAAAACAGAAGAATGAGATTTAACATATCTCAGACATAAAGAATTAAGAATCACGCCTTTGGATCTCAAAAGTCAAAATATTAGAATTTTGGAAGTGATGCATTTGGATGCTTTACAGGGAAGGAGGTAGGGGCCTGTGCTGCTGTGTTCAACTCCAGCCAGGCTCCCAAAACCTTATATCGCAGCAGGATACATTTTGTTTACTCGGACTGGTCATGCATAGACAAATGAGCTCAAAATTGAGTAGTTTTACTAGGTTTAGGCCAGTACAAATCAGGTATCATGTGAGAAGTATCTGATGTCTTGACCAGACTAGTTCCCTCTTTTTCGTTGACTGAACCATTTGGGCCAGGCCTTCTTTATCATTTATAGTTATATGATAAGTTACAGGACTCTAGGCAATTTACCATTTTCAAGCCAGATAGAGTCAGATTGGTGTAGGACTCTAGGCCTTTGTATATTGGTGTAGCTCAAATTTGACATTGCTCCAATTGGTGAGTTATGGATCATGAAGTCCTTAGGGAATAGGTGGAGGAGTTGGAAATCTTTCTTGAAACTACAACACTATGATACTCATGAGACGGAAGAGGAAAGCCTTGCTGATCGAAATCCTCGTGTTCTCAAAAAACAGTGGCAATTTCTTGTTGCATATTGGAGTACTAAATATAAAAAAACTAACCTACAATCTAAATCAACTAATTAACCTAAATCAACTAACTATTTAACCTAAATCTCCTTTTTTTTGTGTATGTACAGTAGGGTAAAACACCCCACTGCTAACTTAAATCAACTAATTAACCTAAATCAACTAATTAACCTAAATCACCCCACTGCTAACCTAAATCAATCTAAATCAACTAATCAACCTAAATCAACTAATTAACCTAAATCAAAAAATAGCAAGAAAAAAAAGAAAGAAAAAAGGGAAGAAACCTCACCAGGGGGCGGAGCGGCGACGGGCGGCGGGGCGCCGGGGCGGCGGGCGGCCTGAGTGGCGGGGCGCCGGGGCGGCGGCCGGCCTGAGCGGCGGGGCGCCGGGGCAGCGGGGTCGGGGGCGGCGGGGCGGTGGGGGGGTCGGCGCGGGGGCGGTGGTGATCAGGGGCGGCGGGGGCGGTGGGGGTCGGGGGCGGCGCGGGTGAGGTGAGGGAGAGAGAGAGAGGGGAAAGAGAGGGGTGGGGTGCGGGGCCGACCGTTTTTTAGTTAGGTTGAATTTCTTTGCCGTCTGCTAGCAGACGACAAAGAGAGTAACTAGTGGGGTGGGGCCGGGGGGGGGGGGAACAGCCGTTAGGTTGGCTACGCTCTTTGCCGTCTGCTAGCAGACGGCAAAGAGCTGGCTGACGGCAAACATGATCTTTGCCGTCAGCTCTTTCTTTGCCGTCAGTTTTTTGTAAGCTGTTGGCAAAGACCTTATTTGCCGTCAGCTGGTTGACGGCAAAGAGCTAGCTGACGGCAAAGATCCTGATTCCAGTAGTGTAACCCTGTTTTCTCAAGTTCACCTCTTCCAAAGCTAGCTCAAGACCACAATGTAAGTATATGCATCACACTCATGTGCATGATGATCTCTTGCTGATGTACATATTGTTTGCAAGAAGGATTCATGAACATGAAGGTACACTTCCTTCTATCTACATCATTTGCTCTGGTGCATATAGCCAAGATGCATGTAACTCATTGCTTGCTCTGTCATGCTTATGCATTCACATGTTCTCATTATTCTATCTTTACATGATTGCATACATGTAGGGGGAGCCTATGCATGTTACATGTCTTTCCAAAGCTTTACTTGTTACTCTTCATATCTTTTATCTAAAAGATTTGATGTATGTTGTCATAAATTACCAAAAAGGGGGAGATTGAAAGCACAAGTGCTCCCTGGGTGATTTTGGTAATTAATGTCAACATATCTCTTGTTGGACTAATACTTTCACCTAGTGTATTTCAGATGAGTTCAACAATGCAGTGGTAAGGACAAGAGGATGTAGAACCCCTTCAAAATGCTAAGGACAAAGATTGGCAAAAGCTCAAGACTCTTCATTTCTATTTTAGTGATCCAAGATCACATTGAGTCCATAGGAAAGCCAATACTATTAAAAGGGGATGAGGTGTTGCTTAATGGTCTACTTGCTCAAAGTGCTTAGTGATATTGCTCCAAAAACCTCAGCCACTTTCTCATTTCCACATTTGTCCAAAACTCCAAGTCAAACTCGACCCCACCGAAATGACCTATCCGGCGCCACCGAGTTCTGTTGACATAGCCACTGCCAGAAACCCTAGATAATTCGGTCATACCGATACGGATCTCGGTCTCACCAAGATGGCCTTGCAAACTCTTTGTTGCCTGTTGCAATTATTTCGGTCTCACCAAAATGTGCAATCGGTCCCACCGAGTTTGCTTGACATCCTTTCTGTTGCCTTGTTGCTTCACTTCGGTCTAACCGAGTTGATGCAATCGGTGCCACCGAGTTGATGTTTGCCCTAAGCCCTAGCACATCGGTCCCACCGAGTTGTTCCAGTCGGTCCCACCGAGATTCTTAACGTTGACATTTTGAACTAAATCGGTCTCACCGAGTTCTTCTATTCGGTCTGACCGAGTTCGGTCAAATGTGTGTAACAGTTGGATTTTGTATGGAGGTTATATATACCCCTCCACCCCCTTCTCCATTTGTGTGAGAGCCATCAGAACGTGCCTACACTTCCACTACTCATTTTCTGAGAGAGAACCACATACTCATGTGTTGAGACCAAGATATTCCAATCCTACCACAAGGATCTTGATATCTAGCCTTCCCCAAGTTGCTTTCCACTCAAATCATCTTTCCACCATAGCCAAATCTGTGTGAGAGAGTTGAGTGTTGGGGAGACTATCATTTGAAGCACAGGAGCAAGGAGTTCATCATCAACACACCATCTATTACCTTTTGGAGAGTGGTGTCTCCTAGATTGGTTAGGTGTCGCTTGGGAGCCTCCGACAAGATTGTGGAGTTGAACCAAGAAGTTTGTAAGGGCAAAGAGATCGCCTACTTCGTGAAGATCTACCCGAGTGAGGCAAGTCCTTCGTGGGCGATGGCCATGGTGGGATAGACAAGGTTGCTTCTTCGTGGACCCTTCATGGGTGGAGCCCTCCATGGACTCACGCAACCGTTACCCTTCGTGGGTTGAAGTCTCCATCAACGTGGATGTACGATAGCACCACCTATCGGAACCACGCCAAAAATCTCCGTGTCTACATTGCGTTTGCACATTCCAATCCCATCCCTTTACTTTCTTGCAATTAGCATGCTTTACTCTTTCCGCTGCTCATACTCTTGCCATGCTTGCTTGAAATGTATTGTGAATGCTTAAACTTGTGCTAAAACTCTACCTTAACTTGAAGAAATAAAAAACTGCTACTTTTGCTTGTTGAGGGTCTAATCACCCCCCTTCTAGACCCCTCTTCTCGATCCTTTCACAGCTGCTTGAATCTTCTCCTGTGCCTCAGCAGAAGTAGGGTGAGAAGGATCCATCACCACTACATTGTCCTTGAACTCTGGCAACAAAGGGAGATGCTCGTGATCAAGAAGATAAGTGCTTGTTCCAACCTTGGAGTTGATGGGCAACTGAATGTGCGGAGCAAAACCACATGATCTCTTTTGGTCGGCTGCAGTTCTCTTGATAGTTTCAACTATTAGGCTCATCACCTTGAACTTCTGAGGTGTATCAAAGAGATGAAGAAGGTTGATGGAGTGGCCACGAATCATCTTGTCATCTCCAGACTTGGGCAAAAGAGTGTGCCTGAAGATAGTGTTAATGGTGGCCAAACCAGCCAACAGGTGCTTTACAGATCCAAACTTGCGAGTCTCAAGATCTTTCTCAGGAATATGTTGTACATGTTCTTCATGGAATTGTGGTCCATCTTGGGCTTTGCATATACATCAATATCATTCTCTTCTTCTTCAGGAGCACCAAGAAGAGCAGCCCACTCAGAGATGGTTGACTGGTATCTACTTCCCTCAGTCATCCACACTATCCTCCCATCTAGAAAGAAACGAGCAGTAGAGTAGAATTGCATGATCATCTCATCATTTCACTTGGTAAACTTCTTCCCAACAAAAGCATCAACACCAGCAAGCTTGAAGCTCTCATGAACATGGGGAAAGTGGTCTTCATCATTTTCATCAATGTACTCCCAATCCACCCATTTCATGACAATAGGCTTCTTATCTAGCAACACTGTCTCATAGAACTCTTGTTGCTCTCTGGTGTGGAAATGATAGTCACAAGCAGTCCTCCTTCTCACAGCATAGGGATCAGACAATCTCCATTGGCGCAGACCTTTATGTTTCCTCAGCATCATGTTCTCAGCAACTGGATGGGTGTTGTCATGATCAGGAATCTTGGGTCTCAACCTCCTGAGCACTAGTGGCTCATCATCAGCATCAGCTTCAGGCACTGGGGCCTTGTTCTTCTCACTTGCAGAAATGTTTCTTGTGGACTCCTTGGGTGCTGGAGCTTTGGATTTAGACCTGGAGGTGGCAGCAGTCTTCATTGCATCTGCCATAAGCTTCTAAGACTTGGCAGGAGGTGGATTAGCCGTTGGTTCCTCCTCTTCCTCTTCACTTTCAGGCATATCATCTCTCCTCATTGAAGTGGGTTTGAAGACCACTTTTCACAGACTGTTTTCTCACTCTCTTTTTCTTTGGTGGCTCATCCACAGAGATCTGGTCTTTCTTGGACAAGGGGACTTTCCTCACAACAGTTCTTTCCTTGGAGCTAGCAGATGGTCTTGTGCTAGCAGTTGTGCCATACTCCTTTGCAAGCACAATCTTCTTCTTCTTTGATGCAACTTCACTTGCAACAAAATCCTCATCCTCATCATCTGAGGCTCTCTTCCTCCTTGCCCTTGTAGCAGCTTTGGGCAGTTCTGGAGAACTCCTTATTCCCTCATAATAGCTGCCCTCAGGACTGGAGCCTTCACTGAGATCAACATTAGCTTTTGTGGCATTCTGACTGTCACTAGCTTCTGACATCTTGCAAGCTGACCCTGTGAATAGTTGGGTATGGGCAGAGTAGATGAGTCATCACAAAAAGCAGATAACTTTTAAGAAAATTGAGTTCAAATCTTAGTTTCAAGTTTTCACAGAAGGCATTTCGGATCCACCGACTTGATCATCTTGGTGATACCGAAGCACTTAACAAAAACATGGCACACAGTTTCGGCCAGACCGATATGTGGCTTGGTGTCTCTGATATGCTAGGGTTTTACTGAAACTTTACTTTTGATCTCACCGATTAGCACAACTCGGTGGCACCAAGACGTACTAGTGCAATGGCCTGGGCCAAATCGGTGACTCCGAAAATCTCAAATCAGCCGGTCCAAGATGCATTCAGCGGAAACTTAAACCTAAATTTTTTGCTCGAAACTAATCTATGGAATTTGCAGTGTAAGGGAAGTTTCAATCTGTGGCAAGAATAATGGCATTCCACCCTTGCATTGAATCAGAAATTAGAGCACGGAGGGGGTCGAATCTCACCCTAACTTGGTGGAGATTCTCTACGGCGGCAACGGTGGGGCAGATTCCCGTTGATGACGATGGAGTCCGATGGCGAGGGCACGCAGGAGACAAGGGTGACGATCCGAAGACCAGGGCGACGACAGAAACGGGGTGCGGGAACCAGAGGTTTGAAGAATTTTTCAATCGTACGGGCCGTGGAATATATATACCCGTGTGCTGTCGGTGGCTCCGAGTGGAACAACTCGATGGCACCGGTATGTGTAACTGCTAACAGTGTAGCACATCGGTGGCTCCGAAATGGTTCAACTCGGTGACACCGAGAAGGAAACTAGATCAATCTAAATGATTTCGGTCTGACCGAGTTTGAGTGAGTTGGTCCAACTGAAAACAAGTAAAAGGTTTTTGAGTTTAGTCCTTTTCAGATTGGTGACTCTGAGGGCACCTCACCCGGAGGGTCCAAAAACAACTCGTTCAATTTTTATGATGTAGCAAGAATAGAATTTGAGACAAGAAAGCATAGATGGCTAGAGGAGGTTCTTAGGCATTCTTGTACATCCACTTGGACAGAAAAACCAAGACAATCAAAACAACAAATGGATGTCCTCGAATGAAGAAAACATGCATATCAACATGCTCACACAATAAGATAGCAAATGAAATATGTGTCAAACTTGCACAACCAATTCTAGCATCTATCAAGCAATTGGCGATGACTAGGTCATCTATATATGAGTGTATTGACTTAGGAGTCAAATAAAAACATTTGATCATAGGTCATACTCATTGTTTAAGCACAAGTAGGGTTACCACTTTTACATAAAGCATTAGTGTGTTCACACTGTTAGAGTTGCTTTAGCTCAATTTTTAGAGCAAAGCTCCCCCTAGATATGATATCCCCCCAAAGGGGCATGAACTAACCTTGGGTTTTGTCGATGATGACTTCATGTAGATAGTGAAGATGTGGATGCTCAATGTTGGTGTAGTCCATCAAGAGTTTGGAGCAATCCTTTGGAATTTTGCACTTTTAATGCCTACATGGGTTAGTCCCACAAGGAACATACAAGGATAACCATAGACATATAGTGAATTGCACATATGGTGATGTCCATAAATGCATTGAGTTACCTTGTCCCTTGACTTACCAACAAGAGGGTTTGTGACTCCATGAACTAGTGCAAGATGTTGAAGTTGGTTGCACAAGTCCTTGCCAAAATGAATATGAGTGGAATATGTTGGCGGAGTCACCCTCAAGAACACTCTAGTTCTTCTTCTTTGGGACCCACATCAACTTGATGGGAATCCTTGGAGTTGTAGTTGAACTTGATGAAGTATAGCTTGACGAAGTCTTGGGAACCCATTTGACCATGGCTTTAGGTGCTTCTTCAAATGAGTCAATCTCTTCTTGAAGCTTGTCCTTACCTTTTAGCTTGTGGTCTTGTGGTGAAAGATCATCTTGAGCTTGTGTTCCCTCAAAAGAAGTGGGGTCATACTTCTCTTGTTGAGGAACAAACTTCGTCTTGGGGTATTGATCTTCTTCCCATTCAACTCCATTGGCATTGGACTTTCGTTCAAAACCAACACCTTGATTCTTCCGGTGTCTTCCTTGCTTGCGTACAATTTCTTTGAATTGCTTACTCCCGGCAAGACTCTTGTAAACACCTTTCTATATAATTCCCTTCAATAAGCTATTTTCTTGCTCAAGTGTAACTTGGCTAAGAGAATCATTAGTGGAATCAAGAGAATTACTAGAAGCAAAAATATTGGATTTAGCATGGTTATTGTTTACTACTAGAAGAAGAATCTTTCTTACTCTTGTTGCTAGATTTAACTTGTGGCATGTAAGTAGACAAGAGAAGACGTTTGGCAATGTAAGAAGAACTCCTCTTTCCAAGATCATCATTGATTGCTTTTAGGAACTCATGCTCTTGCTCTAAATTTAGCTTCTCGAAGTATAGCTTCTCATGAGTTCTTAGGATCTCTCTATGATCTTCTTGAGTTGTTTCATGAGCTAACTTAAGAGTGTGTAGTTCTTTAGTTAGGCGCTCAATCTCCTTCTTATCATTGGCATTCGTTTCATCTTGATTAGCATGATTACTAGCAAGTTCATTATAACTCACATCACTAGTTTTATCAACAAGTAAATCATCTTCATCACTATTGAAATCAAGATACTCGAGGTGTGATACCTTGGGGCCTTTAGCCATGAAGCATCTTCCAATTCCTTCATTTGGTGAATCAAATATGTCGTGGGAGTTGGATGACACTAGTGCAAGACTAGCAACACCTTCATCTTCAGTATAGTCGGAGTCAGAGTGATAACTTCTCTCGGAGTGGGTGTCGGAGTCGGAGCCAGAAACCCATTCACCAACATGAGCTTGATGTCTTCGTCTTGTGTAGCTCTTTAATGACTTATCCTTCCTTTCCGAATCCTTGCTTCTTCGAGAGGGTCTTCGTTCATAACGATCATCTCTACTCCTTCTCTCTCTATGAGGTGATTCATCTCTTCTACTTCTCCTTTTTGGCGAGTCTTCTCTTTTCTTGTAGGGTGACGTACACTCATTGGAGTAGTGTCCGGGTCTTCCACAATTGTAGCAATTACGGTCATGACTAGAAGATCTTTTCTCATTGTAGGACCTTGACTTGGACCTTCTATCCTTGCTTCGACTCTTGTAGAATTTGTTGAAGTTCTTCACCATTGGACTTATTTCTTCATTGGAGACTAGCTTGTCACTTGATGTTGTAGAAGCATCACTTAAAGCTTTGTATGCATCACTTGACTTGTTGTGGAGCTCCTCCTTATCCTTCAGTGACATCTCATGAGCAACAATTCTTCCAATGACTTCCGTGGGCTTGAGATCTTTGTAGTTGGGAATCATTTGGATCAATGTGCACACGGTATCATATTTTCCATCCAAGGCTCTAAGGATCTTCTTGATGATGAACTTGTTGGTCATCTCTTCACTTCCTAAGCCGTCAATCTCATTGGTGATAAGAGCAAGCCTAGAGTATATTTTAGCGACTCCTTCACCATCCTTCATCTTGAACTTGTCAAGTTGACTTTGAAGCACATCCAACTTGGATTCCTTGACAGACTCGGTACCTTCGTGCATATCAACCAAAGTATCCCAAATTTCCTTTGCATTCTCAAGGCAGCTGATTTTGTTAAATTCCTCGGGGCACAAACCACTGAAAAGAATATGACAAGCTTGAACATTGTATTGCAACATCTTCAATTCTTCTGCGGTCACTTCACGATCCAGTTCTCTACCATCCTCAAAGAATTCACCATGCAAGCCAATACAAACAACATCCCAAACGACAGGGTTATGACCAAGAATATGCATTTTCATCTTATGCTCCCAACTAGCAAAATTTGTGCCATCAAAATATGGACCTCTACGGTGATAGTTTCCCTCACTAGACGTCATACTATCCTAGGTTGTGAAACCAAGGCTATGGTGACCAAAGCAATGGAAACCAAGGCTTATAGAGACCAAAGCTCTGATACCACTTGTAGGATCAAAAGTATGTCTAGAGGAAGGGGGGTGATTAGACTACTTGACCAAATAAAACCTAACATTTTCCTAATTTTAATAGTAGGCAGATTTTAGCAATTATGACAAGTCAAGCAACACCCTACACATGCAATTCTAAGAGTATATCAGCGGAAAGTAAGACATTGCACATGTAAGTAAAGGAAGGTTTTGGAGAAGGTAAACACAATGGGGACACGAAGATTTTTGGCGTGGTTCCGATAGGTGGTGCTATCAAACGTCCACGTTGATGGAGACTTCAACCCACAAAGGGTAACGGCTACACGAGTCCACGGAGGGCTCCACCCATGAAGGGTCCACGAAGAAGCAACCTTGTCTATCCCACCATGGCCATCATCCACGAAGAACTTGCCTCACTCGGGTAGATCTTCACGAAGTAGGCGATCTCCTTGCCCTTACAAACTACTTGGTTTAACTCCACATCATGTCGGAGTTTCCCAAGCGACACCTAACCAATCTTGGAGACAACACTCTCCAAAAGGTAATAGACGGTGTGTTGATGATGAACTCCTTGCTCTTGTGCTTCAAATGATAGTCTCCCCAACACTCAACACACACTCTCTCTCTCATAGATTTGGCTATGGTGGAAGAAGGATTTGAGTAGAAAGCAACTTGGGGAAGGCTAGAAATCAAAGTTCAAATGGTAGAAAATCTCAACACATAAGTAGGTGGTTCACTCTCAGAAAATGAGTAGTGGAAGTGTAGGCACGTTCTGATGGCTCTCTTACTAAGTAAGAGGGGGTGGAGGGGTATATATAGCCTCCACACAAAATCTAACCGTTACACACTTGTGACCCAACTCGGTGGCACCGACCTGTGTAAAAGATATGAACGTTAGGAATCTTGGTGGGACCGACGGAAACATCTCGGATGAACCGAGGTGCAATGGTTAGGGCAAACCTCGTTTCGGTGGCACCGATTGCATCAACTCGCTATGACCGAAGTGAAGCAATAAGGCAACCGAAGAGTTGGCACGCCGTCTCGGTGGGACCGATTGCAAATCTCGGTGGGACCAAAATAATCGCAAAAAGTTACAGAAGGTTTGGCAAGCCGTCTCGGTGGGACCGGTTGCAAAACTTGGTGAGATTGAAATAATTGCAACTAGTTACAGAAGGTTGGGTAGGCCAAACCGGTGGGAACGAGAACCATATTGGTGACTCTGATTTGTTAGGGTTTGGTAGAGGCAGTGTCAAGATGAACTCGATGGGTCCAGATGGAGAAATTTCGGTGGGGCCGAGTTGGGATATAGGGTTTTGGACAAATTTGGATAGAGAAAGTGGTTGAGGGTTTTGGAGCTATATCACTAAGCACTTGAGCAAATAGATCATAATCAAAACCTCACCCCTTTTTAATATTATTGGCTTTCCTATGGACTCAATGTGATCTTGGATCACTTAACCAAAAATGTAGAGTCTTGAGCTTTTGCAATCCATGTCCTTAGCATTTTGAGGGTTCCACAATCACTAGTACTTGCCATGCCAATCATTGACATCCTGAAATCTTTAACTTGAATGGATATTAGTTGAATGAGATATATGTTGTTATGAATTACCAAAACCACTCGGGGATTAGTTGCACTTTCAAAACAGTTGCATGAGTTCTTATAATCAACTTCCCAAAGGGCCCTTGTGGCCTGAATATACTTTGAGAATTCTTTTGTAGTATTTCCTAATCTAGACAATTTGTTGGAAAAAATAAACGGCCCTAAATAACTTGATGTACTTTAAAAGGACTCTACACCATGCTGCTGGACACTACACCATGTAAAGGGGTGTTTGAAGCATATGGTTGAAATGAAACAAAATGAAAATGAAAATCAATCCAAAACATAAATCGATAAGTGAGAGGATTGTAGCATGACATATGAACAGTTGTTTTGGTACTTCACCTGTAGATCAGTGGCTAGCTTGCAATTCAGTTTGTGGACACAATGGAGAATGAGGCGGGCATGTGGCATCAAAGATGTGGATGAGGTGACCTTTTACTAGAGGACAAAGGGGGCTCGAAGAGCAGGGAACACATGGAAAGTAATGTTGGCGATCGAGCATTAGAAGTGGAATAGACCATAGAGACTTTATTTGGTGTTGCTAGAGACACTACGCTTGTCCCAAGATAAGTGTAGATAAGGTTTGTCAAATGACACTACATACAATGGCATCAACCATGGGCTCAGCCTTAATGCTGCCGCTACTATCGTTGGTCGTTGCAACATGATGGCAGGTAGGCCACAAAGAGCAACGCCGCTGAGTGAGGGGTAGGGGAGCCACGATACATACAATAGAAATGTAAGAGGGATAGACAACGGGGGGAGATAGAGGGAGAGAATAGCGGATGAGAAGGGGGTGTGGCAGCAACGTTATGTGTGTGTGTGTGTGAGAGAGAGAGAGAGAGAGAGAGAGAGAGAGAGAGAGAGAGAGAGAGAGAGAGTCGTAGGGGACATATATTTTAGGTTGAGGTTGATTGGCCTTCGAAAAAAAAAAAACCATAGTAATGGGGACTTATCCGGAATATTACCGAAGTAGAATGTATCGGTGATGGGTACAATGTTTCGCAGTTGTATGCCACATCAATGATGGTATTTTCCGTTAGAATAATATCTACTACAGTCATCAATGTCAGTTCTCGGCTGCCCCGATAGTGTAAGTATTACCAGTGACGGTCGACTCACCAAAAGTCCTGTTTTACGCAATCATACTAACAATAAAAAGCAAAAAAATAAATAAATAAAAAATGAATGAAGGTGATTGTGTGTAAAAACTTGCTAATTTTGTAATGTCACCAACAATCCAATATATGAATTATACGCTATGTTGTAACGCATGCGCAATTAGCTAGCGCAATGTATCGATAAATGATTAGTCCTAGGCTACACCATATGAAGTCAGAAAATAGAAGCGCATGGGAAAAAAAAGAACGAAACTGCTTTGGTTCCATAGATAGGCACGGTCCCAGCGATCTTTTCATTAGGCTGTTTTAATTGCAATTAGTTGGAAGGTGTGGACCACTCTTTCCCCACTTGGCGCCAGGACCTACTTCAGGAATATTTTGTGGGGATCAAAATAAACAGTCAATCATTTTTGTAGCCTATAAACATTTCATCTAGCTTCTCCTACCAGTCTTCAATCAACCTTTTTTTTTGCGGCTGACCAGGGAAAAAAAGTGATGGCAAATTGACAATTTCGAAGCATCTGCAATTTTTGTAGTCTACATAATGTTTTTCGAAAAATTCAAGTCATATGTATTTTGAAGTTCCAAAAAATTCTTAAAAAATACACATGAACATACAGATGTATAAGATATTCCTGTAAAACTTCATCACTAAAATTTCATCAATTTCATGATGATTTTTTTGCGAATTTTTTTTCACGATGAAATACTTGTTTTTCTGAGCTGCAAATTTTTTATGGCTTTTAAAATTAATAGTGCACGTGCTAGAAATACATGATTTTTTTGTAGCTTTCATCAAAATCTATTTCATCATATTTTTTTTTACAGAGATGTAGTATACATCCCTAGGTTCATGTGTATTTTTTGGATCTTTTTGAAACTTTAAATATGTTTTTTTAATGAGCATCATGGAGCTTGAGCCCCAACAGGCATTTACGATACTACTATATTTTGTACTCCTCCGATCCATATTATTTGTCACACACTTAGCAAGTTGTACTAAGTGTGTGACAATCAATATGAAGTTGTACTAAGTGTGCGACATAGATAGGAGGGAGTAGTACATTTCCGCCCCTTTCAGTTGTTTCATCCGGGACATGCAAATACCACATATACTTCCTATATATGAAACGAACCATCATTTTCCATGCATAGAAATGTAGAATCATCTGCTGCATCCCCCGCTGCGGGGACATCGATCAACTTCAACAAATGTATCACATCCTAGAGCTAGCTATTTATGTATGCAAAAAGTGCTCCCATCCTCATAGCATCATGTAGTCCACTAGAAGAAAACGTTGTCCAAAAGGAAGTCCATTAGATAAAGGAAACAAGTCCCCATTACACGAACGTAGGCAGGATAATGAAGAACATGTGACCTATGGCAAGAAGAGTAATCAGCATAATTACCAGCATGAGAAGACATGATTACCCTCACATATGCTACTCCCTCCGGTCCGAATTAACTGAATCTGCCTCTATATATATACAATGCATGAGTCTGTGTCAGTTAATTCGAATCGGATGAAGTACCAAAAATAACCCTAGATCACCCGAGTCCTGGGCTCCTGGCTAGCTAGTAGTATCTCCTGTGCACTTGGTCGATTGGAGGAGTTTAAGCCACACGCATAGTTACACTGTGCACCGAAAGAGGCCGGTCTAACTAATCTCACATCCATCCACACACACATACACACAGAGAAGAAGATTATATCCACCATCTCCAAAACCTGGTAGCTAGCACGTACGTTTGCACACTAGCAAATACATATATCCAGATATTTTTGAGATACGGCAGCAGGGCGAGACCGAGAGATAGATAGAGAGAGAGAGAGAATCTCATATCATATCAGAGAAGCAAGTAGAGGAAGCAGCAGCTAGCGAGCGGCAGGGCGAGGCGAAAGCTTGACGGGGCAACCACCAGACCACCACCACACACCCACACCCCGGCCGGCCGGTCCCGGCCGACGACGACGAAGCGAGCCGTAGCCATGTATGCTTTCCGTGCCGCGCCCCACACCTTTTTCCCGTTTCCTCTCTCGCTCGCTTGCTTTTTCCCGATGAGATCTTTGGTCCGGTTGGCTTCTTTAAGACCACTGCGCGCGTCCTCCTCAATCTGCTGCTGGCTTTTCATCCTGTTTTTTATCCCCCAAAGCAAAGCGAGATTCTTGCTGTGAGCCTCTGAGGTGAGGTAGGCTGGTGGTCTGGTAGTGTGATTTGGTAAAGGGGCCGGGATTGTCTCTTGTCTTGGATATAGTTGGATTGGATTGCTACCTGCAGCGCATCTTTTTTTGACCTCGTTGCTTTCCTCCTCTTCGTCTAAGCCAGTAGCTAGCTCTGTGTGATGTGTTTAGTAGTAATATTTCTGCTCAGTCCTAGCTAGCTTGATAGATCAGTGGCGATAGGAGAGTGACTAATCAATTCGCGTGCCGTCTGTTCTTGTTCTCTGGAAAGATCTGGTCGTCCGAGCTATATGTATCTCTAGCTAGTTGCTTTGCGCAAAGTGAGCTCATCTCTTTCGATTCTTGTCCCTGCCCTTTTGTCTCGTTTGCTTTGCTTTGCTGATTGGTGGTGTACTTTGTTGATCAGTTGGATCGAGCTGGGTGGACCTTTTGGTGGTGTAATTGGGGAGGATGGCGCACGATCCGAGCCTGGTGTTCGCGGACTACTTCTCGGCGGCGGACGCGGCGGCGGCGTCGCTCATGCCGGCGATGGAGGAGGGTGCGCCGGAGTTGTACGGCTTGCAGTCCGGGATGGAGCTGCTCGGCATGCGCGGCCTGCACGCTGCCGCCATGTCCGGCGCGACGTCCGTCTCCGCGGATGTTCACTGCGACGGAGGAGGAGACGGCCACGATGGCTCCACCATGCGCTTCTTCCTCGAGCAGCAGCAGCAGCAGCAACACCATCATCAACATCACCAGCCGAGCCAGCAGGCGCCGCTGTCCCTGTCGCTGTGCCGGCCGGAGGGCGTCGCGCAGATGCACCATCACCATCTTGGGGGCTCATCTCAGCAGCAGCAGCAGCACGAGGCGTCCGCGGCGGCGTGGATGCTGCCGCACGAGCACGACGCGGCGACGTACGCGCACGGGCACGGCGCGGCGTGGCCCCTGCGCAGCTCCCGGTTCCTCCTCCCGGCGCAGCAGCTCCTGCAGGGCTACTGCAGCCTCCCGGTCGACATCACGCCCAAGCGCGCCAAGCAGCCCCCGCAGCAGCAGCAGCAGCAAGACGAGGCCGGCGGTGGCGGCGAGGTCTCGTCGTCGTCGACGTCGGGCTGGACCCCGTCGCCGCAGATCCAGGCCATGGAGGCGCTGGAGCTCAAGCGGCTCAAGGACAGGCTCTACGTCATGCTGGAGGAGGTGAGCAGTGAGCTTCGATCGAGCTATAGCAATCCAAATATCCAATCATCCAAGCACAGCTCCACGGCTCCACCACAAGCAGTTGCTTGATTGATTACTAATTAGCAGGCAGTGCAGTGCACTGCAGTGCTGCATGAGATCGAAGTAAAAGGGAATCTGGGATTGGTTACAGGAAAGGTCGTGGTAGCAGGAGCAGGAGTTCCATCATGGTTGCCGGAAGAGTGCACCTGCGGCTAGGGCAGCCATGGGGCGCTATTCTTGGGCCTCACCCTTCGCTTTCGGAAACCTCTATTCCCTTGCCTCGCATAGCTAGCCCGGGTCCCCTGCTACTGCTAGATAGATAGCCCAGCCCCGGCCGGTCATGGCCATGCAACGCACTCGTCTCTCCCACACCCACACCCTGCCTGCCTGCCATGACTCTGCGACTGCAAGCTTTCTCTGCATACTGCTGCAGTGCACCACCACCACTTTGCCCATCTCCCTTGGAGAATTCAATGCAAGCATTTTTCACTGTTTACCACACTGCACTGCCACTGCCACTGCCACTGCCACAGAAAGAGCTCCAGTGGTTGCAGCTGAGCTCTAGCTACCATGCAGCTCGATCGCACAAGTCACAGCACAGCACTGGCAGTTAACCGTTACCCTCTAATTCACTGTTACATTGCCCATCCTAATCAACCAATTTACTGCATTGGTCAATTGATTCACGCAAGTTACCGCACCGGCAGGTCATTGTTACTACCATCCAATTCACTGTTACATTGCCCATCTTAATTTACTGCATTGGTGTATGAGTGGTTGCAGGTGGACCGGAGGTACAGGAGGTACTGCGAGCAGATGAGAGGGCTGGCGGGCGGGTTCGAGGCGGTGGCGGGGGAGCGGGCGGCGTCGGGGTACACGGCGGTGGCGGCACGGACCATCTCACAGCACTTCCGGAGTTTGAGGGACGGGATGGTGACGCAGCTGCAGGCGGTGCGGAAGGCACTCGGGGAGAAGGACGTGTCGCCGCCGGGGATGACACGGGGCGACACCCCGCGGCTCAAGGTGCTGGACCAGTGCATCCGGCAGCAGAAGGCGATGCACCAGAACGGCGGCATGATGATGGACAGCCACCCGTGGCGGCCGCAGCGTGGCCTGCCCGAGCGCGCGGTCACCATCCTTCGGGCATGGCTCTTCGAGCACTTCCTCAACCCGTAAGTAGCAGTACTTTCATCTTTACATGTCATGCATTAATCAACAGTTGCTTCATCAGCTAACAAAGTGATTTTATTTTCTTTCAATAACACAGATAACTACTCCCTCTGCCCCAAAGTAAGCGACGTGGTGTTAGTTCAAATTTAAACTAAAATCATGTCATTTATTTTGGGACGGAGGGTGCAGTATATAGTAAATTTAACTAACTAAGCATATTGTAGGCCATGTAAATCGATGCAATGTACATTGAGCAAAATCAAATTTTGCATAGTGTCAAGTACTGGAAAATCATTGAATTGGTAATCAATTAGTTCTTAACAGACTTTTCTTCATATAAGGTTTATATTCTACGTATAGCATACTATTCACCAGGACCACAATTATGTTGGCATCACCTGCTCAAATGGCCATGTTGGCATATTAGCCAATGGATGCTATGTATACTCAAGCTGTCAAGCATATACCCAATGTCTAGTGTGTGTGTACGATCGATCCTTACGGACTAGGGCGTTGGTTTATTGAAACATAAACTAATTGGACGGTTTTCATCATGCATGTTAGTTGATTAACTACGTGTAGCTAGCTAGCTCGTGAGTGATTTTGTATGCACGCACGTAAGCACAAAAAGTCTTTTGTGAGAAAGGGATGCCTAGGTGGCTTAGTGTATCATGGCTAGCTGGATATGTGACGCATCTCTTAGTGTATGATGTGTAAATTAACCAGCACTCCGGCAGGGAAGTGTGTTTGAGTGGACAAAGCGTAAACATCAGTTCCAAACGATCGATTAGCACTGATTAGTCTAACTGCTTCGTTGTTTTTCATAGCGCATGCTTGCGTAACATTTTGTGCTCACGCGCGATGGTTTCCAATGCATCGTGTGCAGGTATCCGAGCGACGTGGACAAGCACATCCTGGCTCGCCAGACGGGCCTCTCACGGAGCCAGGTACACACACTACCCGTGTGCATCGCGTGTGGATGATCCATCTCCATCGTCACGCTTCAATCGGTTACCATGTCCTGGTCTCGGCGCGTCCGCTTGCGCTGGCCGGACAGAGATTCTTGGTTCTTGGTTACACTTGCACCTCTCGCTACACTGACATATGTGCTGTGTTGCGCGCGCTGCATGCAGGTGTCCAACTGGTTCATCAACGCGCGGGTGCGGCTGTGGAAGCCCATGGTGGAGGAGATGTACGTGGAGGAGATGAAGGGCGAGCAGCAGGACGATGGCGGCCTAATAAACCCTAACAACCCTAGCAGCAGCGGCAGCCACGCCTCCGACGCGCAGGGACAGCAGGGGGCCGACGAAGGCGAGCGCGCCGGGACCGACGACCGGAAGCCGACGCGGGCGCAGCTGCACGTCGGCCAAGACGCCGGCTCGCTCGCCTCCGTCGTCAACATCGCCGGCGTACCGCCGCGGATGGAGGGCTTCGGCGTCATGGACGCCGGCCACCACCTCGACTTCGACGCGTACGGCGGACAGGGCCAGGGCTTCGGGGGCGGCGCTGGCGGCGTGTCGCTCACGCTGGGGCTGCAGCAGCACGACACGCACGGCGGCGGCGGGGGAGTGAACATCGCGTTCGGCGCGCCGTCGTCCGCGGAGCACGGCGCGGGCGGGTTCCTGTTCCCGGGCGAGCAGATGGACGGCGTGGGCTTGCATCCTTCCGGCGGCCACGGCCAGAACATCCAGTTCGGCATGGACGGCGCCGCCGAGGCGGCGTCCCACGGCGTGCAGGACCAGCACTACCGGGGGATGAGCGCCGGGTTTCACCTGCTCCGTGACCTGGCCGGGTGATCTGCCGGTCGTCTGCGCAGGACGGTCCGGTGGCAAGCGGTGGTTGCACGAATGCCATCCACGGCGAGGAGGCAGCAGACAGCGGTGCCGCAACGGCGCCGGCAGGGGGGGTGGACCTGTACCTGCACGCACGCTTCTGCATGCGCGACATTGCTTTCCCCTAAGCTTTTGGTGGTCTTTTTTGTTGCCTGATACGCACGCAGCTCTCCTCACGGTCGATCGGGGCACGACACGGCTGCCGTCCCCGGCCTAGGGTGACCCTGCCGGAATGGTATATTGCACATTAATTAGAGTACCGCGTAACGTGCACCAGCAGGGCGACGAGTACGTACGTAGCCGGCCGGCGCTACTGATCGTACGCGTAGTTTGGAAGCGGCCGGGCAGGTGACCTGTCGATGTATCGATCGGCCGGCCGGCGGATGATTGTGTAGGGGACCGGAGACTCGCAGCTTATTATTTCTAGTTCGATTGATCAAATTGGTGGATGATTGGCCCGAGATTGATTGGTTATATATGCTTACAGATCTCCTGTGGTTATGCCCTAGTGACGCTACTTGGATTTGTTCTAGTATAATATATACTCATGCGATCATATATAGCTGCGTACACGATGAGACTAAATGTACTACGTATGCCGTTCTAATTTTAAACCAGTAGCCTAAAAAAAGGATCCGTCGATTTTGCCCAGGGCCTGAGGCCAAGACGGGCGCAACGGCGAGCGACGACAAGGCGCGGGGATGCCATTGAGGCTGAGTCGGGATTGCCTCGGAGCTGGGGACGATATGACAACGACGTCGCTGGTGGAGGGGAATAGAAGGTTGAAGAAGTAAATAGCATAAAACTATCACATTTGGAGTTGAGGACGACATGACAACGACGACTGGCTAGTACCACGTCAGGTGCCGCCACGGCCGGCCACCACCACACCCGTCCAGCACCAAGGCCGGTGCAGCCACCGCCGCTGCAACCACGCCCGGGTGATGCCACACGTGTGCGCTTGTCTGACTGCCCGTCAGGCCTGTGGGCGGACTGCCCGTCAGGCCTTTTGATGTTTGGAGCTCCGTGTGCAGTAGCTCCGCCGCGGCCTTTGGTTGTTTGGAGCTCAGCATGTGGCATCCCACACGCCCTCGAGCTCCGCCGCAGAGCAGGGTTGGCCGACGTGCAAGGTTCGCTTCGTCGGCTTCGGTGATGAGCTCACCGGCGGGGACCCGATTGCTTTTAGAAAATATTTGGGGGCCACCTGTCAACGGTCAACCTGACCGACATAGTCATCAGTGCAACATGGTAGGTTTTTGAAATCAAAAACCAATTTTATGGTAGCTTTTAGGGAATTTTGAAAAGTGGTAGTTTCTCGGAAGCCTAGCCTTAAATATAGTAGTTTTATGCTATTTAGTAAGGTTGATGAAGAGGTCGAATGGGTAGAGTTGGTCTTATATCATCCTTATTCACTCAAGTCACAAGCTTAACCTAAGCTGCACTGCATGTATCCAGACGGCATGCTAGTTCAGTACCCCCACCGCATGTA
This sequence comes from Thinopyrum elongatum, assembly GCA_011799875.1. Taxonomy (NCBI): domain Eukaryota; kingdom Viridiplantae; phylum Streptophyta; class Magnoliopsida; order Poales; family Poaceae; genus Thinopyrum; species Thinopyrum elongatum. The sequence goes on along the minus strand of CM022300.1, from coordinate 578,321,016 downwards.
TCCAGACGGCAGCTTTTTTTTTTGGAAAAGAAGGATAAACCCCTGGCCTCTGCATCTGGACGATGCATGCGACCATCTTATTAATTATTCACAGAGACCACACAAAGTAATACATCAGTGAGCCTGAAGCCACCATCTAGGCAACACCTATTCCATTGATGGGTGTGCCGAATATCCGGGCCTATTACCAAACGAATATCGCACCAAGCCTTAACATCTAAAGCCGGATGCCCCAGCCCAGCCACACACCGGGACTGGGTCCCATACCAGACCGACGCACTCTCAGAGGCTGCCGCCGCCATCTTCTATCGGTCCATCTACAGAGCAGCAACTGACCCATCGACCTTGCCTGGCCTGCCGTCGACGCCACCACGACGCCAGACAACTCCACCATCCTGCATGAATCCGTCCACACGCGCCCGTCTCCGAACCTCCGCAGCACCATGCCACCGGGATCCGTCGTCGGCCTTGCGGTGGATGAGACACCGCTCTTCCATTTGTCCCGTCCAACTAGCACTTGCTCAGGAGGGACAACGGCGTCAAAGGTACCATCATCGTCCGATCCGGTAGATCCAGATCTAGGGTTTCCCCCGGAGCATCACGAGTGGGGTGCCACGACCTGCAACAATGATGCCTCGAGAAGGGAACGACGTCATAGACGCCGCCATCGTCCGCCATGACCGAAGTCGGCGCGATTTTCACCGGAAGTCGCGTCCCCCCAACCTCGCAGTTGTCTGGAACCGAACGGAGCCTCACCGTGGAGACGAGGGCCGCCATCGGCACGCCGGCAGGGAGCCTCCAGCCGCCCCTCATCGGTCCTCCTCGCGCCACCGGCCGGCCAAGGCCGTACCGAGACGGATCTGGACAGGACGCCAGATCCGCAGCCATCGGAGTCACCCATGTGCCCGCGGCCGCCACACCGCCGGCCATATAGGTTCCCATCGCCGCCGGGCAGCAGGGGCGCCGCCCTGACTGTCGCCCCCGGCCTCCCCGCATGAGACGCCTACGTACGTGCAGCTAGCGTCAGGCCATGCATTCTCCTTACGCTCAATGTTCTTCAACACAGTGATGCATGCCTATAGCTATCGTTTTCATGCGTGCGCAGTAGCAGTCCAAGTACAAACTTCCAACAAAGAAATCTGTACAGGTAGGCAAATGAAAAGTCGACGGTTGAAGAACCAGCTAAGCGCATGAACTAGGCTGCGTGGATCCTGGTCAATATATCTATTCAGTTGCTTGCCATGGCACGGCAAAAAGGCAGTCGTCAAGCGTACTAAAACAATACTTGAAATGTTTGTTGGGTTCATAATTGTGGATTTTGTGCAAACCTGCCATGATTTGGTCGGGTGGGTGGTCACTTTCATGTAATCGGCAAAGTTCTGGCGTCACCACCACCGGGAGAGAAACAAAACAGTTGTCCTTCGTCGATGCTGTCATTCATCTTGGAACTAAATATCCAAGATTCTCATGTTGGAAATAATGCGATGAGTACCACTAATTTAATTCCGAATTTACTCGAAACAGGCTTTCTCCCCCTTTTATAAATAAATGCACAAAGGGTCGAACGATACACATAGTGATGAGGAAACCCTCATACAAGCAGGTGGGAACCAAAGATAAAAAGGCACCGGGCGAGTAACACAAGTGCCACTAACCCAACGCCGAACATGAAGAACAGAAGGCCACCCCTAACACACTACAACCAAGACAACTAAAATCAGAGCCGCGTCGCCAAGATAAACCACCGTGCCACGAGGACCCGAACACACCGAGCCATCTCTGGAGAGGGCTGACTCATCATCGAGACGCCCCCCTCGCTCCGGGCCGTGGAGCGCCGCTCCTGCCAAGAGACGGCAAGGACCAAGAACGGAGACCACGAGGACACGTCTATACGATAGGCGGTCATCGACACCATCCCTCGCCAGAGGCTCGGAAGCACTACGCCAGCGGGAAGGCAAACCCGGCGCCATAAGCCATCAGCAACTGAGAGTAACCGAGGGTCCACAACGACGCCCTCAAGAGGGTGATGACACCGCGTGCCACCATCGCCGAGTCCAAGAGATGGACTAGGATTTCATCCCGGACCCCTGGCACCTTGAGGGGACCCATAACAACGCCCCCAAGAGGGAAGCGGCAACCGTAGGTGCCGTCGTTGCTCGCACCGGAGCGCAGAGCTTTCGCTCGGACCGACACAAGTGCCACCAGCGGACTCACGGTTGACGACCCACCCCAAGAGGGGGAGCCGCGGCCTTTCACGCTAGGCCTCCAGATCCAGACCCGGGGATCGCCACTGTCGAAGCCACGACGACACCAGGGCCACCCGCCACCCCTGCCCTTGCTACCCACATAGCCAAGAGAAGGCGCCACCACCGCTGCCACGCTGCCCGCCGCCGAGCCACCCGTGCAGCCTCACTATCCAGGGCCGCCACCTAGACATCTAAGACGAACCCACCCCCACCAACGAAGCAACATGACGACCTAGGACAAGCAGCCGAACACGGACGACGTCAGAGTGGAACCACCGTCGGTCAGGACCAGGCAGCCCCGATGCCGGTCCGCACGCAGGGAGCTCCACCTCGGTCGTGGGCACGGATCATTGGGGTCAGCCAGCATCGTCGCCGGGGCAACGCAATCAGACAGTCCACTAGAGCGGTGGGCCTCCACGGGCCGGATCTGGTCCAGCCCTCGAGGAGCCCATGCATGCCACTACCACCGCTGCCTGCCATGGCCTGACCCGAAACCCCCAGCAACACATCAGGGAGGAGTGATAACCCACAAGTATAGGGGATCGCAACAGTTTTCGAGGGTAGAGTATTCAACCCAAATTTATTGATTCGACACAAAGGGGAGCCAAAGAATATTCCCAAGTATTAGTAGCTGAGTTGTCAATTCAACCACACCTGAAAAACTTAATATCTGCAGCAAAGTTTTTAGTAGCAAAGTAGTATGGAAGTAACAGTAACAGTCGCAAAAGTAACAGTAGTAGTTTTGTAGCAATTGTAACAGTGGCAACGGTAAAGTAATGTAGCAAAGATCAATATGTGAAAAGCTCGTAGGCTACGGATCAGTGATGGATAATTATGTCGGATGGCATTCATCATGCAACAGTTATAACCTAGGGTGACACAGAACTAACTTCAATTCATCAATATAATGTAGGCATGTATTCTGTATATAGTCATACGTGCTTATGGAAAAGAACTTGCATGACATCTTTTGTCCTACCCTCCCGTGGCAGCGGGGTCCTAATGGAAACTAAGGGATATTAAGGCCTCCTTTTAATAGAGAACCAGAACAAAGCATTAGCACTTAGTGAATACATGAACTCCTCAAACTACGGTAATCACCGGAAAGAATCCCAATTATTGTCACCTTGGGGTATGCGGATCATAACTCGTAATAGGTGTCTACAACTTGCAAGAAAGGATCAAGAACACATATATATTCATGAAAACATAATAGGTTCAGATCTGAAATCATGGCACTCGGACCGTAGTGACAAGCATTAAGCATAGCAAAGTCATAGCAATGTAACACCCCCATGTATCAACTACAGTGATCACCTCTTAATCATGCCAAGTCATCATCCTTTGCAATGCTTGATCATAGTGGTTATGCAGTTCAATTCAAATTTCCCCTTTGAAATCAATTCAAATTCTAAGTGCAATTTGGAGTTGTACAAAAGTTGCTGCAAAAATGTTCATCAATTAGCAAGTATTCCAGAACAAATAAAGGTTCAGGAAAACAACATCACTATGTTGCTAAAATGAGCATTGGCATTTAAAACAGTGCCTTCCCAGCCATTTATAATGCAAACCCATTTTTGGATAATGCAAATGGATTCCAAAATTTCTCAAACATTTTGTGGCAGTGCCTGGTAATGCAAAGTAATTACTAGGCCCAGTCCCACATTTTTCCCAGATATTTTGTGGCCCCCAAATATTCCTTTTCTCTCTCTGTTTAAATGATTATATGGAAAGAAAACAGAAAAAGTGAAAAAGCCAGAGGGCTTACCTGGCGCTGGCCTACGGCCCAAGCCGGCCCAGCCCACTCCTACCTGCTCCTCCCTCGTGTCAGCCATGCCATGGCTGAGCGCGCGTGATCCGACCGCTGGCCGACACCGCGACGCCACCGACAGCCGAGGGGATAAGCACCCCCCTCGTCCATTCCCCCTGGCCCTCCCTCGTCACTTCTCCCCCTCCTCTCCCTCGCATGGCTCGCTCGTTCCCCTCTCTGTCTCAAGCGAGCGCCGCCGCACCTCGTCGATTCTCCTGCCATCGGCGACCCCGCACCCGTTGGCTGGGTCCGCAAGCTCAGCCGGCCTCATCCTCTTCGACTGGCGCCCTCCGCTCGAGCCCGGATCTGCTACAGCCGCGGGAACTCCCTCTTCCTCTTCTCCGGCCGCCGCGGAACTCCGACGACCTCTGTCGACTGCTGCTGCTACTAAACTGATCGCCGGCCTTCGTGAGCCCCTACGTGAGCGCCCCCCTCTCTCCTTCCCCTCCGTTTGCGAGCTGCTGCCCCGTAGCCGTTCCTCCGCGAACGCCGTGCTCTGACCGCCGCCGCATCCGCCATTACTGCGCTCCCGAGCTCCCGCAGCTTGAACTAGCGACGCCAACGCGCTCCTGGTGAGCCGCAGCTTCTCCCTAGCTAGTTTGAGTGCGCGAGAGCGCTCCGTAGCCGCTAATCCGCTCGGGTCCGAGCCGCACCGCCGCCATGGCTCGACGACGGCGGCCCTGTCGGCCTCCCCTGCCCGCTCCGACCTCGCCATCTGGCGCACAATGGAGTGCCCGATCGAACGCGGCTGGATTCACGCGAAACGGCCCTCTGTAGCCGTTTTCTGGCGCTCTCCGGCGAGTTCGCCGCCGCGGGAGGCTCGCCGGAGCAGCTCCGGCGGCTCTGCTGAGCTGGCGACGCGTGGGACCCGCCCTGTGTCTCTGCCTGTGGGCCCCAGACGCTGGTTTGACCGTGTTGACTACGGTCAACGCGGGGAACTGTTCACCCTAAGTCACTGATGTGTGGGCCCCCTGCGCTTAATTAAGCTAATTAAGTTTTTAAAACTAATCTGCTATTTAGTTAACTCACTGACACCTGGGGCCCACCCCACCAATTAATCCTGTTAGATTAGTTTAACTCACTGTTAAATCAAGAGAGGCTGATAGGTGGGCCCCACCTGTCAGTTTGACCCAGTCAGCAGGTCAGCCGACTGCTGACGCTGTGCTGACATCATACTGATGTAGTATTTCTTTTTCTGTTATTTTAAATAATTCCGGAATTTCAGAAATTAGTTTAAAACTTTGAAAATTCATAGAAATTAAACCGTATCTTGGATCGAAAAACTTTCTACATGAAAGTTGCTCAGAACGACGAGATGAACCCGGATACGCTAACCACATGCCTGTCAGGTGCGCCTAACTACGTGAACATGGAACCGTCCCCTCCGGATCATCTGTCTGACAGACGTCCGGAACCGAGGAAACTTTCCCGGTAATTTCCCGCTCCGTCCGTAGCGCTTAACTTTGCGATAGATCACTCCGGCTTAGCTCGTAGTCATGTCTTGTTTTGTGATTGCTTTTGTTGTCGTGTATTTATTTGTTTCTTCTCCCCCTTTCTTCTCGGTAGATCCCCGAGACCGCTGACGATGCCCTAGAGTTCGACTACACAGCTGACGACCCTGCCTTTGCCGCCAAGCAACCAGGCAAGCACCCCCCCTTTAGCATGCCTATATCGCCTATTCTTCCTCTCTTATGCTTGCATTAGAAATTGCTGCTACTACTGTTTATCCTATTTCTGATGCATAGCCTGTTTTTTGTAACTGCTGTTGATACCTACCTGTTTATCCTAAACTACTTAGTATAGGCTGGATAGAATCCCACCAGAGACCCCACCTTGACCCACTTGCCCCTACTAGATTATCAGAAGACTCGATCAATGTGATCGACAACCAGGCCCCGGCACCGCACATCACCCCCTTAGTTGTACAACACTGCAGCGTTACTATCGAGTGCCGAGGGTGATACCTCGTTTAGCACTTCTGATGTTAACTCTGTAGAGTAGCTATTCAGTCATGGTGATCGAGGGTGATTCCTCCTTCACCACTCCCGATAACGACGCTGTCGTGCAACACCTCAAGTGTGAACCCATCGAGGGTGGTTCCTTCGGGTACACCTTGACGAATACATCGCGTAGGAATCCAACGAGGGTGATACCTCGGATTCCCCTGATGTTATGGACACATGGATACTTGGACTTTACAACTGTTACTTGGAAAGGCGGGTCGACCCTGAGGGGTACCCGTGAGTGATGGGAAGTCGGGTTGTCCTGGAGGGTACCCGAGAGATAAATACGAGGCGTGGCCGGGCATTCTTAGCCCTTGCCGCAAGTCCTCGAGACGGGGCGACGGGGTCCCATGATCGTGAGTCTCTGCTCGTTACCGCACTACCAAAACACTAACGATTTGGATATTTGATCCGATTGGGCCTTTGGCCCAATAGCACTAACCATCACGCGGGAAAAGTTATGGGCACTCTGCATCGTGGCATCAGCCGAAAGCTCTGTCAGACGTCCAGTTCAGCATGGCGGCCAGACTAGGCTGGCACCATCCTGTAGTGGTGGAGCCTGGACCCGCCCTGCACGCAATGACCCGGAGTGCACAGGGCGATGGCCCATGTAACACCCCATGTATTAAGCTACAGTGATCACCCTTTTGATTATGCCATGTCATCATGATTAACAGTGCTTAATCATCATTAGCCTCATATCTCATTTCAAATTCAAATTCAAATTGAAATTCAAACTTAAAGTAAAAATAAAAGTTGTTCAAATCCAGGAACTAAAATGTTCATCATGTTGCAAATAATCCTGGGGCATTTATAAAATTAGCAGAAACATTAATTAAATTAATTAAGTAACTCTAACAGCAAGAAACAGCAACAAAACAGAAGTATTTATTCCATTTTATTTAATCTACAATTAATATAAAACCCATTTGCCTCCAAACCATTTTAAAACAGTGGTAGATATTGCATAGCATTTATTTTGGCAAGTATCATATTTTGCAAAAGTCATTTGAAATAAAAACAAAGGACAAAACAGAAAAGAAAACAGAAAATAGAAAAACAAAATAAGAAAAGGAAAAGGCCCACTGTGGCTGGGCTCTAGTCTACAGGGCGGTCCAGCCCAACTCCCCACCTCGTCTCCCTCCTCTGTTCATCCCGCGCTCGCTGTCGCCTCCACCGCGCACGCGCACTCGCCCGCGCCTGCCCCCCTCGCTCTGCTTGACAGCGCGCTGCCGCGCCCTCCGTGGAGGATAAGGGGCAGCCCCTCCCCCTGACCTCTCTGGCCTCTCCCTCGTCGTTCGCTCTCCCCTCTGTTCTCCACCTCACCAAACGCGCCGTCACCGCCGCAGCTCGCCTGCGCGGCCACCGGCCTTCCCGCGCCTCCTGCTGATGTCCAGGAGGACCGCTTGCGATGGCTACTTCGTCCCCACACATCGCCCTGAGCAGCGCCTCGTCTGAGCGTCGCCATCGCTGTCTCCTCCGAACCACGGCCGCCGCCATTGACCTCCTCGATCTGCTCCGCCTTGAACTCCTCACGCCTTCCCGAGCCTTCCCGTCAACGCTGTGAGCGCCTCCTCGCAACCCCTCTTTCTCTCTGCCGTCTCCTGTCGTTGTTTTAGCCATGGCCGAGCTTGCATGCTCTGACCGCCTCAACCGCACCTCGCGCTGCTGCTGTAGAGCCGCTCTGGCTCAACCGAGCGCGCCACCGAGTCCGTGCCGTCGCGGAGCCGCTGCCTAGTCTCTTAGTTAGACCGCTGGAGCCCCGCCTCGATGTTCCCGTGCACCACCGAACTCCGGCCGCTGCCGCGAGCTTCGTTTCGGCGAACTCCGGCCACCCCAGCTTGTGAGATCGCCACAGATCGACTCGGTTCGATGCCATCTTTCGAACGAGCCGCTTCCCGCACTAAATGAGCCCCTGTGGGCGATTTCCGGCGAGCTCCGGCGAAGTTCCGGCCATCCTCGCCGCGTTTCGCCTCACTGGCGGCCGGCGCTGACCGGGCGCCCACGTGGCACCGCATGGGGCCGCCCCTGTGCCGCTGATGCTGGGTCCGCGAGCCCAGTTGACCAGTCAACCCTGCTGATTGGGCTGCTGGGCCACTGACACGCGGACCCCACCGCTAAATGTTTTAAAATAAAATATATAAATAAAATGTTAATTAAAAAGTTAATTAAACTGTTAGTTAATTAATTAAGTAATGTGACACTGACAGTGGGTCCCACTAGATAATTAGGTTAATTAGTTAATTTAATCTTCTGTTAAATTAGTCTAGCCTATGACAGATGGGTCCCACCTGTCAGGTTGACCAGCCAACAGGTCTGTTGACCGCTGATGTCATCATGACCTCATGTTGACGTCACCAATCACTATTCTGGATAATTCGAATTTAAATAAATAAATAAATTTAGAAAATCAATAAAACTTTGAAAAATCATATAAAATAAACCGTAACTCCGATGAAAAAGTTTTATATATGAAAGTTGCTCAGAACGACAAGACAAATCCGACCGTGCCATCTGTTTCCGTGTCAGGACCCCCTACGGAGGTGAACCCACAACTTTTAGCCTATTTCCGATAGATGAATAATGCATATACACCGGTTACTAAATCCAACTTAAACCCTAAAATAACTAATTTGACTTAGACATGCTTTTAGGCAACCCTGCACTACACGTTAGTATAGCCTGCTCTGTGTTGCATATGTTTGCTGTATATTTATTTGTTTCCTCCCCCTCTTTTCTTTCGGTAGATCCCGACACCGACGCAGTTCCCGGTACCGTCGCAGCTCCGGAGACCGACGACACCGTTGACGACCTTGCCTTTGCCGCAGAGCAACTAGGCAAGCCCCCCTTTGATCATCCCTATATCACCCATTCTATTTTCTCATGCTTGCATTAGATTTTGCTACTGTAATTGATTGCTCCTATTCTGATGCATAGCCTCCTTTTGTAACCTGCTTATTGTTACCTTACCTGCCTATTTCAAACTGCTTAGTATAGGCTGGTTAGAGACCCAACAGTGACCCCCACTTGTCCCAACTGCCCCGCTGGATTATCAGAAGACCCGATCAACGGGATCGAAGACCAGGCCCTGGCACCGCACATCACCCCCTTAGTGGTACGACACTACTAGGTTACTATCGAGTGTCGAGGGTGATACCTCGTCAGCACTTCTGATGTTAACCTTGTAGGTTAGTTCATCGGTTGCGGTCATCAAGGGTGATTCCTCGTTCACCACTCCCGATAACGACGCTGTCGTGCAACACCTCAAGTGTGAACCCATCGAGGGTGATTCCTCCGAGTTCACCTTGACAGATACATCGAACAGGAATCCAACAAGGGTGATACCTCGGATTCGTCTGATGTAATGGACACACGAATACTTGGACTTTACAACTGATACTTGGAAAGGCGGGTCGACCCTGAGGGGTACCCGTGAATGATGAGATGTCGGGTTGACCTGGAGGTTATCCGTGTGATAAATACGAGGCGCGGCCGGGCATTCTTAGCCCTTGCAGCAAGTCCTCGAGATGGGGCGACGGGGTCACATCGATCGTGAGTCTCTGCTCGTTACCGCAAGCCCCTAGTCTAGTAACGATTTGGATATTTGATCCGAGCAGGCCTCTGGCCTGATAGCACTAACCATCATGTGGGCATAGTATGGGCGTTCTGCATCGTAGCATCAACCGAAAGCTCTGTCAGATGTCCAGTTCAGCATTGCGGCACGGTCGGATCATGTCGGCCATCCGAGGCGATGCTGGTATCCACCCTGTGCGCAACGACCCGGAGTGCGCAGGGCGATGGCCCAAGACCCCTGAGTGCTTAGGATGTAGACCGGTGGGGTCCTCTATGCTGAGCTGTAGGTATGGTTGCGGTGTATCGTTTGGCCGAGGCCGGGCATGACTCAGGAAAGTGTGTTCGGCCGGAGTTAATCGAGCGTGGTGGGTAAGTTGGTGCACCCCTGCAGGGAAGAACACATCTATCGATAGCCGGTCCTATGGTAAAGGACACTCGGAGTTATATCCCGATCAATGCAACTAGAACTTGAGATGAGACCTGGATATGTGGCTCTGGGATTGCTTTCTCGCAGGGAGTCAAGAAAGGATCTCTGGGTGAGGTTGATAACATTACTACTACTTTATACTGTGCTATCTACTCTCTTCTATTGCTGCAAGGCCGCTGAAGACGATGAAGATGCTAGTCTTCGATAGGACTAGGCTATCCTCTCTATTCTGGCATTTCTGCAGCCCAGTCCACATATAAATCCTTCCTTTGATAATGTTGCATATGTAGTGTAGATCCTTGCTTGCTGAGTACTTCGGAGTACTCACGGTTGCTTTGCTTTATTTTTCTCCCCATATCAGTTTGTCGTGACCAGATGACGGAGCCCCTGAGACAGCTGCCCCCGCCGACGATCGCTACTACTACCCCGAGGGTGGATACTACTACGAGTTGGCCGACGACCAGGAGTAGGTTCGGAGGGTCCCAGGTAGGAGGCCTGCGCCTTTCGATCGTAGCTTTTGTTTTGCCCCGCCTTTCTAGAGGCTTATCTATTTCTGTTTCATATCTGTACTCAGATATCAGATGCTTCCGCTGACGCTTGTATGCGAGCTTATGTATTCGAGCCCTCGAGGCCTCTGGCTTGTAATATAAAGCTTGTATGACTTTATTTATGTTTTAGAGTTGTGTTGTGATATCTTCCCGTGAGTCCTTAGGCTTGATCGTGTGCATTTGCGTGTATGATTAGTGCACGACTGAGCCGGGGGCATCACAGCCCAAGACCCCTGAGCGCTTAGGATGTAGACCGGCGGGGACCTCTCTGCTGAGCTCTAGGTAGGGCTGCAGTGTGTCGTTTGGCCGAGGCCGGGCATGACCCAGAAAAGTGTGTCCGGCCGGAGTCAAGCGAGCGTGGTGGGTAAGTTTGTGCACCCCTGTAGGGAAGAACTAATCTATGCATAGTCGGATCCTCGGTAACGGACGCTCGGAGTTGTTTCCCGATCGATACAACTAGAACTGGATACTTGTGATGAGAAATGGATAGTATGGCTCTGGGATTACTTTCTCGCAGGGAGTCGAGGAAGGATCTCTGGACGAGGTTGATGGCACTACTACTACTACTTTATATTGTGCTAATCTACACTCTTCTAATGCTGCAAGACCGCTGAAGATGCTAGTCTTCGATAGGACTAGGCCTTCCCTCTATTCTGGCATTTCTGCAGCCCAGTCCACATATACAGTCATTCTTTGATAATGTTGCATATGTAGTGTAGATCCTTGCTTGCTGAGTACTTCGGATGAGTACTCACGGTTGCTTTGCTTCCTCTTTTTCCCCATACCCGTTTGATGCTACCAGGTGACGGAGCCCAGAGGCCAGCTGCCCCCGCTGACGACTACTACTACTACCCCGAGAGTGGTTACTACTTCGAGTTGGCTGATGACCAGGAGTAGGTTCGGAGGGTCCCAGGCAGGAGGCATGCGCCTTTTCGATTGTAGAGTTTTCTTTTGCCCCGCCTTTTAAAGGCCTATCTGTTTCTCTGTTATATCTATACTCAGATATCTGATGCTTCCGCTGACGCTTGTAAGCGAGCTTATGTATTCGAGCCCTTGAGGCCCTGGCTTGTAACATAAAGCTTGTATTATTTTAATTTGTGTCTAGTATTGAGTTGTGATATCTTCAAGTGAGTCCTTAGGCTTGATCGTGTGCATTTGCGTGTATGATTAGTGCACGATTGAGCTGGGGCGTCACAGGTTGGTATCAGAGCATGACTGCCTGTAGGAACCCCCTTTCCAACTCCTTGGCCGAAGTTGAGTCTAGTGGTCCAAAACCGTTTTACTAACTTGGTTGTGTGGCTTACGGGCCCACGTCGCCGAATGGGTGGTATTAGGATCTTTTATTCCTCTTCCTTACTCTGGGACTCTGATCTGTAACATCTCCACTATCACCCTACAGTGATCTCTCTCTAACAGTGGCCATGTTACCATGATCACTCAGTCAATCTGCCAATTGTCCAAAATCAAACCCAAATTTAAAATTGAAATTTAAGTCAAAATTTATTTCTTTAAACTGCAAGACAAAAATGTTCATAATATTTCAAATATTCCTAAAGCAATTATAAAAATAATATCAACATTAATTGAGTTAGTTGAGTGACCCTAGCATCAAGAAGTAGTACCAAAATAGCACCCCTTTAATCCATTTCATTTATTGAAAATTCATATGAAACCATTTTGGCTCCAAACCAATTTCTGGCAGTGTTAAATAATACCTAGTATTTAATTGGACAGCAGCCATATTTTACAAAAGTAATTCTGTGACTAAATCATTTCAGAACAGAAACAAAACTGGAAACAAAAAATTAGAAATAGAAAAGGCCTAAACTATACTGTGTGGCTGGGCCTCTAAGTTCAACAGTACCCCGCGGCGCAGCCCAACCGGGTCATCCCCTTCCTCCCGTGCGCTGTCGCCCGCCCGCGTCGACACGGTGTCGATCGCCGAGCTGTCGCCCATCCCGCGGCTCTCCGGCGTGGATAAGGCCTCCCCCGCCTCACGGACGAACCCTAGCCCTCACTTCCCCCTCTCTCCCAGCGCTCGCCCGCTGCTCTCTTCCCTCTTTCTGTCCCGAACGCCGCCGTCGCCGTCGCTCACCATTGCCGTGGCCACCGCTACCCCCTCGCCCCTCGGTCGTGTCCCAGAGCTCCGCTTCGTCGCGCTGAAGCTCTCCGCTGAGCCACGCTTCGCCGAAAGACCTGCATCGTTGCCACCACCGTCATCTTCGTCATCAGCCGCCATGGATCGTCGCTGATGATTCGCTCCGAGCCGAGCTTCCCCGAGCCCGTCGTCGACACCTCCGGATCCGCTGTGAGCTCGCGCACCTTCCTTCCCTTCCCGTTTTTCGCGCGCGTCCTCTAGCATCTATCCCGTCGTTGCTCGTGGCTCCGGCCGCCGCCGAGGTCGCCGTGGCCATCGTCTCCGGCCACCTCGCAGCCTCCCGCGGTCACCCCTGGATGCGCCGCATCGCGCTCGTCATTTGGGTGGTCGCGGGTGCTCGTTTGGTCGCGTGTGTGACATTCCCGAGCGGCGCCGCCCTCTCTGGTGCTCACCGGAGTAGCGCCGGCGCGCGCCGGAGTTTAAAACTCTGGTGGGGACACGTGTCGCCCCGCGGTACTAACCCCCCTGCGCTAATAGTCACTGGTAGTGGGCCCTCGCACTGTAGCTGTTAAATTAGACTAAATAACGCTGCTAATTAACCCACTAACTGCTGAGTCACTGACAGGCTGGACCCACTAACTAAATATGCTAGTTAGATTAAACTAAATAATGTCAATATAACCAGTGGCTGACAGCCAGGTCCCACTGGGCCCGTTGACCCAGTCAAACTGCTGACTGGGCACCCCCAGTCAATGACAGGTGGGTCCAGTGGGCCCCATTGACCAGTCAACGTGGACCCAGTCAACTGCCGACTGGGCCCACTGTCAGCCTCTGGGTGCATTCCTGTGTGCACCCACTTGGGTACCCGTAGCAATTTAACTATTTAATAATTCGAATTAAAGTTAATCCAGTAATTGCAAAAAATAGTTTAAATCTTTAGAAATTCATAGAAAATAAACCGTAGCTCAGATCAAAAAACTTTATATATGAAAGTTGCTCAGAACGACAAGATGAATCCAAATATGCCCTCCTCATACCTGTCACATGCCTCTAGCATGATGAATATGTAACCTTCCCCTCCGGTTCATCTGTCTGACAGATGCCCAGAGCCGGGAAAATATCCCAGATATTTTCCCGCTTCGTCTGCGACGTGTATCACTGCATTAGGTCACCCCTAACACCGCGTAGTGCCATGTCTTGTTTTGTGATTGCTTTTGTTGCCGTGTATTTATTTGTTTCTTCTCCCCCTTTCTTCCCGGTAAACCCCCGAGACCGCTGACGATGCCCTGGAGATCGACTACACAGCTGACGACCCTGCCTTTGCCGCCGAGCAACCAGGCAAGCACCCCCCTTTTGAGCATACCGATATTGCCTATTCTTCTCTCTCTTATGCTTGCATTAGAAGTTGCTGCTGTTACTATTATCCTATTTCTGCTGCATAGCCTATTTATTGTAACCTGCTGTTGTTACCTACCTGCTTATCCTAAACTGTTTAGTATAGGCTGGGTAGAGACCCATCAGAGACCCCCGCTTTGTCCCGACTGCCTCGCTGGATTATCAGAAGACCCGATCAACAGGATCGAAGACCAGGCCCCGGCACCGCATATCACTTCCCCTTAGTTGCTCGACACTACTGGGTTACTATCGAGTGCCGAGGGTGATACCTCATCAACACTTCTGATGTTAACCTTGTAGGTTAGTTCATCGGTTATGGTCATCGAGGGTGATTCCTCCTTCTCCACTCCCGATAACGACACTGTTGTGCAACTCCTCAAGAGTGGACCTCAAGGGTGATTCCTCCTTCGTTCACCTTGCCGATAACATTAGGTGGATTTCCATCGAGGGTGATTCCTCAGGGTTCCCCTTGGTGTTAGACACACGGTTACTATGATTACTTTGACTTTACACTGAACCATCTTACTAAAGACGGGTCGGCCCTGAGGGGTACCAGCGCGAGCATAATTGCGAGTGCTGTGGAGTCGGGTTGACCTGGAAGGTGCCCACGAGATAATTACGAGGCGTGGCCGGGCCTTCCTAGCCCTTGCCGCAAGTCCTCCAGACGATGCGACGGGGACACATCGATCGTGAGTCTCTGCTCGTTACCGCGCGCTCCTAATCCACCACGATTTGGATATTTGATCCGAGGGGCCTCTGGCCCGATAGCACTAACCATCACGTGGGCATAGTATGGGCGTTCTGCGTCGTATAGATCAGCCGAAGCTTAATAGACGTCAGCGAGGAGCGGCACGCGCTGAGTTGGACTGGATACGCAACCGCGCTTGTATTAAGGGGTTGCCAAGTCTGCTCTCGGCCATGGACATAACATGCAGGAGTTCCCGGGGCGATGGCCCAAGACCCCTGGGGGCAATGGGTTAGTCCAGCATGCTGACCTCTCTGTTAAGTCTAGGTCGGGTTGCGGCGTATCATTTGACCGAGGCCGGGCATGACCCAGTAAAGTGTGTCCGGCTAGAGTTAATCGAGCGTGGTGGGTAAGTTGGTGCACCCCTGCAGGGAAGAAAACATCTGTCGATAGCCTGTCCTACGGTAACGGACACTCGGAGTTGTATCCCGGTCGATACAACTAGAAACTGACACTTGAGATGATAACTGGATAGTATGGCTCTGGGATTGCTTTCTCGCAGGGAGTCGAGAAAGGATCTCTGGGCGAGGTTGATGACACTACTACTACATTACTTTATGCTAATCTGCACTCTTCTAATGCTGCAAGACCGCTGAAGATGATGAAGATGCTAGTCTTCGATAGGACTAGGCTTTCCCCTCTGTTCTGGCATTTCTGCAGCCCAGTCCACATATACAGCCTCCATTTGATAATGTTGCATATGTAGTGTAGATCCTTGCTTGCTGAGTACTTCGGATGAGTACTCACGGTTGCTTTGCTTTCTTTTTCTCCCCATATCCGTTTGTCGCAACCAGATGACGGAGCCCCTGAGCCAACTGCCCCCGCCGACGGCTACTACTACTACCCTCCTGGAGAGTACTACTACGAGGAGCCGTTCGACGACCAGGAGTAGGTTCGGAGGGTCCCAAGCAGGAGGCCTGCGGCTTTCGATCATTGTGTTTTCTTTTGCTCCGCCATCTTAAAGGCTTATTCTGTGTTTTCGGTTATATCTGTACTCAGATATCTGATGCTTCCGCTGAAGCTTGTATGCGATCTTATGTATTCGAGCCCTCGAGGCCCCTGGCTTGTAATATAAAGCTTGTATGACTTTATTTATGTTTTAGAGTTGTGTTGTGATATCTTCAAGTGAGTCCTTAGGCTTGATCGTGTGCATTTGCGTGTATGGTTAGTGCATGATTAAGCCGGGGGCGTCACATGATCTCTCTTCTATTCGGGTTAAATGAATCTACTAACTACATTAGGTTCTCGTAACAACTGTCCCCGGAGAGCCCCTTCATTCCGAATTGTTGCCTGCTTCACCAGAAGACTTCAAAGATACTCTCCGATCTTATCCCGAGAACTTGTGTTCATTCCTTTTGCAATCCCTTAACACCGTTGAATCCTTATGGATAACTGCGTACCCTCGCCATTCATACTTCCATCCCTAGTTGTTCTTGTTATTGCAAGATACCCGAAAGTATTCTCCGACTTTCGAGAATCCTTTTTCCGACTGCCTTGCAGCTCTTTTCCGCCAGAATACCCCTACGAATAATTCCTCACACTTATCAGGGATTTGTTCATCCCGAGTTGTTCATATGTCTCACAAAATTCTTCAAAAGTCTTGTCTGCCTGCATTATGGTTAAATCCATATGTCCGGCAATATTCATTAACATCCTTTGTCATTGTCATCCTGAGCCTATTGATTCATTATGCTGCGAATGCTCGCAATCATCAGTCGAACCTTGAAATTTGACCTTCCTGCTCAGACATCATTCTGGACATGAATTGGATCTCGGCCAATCATGTTGCAATTGATTGTCCATCTAGTTCCCTTCAACTTGAACGCTGAATTATTCAGTTGTTCCTATAATCTGATGCCTTTGCATTCTTTCCTTCTTCTGATTGAGTACTGATACTCACATCAGATCCATTAAGGACCGCTGAATCCTTTGTTGGATTATTATCCGGCAGTGTCCTTCATATTCAAAATTTTGTGCGCTCTACCCCTGATACATATTGCCTTTGGTAAATTGTATTCTCTGCTTTGTCAACCATGCTCTGCCGGTGAGCTTGTGTTATTTACTCCTGAAGTTGTGGTATATGTTCCTAAGATGCCCCAATGGGTTGAACCTATGCTTTCCCTAATCCGTGTGAACTCGAATGTTATGCGAGTCATACTCTTCTGGTGCTTCACCAGGTAAATCTTCCGCACTACAATCTCTTCGAAAACGAGGAGTGAATGAAAGGTTATGCATTGAAGAAGTGGGAGTCGACCTTGAACCTTTGTGTTCATGCCCATGGACCCGATGTAGAACTTATCATGGAAACTGCTCGTAAAAATAATAAACCCTTGTTATAAATCCATCTTGTATTTTGCTTTGATTCTTTGCAATCGTAGTTCCGACCATATTTTCTCCTTGATTCCATTTCCCGGACTAGTTAAAATACTTGTCTTCTGCACATCATTTTACCTGTCCACCCTCTATTCTGATCTACCTCCAATTATTGCCCCATGATATCTCAATGATATTGTGTCAGTGCACTACCTCTTGTGAATTCTTATTGGAATGATACTCCATCCCATCATTCCTAGCCTGAGCGACTATATCATTATCGTGCTAATTTTAACTGTGCTACCCGGTCCTTATTCCTGGAGCACAACTTCCGACGATGAGCGAAGCTTACGTCGATCTTCCTCATCTTATCATTTCACCTCGAACAACAAGCTTGATTTCGAGCTTGTGTCGTATCCGTGGTTCCAATAATCTTTCACCTCGGCATTCCTTTTGCTTGATGTCATCGCTAACCGATTACATCTTCTTGAAACCTCTTGACAAATGTGCCGTGATCATCATCAACATTTAGAGCTCTTTCAGGATATCAATCGAATTCATGAGAGAAATACCATCCTTGCCCCTCGATGATTTGTGTTGTCATCGACACCATCCTTGACTTCCTACCAATACAGACTTGGTCATGTTTTGGTTATATCTTACGTTCCTTGACATTCTTGGAATTATTCCTTGTACTTCTTGTGACCTTCAGATTCAATCTTTGTTTAAAACACCATGTTAATGCTACCTCGAAGCATAACTGTGGTATTCCGAATATCAACAAGAACATTGGAGGCACATTGCCAAATGCTCCTTGATCTGTTATCCAAACACCGTGGTGTGGGTAATATCATGATTCTTCCCTCGCCCCTTTGTCTAAATACTTTTGAACTTGCTGTCCTATCATGTATATCATGCTCCGCTTCGCCTTGGGAAAGATATACCCTCAATTCTTGTATGCAAACACATTTTCCTTTCCTTTGGTCTGTTTAATCCGATAATTTCATTTTCCTTTCTATTGGTTTGATTAACATTTCTTGTGATATATATGATATAAGTAGAAATAATTCCCTACTTATAAAACACCCTGATGTACAATCTTGTCAGTGAGACCCTGTTACTATTGTTGATGACATTCCGGTAGCCACCGATGGACGAGAACCTTGCCTATTGGTCCGCCCTATTTTAACGAGCAGGAAAATGGTTCTCTTCGTCCCTCACCCTTGGTACTGATGTTGTCACCGACATAACTGACAGACTATTCTCCAACATACCTTGTTGTCGTGACCGGTAAGATGTCACTGTCCTCCCTACTCTCGATCGACACTCACCACAGCTCCACAGGATCGGAACCTGACTCTCCTGTACATCCTTGATTCCGAAGTATCATATGCTCTTGGCTTGGTGTGTTATCGCGAGCCACCCTCCGAGAGATGATCTATTCCCAATGCTCTGAACCCCTTTTCACACTCTGTTCAAGTATCGGTCAGATGTCCATTCGCTTGAAACCTCTTATCGTACTTTCATACTTTGCTCTTGATGTTATCTTAAGTTTCAACTCAAGAGATACTTCTGCCACATTCCCTGAATTGTCCACCAGATAATCGACCCGATAAAGGCCAGTTCTCCCGAAGTTACCCTTTTCTTCCCCACTTAAATCTCGGGATGAGATTTCTTGTAGTGGAGGAGATTTGTAACACCCCCATGTATCAACTACATTGATCACCTCTTAATCATGCCAAGTCATCATCCTTTGCAATGCTTGATCATAGTGGTTAAGCAGTTCAATTCAAATTTCCCCTTTGAAATCAATTCAAATTCTAAGTGCAATTTGGAGTTGCACAAAAGTTGCAGCAAAAATGTTCATCAATTAGCAAATATTCCAGAACAAATAAAGGTTCAGGAAAACAACATCACTATGTTGCTAAAATGAGCATTGGCATTTAAAACAGTGCCTTCCCAGCCATTTATAATGCAAACCCATTTTTGGATAATGTAAATGGATTCCAAAATTTCTCAAACATTTTGTGGCAGTGCCTGGTAATGCGAAGTAATTACCAGGCCCAGTCCCACATTTTTCCCAGATCTTTTGTGGCCCCCAAATATTCCTTTTCTCTCTCTGTTTAAATGATTGTATGGAAAGAAAACAAAAAAAGTGAAAAAGCCAGAGGGCTTACCTGGCGCTGGCCTATGGCCCAAGCCGGCCCAGCCCACTCCTACCTGCTCCTCCCTCGTGTCAGCCGCGCCATGGTTGACCGCGCGTGCTCCGGCCGCTGGCCGACACTGCGACGCCACCGACAGCCGAGGGGATAAGCACCCCCCTCGTCCATTCCACTTGGCCCTCCCTCGTCACTTCTCCCCCTCCTCTCCCTCGCACGGCTCGCTTGTTCCCCTCTCTGTCTCAAGCATGCGCCGCCGCACCTCATCGATTCTCCGGCTATCGACGACCCCGCGCCCGTTGGCTGGGTCCGCAAGCTCAGCCGGCCTCATCCTCTTCGACTGGGGCCCTCCGCTCGAGCTCGGACCTGCTGCAGCCACGGGAACTCCCTCTTCCTCTTCTCCGGCTGCCGCGGAACTCCGGCGACCTCCGTCGACTGGTGCTGCTACTAAACTGATCGTCGGCCTTCGTGAGCCCCTACGTGAACGCCCCCTTCTCTCCTTCCCCCTCTGTTTGCGAGCTGCTGCCCCATAGCCGTTCCTCCGCGAACGCCGTTCTCTGACCACCGCCGCATCCGCCATTACCACGCTCTCGAGCTCCTGCAGCTCGAACCAGCGACGCTAACGCGCTCCTGGTGAGCTGCAGCTTCTCCTTAGCTAGTTTGCGTGCGTGAGAGCGCTCCGTAGCCATGAATCCGCTTGGGTCCGAGCCGCACCGCCGCCATGGCTCGACGCCGGCGGCCCTGCCGGCCTCCCCTGCCCGCTCCGACCTCGCCATCCGGCGCACGATGGAATGCCCGATCGAACGCGACTGGATTCACGCGAAACGGCCCTCTGTAGCCGTTTTTCGGCGCTCTCCGGCGAGTTCGCAGCCATGGGAGGCTCGCCGGAGCAGCTCCGGCGGCTCCACTGAGCTGGCGATGCGTGGGACCCGTCCTGTGTCTCTGCCGGTGGGCCCCAGACGCTGGTTTGACCGCGTTGACCACCGTCAACGCGGGGAACTGTTCACCCTAAGTCACTGACGTGTGGGCCCCCTGCGCTTAATTAAGCTAACTAAGTTTTTAAAACTAATCTGCTATTTAGTTAACTCACTGACACCTAGGGCCCACCCCACCAATTAATCCTGTTAGATTAGTTTAACCCACTGTTAAACCCAGAGAGCCTGGCAGGTGGGCCCCACCTGTCAGTTTGATCTAGTTAGCAGGTCAACCGAGTGCTGATGCAGATCTGACATCATACTGATGCAGTATTTCTTTTTCTGTTATTTTAAATAATTCCAGAATTTCAGAAATTAGTTTAAAACTTTGAAAATTCATAGAAATTAAACCGTGGCTTGGATCGAAAAACTTTCTACATGAAAGTTGCTCAGAACGACAAGACAAACCCGGATACGCTAACCACATGCCTGTCAGGTGCGCCTAACTACGTGAACATGGAACCGTCCCCTCCGGATCATTTGTCTGATAGACGTCCGGAACCGGGAAAACTTTCCCGGTAATTTCCCGCTCCGTCTGTAGCACTTAACTTTGCGATAGATCACTCCGGCTTTGCTCGTAGTCATGTCTTGTTTTGTGATTGCTTTTGTTGCCGCGTATTTATTTGTTTCTTCTTCCCCTTTCTTCCCGGTAGACCCCCGAGACCGCTAATGATGCCCTGGAGTTTGACTACATAGTTGACGACCCTGCCTTTGCTGCCGAGCAACCAGGCAAGCACCCCCCCTTGAGCATGCCTATATCGCCTATTCTTCCTCTCTTATGCTTGCATTAGAAATTGCTGCTGCTACTGTTTATCCTATTTCTGATGCATAGCCTGTTTTTTGTAACTGCTGTTGATACCTACCTGTTTATCCTAAACTGCTTAGTATAGGATAGATAGAGACCCACCAGAGACCCCACCTTGACCCAGTTGCCCCCGCTGGATTATCAGAAGACTCGATCAATGTGATCGACAACCAGGCCCCGACACCGCACATATCCCCCTTAGTTGTACAACACTGCAGTGTTACTATCGAGTGCCGAGGGTGATACCTTGTTTAGCACTTCTGATGTTAACTCTGTAGATTAGCTATTCGGTCATGGTGATCGAGGGTGATTCCTCCTTCACCACTCCCGATAACGACGCTGTCGTGCAACACCTCAAGTGTGAACCCATCGAGGGTGGTTCCTCCGAGTTCACCTTGACGAATACATCGCGTAGGAATCCAACGAGGGTGATACCTCGGATTCGCCTGATGTTATGGACACACAGATACTTGGACTTTCCAAGTGTTACTTGGAAAGGCGGGTCGACCCTGAGGGGTACCCGCGAGTGATGGGAAGTCGGGTTGACCTGGAGGGTACCCGAGAGATAAATACGAGGCATGGCCAGGCATTCTTAGCCCTTGCCGCAAGTCCTCGAGACGAGGCAATGGGGTCACATGATCGTGAGTCTCTGCTCGTTAACGCACTACCAAAACACTAACGATTTGGATATTTGATCCGAGTGGGCCTTTGGCCCGATAGCACTAACCATCACGCGGGAAAAGTTATGGGCACTATGCATCATGGCATCAGCTGAAAGCTCTGTCAGACGTCCAGTTCAGCATGGTGGCCGGGCTGGGCCGGCACCATCCTGTAGTGGTGGAGCCTGGACCCGCCTTGCACGCAACGACCTGGAGTGCACAGGGCGATGGCCCAAGACCCCTGAGCGCTTAGGATGTAGACTGGCAGGGACCTCTCTGCTGAGCTCTAGGTAGGGCTATGGTGTGTCGTTTGGCCGAGGCCGGGCATGACCCAGAAAAGTGTGTCCGGCCGGAGTCAAGCGAGCGTGGTGGGTAAGTTGGTGCACCCCTGCAGTGAAGAACTAATCTATGCATAGTCGGATCCTCGGTAACGGACGCACGGAGTTGTATCCCGATCGATACAACTAGAACTGGATACTTGTGATGTGAAATGGATAGTATGGCTCTGGGATTGCTTTCTCGCAGAGAGTCGAGGAAGGATCTCTGGACGAGGTTGATGGCACTACTACTACTACTACTACTACTACTACTACTACTACTACTACTACTACTACTACTACTACTACTACTTTATATTGTGCTAATCTACACTCTTCTAATGCTGCAAGACCGCTGAAGATGCTAGTCTTCGATAGGACTAGGCCTTCCCTCTATTCTGGCATTTCTGCAGCCCAGTCCACATATACAGCCATTCTTTGATAATGTTGCATATGTAGTGTAGATCCTTGCTTGCTGAGTACTTCGGATGAGTACTCACGGTTGCTTTGCTTCCTCTTTTTCCCCATACCCGTTTGATGCGACCAGGTGACGGAGCCCAGAAGCCAGCTGCCCCCGCTGATGACTTCTACTACTACTACCCCGAGAGTGGTTACAACTTCGAGTTGGCTGACGACTAGGAGTAGATTCAAAGGGTCCCAGGCAGGAGGCATGCGCCTTTTCGATCGTAGAGTTTTCTTTTGCCCCGCCTTTTAAAGGCCTATCTGTTTCTCTATTATATCTGTACTCAGATATCTGATGCTTCCGTTGACGCTTGTAAGTGAGCTTATGTATTCGAGCCCTCGAGGCCCCTGGCTTGTAACATAAAGCTTGTGCTATCTTAATTTGTGTCTATAGTTGAGTTGTGATATCTTCAAGTGAGTCCTTAGGCTTGATCATGTGCATTTGCGTGTATGATTAGTGCACGATTGAGCTGGGGCGTCACAAGCAACATCAATCTTAGAACATAGTGGATACTAGGGATCAAACCCTAACAAAACTAACTCGATTACCTGATAAATCTCATCCAACCCATCACCGTCCAGCAAGCCTACAATGGAATTACTCACGCACGGCGGTGAGCATCATGAAATTGGTGATGGAGGAAGGTTGGTGATGATGATGGCGACGAATCCCCCTCTTCGGAGCCCCGAACGGACTCCAGATCAGCCCTCTTGATGAAGAACAGGAGGCGGCGGTGGCTCCATATCGTAAAACATGATGAATCCTTTTCTCTGATTTTTTCTCCGCGGATAGGTGCTTATAGAGTTGGAATTAGGGTCGGAGGAGCTCCAGGGGGCCCACAAGCCACCTAGGCGCGCCCGGGGGGGGGGGGGGCAGGCTTATGGCCAATGGGTGGAGCCCCTCTGGTTGATTCTTTTGCCAATATTTTTTATATATTCCAAAATTATTCTCCGTAAATTTTCAGGTCAATCCAAGAACTTCTATTTCTGCACAAAAATAACACCATGGCAATTCTGCTGAAAACAGCGTCAGTCCGGGTTAGTTCATTCAAATCATGCAAATTAGAGTCCAAAACAAGGGCAAAAGAGTTTGGAAAAGTAGATATGACGGAGACGTATCAACTCCCACAAGCTTAACCCATTGCTTGTCCTCAAGCAATTCAGTTGATAAACTGAAAGTGACAAAGAAAAACTTTTACAAACTCTGTTTGATCTTGTTGTTGCAAATATGTATAGCCAGCATTCAGGTTTTCAGGAAAGGTTATGAACTAACCATATTCACAATAACATTTAGGTCTCACATTTACTCATATCAATGGCATAATCAACTAGCGAGCAATAATAATAAATCTCGGATGACAACACTTTTTCAAAACAATCATGATATAATATGACAAAATGGTATCTCGCTAAACCTTTCTGAGACCGCAAAACATAAATGCAGAGCACCCCTGAAGATTAAGGACTGACTAGACATTGTAATTCATGGCAAAAGTGATCCAGTCACAGTCATACTCAACATCAATTAATAACAATGCATACAAATGACAGTGGTTCTCTCTAACTGGTGCTTTTTATAAGAGGATGATGACTCAACATAAAAGTAAATAGACAGACCCTTCGCAGAGGGAAGCAGGGATTTGTAGGGGTGCCAGAGCTCGAGCTTTTAAAACAGAGATGAATATAATTTTGAGCGGTATGCTTTCATTGTCAACATAACAGCCAAGAGATCTCGGTATCTTCCATGCTAGATACATTATAGGTGGTTCCCAAACAGAATGGTAAAGTTTTTACTCCCCCTCCACCAACAATCACACTCCACGGCTGGTCCGAAACAACGGGTACCATCCATACCAACAACAATCCTGGGGGAGTTTTGTTTGAAGTTATATTTTGATTTTATTTAGAGCATGGAACTGGCCATCCCGATTACCAGCCACTTTCTAGTGAATGGCAAGTGAATCAACACTCATCATGAGAATAACCCACCTAGCATGGAAGATACTGACAGCCCCCAGGCACTACATGAGCGATTCAGGCATACAAAACAGATTTGTATTTGAAGGTTTAGAGTTTGGCACATGCAAATTTACTTGGAATGGCAGGTAAATACCGCATATAGGTAGGTATGGTGGACTCATATGGAACAACTTTGGGTTTAAGGAAGTGGATGTACAAGCAGTATTCCTGCTTAGTACAAGTGAAGGCTAGCAAAAGATTGAGGAGCGACCAACTAGAGAGCGACAATGGTCATAAACATGCATTGAGATTAACCAACAGTGAATGCAAGCATGAGTAGGATATAAATCACCATGAACATAAATATCATGGAGGCTATGTTGATTTTGATTCAACTACATGTGTGAACATGTGC
This sequence comes from Thinopyrum elongatum, assembly GCA_011799875.1. Classification (NCBI taxonomy): domain Eukaryota; kingdom Viridiplantae; phylum Streptophyta; class Magnoliopsida; order Poales; family Poaceae; genus Thinopyrum; species Thinopyrum elongatum. The sequence goes on along the minus strand of CM022300.1, from coordinate 578,296,108 downwards.
CAAGTCAAGCCACTTAAATCATTCAAAGGAGGATACCATCCTATCATACTACATCATAACCATTTTAATTTGCATGTTGGCACTCAAGACAAACCATTATAAACTCCTAGCTAATTAAGCATGGCATGAGTAACTATAATCTCTAATTGTCATTGCAAACATGTTTCACTCATAATGAGCTGAATCAAGAACGATGAGCTAATCATATTTACAAAACAAAATAGGTCGAGTTCGTATCAGCGGTGTGAATAATAATAAGAGTGCACGTGCATTGGACTAAGCTGGAATCTGCTAACATTTATTCAAAGGAGAAGACAAGGTAATATGGGCTCTTTCTTAGATCAACAATAATGCAAATGAGAGCCACTCAACATTTTCATCGTGGTCTTCTCCTTACAACCCAAAGAAAAAGAAAAGAATTTTAGAGAAACACACTGAAATATTTTTGGAGTTTTTGTTTTTTTGAAGAAAGTAAAAACAAGAACGAGAAAAACTATTTACACGGGAAAGCTCCCAACAAGCAAAAGAAGAATGATAAATCTTTTTGGGTTTTCTTTTAACACTACTACTAAATTAAGCAAGGAAAGGAAAACTAGAAAGAAGTGACAACTAACTAATTTTTTTTGGATTTTCTCAAAGTTTTTTTGAACACACAAGAAGAAAGCAAGAAAAAGAAATAAAGTAGCATGGATAATACAATGAAAAAGTATGAACACCGACAACTGAAATGAGTGTGTGAACATGAATGTAATGTCGGTGAGAAATACGTACTCCCCCAAGCTTAGGCTTTTGGCCTAAGTTGGTCTAGGGCCACGGCTCAAAATAACCCTCTCCTCAATACTCCGGAGGGTCCTGAGGGTTCCACTGGTTGGCGAGCTCCTGTGGCTCCCACTGAAAAATGGGCTCCTGATGTGGATCAGGAACTGGCGCCGGCTCAGGTGCTGGGGGTTGTGAAAGACCCCAAAATCGGTAGATGTCCTCGGGCATAATAGTGTACCTGCCTGAATAAATATCGAACAAAGAAGAAGCAGGCAAAGCAATAGTCTCACAAGTACCCTGACTAAATACTAAGTTGTAGAGGAGTTTCTTTTCCTGATCCTTCTTAATAAAATCATGCACTACCATACTGTTATAGTCTAAGTATCTAGTGGGTAGAATCATCTCCTCCTCCTCATCGTGCCTAATGGGTATCTCAAAGCGTCTAGCAAGGCGGGAGGCATAGATACCTCCAAAGATAGGACCCCTCGAACGGTTTAAACTCAACCGTCAAGCAACAATGGTGCCCAAACTAAAAGTTCTATCACAATACAAAGCATGGCGCAAAATAGCAAAGTCAGGGGTACTAAGGCCTCCACTCAAACATCTCCCCGAAATAATGAGTAATAGCGTAAAACAGGAAAATGTAAGCTAGCCACTCTCGCTTCCGACACCCCTCTCTCTTCCCCTACGGTAACTTCATCAATAAAATCTTCCACATCTCTAGGACGTGGTTCACTGACGCTGCCCTCATAAGGTAATTTGCAAACCTCGCAAAAATCATAAAGTGTCATCTCCTTATGCTCATCATATAAATAAAACTCTACCGTGGGTGGTGACTTCCTAGCATGAAAGTGAAAATTTTGCACGAAGGTATTAGTGAGTAGGAGGTATTGGTCACACTTATCATGGAGGAAGTCGATGATGCCTGCATTCTCCGCCAGATAATAGAAAACCTCATAAATTTCGGCCGCGCTCAAGAATGCATCACTTGGCCATTCACACGGCCGAACCTCCGCGGTGCGAGGAAGGTTGTACTTGGGCTTCTTCTTCTCTTCATTCTCAATTTCTTTAGAACCCCGGCTCGAAGAGCCTCTCAACCATCTCTTCAACATTTCTTTTCTCTGAAAATTTCTGAAATTTTTAGTGACTCAAAATAAAAGTGAACCAAACTCAACAAAATTGATAGCAACTACTCCCACAAGTGCCTAGAGGCTATATCATGCAACAAAACTACTTTGGATCATATAAATTTGACATGCAAGCTCAAGAACAAGGTCACCACAGCAGCAAAAATTTGCAATATATAAAGCACTAGAACAAAAACTAGTTGGACCATCGGAGGAGTCACATACCGATGAACAATCCCCCGAAACAGTTTTGCAAATGGAGCTTTGCACAAGGAGATCGAAAATGGCAGCAAGATGAACTAGAACACGGGTTTGAGCAACGGGATGATTTTTTCTGGAGGAAGACGAAGTGGATGGATGCTGGAATAAGTGAGGGGGACCCACGTGGGACCCACAAGTCACCCAGGCGTGCCCGGGGGGGGGGGGTGGGCGCGCCCTGTGGGCTTGTGGCCCACTGGTGCTGCCCCCTGGTGTGTTCTTTGTGCCAAAAATTCTAAAATATTCTATAAAAAATCGTACTAAATTTTTAGGGCATTTGGAGAACTTTTATTTTTGGGACATTTTTTATTGCACGGATAATTCAAAAAACAGACGGATAGTGGTATTTTTGCTTTATTTATTCTAAATAATAGAAAGTAAAAAGTGGGTACAGAAAGTTGTGCTTTCTAAATTCACCCATCACATGCCTGTCAAAAAGAATCCATTAATAAGGTTGATCAAGTCTTATTAACAAACTTCTTCCGAATGACATGAAACCGGAGAATTTTTGAATAACCCTAGGTTACCTCAACGGGGATATGCATGTCCCCAACAATAAGAATATCATATTTCTTCTTGACAGTAGGAATAGGGAATTCAAAACCTCCAATAGCAATAGTTGAAAATTTTCCAATAGAATTGATGCTATTAACTTGAGGTTGTTTCTTTGGAAAGTGTACCGTATGCTCATTACCATTAACATGAAAAGTGACATTGCCCTTGTTGCAATCAATAACAGCCCCTACAGTATTCAAAAAGGGTTTACCAAGGATGATCGACATACTGTCGTCGTCGGGTATATCAAGAATAACAAAGTCCGTTAAAATAGTAACATTTGCAACTACGACAGGTACATCCTCACAAATGCCGATGGGTATAGCAATTGATTCATCGGCCATTTGCAAAGAGATTTCAATAGGTGTCAACTTTTTCAAATCAAGTCTATGGTATAAAGAGAAAGGCATAGCACTAACACCGGCTCCAAGATCACATAAAGCAGTTTTAACATAATTTCTTTTAATGGAACATGGTATAGTTGGTATTCAAGGATCTCCTAGTTTCTTTGGTATTCCACCTTTAAAAGTGTAATTAGCAAGCATGGTGGAAATTTCAGCTTCCGGTATCTTTCTTTTATTTGTCACAATATCTTTCATATACTTAGCATAAGGAGACATTTTTAGAATATCAGTCAAACGCATACGCAAAAAGACAGGTCTAAGCATCTCAACAAAATGCTCAAAATCCTCATCATCCTTTTTCTTGGATGGTTTAGGAGGAAAGGGCATGGGTTTCTGAACCCATGGTTCTCTTTCTTTACCATGCTTCCTAGCAACAAAGTCTATTTTTATCATATCTTTTATTCTTAGGTTGTGGGTTATCAAGATCAACAGCAGGTTCAATCTCCACATCATTATCATTACTAGGTTGAGCATCAGCATGAACATCATCATTAACATTATCACTAGGTTCATGTTCAACACCAGATTGTGTCTCAGCATCAGAAATAGAAATATCATTTGGATTCTTAGGTGTGTCTATAGTAGGTTCACTAGAAGCATGCAAAGTCCTATCAGTTTTCCTTTTCTTTTTATTACTAGATGGACTAGGTGCATCAGTGTTAATTCTCTGCGAATCTTGCTCAACACTCTTAGGATGGCCCTCAGGATACAAAGGTTCCTGATTCATTTTACCACCTCTAGTCATAACTCTAACAGCATGAGCATTGTTTTTAATGTTCATCTCATTAAGAAAATTATTTTGTGCTTTAAGTACTTGTTCCACTTGAGTTTTTACCATGGAAGCATGTTTACTGATAAGCTTAAGATCATTAATAGTTCTACACATATAATCACCCAAGCATTCAAGCATATAAGCATTACATTTCAATTGTCTACTAACATATGCATTGAAGTTTTCTTGTTTAACAATAAAGTTATCAAATTCATCCAAGCATTGACTAGCAGACTTATTATAAGGAATATCACCTTCATCAAATCTATAGAGAGAATTTACCTCTACTACCTGTGTTGGAATATTAAGACCATGAATTTCTTCAATAGGTGGTAAATTCTTAACATCTTCAGCTTTAATACCTTTTTCTTTCATAGATTTCTTTGCCTCTTGCATATCTTCAGGACTGAGGAATAGAATACCTCTTTTCTTTGGAGTTGGCTTAGGAGGTGTTTCGGGCAGAGTCCAATCATTATCATTAATCAATATATTATTTAATAGCACTTCAGCTTGTTCAATAGTTCGTTCCCTAAAAACACAACCAGCACAACTATCTAGATGGTCCCTAGAAGCATCGGTTAGCCATTATAAAAGATATCAAGTATTTCATTTTTCTTGAGAGGATGAATATGCAAAGCGTTAAGTAACTGGAGAAGCCTCCCCCAAGCTTGTGGGAGACTCTCTTGTTCAATTTGCACAAAGTTCAATATTTCCTGTAAAGCAGCTTGTTTCTTATGACCAGGGAAATATTTTTCAGAGAAGTAATAGATCATATCCTGGGGACTACGCACACAACCAGGAGCAAGAGAATTAAACCATATCTTAGCATCACCCTTTAATGAGAAAGGAAACAACTTAAGAATATAGTAATAGCGATTTTTTTCCTCATGAGCAAATTGGGTGGCTATGTCATTCAATTTAGTAAGGTGTGCCACAACAGTTTCAGATTCATAACCATGGAAAGGATCAGATTCAACCAAAGTAATTAACTCAGGATCGACAAAGAATTCATAATCCTTATCAGTAACAAAGATAGGTGAAGTAGCAAACTTAGGGTCATACTGCATTCTAGCATTCAAAGATTTTTCTTTCAGCTTAGCTAACAGTTTCTTAAGATCATATCTATCATTGCAAGCAAAAAAGTCTCTAGTAGTTTCTTCATCGATAATATAACCCTCAGGTACCTTAGGCAATTCATATCTAGGGGGAGAATCATAATCTTCAGTTACAATAATTTCATCAGTTTCGGTAATTTCATTCTCTCTAACCCTAGCAAGTTGTTCATCAAGAAATTCACCTAGTGGCACAGTATTATCAAGAAAAGCAGTAGTATCATCATAAGCATCATGCATAGCAGAAGTAGCATCATCAATTACTTGTGACATATCAGAATTACTAGCAGGTGGTGGTGTCGCAAGCTTACTCAAAACAGAAGGTGAATCAAGTGCAGAGCTAGATGGCAGTTCCTTACCTCCCCTCATAGTAGAGGGATAGATCTTGGTTTTGGTATCTTTCAAATTCTTCATAGTGATCAACAGATATAAATCCCAAGTGACTCAGAGAATAGAGCTATGCTCCCCGGCAACAGCGCCAGAAAAAGGTCTTGATAAGCCACAACTATAGGGGATCGCAATAGTTTTCGAGGGTAGAGTATTCAACCCAAATTTATTGATTCGACACAAGGGGAGCAAAAGAATATTCCCAAGTATTAGCAGCTGAGTTGTCAATTCAACCACACCTGAAAGACTTAATATCTGCAGCAAAGTTTTTAGTAGCAAAGTAGTATGGAAGTAACAGTAACAGTGGCAAAAGTAACAGTAGTAGTTTTGTAGCAATTGTAACAGTGGCAACGGTAAAGTAACATAGCAAAGATCAATATGTGAAAAGCTCGTAGGCAACGGATCAATGATGGATAATTATGTCGGATGGCATTCATCATGCAACAGTTATAACCTAGGGTGACATAGAACTAGCTCCAATTCATCAATATAATGCAGGCATGTATTCCGTATATAGTCATGCGTGCTTATGGAAAATAACTTGCATGACATCTTTTGTCCTACACTCCTGTGGCAGCGGGGTCCTAATGGAAACTAAGGGATATTAAGGCCTCCTTTTAATAGAGAACCAGAACAAAGCATTAGCACTTAGTGAATACATGAACTCCTCAAACTACCATAATCACCGGAAAGAATCCCAATTATTGTCACCTTGGGGTATGCGGATCATAACTCGTAATAGGTGTCTACAACTTGCAAGAAAGGATCAAGAACACATATATATTCATGAAAACATAATAGGTTCAGATCTAAAATCATGACACTCGAGACCTAGTGACAAGCATTAAGCATAGCAAAGTCATAGCAACATCAATCTCAGAATATAGTGGATACTAGGGATCAAACCCTAACAAAACTAACTCGATTACATGATAAATCTCATCCAACCCATCACCGTCCAGCAAGCCTATGATGGAATTACTCATGCACGGCGGTGAGCATCATGAAATTGGTGATGGAGGAAGGTTGGTGATAATGATGGCGACGAATCCCCCTCTCCGAAGCCCCGAACGGACTCCAGATCAGCCCTCCCGATGAATAACAGGAGGCGGCGGCGGCTCCGTATCGTAAAACACGATGAATCCTTCTCTATGATTTTTTTCTCTGTGAATAGGTACTTATAGAGTTGGAATTAGGGTCGGAGGAGCTCCACGGGGTCCACAAGCCACCTAGGCGCGCACCAGGGGGGGCGCCCCCCAGTCTTGTGGTTAATGGGTGGACCCCTCTCGTTGATTCTTTCGCCAATATTTTTTATATATTCCAAAAATATTCTCCGTAAATTTTCAGGTCAATCCGAGAACTTTTATTTCTGCACAAAAATAACACCATGGCAATTCTGCTGAAAACAACGTCAGTCCGGGTTAGTTCATTCAAATCATGCAAATTAGAGTCCAAAACAAGGGCAAAAGAGTTTGGAAAAGTAGATACGACGGAGATGTATCAAGGAGGTCGCCTCGCGTCACCCGAAGAGGTCACGACGCCGGAGCGCCAGAGCCTCCAGCTCGAGCACGCCGGGGTGTGGCCCTCCGCCGCCGCTAAGGGAGTCCTGGACTAAGGGGTCCCCGGGCCGTCGACCTATTACATATGGGTTGGACTGATGGGCCGCTATGGGCCCAAGCTAGAGTGCGGACCCGAGACCAGACAGGAGATCTTCGAAGTCGTGGTGTGCCCTCCAAGTCAAGATTAGCATGATCTTCCCTTCATTGTAACTGATCGAATGTAACCCTAATCCTACTGGTGTCTATATAAACCAGAGGGTTTAGGGCCTTAGGGAGAGAGCTACATCCATCACCTCATCACCTTAGGGTTTAGTTCATTTGATCTCGAGGTAGATATACTTTGTAACCATACCATACATCAAATACAATCAAGCAGGACATAGGGTTTTACCTCTTCGAGAGGGCCCGAACCTTGGTAAACACTGTGTTCATCGTCCCTTGTTCCCCATCGATCCTAGATCCATAGTTCAGGACCCCCTACATGAGATCCACCGGTTTTGACACAGACATTGGTGCTTTCATTGAGAGTTCCGTTATTGGTTCGCCAAAGGATCAATGGCTCGCCTGATCATTGGAGAAGGTGTCAGCTCTGGGGACCTCTTTGTCCCTGGCCAACTCTTCGTGTTCGGCAGCATCGTGCTGCACGCCAACCCAACTGGTCATCTAGATCAGATCAACAACTTCGCACCCAAGCACCGGATTCGATTCGGCAATCTGGAGTACATTGCGGACGCTCGAGGCGATATGGTTTTTGCCAGATTCGCTGCGCTTGCTCCAGAACCCTTCCCCGATCCAATCTACGGATCGACCCCCATCCCTTGGCTCGCCTCGAGCTCAGACGTCTCCACCTCGAACGGAGGCCAGGGATCCCTCTCGACCACGCCTGCGATGACTACCGAAGACCCATCTTCGGTCCATAATGCGGAAGCAATGTTTGGACCCCAAGAATCGCTTTCGGCCAAACCCTTTCCTTGCAACACGCCTACGGCCTTGAGCCTCAGTGACGGGTCGACGTTCAGTGGCCGGGAGTCATCCCTAGCCGAAGTCCCCCTCGACAACTCGGCTTCGAGCCCCAGTACGAAGCAGTACCCGAAGACCAGGTCTTGTCCTCGGTCTATTACGACTGTCTGGCCCCGGGCCTCGAGGTTAACTCGACCCTCGAAGATCAGGATCCGGCCCAGGCCCGGATCATTCCTTGCCCCGCCACATCGGAAACCGGCCCTCGGCGGCCGCCGCATACCAGTCCGACGACCCTCACATTATTAAACAAGGCGTTGGACCGAATCCAGATAATGGCTATTCGGGAGGCATACTTCGGGGAATTTTGCGTCCCACCCACCACCCACCTTGTGGCCATAGTCGAGGACTTAACCGACATGTTGGACTACACTTCGGGAAACGCCTACTCCATGGACGAGGATAGTGGAGCCACCGCCAACGCTGACGCCGCACCCCCCGTCACCTGCTGCTGGACTGCCATGTGCACTTACGACATTTACATGGTGGACACTCCGAAGGAGGACGACGGCACCCCTGGGAAGGATGACGGTAAACCCGGCGATGAGCCGCACAGGCGCCGCAGACAACGCCGTTGCTCCAAGGCACGTCGAAGCCATGTGAGCAACACGGACAACGGAGAGAAGGGTACCCCGGACAACGCGAATAACCTCGAAGACCACAGCGCCGACGAGCAACCTCAAGCCGACCACGAGGAGGAAGACCCGCTCAACCTAGAGGACCTCGATGACTCCGAAGACAGCAACTACCTCCCCCCCTCTGAAGAGGAGGTTAGTTTGGGCGACGACGATTTCATCGTCCCCGAAGACCCGCTGGATCAAGAGCGGTTTAAACGGCAGCTCATTGCCACCGCGCGTAGCTTGAAGAAACAGCAACAGAGAATAAAGGCCGAGAAAGACACCCTCAATGACAGATGGACCAAAGTCCTAGCTGCCGAAGAAGGGTACAACTACGAGCGGCATACCAAAAGTTACCCGATGCGAAAGCTTCTGCCGGAATTTGACGATGAGGCCATAGAGCCAGTACCTGCGCGGCTGAAAGCACAAGTGCTCCCTGGGTGATTTTGGTACTTAATGTCAACATATCTCTTGTTGGACTAATGCCTTTATCCAGTTTATTTTAGACAAGTTCAACAATCAAAAGTGGCGTGGAAAGGACAAGACGATGTGGAACCCCTTCAAAATGCTAAGGACACATATTGGCAAAAGCTCAAGACTCTTCATTTTACTTTTAGTGATCCAAGATCACATTGAGTCCATAGGAAAGCCAATACTATTAAAAGGGGATGAGGTGTTGCTTAATGGCTTGCTTGCTCAAAGTGCTTAGTGATATTGCTCCAAATACCCACAACCACTTTCTCATTCCAAATATGTCCAAAACCCGAAGTCAAACTCGGCCCCACCGAAGCATCCTATCTGGAGCCACCGAGTTCATATGACATAGCCACTGCCAGAAACCCTAACAGTTCGGTCACACCGATACGGATCTCGATCTCACCGAGATGGCGTTGCAAACTCCCTGTGACTTGTTGCACTCTTTCGGTCCCATCGAGTTAGTGCAGTCGGGGTCATCGAGTTGGCTTGACATTCACTCTGTTGTCTTTTGCTTCACTTCGGTCTCACCAAGTTGATGCAATCGGCACCACTGAGTTCATGTTTTCCCTATGTCCTAGCACATCGGTCCCACCGAGTTGTTCCAGTCAGTCCCACCGAGATTCCTAATGTTCACATTTTGAACTAAATCGGTCTCACCGAGTTCTTCTATTCGGTCTGACCGAGTTGTGTCAAATGTGTGTAACGGTTGGATTTTGTGTGGAGGCTATATATACACCTCCAGCCCCTTCTCCATTTGTGGGAGAGCCATCAGAACGTGCCTACACTTCCAGCATACATTTTCTAAGAGAGAACCACCTACTCATGTGTTGAGATCAATATATACCAATCCTACCACAAGAATCTTGATTTCTAGCCTTCCCCAAGTTGCTTTCCACTCAAATCATCTTTCCACCATATCCAAATCTGTGAGAGAGAGTTGAGTGTTGGGGAGACTATCATTTGAAGCACAAGAGCAAGGAGTTCACCATCAACACACCATCTATTACCTTTTGGAGAGTGGTGTCTCCTAGATTGGTTAGGTGTCGCTTGGGAGCCTCCGACAAAATTGTGGAGTTGAACCAAGAAGTTTGTAAGGGCAAGGAGATCGCCTACTTCATGAAGATCTACCCGAGTGAGGCAAGTGCTTCGTGGGCAATGGCCATGGTGGGATAGCCAAGTTTGCTTCTTCATGGACCCTTCGTGGGTGGAGCCCTCCGTGGACTCGCGCAACCGTTATCCTTCGTGGGTTGAAGTCTCCATCAACGTGGATGTACGATAGCACCACCTATCGGAACCACGCCGAAAATCTCCGTGTCTTCATTGTGTTTGCACACTCCAATCCCATCTCTTTACATTCTTGCAAAGAGCATGCTTTACTCTTTCCCCGCATATACTCTTGCCATGCTTGCTTGAAATGTATTGTGAATGCTTAAACTTGTGCTAAAACTCCACCTTAACTTGAACAACATAAAAATTGCCACTTTTACTTGTTTAGGGTCTAATCAACCCCGCTCCAGACCCCTTTTCTCGATCCTTTCAATTGGTATCAGAGCTTTGCTCCATTGCTTTGGTTTAATCACCATTGGAGGAAGATGGATGAGTCTACGATTGGGAGTATTAGACATAGAGTGCCTATAATTGACGGAGAGTTCTACAATTCTTGGAAGAATGAGATGCTTGAGATTTTTAATGAATATGATTTGAACAAGTATATTACTAGCCCTTGTGCGCCCCCATTGATCCCTTTTATCCTACCCCCGATGAGTATCTTGACATGACCGCAGTCCTAGAACTATTGATCTCATCATTAGAGGATTGCCTAGAAATTTGCTTGTATGCTTACCTGCATTTGAATGTGCTTTTACTATATGGAAATATCTTGACGAGCGCTTTCCAAACTATTCCTTGAAAAATCTAGATGGGATTCTTCAAAAGCCCGTTGCTTTTCATAAAATGAATCCTAGTGATCCTAAATTTGATGATAGTCTATTTGAGCTCCGTGATCTTATGCGTGCCAAAGGAGATGTTGGAGTCATTAGTAGCATCATCTCTCAAGTTATTAGAATTCATAAACATGCACATTGTCATGGTCAGAAATCTAATGAATCACTCTCTCTAGGTGACGATCATTCACATGATGATGTTGAACATGGATATTATGATGAGGACAATGATAGTGACTTTGATCTTGATGAGTCGATGAGACACTTTGGTCTTATGGCTTTCCTTCGTGGATACATGGCCGGAGAAAAGGAATGGTGAAAGATCGTGGATGTCGCCTAGGGGGGGGGGTGGATAGGCGCTTTAAAATAATTACGGTTTAGGCTTGAACAAATGGGGAATAAAACTAGCGTTTAATTTGCCAAGCACAAAACCTAAAACAACTAGGCTCACCTATGTGCACCAACAACTTATGCTAGGCAAGATAGACAACTAAGGATAGCAAGATATAAAACAAGAAACAATATGGCTATCACAAAGTAAGGTGCATAAGTAAAGGGCTCGGGTAAGAGATAACCGAGGCACGCGGAGACAACGATGTATCCCGAAGTTCACACCCTTGTGGATGCTAATCTCCGTTTGGAGCGGTGTGGAGGCACAATGCTCCCCAAGAAGCCACTAGGGCCACCGTAATCTCCTCACGCCCTCGCACAATGAAGATGACGTGATTCCACTAAGGGACCCTTGAGGGCGGTCATAGAACCCGTACACTTTGGCAACCCTTGGGGGCGGTCACCGAACCCGTACACTTTGGCAACCCTTGGGGGCGGTCACCGGTACCCGTCAAATTGCTCGGGGCAATCTCCACAACCTAATTGGAGACCCCCGACGCTTGCCCGGAGCTTTACACCACAATGATTGACCTTCGAACTCCACCAACCGTCTAGGGTGCCCAAGCACTTAAGAGGAACAAGCTCTAGGGTACCTAGCACCCAAGAGTAATAAGCTTCTCAACTTGTAACTTCCACGTATCACCATGGAGAACTCAAACCGATGCACCAAATGCAATGGCAAGGGCACACGGAGTGCCCAAGTCCCTCACTCCCAAATCCCACCAATGCAACAAAAGCTATTGAGGAAAATGAGAGGAAGAACATGAAGGAGAGCACGAAGAACTCCAAGATCTAGATCCAAGGGGTTCCCCTCACATAGAGGAGAAAGTGATTGGTGGAAATGTGGATCTAGATCTCCTCTCTCTTTTCCCCCAAAAACTAGCAAGAATCCATGGAGGGATTGAGAGATAGTAAGCTCGAGGAAGGTCAACAATGGGGGGCAAAGACGAGCTAGAAGGATAAGGTTCATTGGGGAAGAAGACCCCCTTTTATAGCTGGGAAAAAATCAAACCGTTATGCACTCAGGTCATGCACAAGCGGTACTACCGCTCGGAGGAGCGGTACTACCGCTTAGCACGGTCAAAACATCCCAACGAGACAGAAAAACACGAGCTGTAGTTCTGCTAGAGAGGTAGTACCGCTCGGGGGGGAGGTAGTACCGCCTAGAGAGGTAGTAACGCTTATAAGAGGTACTAGCGCTCGGAGTGGTAGTACCGCTTATAATTGGTACTACCGCTCGGAGAGGTACTACCGCTTATAAGAGGTACTACCGCTCGATACTACCGCTCTACTACCGCGAAACCCGGCACGAAAAATCGCATCCCCAGAAGCAGCGGTACTACGCGCGGCACAGGGCCGCGGTAGTGCCGCTTACAAGCGGTTCTACCGCTCGAGAGAGCAGTACTACCGCTTGAGGCTTTCCGGAACACAACAGAGAAAACATAGGATGCAATAAAGCCTAAACTGCGACAACTTCTGCAAATCAACTCCGAATTGAGCAAACTCAAGCTTGTTGGATAGAAGACGACGAGAAGCATCCAGACAGTGACTAGTTATATAAGAAGTGGCAGGGGAGGTATGCCTAAGATATAGTGGAGTGAAACCTCCAACCGAGAAGAACCGACATAACCTCCAACATCGAAAACATCATAGAAGATGCATGTGAACTCCGTTTTCGATGAAATCGAGCTTGTCAAGAAGATGACCATAAGCTCTAAAACTCACCAAGAGAAATACCAAACAAGAACCAAGAAAGATGATGCAAGGATGCAATGGTTTGAGCTCTCTACGAATGAGACGATCAAGCTACTCATCGAGAGCCCCCCTTGATAGTACGACAACTGATCCTATAACCCGGTCTCTCAACTACCACCATGAGACCGGTAAAACATAAACCTATCAAGGGCAAACCTTTGCTTTGCACATAGTCCACTTGAGCTAGATGATGACGATCTTGACTCCCTCAAGTTGGACCACATTTCTTGATTGCGTTGGCTCGACGAAGACTAGTTGATTGCTCCCCCATACTCCACTATGGGTGAACCACTCTTCGGCACATCTTCACAAGTTCATTGACACCACAATGGACGGCAAGCTTCAAGGATGATCTCTTTGTGATGCTCCACTTGAACTTGCACACCGCAATCTTGATGACGATCACCACTTGATGTCATCCTCCATGGGTTGTATGAGATCTTTATCTTGACGCAAACCCATGGAAACATACCTAACCCCACATAGAACTCTCACGTAGACCATGGGTTAGTACACAAAGCGTAATTGACAATGCTTACCATACCATGGGATCACTTGATCCCTCTCGGTACATATTGTGCGCTTTGTGTGTTGATCAACTTGATTCACTCTTTGACTTAATCTTGATCAACCTTGAATCATGTCTTCTATATGACCACTCTTTGGATAATTCCTTTAATAGCACCTTGGTCATGTCATAAACTCCTTGAAACCAACACATGGACTTCAAGAAAAACCTATGGACAAATCCTTTAAATATAACTCAAGGCAACCATTAGTCCATAGAGATTATCATCAATTACCAAAACCAAGCATGGGGGCACCGTATGTTCTTTCAATCTCCCCCATTTTGGTAATTGATGACAATCACTTCCAAGAGAGTTTACATAAGGAATTATGCATCACTTATGCAATGCAACAACCAATAATGCATGCGTATGAGATGCAAATGCTAAGGAACAAAACCAAAGCAAGAGGAAATAACTCTCTAAGCTTCTCCACAAAACTCTCTGAAAATTCTCCCCCATTGGCATCGATTGCCAAAACTGGCAAAAAGCTTAGAAGGCCAATATACAATGTGTTCCTCCATAAATTGTGCATTCTCAAAAAGAGTGAAATGCAATACACATATCCAAAGATAAATACTTGGAGGAAGACAAACTATATTGAGGATCCAAAGATTGCTAAAGGATGATATGCCACAAAGACATAACAACGAGAGAAACTAGCAATCAAGCAATCAAAAGATACCAATTGAAACAAACAATCAAAAGATACCAATTGCACCAACTAAACCAATGATCCTGCGAGCCACATGAAAAAAGATATTATGATAAGAGCAAAGAAGTGTTCTATAGAAACTAGAGAAGCTCCCCCATGATTTGTGCATTATTTAGTTTTGTATTTGAATACAACGAGCACAAAATAGGATCATCACTCCCCCAAAATCAATAGAAACCCACGACAAGTGCAGTTAATCGAAGGTAAGAAACTAAGCATCGCACTTGCAACAAACATAAGGTTCAGCAACATGTAAACAACACCACTTGAGAAAAGGTTCAACCAACATGATGTGTGTGAGTCATGGCAAAGCACTTGAGAAGACTAATATAAGGACGAGCTTAAGCATCAACATAGTCTTGAATAAATGAGATACAAGATGCATGCCATGTCCTTCCCACACACACACACACACAAAAGGCAAATAGGTTCACAAGCTTACTAGAATGCAAATGAATAAGCAAAGCTTGTGACAACCCATGGTGGAGATAGAAAATGATAGCTTTGTCAAGAGGAGGGATAAAGCCTCGTCAAGACAAGCATGAGGAAAACAATCTTCACCACAAAAGAGTGCATCAAGATGCAATGATATAAGACCCGTACTCAAGATAAATCCATTCACGGAACCACCAAGGAAAAAGGTGGATGTGAAAGAATTGGGATATCAACTAGAGATGTAACTTCTCTCTAGTGTATAAGATTCTAGGTAGATGAAAATCATGATGATATCAATCCACAAAGAAAGATGTACACACGAAATAGTTACAAAAAGGAAAGAACAAGATATCCACAAGGCAGTAATAAATACACCAATAAGATATTTGCTTCAAAGCATAACACATGGCTAGATATGGTCTTATTGTATATAAATGAATTCCTACCACACATCCATCAAAGACATCACAGCTAGCAACATAAGATCATAGTTGAGATGCTTTGAGAAAGGAACCAAGTATCACAAGATGGAATGGATATAATGCCAAGATGCAACCTACACAAGGTTGAATGCAAGAAAAGAATGCATGAATAAATACTTGTTACCAAGATTGCATTGGAAGGATGTAGAAGATACCAATTGAAGGTAGTAGCTAGTAGTTCATTGAACATCCTAGCTTGACTCCAATAAGCACATGGTGACACCACCTTCCTTGTGAGTGAGCCGAGCATCCAATGCATCTTCAATTGCTCCTAGAACAACAACACAAACAAAATGGTACCCAAACTCATTGGGACCAAAGAGTTAGAAACACCAATACATAGGACAAACTCCACATAAAAATGTGCACATAGATATGAAAATAAATTTCATGCACATCTCATCCAATTTGAGACTTGGTGGAGTTTCCCCTATATATTGGGTCAAAGAAAGAAAGCATGCCAAAGAAAATACATGAAGTAAATATGCATGCTAAAGACTTTCAAGAACCGACACCAAATGAAAAAGAAATACCAGGTGAAAAGGATACCAAATGGAGAAATCATCACTTGGAAGATATCAATTAAAAGATACATCAGGGAATGAGATATCCATTGAAACACGCAAAATGAAAGATATCAAACTCCCAAAGGAGAGAATGGTTCCAAACAAACCAAGCCCTCTACAAAGTTTCATGATGGCACAAAGTACCAAAACAAAATGGTTTGCGTTCCACTATCACAGACTTGATAAGGATCACAAGGAGAGTGTTCTAAAGAAAATAGGATAGCTCCCCCAAGAGTTGTGCATTATAGAAAATTTGCATTTGAATACAAAATGCACAAGATAGGATCACCACTTTCACTATATCTATAAAAACACTAGGCAAGATCAAGAAATTAACAAGATCCACAAGTGGTATGGAAGACAAGGGAGTTGACACAATCCTTGGCAAGAGAGAAGGCAAATAAAAGCAAAAGCCAGTGTAAAGATGATGCGGCTTGAACTACGTCGGTATTTCCCCAAAGAGGAAGGGATGATGCAGCACAGCTACGGTAGCTATTTCCCTCAGTGATGAGACTAAGGTTATCGAACCAGTAGGTGAACCACGCAGCACTACGTAAACGGTACCTGCACACAAAGAACAAATATTTGCAACCCGACGTAAAAGAGGGGTTGTCAATCCCTCCCAGGTAAAATGATAGATAAAATTGTAGTAGATTGGATAAATAGATCTCGTGGGAACGCGAGATAAAATAAATAACAATAAATTGCAGCAAGGTATTTTTGGGTTTTTGGATTAATAGATCTGAAAATAAAAGCAAATAAAAATAGATCTCGAAGGAAAATATGATAAAGAAGAGACCCGGGGCCGTAGATTTCACTAGTGGCTTCTCTCGAGAAAAATAGCACACGGTGGGTAAACAAATTACTATTGGGCAATTGATGGAACTTCAAATAATCATGACGATATCCAGGCAATGATCATTATATAGGCATCACGTCCATGATTAGTAGACCGACTCCTGCCTGCATCTACTACCATTACTCCACACATCGACCGCTATCCAGCATGCATCTAGTGTATTAAGTTCATGGACAAACAGAGTAATGCAATAAGAACGATGACATGATGTAGACAAGATCTATTCATGTAGGAATAGACCCCATCTTGTTATCCTTAATAGCAACGATATATACGTGTCATTTCCCCTTCTGTCACTGGGATTGAGCACCGTAAGATCGAACCCATCACAAAGCACCTCTTCCCATGGCAAGAAAAATTGATCTAGTCGCCCTAACTAAACCAAAGATTCGAAGAAGAAATACGAGGCTATAAGTAATCATGCATATAAGAGATCGAAAGACTCAAATAAATTTCATGGATAAAAACATATATCTGATAATAAACTCAAAGTTCATCGGATCCCAACAAACACACCGCAAAAAGAGTTACATCAAATAGATCTCCAAGAGACCATTGTATTGAGAATCAAAAGAGAGAGAGGAAGCCATCTAGCTACTAACTACAGACCCGTAGGTCTACAATGAACTACTCACGCATCATCGGAGAGGCACCAATGAGGATGATGAACCCCTCCGTGATAGTGGCTAGATTGGATCTGTGGTTTCTGGAACATGCGGCAGCTGGAATTGTTTTTCGTCGACTCCCCTAGGGTTTCTGGAATATTGGGGTATTTATAGAGCAAAGAGGCGATGCGGGAGGCCACTGAGGTGGGCACAACCCACCAGGGCACGCCTGGGCCCCCAGGTGCGCCCAGGTGGGTTGTGCCCCCCTCGGGGCACCCCTCTGGTACTTCCTTGGCCCAACCTGTGTCTTCTGGTCAAGAAAAAAATCACCAAAAATTTTCGCTGCGTTTGGACTCCGTTTGGTATTGATTTTCTGCGAAGTAAAAAATAGCAAAAAATAGCAACTGTCACTAGGCACTATGTCAATAGGTTAGTCCCAAAAAATGATATAAAGTTGCTATAAAATGATTGTAAAATATCCAAGAATGATAATATAACATCATGGAACAATAAAAAATTATAGATACGTTGGAGACGTATCAGCATCAATTCCTGCTCGTCCTCGAGTAGGTAAATGATAAAAATAGAATTTTGATGTGGAATGCTGCCTAACATGTTCATCACATAATCTTTTCTTTGTAGCATGGACATTTGGACTTTTATATGATTCAAAGCAATAGTCTAGTTTTGGCATGAAGGTTTTAATACTCAAACATATCAACAAGCAACCATGTGTTTCAAAATATCAACACTAAAGCAAGTTATCCCTAGCCCATTATGCTCAATCATTGATCCATTCATGAAACACACTCGCATATTAGCTATACCCAATGCTCAAGTACGATCATAGTGCCCCTTAGTTGGTGCTTTATAAGAGAAGATGGAGACTCAAAAAAAATAAAAAAATAAAAATTGCATAAAGTAAAATAGAAAGGCCCTTCGCAGAGGGAAGTAGGGATTTGTAGAGGTGCTAGAGCTCAAAGCGAAAAAGATAGAGATAAAAACATTTTGGGTGGCATGCTTTTCCTGTCAACAAAAACGATCGAGTAGTTCCCAATACTTTCCATGCTAGATATATCATAGGCGATTCCCAAACAAAAAATAAATCCTTTTTCCACCATACTTTCACATTCCACGGCTAACCAAATTCACGGGTGCCGTCCATACCAACACTTTCCAAGGAATTTATTATTTGACAACATAAAGTAAATTCATTTTTCATTTCGGGACTGGGCATCCCTAATACCTTTGCCGTACTCTCGTGCAATGACAAGTGAATAAACACTCATCTTGAGAATAACACATCTAGCATGGAAAAATATCAGCCACCCCCTACCGTTTCATGAGCGGTATGAGCACACAAAAGAGAAATTTATTTTGAAAATTAGAGATGGCACATACAAATTTGCGTAGAACGGCAAAAGAATACTGCATATAGGTAGGTATAGTGGACTCTTATGGCAAAACTGGTTTAAGGATTTTGGATGCACAAGTAGTGATCATACTTAGTGCAAATGAAGGCTACCAAAAGATTGAGAAGCATCCAACCAAGAAACGAAAAATCTCATAAGCGAGCATTAAGCATAACTAACACCGAATAATGCACCACAAGTAGGATATAATTTCATTGCATAACTATTGACTTTCGTGCTTGCATAGGGAATCACAAACCTTAACACCAATATTCTTACTAAAGCATAATTACTCACCAACATGACTGACATATTATATCATCATATCGCAAAACTATTACAAAGAACCAAGTTTATTTTGTCCAATGATCTTCATGAAAGTTTTTATTATACCCCTCTTGAATATCTATCACTTTGGGACTAATTTCATATGTTGCTTTTGATAGCTCAAACAAATCTAAGTGAAGAACATGAGCATAAAAATTTTCTTCTCTCAAAATAATTTAAGTGAAGCATGAGAGAATTTCTAATTTTTTTTACTAACTCTCAAATAAATCTAAGTGAAGCTTGAGATAATTTCTTCAAAAAATAGTAAAGCACACCGTGCTCAAAAAGATGTAAGTGAAGCACTAGAGCAATTCCATAGCTCATAAAGATTTAAGTGAAGCATAGAGAGCAATTCTAACAAATCATAGCATAATTTTGGCTCTCTCAAATAGGTGTGTCCAGCAAGGATACTTGACTAAAAATAAAAAGCAACACAAGCAAAGACTCATATCATACAAGACGCTCCAAGCAAAACTCGTGATATGTGAAGAATAAAAATATAGCTCCAAGTAAAATACCGATGGTCGTTAGAAGAAACAGGGGATGCCACTCGGGCATCCCCAAGCTTAGTTTCTTGCTTCTCTTTGGATAAGGGCTTGGGGTGCCATGGGAATCACCAAGCTTAGGCTCTTCTTACTCCTTATTCCTTCATCCATTGTAATCTCACCCAAAACTTGAAAACTTCAATCACACAAAACTCAACAAAACCTTCGTGAGATCCGTTAGTATAAGAAAACTAATCTTTACTTTAAGTACTGTATAAAATCCAATCAAATTTTGTTATTGCATTATATCTACTGTATTCTAACCTTACTATGGCTTATATACTCCAATACAAACCATAGATTCATCAAAATAAGCACACAATGCAAAGAAAACAGAATCTGTCAAAAACAGAACAGTCTGTAAAGATGCGAATTGTTCTCATACTTCTGCAACTCCAAAAATTTGGAAAAATGAGAACAACAGATCCAATTTGTATATCAATGTTGTGTAAAAAATTCAGAGTTGTTCGTTGCTTCTGTAATTTAAAAAAAATATTTTTATGGACGCAAAAGTTTCTGTTTTCCAACAAGATCAAATCAACTATCACCAAAGCTATCCCAAAGGCTTTACTTGGCACAAACACTAATTAAAACACAAAAAACACAATCATAACAGTAGCATAATTGTGCAAACACTCAAGAACAGCAAGAAAAAGACAAAAATAAATTTTATTCATTGGGTTGCCTCCCAACAAGCGCTATCGTTTTATGCCCCTAGCTAGGCATAATGCAAAGATCTAAGTGTTGTCATCTTTATTCTCCAACTCTTCAATCAAGCACTTAGAATTCTTGAAAGATTTAGCATATAAATTTTCAACAATAATACTTCTAGGGACAAGTTTGAGAAATTCATTTTTGCCAGTAGGGTCTCTTATCACTTCAATAAAATCGGGGTGAATACTAATCTTCTTAAGGTCTCCTTTATTAGAAGTTTCACCCTTGTTTTTAGTAACTTGAGTGATCTTGCTAAGTTTTGCGGGAGTTTTTTCAGTAGTTTTAGCGCAAGCAAAATCCGTGCTTAGATTACTAAAGATTTCTTCCAGTTTATCAATCCGAGACGGACTTTCTTCAATTCTTTCATGAATTACGGTCCCCTTTTCTTTTAACAACTTAAGAACCTCTCCCGCTTTTGACCCAATTTTACTAGCGAAATAATGCATCTTTTTATCCAAGTTCTCAATGTGTTCTTCGGTAAGCATTTTCTTTTCAATAGCATCTAACCTTTCCATAACATGCTCGAGAGTTAAATTTGTTTCATTAATCATAAGAGGTGGTGAACCCACTTGATTTCCCATAGCATTAAAAGCATCTAGAGGAGGGCACATCAAAAAATTCCCACCGGTAATTGTTTCAAGGACGAATCTATACCAAGTAGTGATGCCCACATAAAAACAGCGAAGAAGAACAACGGTAGATTGCTTACGAATAGATCTATTATGAGCATTGTAAATCCTATACCACGCATCTTTTTGATTCTCCCCTCCCCTTTGTTTAAAGTTAAGAACCTCGTTCTTGGGGGTGCATGCAATAGAGGAAGAACTATCCATAACGACAAAAAGTGGTAAACAAAATTGCACACAAAAATAGATCTGACGAGAGACGAACGAAAAAGAGGGCGAATAAAACGGCAAATTTTTGTGAAGTGGGGGAGATGAAAACGAGAGGCAAATGAAAAATAATGTAAATTGCAAGGAGATGAGATTTGTGATTACAAACCTGGTAGATGTTGATGATGTCTCCCCGGCAACGGCGCCATAAATTCCTTTTGATGCGGCTTGAACTACGTCAGTATTTCCCCAAAGAGGAAGGGATGATGCAGCACAACTACGGTAGGTATTTCCCTCAGTGATGAGACCAAGGTTATCGAACCAGTAGGAGAACCACGCAACACTACGTAAACGTTACCTGCACACAAAGAACAAATACTTGCAACCCGACGTAAAAGAGGGGTTGTCAATCCCTCCCGGGTAAAAAGATAGATAAAATTGTAGTAGATTGGATAAATAGATCTCGCGGGAACGCGAGATAAAATAAATAACAATAAATTGCAGCAAGGTATTTTTGGGTTTTTGGATTAATAGATCTGAAAATAAAAGCAAATAAAAATAGATCTCGAAGGCAAATATGATAAAGAAGAGACCCGGGGGCCGTAGATTTCACTAGTGGCTTCTCTCGAGAAAAATAGCACATGGTGGGTAAACAAATTACTGTTGGGCAATTGATAGAACTTCAAATAATCATGACGATATCCAGGCAATGATCATTATATAGGCATCACGTCCAAGATTTGTAGACCGACTCCTGCCTGCATCTACTACTATTAGTCGACACATCGACCGCTATCCAGCATGCATCTAGTGTATTAAGTTCATGGAGAAACGGAGTAATGCAATATGAATGATGACATGATGTAGACAAGATCTATTCATGTAGGAATAGACCCCATCTTGTCATCCTTAATAGCAACGATACATATGTGTCATTTCCCCTTCTGTCACTGGGATTGAGCACCGTAAGATCGAACCCATCACAAAGCACCTCTTCCCATGGCAAGAAAAATCGATCTAGTCGGCCTAACTAAACCAAAGATTCGAAGAAGAAATACGAGGCTATAAGTAATCATGCATATAAGAGATCGAAAGACTCAAATAACTTTCATGGATAAAAACATAGATCTGATCATAAACTCGAAGTTCATCGGATCCCAACAAACACACCGCAAAAAGAGTTACATCAAATAGATCTCCAAGAGACCATTGTATTGAGAATCAAAAGAGAGAGAGAGAGAGGAAGCCATCTAGCTACTAACTACGGACCCGTAGGTCTACAATGAACTACTCACGCATCATCGGAGAGGCACCAATGAGGATGATGAACCCCTCCGTGATGGTGTCAAGATTGGATCTGTGGTTTCTGGAACTTGCGGCGGCTGGAATTGTTTTTCGTCTACTCCCCTACGGTTTCCAGAATATTGGGGTATTTATAGAGTAAAGAGGCAGTGCAAGAGGCCACCGAGGTGGGAACAACCCACCAGGGCGCGCCTGGGCCCCCAGGCGCGCCCAGGTGGGTTGTGTCCCCCTCGGGGCACCCCTTCTTGGGAATCGTTGCATGGAAAAACAAAAAAAATTCTATGCACACACAATGATCTATCCATGGAGATGCATAGCAACGTGGGGGAGAGTGTGTCTACATACCCTTGTAGACCATAAGCGGAAGCGTTTCACAATGCGGTTGATGTAGTCGAACTTCTTTGAGCTTCAACCGATCAAGTACCGAACGCACGGCACCTCCGCGTTCTGCACACGTTCAGCTTGGTGACGTTCCTTGCCTTCTTGATCCAGCAATACGTCGAGGTAGTAGATGAGTTTAGTCAGCACGACAGCGTGGTGACGGTGATGGTGAAGTGATCTCCGCAGGGCTTTGCCTAAGCACTACGAAAATATGACCAGGGGTGTAAATGGTGGAGGGGGGCGCCGCACACGGCTAGGCAATTGTCTGGTGTGTGCTAGGGCGCCCTCCCCACATATATATAGGTGGGAGGGAGAGGGGAGGCTGCCAGGAGGCGCCCCAAGTAGGCCGAATCCTACTTGGGGTCCTCCCAAGTGGCGCGCCCCTGCCTTATTTGTCGGAGGGGGAAGGAAAGAGGGGGGAGAGGGAAGGAAGGGGGAATCCTATTCCACTCTTTCCTTTCCCTTCCCCTCTTTCCTTCTCCTCTTAGGCCGTCCCATATGGGGGGTGCCCCAGCCCCTTGTGGCTGGTGCGTTTCCCCTCTTGGCCCATAAGGCCCATATCTTTTGCCGGGGGTGCCCGGAACCCCTTCCAGTGACCCGATAAGTACCCAATACCCCCCGAAACACTTCCGGTGTCCGAATACCATCGTCCTTTATATCAATCTTTACCTCTCGACCATTTCGAGACTCCTCATCATGTCCGTGATCTCATCCAGGACTCTGAACAACATTCGGTCACCAAATCACATAACTCATACAATACTATATCGTCATCGAACGTTAAGCGTGCAGACCCTAAGGGTTCGAGAACTATGTAGACATGACCGAGACACCTCTCCGGTCAATAACCAATAGCAGAACCTGGATGCCCATATTGGCTCCTACATATTCTACAAAGATCTTTATCGGTCGAACCGTTATGACAACATACGTAATTCCTTTTGTCCATCGGTATGTTACTTGCCCGAGATTCGATCGTCGGTATCTTCATACCTAGTTCAATCTCGTTACCGGCATGTCTCTTTACTCGTTCCGTAATACATCACCTCATGACCAACTCCTTAGTCGTTTGCTTGCAAGCTTATGATGTGTATTACCGAGAGGGCCCAGAGATACCTCTCCGATACTCGGAGTGACAAATCCTAATCTCGATCTATGCCAACTCAACAAACACCTTCGGAGATACCTGTAGAGCATCTTTATTATCACCCAGTTACGTTAGGAAACCTTAACCATCTTTGATCAACGAGCTAGTCTAGTAGAAGCTCACTAGGGACACAGTGTTTGTTTATGTATTCACACATGTATTAAGGTTTCCGATCAATACGATTCTAGCATGAATAATAAACCTTTATCATGAATAAGGAAATATAAAATAACAACTTTATTATTGCCTCTAGGGCATATTTCCTTTAGTCTCCCACTTGCACTAGAGTCAGTAATCTAGTTCACATCGCCATGTGATTAACATCCATAGTTCACATCGTCATGTGACCAATACCCAAAGAGTTTACTAGAGTCAATAATCTAGTTCACATCGCCATGTGATTAACACCCAAAGAGTACTAAGGTGTGATCATGTTTTGCTTGTGTGAGAAGTTTAGTCAACGGGTCTGCCACATTTAGATCCATATGTATTTTGCAAATTTCTATGTCTACAATGCTCTGCATGGAGCTACTCTAGCTGATTGCTCCCACTTTTAATATGTATCCAGATTGAGACTCAGAGTCATCCGGATCGGTGTTAAATCTTGCATTGATGTAACCCGTTACGACAAACTCTTTATCACCTCCATAACCGAGAAACATTTCCTTAGTCATTTTGCGTACCTAAGGATAATTTTGACCGTTGTCTAGTGATCTACTCCTGGATCACTATTGTACCCCCTTGCAAAACTTATGGCAAGGTACACAACAGGTCTGGTACACAGCATGGCATATTTTATAGAACCTATGGCTGAGGCATAGGAATGACTTTCATTCTCTCTCTATCTTCTGTCGTGGTTGAGATTTGAGTCTTACTCAACTTCATACCTTACAATACATGCAAGAACTCCTTCTTTGGTTGATCCATTTTAACTCCTTCAAAACTTTGTCAAGGTATGTGCTTTGTGAAAGTCCTATTAAGCGTCTCGATCTATCACTATAGATCTTGATGCTCAATATGTAAGTAGCTTCACTGATGTATTTTATTGAAAAATTCTTATTCAAGTATCCTTTTATGCTACCCAGAAATTCTATATCATTTCCAATCAACAATATGTCATCCACATATAGTATCAGAAATGCTATAGAGCTCCCACTCACGTTCTTGTAAATACAGGCTTCGCCATAAGTCTGTATAAAACCATATGCCCCTGTATAAAACCATATGCTTTGATCACCTCACCAAAGCGTATATTCCAACTCCGAGATGCTTGCACCAGTCCATAGATGGATCGCTGGAGCTTGCACACTTTGTTAACACCTTTATGATCGAAAAAACCTTCTGGTTGCATCATATACAACTCTTCTTTAAGAAATCCATTAAGGAATGCAGTTTTGACATACATTTGCCAGATTTCATAAAAATGCGGCAATTGCTAACATGATTCAGACTGACTTAAGCATCGCTACGGGTGAGAAGGTCTCATCGTAGTCAACCCCTTGAACTTGTCAAAAACCTTTCGTGGCAAGTTGAGCTTTGTAGATGGTGACATTACCATCAGCGTCTGTCTTCTTCTTGACGATCCATTTATTCTCTATGGCTTGCCGATCATCGGCCAAGTCCACCAAAGTCCACACTTTGTTCTCATAGATGGATCCTATCTCAGATTTCATGGCCTCAAGCCACCTGTCAGAATCTGGGCTCATCATAGCTTCTTCATAGTTCGTAGGTTCACCTTGGTCTAATAACATGACTTCCAGAACAGGATTACCATACCACTCTGGTGCGGATCATGCTCTGGTTGACCTACGAGGTTCAATAGTAACTTGATCTGAAGTTTCATGATCATCATCATTAGCTTCCTCTCTAGTTGGTGTAGGCATCACGGGAACGGATTTCTCTGATGTGCTACTTTCCAAATTGAGAGAAGGTACAATTACCTCATCAAGTTCTACTTTCCTCCCACTCACTTCTTTCGAGAGAAACTCCTTCTCTAGAAATGTTCCATTCTTGGCAACAAAGATCTTGCCTTTGGATCTGTGGTAGAAGGTGTACCCAATTGTTTCCTTAGGGTATCCTATGAAGACGCACTTCTCCGATTTGGGTTCGAGCTTATCAGGCTGAAGCCTTTTGACATAAGTGTCGCAACCCCAAACTTTAAGAAACGACAACTTAGGTTACTTGCCAAACCATAGTTCATATGGTGTCGTCTCAATGGATTTAGATGGTGCCCTATTTAACGTGAATGCGACTGTCTCTAATGCATAAACCCGAAAACGATAGTGGCAAATCGGTAAGAGATATCATAGATCGCACCATATGTAGTAAAGTGCGGTTACGACGTTCGGACACACCATTACGCTGTGGTGTTCCAGGTGGCGTGAGTTGTGAAACAATTCCACATTGTTTTAAATGAAGGCCAAACTCGTAACTCAAATATTCGCCTTCGCGATCAGATCGTATAAAATTTATTTTCTTGTTACGATGATTCTCCACTTCACTCTGAAATTCTTTGAACTTTTCAAATGTTTCAGACTTGTGTTTCATCAAGTAGATATACCCATACCTACTCAAATCATCTGTGAAGGTCAGAAAATAACGATACCCGTGGCGTGCTTCAACACTCATCGGACCGCATACATCGGTATGTATTATTTCCAATAAGTCATTAGCTCGCTCCATTGTTCCGAAGAATGGAGTTTTAGTCATCTTGCCCGTGAGGCATGGTTTGCAAGTATCAAATGATTCATAATCAAGTGATTCCAAAAGTCCATCTGCATGGAGTTTCTTCATGCGCTTTACACCAATATGACCTAAACGGCAGTGCCACAAGTATGTTGCACTATCATTATTAACTTTGCATCTTTTGGCATCAATATTATGAATATGTGTATCACTACGATCGAGATTCAATAAACTATTTACATTGGGTGTATGACCATAGAAGGTTTTATTCATGTAAACAGAACAACAATTATTCTCTGACTTAAATGAATAACCGTATTGCAATAAACATGATCCAATCATATTCATGCTCAACGCAAACACCAAATAACATTTTTTTAGGTTCAACACTAATCCCGAAGGTAGAGGGAGTGTTCGATGGTGATCGTATCTACCTTGGAATCACTTCCAACACACATCGTCACCTCGCACTTAACTAGTCTCTGTTTATTCTGCAACTCCTGTTTCGAGTTACTAATCTTAGCAACTGAACCGGTATCGAATACCCAGGTGCTACTACGAACACTAGTAAGGTACACATCAATAACATGTATATCAAATATACTTTTGTTCACTTTGCCATCCTTCTTATCCGCCAAGTATTTGGGGAAGTTCCGCTTCCAGTGACCATTTCCTTTGCAGTAGAAGCACTCAGTTTTAGGCTTGGGTCCAGCTTTGGGCTTCTTCATGGGAGCGACAACTTGCTTGTCATTATACTTGAACTTCCCTTTCTTTCCCTCACCCCTTTTCTTGAAACTAGTGGTCTTGTTAACCATCAACACTTTGATGCTCTTTGTTGATTTCTACCTTCGCCGATTTCAGCATCGCGAAGAGCTCGGGAATTGTTTTCGTCATCCCTTGCATATTATAGTTCATCACGAAGTTCTAGTAGCTTGGTGATAGTGACTAGAGAACTCTGTCAATCACTATCTTATCTGAAAGATTAACTCCCACTTGATTCAAGCTATTGTAGCACCCAGACATTCTGAGCACATGCTCACTGGCTGAGCTATTCTCCTCCATCTTGTAGGCAAAGTACTTGTCAGAGGTCTCATACCTCTCGACACGGGCATGAGTCTGAAATACCAATTTCAGCTCGTGGAACATCTCATATGCTCTGTGGCATTCAAAACATTTTGAAGTCCCGGTTCTAAGCCGTAAAGTATGGCGCCCTAAACTATTAAGTAGTCATCATATCGATCTTGCCAAACATTCATAATGTCTGCATCTGCTCCTGCAACAGGTCTGTCACCTAGCGGTGCACCAAGGACATAATTCTTCTGTGCAACAATGAGGATAATCCTCAGATCACGGACCCAGTCCGCATCATTGCTACTATCATCTTTCAACTTAGTTTTCTCTAGGAACATATCAAAAATAAAACCAGGGAGCTATACGCGAGCTATTGATCTACAACATAGATATGCAAATACTATCAAGACTAAGTTCATGATAAATTAAGTTCAATTAATCAAATTACTTAAGAACTCCCACTTAAATAGATATCCCTCAAGTCATCTAAGTGATATGTGATCCAAATCAACTAACCCATGTTCGATCATCACGTGAGATGGGGTAGTCATCAATGGTGAACATCTCTATGTTGATCATATCTACTATATGATTCACGTTCGACCTTTCGGTCTCCAGTGTTCCGAGGCCATGTCTGTACATGCTAGGCTCGTCAAGTTTAACCCAAGTATTCTGCATGTGCAAAACTGTCTTGCACCCGTTGTATGTGAACGTAGAGTCTATCACACCCGATCATCACGTGGTGTCTCAACAGGATGAACTGTAGCAACGGTGCATACTCAGGGAGACACTTTTACCTTGAAATTTAGTGAAGGGATCATCTTATAATGCTACCGCCGTACTAAGCAAAATAAGATGCATAAAAGATAAACATCACATGCAATCAAAATATGTGATATGATATGGCCATCATCATCTTGTGCTTTTGATCTCCATCTCCAAAGCATCGTCATGATCTCCATCGTCACCGGCTCGACACCTTGATCTCCATCGTAGCGTCGTGGTCGTATGCCAACTATTGCTTCTACAACTATCGCTAATGCATAGTGATAAAGTAAAGCAATTACATGGCGTTTGCATTTCATACAAAAAAGAGACAACCATAAGGCTCCTGCTGGTTGCCGATAACTTACAAAACATGATCATCTCATACAATAATGTATATCACATCATGTCTTGACCATATCACATCACAACATGCCCTGCAAAAGCAAGTTAAACGTCCTCTACTTTGTTGTTGCAAGTTTTACGTGGCTGCTACGGGCTTCTAGCAAGAACCATTTTTACCTACACATAAAACCACAACGATATTTCGTCAAGTTTGCTGTTTTAACCTTCTTCAAGGACCGGTCGTAGTCAAATTTGATTCAACTAAAGTAGGAGAAACAGACACCCGCCAACCACCATTATGCAAAACTAGTTGCATGTCTGTCGGTGGAACCGATCTCATGTGCGTGGACATGTAAGGTTGGTCCGGGCCGCTTCATTCCACAATACATCCGAATCAAAATAAGACGTTGGTGGTAAGCAGTATGACTAACACCGCCCACAACTGTTTGTGTTCTACTCGTGCATATCATCTACGCATAGACCTGGCTCATGATGCCACTGTTGGGAATCGTTGCATGGAAAAACAAAAAAAATTCTACGCACACGCAATGATCTATCCATGGAGATGCATAGCAACGACGGGGAGAGTGTGTCTACGTACCCTCTTAGACCGTAAGCGGAATAATAAACCTTTATCATGAATAAGGAAATATAAAATAACCACTTTATTATTGCCTCTATGGCATATTTCTTTCACCCCCCTGGTACTTCCTTGGCCCAACTTGTGTCTTCTGGTCCAGAAAAAATCATCAAAAAGTTTCGCTGCGTTTAGACTCCGTTTGGTATTGATTTTCTGCGAAGTAAAAAACAAGCAAAAAACAGCAACTGGCACTAGGCACTATGTCAATAGGTTAGTCCCAAAAAATGATATAAATTTGCTATAAAATGATTGTAAAACATCCAAGAATGATAATATAACAGCTTGGAACAATAAAAAATTATAGATACGTTGGAGACATATCAAAAGATGATCAATAATTTCTACCACACATAAGTGAGTACCAATTGTCAAAATACAAGAAGTATTTGGAAATAATTCCCGGTGGTAGATAGCAAGGATATCCAACATCATCTTCACACCAAACATAAGCAAATTGCAACTTGTAGAGCTAACATGCCACCTAGGAACAAGATAATTTACAATATCAATTCTAGGTGACAATATCTCAAATGTACACATTTTCTAGGCTTGTAATATGCACATAGCACATTACTCCCCCATAATGTGATACAAAAGAAACCTTAACAAGAGGTAATAAGGATCCAACAGGAGATAATTAATGGACTATTTAGAATTTGAATTTCTCATGAAAAGACATACCACATAGAGACTAGATAATCTTGTAATATCAATACTAGGTGCTATTCCTCATGTACACGCATTTGTAGGATCATGAAATGCCCAAGGCACATCACTACCTCAAAATGGGATGTTCCATTAATCTCTCACAAGAGCCAACTAAGATAAAAACAAGAAGCATAAAGGCTCAACGCACGACACACACGTACATGATGTGCAAACCAACACACACATACTTGATTGCTCAAGATAAGCAAATTGGAAGCACAACATATACAAACACATGCAAGGAACAAAACCAAAACATGCAAAGGAGCAAGTAACTTTCAATGTAAACAATTTAAGTATGAGTTATTGCAAGGAGGCACATTGGATATAAGATAGAAACTTGATAACCCAATTGACTTGGCTTGAGACAATAAGAATGATGAAGTCCCCTTAATTCTTCATAATGTAGCCTAGTCTCCAATCCCCTCCAACAACTCCTATTGATCAAGTTTGAGCTAGTTGGTCCCCAACCAAGTTGGGTCCTAAGAGGTTAGTCACAATAGGCTTGGCTACCCAAATGGTTCTTTTCTTGACACCACTTTGAGTACCAACAATTTTGTCAAACACATTGCCAGCCTTATCCTTCGCAAGAGAATAGATATCATCAATTAGAATAGGGTTGGATAAGGTACCATTCATGCATGAAGAAGCGACGTGACCTTTCTCACGACATAGGTAGCAACGTCTACTCTTCACTTTCTTCTCACTTGATTTCTCAACTTGAGAAGCATTAGCTTGAGTCTTCTTGGGAAGAGGCCTTTCTTCAACTTGAGGTTGAGCATGAGAATGAACTTGTGGCCGCTTCCCTTGTTGATTGTCACTAATGGCCTTCTTCTTCAATGGGCAAGATCTAACATGATGCCCTTCAATTTTGCAGTTGAAGCAAATAATCTTGGTCGAATTCTTGACTTGTTCTTGGCCCTTCTTCTTGTTCATATTGGACTTCTTCTTCTTATTGGAGTTGAATCCAAGTCCACCTTTGTCATTCGGGGATTTTTGCACACCCAAGATATTGTTGAGTGTGGACTTCCCTTCATGACACATTTGCAAGTCTTTCTTCAATGAAGTGACTTGGGCCTTGAGCTCTTTGACTTCCTCTACATGGTTAGTATCAACACAAGTACTAGAGGAAGTGTAAGCATTGTTGTTAGAGCAACAAGGCAAGGAAAGCAATTCATCACAAGATGTAGCAACATTATGAGTAGATGAATTACGAGGACTAGCAAATGGCAAGATAGCATTTTGACTTGTAGTAGTGCTAGTATCCACATGAGGCTCACTATATGTTACCTTAGTAGTCATAGCCTCATAAGCTAACTTTAGCACATTATGGGATACTAGAAGATCATTATGAGAGCTAGAAAGCTTTTCATGACTTTCTTCCAATTTCCCATAATTGCTAGATAGCAACGCAAGTTGAGCCCTTAGCTCAACATTCTCCTTCAAAATGGATGCTTCACAAGAAGTAGAGTTAGTAGCACAAGCATCATCATTAACAACAAGAGGAGAAGGCAACTTGGCAAGCTCTTTTGAATATGAAGCTTTAAGTTGGGCATGAGACTGGGTGAGTCCGATGAGCTCACTCTTAATGACCCTAGAGCCATTTTCGAGGTGCACAAAGTCCTCAAGGAGTTTAGCATGCACAACTTCAAGATTCTCATTTTTAGTTTCAAAATCATTTGCCGCCTCAAGAGCTCTATCATGAGATTCCCTCACTCTAGATAATTCTAGAGCAAAAGTCTCCTCAAGAGATTCCTTGGTGGTTTGTTCAAGTTCAAGAGCTTGGGATAGGTCCGCAATTTCATTAGCATAATCACGCTCATGACCTTCCATTTTCTCAATGGTGACCTCATGCTCCTCGAGATGAGATTCCAACTCCTCAATGTATTTATTGCCCTCAATGGCAATAGACATGATTTCCATGAAGTTGGAACAAGCAATTTTATTCTTATGAAGAGCTTTAAAAATCATGTCCGCTTTAATTTTTAAGGAAACAACATTATCATTCTCTTCATCAATATTCTCAACATCATTAGCATCAACATCATCATCAAGAGATAAATTGGGATTTGAAGTAGGTGATACCTTCAAAGCCTTAGCCATAAGGCAAAAGTGAGAAACAATAGATGATGATGTAGGATCATTTGAAGCACCATTTACAACCACATCTTGTTCCATGGAGTGTAGGGTTTCCTCTACATTGTTAGCATAATAACTCGAGGAAATACATGCGTTTTTATCATGGCAACAAGACATAGCAAGCATATCATCATGAGATTTAGTCAAGCAATTTCTACATGATATGCAAGGACTATCAACACAAGCATGTGAAATATTTAGAGAGCTCGAAGTGTTGAAGTCCAAAGAAGGAGCATTGCAATAAGATAGTGATGAAGGTGTTGGAAATATGCCCTAGAGGCAATAATAAAGTGGTTATTATTATATTTCCTTGTTCATGATAATTGTCTATTGTTCATGCTATAATTGTGTTATCCGGAAATCGTAATACATGTGTGAATACATAGACCACAACATGTCCCTAGTGAGCCTCTAGTTGACTAGCTCGTTGATCAATAGATGGTTACGGTTTCCCGACCATGGACATTGGATGTCGTTGATAATGGGATCACATCATTAGGAGAATGATGTGATGGACAAGACCCAATCCTAAGCGTAGCACAAGATCGTGTAGTTCATCTGCTAAAGCTTTTCTAATGTCAAGTATCATTTCCTTAGACCATGAGATTGTGCAACTCCCGGATACCGTAGGAATGTTTTGGGTGTATCAAACGTCACAACGTAACTGGGTGACCATAAAGGTGCACTACAGGTATCTCCGAAAGTGTCTGTTGGGTTGGTACGAATCGAGACTGGGATTTGTCACTCCGTGTGACGGAGAGGTATCTCTGGGCCCACTCGGTAGGACATCATCATAATGAGCTCAATGTGACCAAGGAGTTGATCACGGGATGATGTGTTACGAACGAGTAAAGAGACTTGCCGGTAACGAGATTGAACAAGGTATAGGGATACCGACGATCGAATCTCGGGCAAGTATCATACCGGTAGACAAAGGGAATTGTGTACGGGATTGATTGAATCCCCGACATCGTGGTTCATCCGATGAGATCATCGTGGAACATGTGGGAGCCAACATGGGTATCCAGATCCCGCTGTTGGTTATTGACCGGAGAGATGTCTCGGTCATGTCTACATGCCTCCCGAACCCGTAGGGTCTACACACTTAAGGTTCGATGACGCTAGGGTTATAGGGAAAGTTTGTACGTGGTTACCAAATGTTGTTCGGAGTCCCGGATGAGATCCCGGACGTCATGAGGAGTTCTGGAATGGTTCGAAGGTAAAGAATAATATATAGGAAGTGAGGTTTTGGTCACCGGAAGTGTTTCGGGCGTCACCGGTAATGTACCGGGACCACCGGAAGGGTTCCGGGGGTCCACCGGGTGGGGCCACCAGCCCCGGAGGCTTGCATGGGCCAAGAGTGGGAAGGGACCAGCCCCTGAGTGGGCTGGTGCGCCTCCCACCAAGGCCCAAGGCGCAGCAAAAGGGGAGAAGGGGGAAACCCTAGGCGCAGATGGGCCTAAGGCCCACCCTAGGGCGCGGCCCCCCTCTCTCCCCCTCTTGGCCGCCCCCCTCCAACCCATCTAGGGCTGCCGCCCCCCCCTAGGGTGGGAACCCTAGAGGGGGCGCACCCCTCTCCCCTCCTCCTATATATAGTGGGGGTTTTGGGGCTGCCAGGGACACGAATCTCTCTCCCTCTTGGCGCAGCCCTACCCCTCCACCTCCTCGTCTTTCGTAGTGCTTGGCGAAGCCCTGCTGGAGAACAACGCTGCTCCAACACCACCACACCGTCGTGCTGCTGCTGGAGTTGTCTTCCCCAACCTCTCCCTCCTCCTTGCTGGATCAAGGCGCGGGAGACGTCACCGGGCTGCACGTGTGTTGAACGCGGAGGCGCCGTTGTTCGGCGCTTAGATCGGAATCGACCGCGATCTGAATCGCTGCGTGTATGACTCCTCCAACCGCGTTCTTGCAACGCTTCCGCATCACGAATTTCAACGGTATGAAGATGCACTCCTCTCTCTCTCGTTGCTAGTCTCTCCATAGATTGATCTTGGTGATGCGTAGGAATTTTTTTTTAATTATTACTACGTTCCCCAAAAGTGGCATCATGAGCTAGGTCTATGCGTAGTTTCTATGCACGAGTAGAACACAAGTTGTTGTGGGCGTCGATTTTGTCAATTTACTTGCCGTTACTAGTCTTATCTTGATTCGGCGGCATTGTGGGATGAAGCGGCCCGGACCGACCTTACACGTATGCTTACGTGAGACAGGTTCCACCGACTGACATGCACTAGTTGCATAAGGTGGCTAGCGGGTGTCTGTCTCTCCCACTTTAGTCGGATCGGATTCGATGAAAAGGGTCCTTATGAAGGGTAAATAGAAATTGGCATATCACGTTTTGGTTTTGGCGTAGGTAAGAAACGTTCTTGCTAGAAACCTATAGCAGCCACGTAAAAAAATTTGCAACAACAATTAGAGGACGTCTAACTTGTTCTTGCAGCATATGCCATGTGATGTGATATGGCCAAAAGGATGTGATGAATGATATATGTGATGTATGAGATTGATCATGTTCTTGTAATAGGAATCACGACTTGCATGTCGATGAGTATGACAACCGGCAGGAGCCAGAGGAGTTGTCTTAATTTATTGTATGACCTGCGTGTCAATGAAAACGCCATGTAATTACTTCACTTTATTGCTAACCGTTCGCCATAGAAGTAGAAGTAATAGTTGGCGAGATAGCTTCATGAAGACCCGAAGATGGAGATCAAAAGGAGCAAAATGATATTGGCCATATCATGTCACTTTATGATTTGCATGTGATGTTTATCATGTTTACATCTTATTTGCTTAGAACGACTGTAGCATAAATAAGATGATCCCTCGCTAAAATTTCAAGAAAGTGTTTCCCCTAACTGTGCACAGTTTCGAAGGTTCGTTGTTTCGAAGCACCACGTGATGATCGGGTGTGATAGATTCTAACGTTCGAATACAACGGGTGTAAGCCAGATTTACACATGCAAAACACTTAGGTTGACTTGGCGAGCCTAGCATGTACAGACATGGCCTCGGAACATGGAAGACTGAAAGGTCGAACATGAGTCATATAGAAGATACGATCAACATAGAGATGTTCACCGTTGATGACTAGTCCGTCTCACGTGATGATCGGACACGGCCTAGTCGATTCGGATCATGTATCACTTAGATGACTAGAGGGATGTCTATCTGAGTGGGAGTTCATAGAATAATTTGATTAGATGAAATTAATTATCATGAACTTAGTCTAAAATCTTTACAATATGTCTTGTAGATCAAATGGCCCACGCTAATGTTGCCCTCAACTTCAACGCGTTCCTAGAGAAAACCAAGCTGAAAGACAATGGTAGCAACTACACGGACTGGGTCCGTAACCTGAGGATCATCCTCATAGCTGCCAAGAAAGCTTATGTCCTTGAAGCACCGCTAGGTGACGCACCTGTTTTCCCGGCAACTCAAGACGTTATGAATGCCTGGCAGTCGCGTAGTGATGATTACTCCCTGGTTCAGTGCGGCATGATTTACAGCTTAGAACCGGGGCTCCAAAAGAGTTTTGAGCAACACAGAGCATATGAGATGTTCCAAGAGCTGAAAATGGTTTTCCAAGCTCATGCCCGGGTCGAGAGATATGAAGTCTCCGACAAGTTCTACAGTTGTAAGATGGAGGAAAATAGTTCTGTCAGCGAGCATATACTCAAAATGTCTGGGTTGCACAACCGCTTGTCTCAGCTGGGAGTTAATCTCCCGGATGACGCGGTCGTTGACAGAATCCTTCAGTCGCTTCCACCTAGCTACAAGAGCTTTGTGATGAACTTCAATATGCAGGGGATGGAAAAAACCATTCCTGAGGTATATTCAATGCTGAAATCAGCGGAGGTGGAGATCAAAAAGGAACATCAAGTGTTGATGGTGAATAAAACCACTAAGTTCAAGAAAGGCAAGGGTAAAAAGAACTTCAAGAAGGATGGCAAGGGAGTTGCCGCGCCGGGTAAGCAAGCTACCGGGAAGAAGCCAAAGAATGGACCCAAGCCTGAGACTGAATGCTTTTATTGCAAGGGAAACGGTCACTGGAAGGGGAACTGCCCCAAGTACTTAGCGGATGAGAAGGCCGGCAATACCAAAGGTATATGTGATATACATGTTATTGATGTGTACCTTACCAGCGCTCGTAGTAGCTCCTGGGTATTTGATACCAGTGCGGTTGCTCATATTTGTAACTCAAAACAGGAGCTACGGAATAAGCGGAGACTGGCGAAGGACGAGGTGACGATGCGCGTCGGGAATGGTTCCAAGGTCGATGTGATCGCCGTCGGCACGCTACCTCTGCATCTGCCTACGGGATTAGTTTTAAACCTCAATAATTGTTATTTAGTACCAGCTTTGAGCATGAACATTGTATCAGGATCTCGTTTGATGCGAGATGGCTACTCATTTAAATCCGAGAATAATGGTTGTTCTATTTATATGAGAGATATGTTTTATGGTCATGCCCCGCTGGTCAATGGTTTATTCTTATTGAATCTCGAACGTGATGTTACACATATTCATAGTGTGAATGCCAAAAGATGTAAGGTTGATAATGATAGTCCCACATACTTGTGGCACTGCCGCCTTGGTCACATTGGTGTCAAACGCATGAAGAAACTCCATGCAGATGGACTTTTGGAGTCTCTTGATTATGAATCATTTGACACATGCGAACCATGCCTCATGGGCAAGATGACCAAGACTCCGTTCTCCGAAACAATGGAGCGAGCAACCAACTTATTGGAAATCATACATACTGATGTGTGCGGTCCAATGAGCGTTGAGGCTCGCGGTGGTTATCGTTATGTTCTCACCCTCACTGATGACTTAAGTAGATATGGGTATGTCTACTTAATGAAACACAAGTCTGAGACCTTCTAAAAGTTAAAGGAATTTCAGAGTGAGGTTGAGAATCAACGTGACAGGAAAATAAAGTTCTTGCGATCAGATCGTGGATGGGAATATTTGAGTCATGAATTTGGCACGCACTTAAGGAAATGTGGAATTGTTTCACAACTCACGCCGCCTGGAACACCTCAGCGTAATGGTGTGTTCGAACGTCGTAATCGCACTCTATTAGATATGGTGCGATCTATGATGTCTCTTACCGATCTACCGCTATCATTTTGGGGTTATGCTTTAGAGACTGCCGCATTCACTTTAAATAGGGCTCTGTCAAAATCCGTTGAGACGACACCGTATGAATTATGGTTTGGGAAGAAACCTAAGCTGTCGTTTCTGAAAGTTTGGGGATGCTATGCTTATGTCAAGAAACTTCAACCTGAAAAGCTCAAACCAAAATCGGAAAAATGCGTCTTCATAGGATAACCTGAGGAAACTATTGGGTATACCTTCTACCTCAGATCCGAAGGCAAGATCTTTGTTGCCAAGAATGGATCCTTTCTGGAGAAAGAGTTTCTCTCGAAAGAAGTAAGTGGGAGGAAAGTAGAACTTGATGAGGTAACCCCTCTTGAACCGGAGAGTAGCGCAGCTCAGGAAGATGTTTCTGTGGTGCCTGCACCGACTAGAGAGGAAGTTAACGATGATGATCATGAAACTTCGGATCAAGTTGCTACTGAACTTCGTAGGTCCACGAGGACACGTTCTGCACCAGAGTGGTACGGCAACCCTGTCCTGGAAGTCATGTTGTTAGACAACGGTGAACCTTCAAACTATGAAGAAGCGATGGCAGGCCCGGATTCCAACAAATGGCTTGAAGCCATGAAATCCGAGATAGGATCCATGTATGAAAACGAAGTATGGACTTTGACAGACTTGCCCGATGATCGGCAAGCCATAGAGAACAAATGGATCTTTAAGAAGAAGACAGACGCGGATGGTAATGTGACCATCTATAAGGCTCGACTTGTCACTAAGGGTTATCGACAAGTTCAAGGGGTTGACTATGATGAGACCTTCTCACCCGTAGCGAAGCTGAAGTCCGTCCGAATCTTGTTAGCAATTGCCGCATTCTATGATTATGAGATATGGCAAATGGACGTCAAAACGGCATTCCTTAAGGAAGAATTTTATATGATGCAGCCGGAAGGTTTTGTCTATCCTAATAATGCTGACAAGGTATGCAAGCTCCAGCGCTCAATCTATGGGCTGGTGCAAGCATCTCGGAGTTGGAACATTCGCTTTGATGAGATGATCAAAGCGTTTGGGTTTACACAGACTTATGGAGAAGCCTGTGTTTACAAGAAAGTGAGTGGGAGCTCTGTAGCATTTCTCATATTATATGTGGATGACATACTATTAATGGGACATGATATAGAATTCTTGGAAAGCATAAAGGCCTACTTGAATAAGTGTTTTTCAATGAAGGACCTTGGAGAAGCTGCTTACATATTAGGCATCAAGATCTATAGAGATAGATCGAGACGCCTCATTGGTCTTTCGCAAAGCACATACCTTGACAAGATATTGAAGAAGTTCAATATGGATCTGTCCAAGAAGGGGTTCTTGCCTGTATTGCAAGGTGTGAGATTGAGCACGGCTCAATGCCCGACCTCGGCAGAAGATAGAGAAAAGATGAGTGTCATCCCCTATGCCTCAGCCATAGGGTCTATTATGTATGCCATGCTGTGTACCAGACCTGATGTGAACCTTGCCGTAAGTTTGGTAGGGAGGTACCAAAGTAATCCCGGCATGGAACACTGGACAGCGGTCAAGAACATCCTGAAGTACCTGAAAAGGACTAAGGATATGTTTCTCATTTATGGAGGTGACGAAGAGCTTGTCGTAAAGGGTTACGTCGATGCTAGCTTCGACACAGATCTGGATGACTCTAAGTCACAAACCAGATACGTGTATGTTTTGAATGGTGGGGCAGTCAGGTGGTGCAGTTGCAAGCAAAGCGTCATGGCGGGATCTACATGTGAAGCGGAGTACATAGCAGCCTCGGAGGCAGCATAGGAAGCAGTCTGGATGAAGGAGTTCATCACCAACCTAGGAGTTATTCCCAATGCTTCGGGCCCAATGACTCTCTTCTGTGACAACACTGGAGCTATTGCCCTTGCCAAGGAGCCCAGATTTCACAAGAAGACCAGGCATATCAAGCGCCGCTTCAACTCCATTCGTGAACATGTTCAAGATGGAGACATAGATATTTGTAAAGTGCATATGGATCTGAATGTCGCAGATCCGTTGACTAAACCTCTTCCACGAGCAAAACATGATCAACACCAGAACTCTATGAGTGTTCGATTCATCACAATGTAACTAGATTATTGACTCTAGTGCAAGTGGGAGACTATTGGAAATATGCCCTAGAGGCAATAATAAAGTGGTTATTATTATATTTCCTTGTTCATGATAATTGTCTATTGTTCATGCTATAATTGTGTTATCCGGAAATCGTAATACATGTGTGAATACATAGACCACAACATGTCCCTAGTGAGCCTCTAGTTGACTAGCTCGTTGATCAATAGATGGTTACGGTTTCCTGACCATGGACATTGGATGTCGTTGATAACGGGATCACATCATTAGGAGAATGATGTGATGGACAAGACCCAATCCTAAGCGTAGCACAAGATCGTGTAGTTCGTCTGCTAAAGCTTTTCTAATGTCAAGTATCATTTCCTTAGACCATGAGATTGTGCAACTCCAGGATACCGTAGGAATGCTTTGGGTGTATCAAACGTCACAACGTAACTGGGTGACCATAAAGGTGCACTACAGGTATCTCCGAAAGTGTCTGTTGGGTTGGTACGAATCGAGACTGGGATTTGTCACTCCGTGTGACGGAGAGGTATCTCTGGGCCCACTCGGTAGGACATCATCATAATGAGCTCAATGTGACCAAGGAGTTGATCATGGGATGATGTGTTACGAACGAGTAAAGATACTTGCCGGTAATGAGATTGAACAAGGTATAGG
This sequence comes from Thinopyrum elongatum, assembly GCA_011799875.1. Classification (NCBI taxonomy): domain Eukaryota; kingdom Viridiplantae; phylum Streptophyta; class Magnoliopsida; order Poales; family Poaceae; genus Thinopyrum; species Thinopyrum elongatum. The sequence goes on along the minus strand of CM022300.1, from coordinate 578,255,838 downwards.
GATACCGACGATCGAATCTCGGGCAAGTATCATACCGGTAGACAAAGGGAATTGTGTACGGGATTGATTGAATCCCCGACATCGTGGTTCATCTGATGAGATCATCGTGGAACATGTGGGAGCCAACATGGGTATCCAGATCCCGCTGCTGGTTATTGACCGGAGAGATGTCTCGGTCATGTCTACATGCCTCCCGAACCCGTAGGGTCTACACACTTAAGGTTCGATGACGCTAGGGTTATAGGGAAAGTTTGTACGTGGTTACCGAATGTTGTTCGGAGTCCCGGATGAGATCCCGGACGTCACGAGGAGTTCCGGAATGGTCCGGAGGTAAAGAATAATATATAGGAATTGAGGTTTTGGTCACCGGAAGTGTTTCGGGCGTCACCGGTAATGTACCAGGACCACCGGAAGGGTTCCGGGGGTCCACCGGGTGGGGCCACCAGCCCCGGAGGCTTGCATGGGCCAAGAGTGGGAAGGGACCAGCCCCTGAGTGGGCTGGTGCACCTCCCACCAAGGCCCAAGGCGCAGCAAAAGGGGAGAAGGGGGAAACCCTAGGCGCAGATGGGCCTAAGGCCCACCCTAGGGCGCGCCCCCCCCTCTCTCCCCCTCTTGGCCGCCCCCCTCCAACCCATCTAGGGCTGCCGCCCCCCTAGGGTGGGAACCCTAGAGGGGGCGCACCCCCTCCCCTCCTCCTATATATAGTGGGGGTTTTGGGGCTGCCAGGGACACGAATCTGGGGCTGCCAGGGACACGAATCTCTCTCCCTCTTGGCGCAGCCCTACCTCTCCACCTCCTCGTCTTTCGTAGTGCTTGGCGAAGCCCTGCTGGAGAACCACGCTACTCCAACACCACCACACCGTCATGCTGCTGCTGGAGTTGTCTTCCCCAACCTCTCCATCCTCCTTGCTGGATCAAGGCGCGGGAGACGTCACGGGGCTGCATGTGTGTTGAACGCGGAGGCGCCGTTGTTCGGCGCTTAGATCAGAATCGACCGCGATATGAATCGCTGCGTGTACGACGCCTCCAACCGCGTTCTTGCAACACTTCCGCATCGCGATCTTCAAGGGTATGAAGATGCACTCCTCTCTCTCTCGTTGCTAGTCTCTCCATAGATTGATCTTGGTGATGCGTAGGAATTTTTTTTGAACTATTACTACGTTCCCCAACAGAAGGATCATCAACAATAAGCCCACTATCATCATTGCAATGACCAACACTACTCACCATATCATTACCTTGTGGAAATCCACATGTAGGTGAAGTAGAAGAAGTTGAGAAAACCATGCGGCTGGAGGTGGAGGGAGAACAATCATCCACACAAATCTTGGACACACCATATTTATCTTAAGGCTTTGTCCACAACTCATGAGCATCCCGGGATGGCAAGAGTTGAAATATAACTACATTGCTCAAAGCATTGAAAATCACATTAGAAGCTTGAGCATTGAGATAAGAGTTTTCCTCATCCCCTAAAGATAATCTTTGGGGATCCTTTGGAGGAGAAAAACCCATATCTACAATTCACTCTAAATTTGGGTCCAAGACCCTAAAGAGATTAATCATGCAAATTACCCAAACATCAAAATTTGTGCCATCGAAACTAAGAGTGTCCGAGAATCCTAATCCCCTAGTCAACATCTTTACTCTCTAGGCGGTTAAGCCTAATAAAGAGAGACGAGGCTCTGATACCAATTGAAAGATCGTGGATGTTGCCTAGAGGGGGGGTGAATAGGCGCTTTAAAATAATTATGGTTTAGGCTTGAACAAATGCGGAATAAGACTAGTGTTTAATTTGCCAAGCACAAAACCTAAAACAACTAGGCTCACCTATGTGCACCAACAACTTATGCTAGGCAAGATAGACAACTAAGGATACCAAGATATAAAACAAGAAACAATATGGCTATCACAAAGTAAAGTGCATAAGTAAAGGGCCCGGGTAAGAGATAACCGAGGCACACGGAAACGACAATGTATCCCGAAGTTCACATCCTTGTGGATGCTAATCTCCGTTTGGAGCGGTGTGGAGGCACAATGCTCCCCAAGAAGCCACTAGGGCCACCGTAATCTCCTCACGCCCTCGCACAATGCAAGATGCCGTGATTCCACGAAGGGACCCTTGAGGGCGGTCACCGAACCCGTACACTTTGGCAACCCTTGGGGGCGGTCACCGAACCCGTACACTTTGGCAACCCTTGGGGGCGGTCACTGGTACCCGTCAAATTGCTCGGGGCGATCTCCACAACCTAATTGGTGACCCTCGACGCTTGCCCGGGGATTTACACCACAATGATTGAGCTCCGAACACCACCAACCGTCTTGGGCACCCAAGCACCCAAGAGGAACAAGCTCTAGGGTACCTAGCACCCAAGAGTAATAAGCTTCTCAACCTGTAACTTGCACGTATCACCGTGGAGAACTCAAACCGATGCACCAAATGCAATGGCAAGGGCACACGGAGTGCCCAAGTCCCTCACTCCCAAATCCCACCAAAGCAACAAAAGCTATTGAGGAAAATGAGAGGAAGAACAAGAAGGAGAGCACCAAGATCTAGATCCAAGGGGTTCCCCTCACATAGAGGAGAAAGTGATTGGTGGAAATGTGGATCTATATCTCCTCTCTCTTTTCGCCCAAAAACTAGCAAGAATCCATGGAGGGATTGAGAGATAGCAAGCTCGAAGAAGGTCAACAATGGGGGGCAAAGACGAGCTAGAAGGATAATGTTCATTGGGGAAGAAGACCCCCTTTTATAGGTGGGGAAAAAATCCAACCGTTATGCACTCAGGTCGTGCACAAGCGATACTACCGCTCAGAGGAGCGGTACTACCGCTTAGCATGGTCAAAATAGCCCAACGAGACAAAAAAACACGAGCTATAGTTCTGCCAGAGAGGTAGTACCGCTCGGGGGAGAGGTAGTACCACCCAGAGAGGTGGTAACGCTTATAAGAGGTACTACCGCTCGGAGAAGTAGTACCTCTTATAATAGGTACTACCGCTTGAAGAGGTACTACCACTTATAAGAGGCACTACCACTCGGAGAGGTACTACCGCTTATAAGAGGTACTACCGCTCGCTACTACCGCTCTACTACCGCGAAACCCGACACAAAAAATCGCATCCCCAGAAGCAGCGGTACTACGCTCGGCACAGGGCTGCGGTAGTGTCACTTACAAGAGGTACTACCGCTCGAGAGAGCAGTACTACCGCTTGAGGCTTTTAGGAACACAACAGAGAAAACAGAGGATGCAATAAATCCTAAACTGCGACAACTTCTGCAAATGAACTCCGAATTGAGCAAACTCAAGCTTGTTGGATAGAAGACGAGAAGAAGCATCCAAATAGTGACTAGTTATATAAGAAGTGGTAGGGGAGGTATGCCTAAGATATAGAGGAGTGAAACCTCCAACCGAGAAGAACCGGCATAACCTCCAACATCGAAAACATCATAGAAGATGCATGTGAACTCCGTTTTTGATGAACTCAAGCTTGTCATGAAGATGACCATAAGCTCTAAAACTCACCAAGAGAAATACCAAACAAGAACCAAGAAAGATGATGCAAGGATGCAATGCTTTGAGCTCTCTACGAACGATACAATCAAGCTACTCATTGAGAGTCCCCCTTGATAGTACGACAACTGGTCCTATAACCCGGTCTCTCAACTACCACCATGAGACCGGTAAAATATAAACCTATCAAGGGCAAACCTTTGCTTTGCACATAGTCCACTTGAGCTAGATGATGATGATCTAGACTCCCTCAAGTTGGACCACCTTTCTTGATTGCGTTGGCTCAACGAAGACTAGTTGATTGCTCCCCCATACTCCACTATGGGTGAACCACTCTTCGGCACATCTTCACAAGTCCATTGACACCACAATGGACGACAAGCTTCAAGGATGATCTCTTTGTGATGCTCCACTTGAACTTGCACACCGCAATCTCGATGACGATCACCACTTGATGTCATCCTCCATGGGTTGGACGAGATCTTCATATTGACGCAAACCCATGGAAACATACCTAACCCCACATAGAACTCTCACGTAGACCATGGGTTAGTACACAAAGTGTAATGGACAATGCTTACCATACCATGGGATCACTTGATCCCTCTCGGTACATATTGTGCGCTTTGTGTGTTGATCAACTTGATTCACTCTTTGACTTAATCTTGATCAATTGAATCATGTCTTATATATGACCACTCTTTGGATAATTCATTTAATAGCACCTTGGTCATCTCATAAACTCCTTGAAACCAACACATGGACTTCAAGAAAAACCTATGGACAAATCCTTCAAATATAACTCAAGGCAACCATTAGTCCATAGAGATTATCATCAATTACCAAAACCAAACATGGGGGCACCGCATGTTCTTTCTAATGGGTTCTTGATAGTGGATGTACGGATCATATGACCGGAGACAAGGACATGTTCCATGAGCTTGCAAAGAAGGACTGCCCACCAAGTATGTCACTTTTGGAGATAACTCCAAGGGTAAGGTACTTGGCCTTGGTAAGGTGGCCATTTCCAATGATAGCTCTATCCAAAACCTCATGCTTGTTGAATCTCTTGGCTACAATTTACTCTCCGTATCTAGACTAGCCGACTTCGGTTTCAATGTTCTATTTACTGAAGTAGATTGTCAAGTGTTTTGAAGAGATAATCATAATATGGTCTTTACCGGTATTCGTAGAGGTGATCTATACATTGTTGATTTCACTAAGAGAGCTCAACCTCGTACTTGCTTAATTGCTAAATCTTCTAAACATTGGTTATGGCATAGAAGGTTAGGTCACGTGGGCATGCAAAATCTTGATAAGCTTATTAAAGGTGATCATATCCTTTGTGTTAAAGATGTCATATTTGACAAGGATAGACTTTGCAGTGCTTGTCTAGCAGGAAAACAGGTTGGAGGAAGTCATCCCGTAAAGAGCATCATGACCACGAGAAGACCGCTTGAGCTACTTCACATGGATCTTTTTGGTCCCAACACCTACAAGAGTCTCGGTGGTAACTCGTTCGGTTTGGTCATTGTTGATGATTTTTCAAGATTTACATGGGTGTTCTTTCTTGATGATAAATCGCAGGTCCAAAAGATCTTCAAAAACTTCGCTAGGAAGGCCCAAAATTAATTTGAAGTGAAGATCAAGAAGGTTTGAGGCGACAATGGAACGGAGTTCAAGAACGCCAATGTGGATACCTTTCTTGACGAAGAAGGGATTTCTCATGAGTTCTCAGCTACCTATACGCCTCAACAAAATGGAGTTGTTGAGAGGAAGAACCGGACACTTATTGAGATGGCAAGAATGATGCTTGATGAATAAAAGACGCCAAGACACTTTTGGGCAGAAGCGGTTGAGACAGCTTGTCATGCTACGAATCGACTGTATCTTCACAAGCTTCTTGGCAAGACGGCATACGAGCTTCTCACCGGTAACAAACCCCAAGTTGGATACTTTTGAGTATTTGGCTCAAAGTGTTACATTCTTGATAAGCATCGTCATTCAAAATTTACTCCTAAATCTCATGAAGGTTTCCTACTCAGTTATGGCTCGAACTCTCACACATATCGTGTCTACAACAATTTCACCCGAAAGTTTGAAGAAATGGTAGATGTGAAGTTTGATGAATCTAACGGATCTCAAGTAGAGCAATTGCCAATTGATGTAGGAGACAAAGATCCTTCGGAAGCCATTCAAGATTTATTCATTGGCAAGATTCGTCCAACGAAGGTGAAGGAAAGTACCTCTTCCGTTCAAGTGGAAGCCTCAACTTCACATCAAGGTGAACCACAAGTTGACTTGGAGGCATCCACAAGTGGAACACGTCAAGACGGAGGAGATGAGGAAGTGCAACAAGATGAACCACCTCGACCTCCCTCTCCACCTCCACAAGCGAATGACAACGCCAACAACAATGAAGAAGGAGAAGAAGAAAATGTTCCACCCCAACCCAAACAAAAGCTCTCACGAGTTAGAGCAAGAGTCACAAGAGACCATCCCGTTGAACAAATCTTCGACGATATTCAAACCGAGAGAATCACTCGCTCTAAAACTCGTTTGGCTAACTTTTGTGAACAGTACTCATTCATTTCTAGTGTTGAACCTATGAAGGTAGAAGAAGCCCTTGAGGATCCGGATTGGGTGAACGCTATGCACGAAGAGCTACACAACTTTGAGAGGAATCAAGTGTGGACATTGGTTGAGAAGCCCGACAACAATCACAATGTCATTGGAACCAAATGGGTGTTTCGGAATAAGCAAGATGAAGAAGGACAAGTTGTACGCAACAAGGCATGTTTCGTCGCTCAAGGCTACACTCAAGTTGAAGGTATGGACTATGATGAGACATATGCCCCCGTTGCTAGACTTGAGTCCATACGCATCTTACTTGCTTATGCCAATCACCATGATATCAGTTTATACCAAATGGACATTAAAAGTGCTTTTCTCAATGGCGAAATTGAGGAGGAAGTATATGCTAAACAATGTCCCGGATTTGTCAATCCCAAGAAACCTAATCATGTCTACAAACTTCACAAAGCTCTTTATGGTCTTAAACAAGCTCCAAGAACAAGGTATAAGTGCTTGACCAAGTTTCTTATTGAAAAAGGCTTTGAAATTGGGAAGATCGATTCTACACTTTTTACTAAAAGGGTTATTGGTGAATTATTTGTGTGCCAAATTTATGTGGATGATATTATATTTGGTTCTACTAACCCCCATTTTTGTGAAAAGTTTTGAAGGCTAATGTCGGAGAAGTTTGAGATGTCTATGATGAGTGAACTCAAATTTTTTCCTTGGATTGCAAATCAAGCAAACTAAGGAAGGTACCTTTGTTTCTCAAACAAAGTATACCAAGGATCTTTTCAAGAAGTTCAACAAGTAAGAAAGCAATGGTATGAAAACACCCATGCCTACTAGTGGACATCTTGACTTGACTAAGGATGGCAAACCGGTTGACCAAAAGGTTTAGCGCTCTATGATTGGTTCATTGTTATATCTATGTGCATCCCGTCCCATATTATGCTAAGTGTGTGCATGTGTGCACGATATCAAGCGGCCCCTAAAGAATGTCATCTTAAGGCCGTGAAAAGGATAGTGAGATACTTAATTCATACACCAAAGTTTGGCATTTGGTATCCTAAGAGGTCATCTTTTGTTCTTGTTGGCTACTCTGATTCGGACTATGCCGGTGACAAGGCTGATAGAAAGTCCACTTCGGGTACTTGTCTATTTCTTGGTAGATCCCTTGTGTCTTGGTCCTCCAAGAAACAAAACTCGGTATCCTTATCCACTGCCGAAGTTGAATACATTGCCGCCGGAACATGTTGTGCTCAATTACTTTAGATGACCCAAACCTTTAAGGATTATGGGATACATGTGAAACATGTTCCATTGCTTTGTGATAATGAAAGTTTTATTAAGATTGCTCACAATCCCATGCAACATTCTCGAACAAAGCATATTGAAGTTCGTCATCATTTCATTCGGGATCATGTTGCTAAATGAGACATCAATCTTAAGCATGTTCGTACGGATAAGCAATTGGCGGATATATTCACCAAACCGCTTGATGAGAAAGTATTTTGCCGTTTGAGAGGTGAATTGAACATCATTGATGCCTCAAACTTGGAGTAGAAACTCCATTTGGATACATGCAAGGCATGAGCCTTCTTATGATTAATCCTTGATATCTCTCTTATGATGATGATCATATGTCTTGGATCTCTACTTGTACCCTTGCATGTTACCTAACCCTTGTAGGTACTTGGATGAACCCAAATCTATGAGATTGCAAGCCACTCACATTTTGAGCAATCTCTACATCACCAAATCCCTATGATGTGGTTGTTGAATACAAGGAATCTTGAACTCACTCAACATATCCTTTGACTATTTCAATATATCAAATTTCAATTTGTATAAATTATCATGATTGTCATTTTGGATACACAAGTGCTCTTCCTTGCAAGACTAACCCATGTAGGAAGATGAACTCAAACTACTAATGGTGCTCCCAACTCTTGATGGACAACATCAATCTTGAGCATCCAACACAAGTTCAACTACATGATCAAGATCAACACCACAACCCAAGGTATGTAATCCCACCTTAGAGAAGCTTTGCTCCAAGTCATGAGCTAAAGGAACTCAACAAGGTGTGAAAACATCAAAATACTTAAATGAAAAATGGTAACCCCATTTTGAACTTAAACGATAAGTATGACCTATGATCAAGTGACCTCACTTGACTCCTAAGACAATATACTCTAACATAGGTGACTTTGTCGATGACCCCTTTCCTAGATGAAGTTCCCTAGTGTTCTTTTGCTTAATTGATTTTTCAATTTGCATGATTTTCTTATCTTTCTAAAACAAAAACAAAAAACTTCATCTAGATCTTTTTATTTCTGTGTTTAATTCATTGCAAATCCTTCTGTTAATTCCCTGCAAATCCTTGTGAGATTTCATTTGCCTAGTGAGCTGACTTGACAAAATATTTACTCTGGGTTGAACTCGGTCCCTCCGATCCAAACCCATCGGCTCGACCGAAATACAATATCTCCTTGTAGTAAGTTCATCGGTACCACCGACATGGACTGCTTCGGTCCCACCGATCGGGACCTTCTGTGACTCTGTTATCTCGGCGTCACCGACAGAAAACAAATCGGCGTCACCGATTTCAACTCTGAGAAAATATTTTGCCATTTCTTATTGCCTATTTTCTTCAGCTCCACTCAATGATTCTTCCCTCTATCAACATCATCAGCTACCCACTGCTTTGTAGTGACTCTCAAGGACCACACCTACTTGACTCATGCTCCAGAAGTGCCCTTCTTGGAAATTGATGTCAAAGGGGGAGAGAGAGCACATCAAAGCTTATCAAACAGATGCTTGTTAACAAATAGGAGAGAAGTCACATGTCTTTAAGAGGGGAAAGACATGTCAATATGTTTGATCTTAGCCATTGCTATTAAAAATACTTGTTGCTCTGATATGATTTTGGCTGATATTACCCTATTTTGCTCTGATTTTATCTCACCCTGTCTTCTCCCATTATCCAATATCAGATTTAGGGGGAGAAAGAAATCATGTCTAAGGGGAGAAAAATCTTTGGAATTCATTGCACATCTTTAAATCTTTGGGGACATGTCTATATCTAAATGAAGTACTCAGTACTCACCCATTACATGTCATCCCAGTCTTGGTATTCTTGTGGTTCCTTAAAACTGCTTTACTTAGAGTGATCTTGTGTTATTTAACCCTGTTTTCTCAAGTCCACTCTTTCCAAAGCCAGCTCAAGACCACAAGGTAAGTATATGAATCGCACTCATGTGCATGATGATCTCTTGCTGTTGCACATATTGTTTGCAAGAGGGATTCATAAACATGAAGGTACATTTCCAAATCATATCATTTGCTCTGATGCATATAGCCAAGATACATGTAACTCTGTGCTTGCTCTACCATGATAATGCATTCACATGTTAGTATATTCTATCTTCACATGATTGCATACATGTAGGGGGAGCTTATGCATGTTACATGTCTCTCCAAAGCTTTACCTGCTACTCTTCATATCATTTACCTAAAGCTTTGATGTATGTTGTCATCAATTACAAAAAAGGGGGAGATTCAAAGCACAAGTGCTCCCTGGGTGATTTTGGTAATTAATGTCAACAAATCTCTTGTTGGACTAATGCCTTTATCCAGTTTATTTCAGACAAGTTCAACAATCAACAGTGGCGTGGAAAGGACAAGAGGATGTGGAACCCCTTCAAAATGCTAAGGACACATATTGGCAAAAGCTCAAGACTCTTCATTTTACTTTTAGTGATCCAATATCACATTGAGTCCATAGGAAAGCCAATACTATTAAAAGGGGATGAGGTGTTGCTTAATGGCTTGCTTGTTCAAAGTGCTTAGTGATATTGCTCCAAATACCCTCAACCACTTTCTCATTCCAAATATGTCCAAAACCCAAAGTCAAACTCGGCCCCACCGAAACATCCTATCCGGAGCCACCGAGCTCATATGACATAGCCACTGCCAGAAACCCTAACAGTTCTGTCACACCGATACGGATCTCGGTCTCACAGAGATGGCCTTGCAAACTCCCTGTGACTTGTTGCACTCTTTCGGTCCCACCGAGTCAGTGAAGTCGGGTTCACCGAGTTGGCTTGACATTCACTCTGTTGTATTTTGCTTCACTTCGGTCTCACCAAGTTGATGCAATCGGCGCCACCGAGTTGATGTTTGCCCTAAGCCCTAGCACATCGGTCCCACCGAGTTGTTCCAGTCGGTCCCACCGAGATTCCTAACGTTCACATTTTGAACTAAATCGGTCTCACCGAGTTCTTCTATTCGGTCTGACCGATTTGGGTCAAATGTGTGTAACGGTTGGATTTTGTGTGGAGGCTATATATACCCCTCCAGCCCCTTCTCCATTTGTGGGAGAGTCATCAGGACGTGCCTACACTTCCAGCATACATTTTCTGAGAGAGAACCACCTACTCATGTGTTGAGATCAAGATATACCAATCCTACCACAAGAATCTTGATTTCTAGCCTTCCCCATGTTGCTTTCCACTCAAATCATCTTTCCACCATATCCAAATCTGTGAGAGAGAGTTGAGTGTTGGGGAGACTATCATTTGAAGCACAAGAGCAAGGAGTTCACCATCAACACACCATCTATTACCTTTTGGAGAGTGGTGTCTCCTAGATTGGTTAGGTGTCGCTTAGGAGCCTCCGACAAGATTGTGGAGTTGAACCAAGAAGTTTGTAAGGGCAACGATATCGCCTACTTCGTGAAGATCTACCCGAGTGAGGCAAGTCCTTCGTGGGCGATGGCCATGGTGGGATAGACAAGGTTGATTCTTCATGGACCCTTCATGGACTCGCGCAACTGTTACCCTTCGTGGGTTGAAGTCTCCATCAACGTGGATGTACGATAGCACCACCTATCGGAACCACGCCAAAAATCTCCGTGTCTTCATTGCGTTTGCACACTCCAATCCCATCTCTTTACACTCTTGCAAATACCATGCTTTACTCTTTCCGCTGCATATACTCTTGCCAAGCTTGCTTCAAATGTATTGTGAATGCTTAAACTTGTGCTAAAACTCCACCTTAACTTGAACAACATAAAAATTATCACTTTGACTTGTTGAGGGTCTAATCACCCCCCTCTAGACCCCTCTTCTCGATCCTTTCAGTGACACACTCAGGCGGACCAGCCGGACCGCCCCCCTCGAGGACGGGATAGGCCGGCCGACAAAACCAAACAGCCTACCGCTCCACCTCACCGTCCAGGCAAGGAGCCAGTTCGGCCAGCCTACGAGTACGACCTACGACGCGACCTAGACGCTCGCGTAGGTCTGACAAGGTCCATCTATGGACCCAAAGACAACCCTCCTGTTAGACGGGATAGTTACCAAGCTTGGCCAGACTGAAACGACAGAGCTCGGGAACAACAGCGAGCCCGGATGACAGATGGTCTCCGGCGCGATGTAGCCCGAGTCAGGGGCACCGCTCACCCTCTGTGCTTCACAGATAGAGTGATGCAGCACCAATTTCCGGAGGGCTTCAAGCCTGTAAATATCGAGCCCTATGATGAGACGACGGATCCGGCAGTATGGATCGAAGACTTCCTACTACACATCCACATGGCGACGACCTTCACGCCATCAAATACACTACAAAAAAAACACACTTCCGTGATGATACGTGTTTGTCACAGTAGGTCATGTTTTCTGTCATGCATGTACATCCATGACGATTTTATGACAGAATCAAGATAGTCATACTTGTCCTATCGTAGAAGTGTTCCATGACATTACCAAAATTATCATCATGGAAGTGTCCACTTCCATGACGATAAATCGCGCATCATAGAAGTGCTTTCGTCAAGGGTAACCAACACGTGGCATCCACCGTAACGGGTCGCCATTAAGCTATCGGGTTCCGGTTTGGATCCGATAACCCGTTAACAGCCCAGACCAATGGGGATTTTCCATGTGTAAAATTCTCAATGGCCAGAGGAACCACGTGTTGGCTCACCGTTGGGACAGATGTCATCCAGTCATTGGACCGAAGGAGCCTATGATACGTCGACATGTGGCACGGCCTAACAGAGGCCCATTCCAGTGAAAAGGCCGGCCTGTTTGACTTGGTCAAAAGGTAGCGGGTCGGCCCACGGAAAGCCTGTTAACGGCATGTTCGCATATAGCCCATTTATAGCCCGCTAACTCACGGCCCGTTACGGCCTACCCGAATTTGGCCCAGTAGCGTCATCTAGGCCGTCAAATATCATTCCAGCCCGTTGTAACTTCCGGCCCATGTATGGCCCATGACGTCTTTCGGCCCATAGGAGGCCCTTTGTAACTCTGGGCCCATTAAAGGCCAGAGATGAAACTGGCCCATAATGAACAGTGTATCGCTTTATACCCATTAACGGCCCATTATTCCGTTGGCCGTTTCCAGCCTGTGTTAACTTTCGGCCTTCTAAGGGCCCATTTATTCTTGGGCTCATTTCCAGAATTCGGTTACTTACGGTCCGTTACTGGCCTGTTTTGCTTGTGGGCCAAATTCAGCCCGTGGTTACAATCGGCCTGTTTGTGGCCCGTTAACCCGTTGGGCTCTTTTCATAGCGTCATCAAATATGGCCTATTAATGGCCCGTTATGGTCGGGCCATAAAACAGACGATTTCCACTCTAGCCCGTTTACGGCCCATTTTGCAGACCGTTATTGGTCCACAAATAGTACGGCCCATGTTTGGCGAAACGATTATACGGCCCATAGAAGGCCCATAGATTAGACGGCCCGTAGAAGGCCCATGGATCCTATGGTCCGTAGAGGGCCCATGGATCCTACGGCCCGTAGAAGGCCCATGGATCGTACGGCCCATAGGAGGGCCATGGTTACTACAGCAGGTAGCAGGACCATGGTTACAACAGTCCGTGTGTTGCCATGGTTATTGTGGCCTAGTTATAAAAATAGGTTATTGTGGCCACTAGAAAAACGCAGAAAAAGAACTGCAATGACTACAAGCAAACAACTAAACAAGACAATAAGGAAATAAATAGGCAAGCAACTAACGCTAGGCTATTACGGCTATTACACATATTACATCCACTGGGCATCAAAGTTCGCCACCAGTGCAAATATAGGGAACAAAGCAGCATATTACATACACTGGCCGTCTAAATTGGCCACCAGTGCAAATAAACGCGGCAACAAAACAAGTGCATAACTGAAACAACTTCAGAAGAGCTCAAGAAACATTATCCTGGGTATCCACCATGCTGGCAATAAGCTTAGCAAGCTTATTAGCTTTGTCCTGTTTGGCGCTAAAACCCTCCAACGCTTGCTGTTGCACCAGAAAGTATGCATCTGAATGCTCCAGGGACTTCCGCAGTCCTTCGGCTTCTTGTCGCAGCACAGCTGATCGATATCTTTCAGCTTGTAGTTGAGACTCAAGAAGCTGAACTGATTCAGACAGTGAGTTTGAATAGCTTGTGCCAGCGGTAGTGGCCAGTAACTCGAACACTAAACCAAGACAGGACTTTGGGGTTGTCTCACTGTCTTGAAGATAGTTTTCCTTAGCTGTTTTATCAGCTTTGTTGGAGACCAACAACCTTATCTGCATTACTTCCTTTACCATTGCTTAATAAGGCACTCTTCCCCAACATTCTGTCAGCATTCTAAAAGAAGAAACAAGCAGACACATAACAGGTTTAGCATGTACTAGTATATGAAACTAATTTCGGTGAACCAGTTCATTAGTAAGGTGGACATGATTAAACTACCAAGTCTTCTATTGCCAAGTAGTACATAATAAAAGCATCAAACAAACATATATCTATATCCTATGGTCACTGCATTGTCTTGCCAAATCAAAATAGAGACACGGTTCAAATCATATCAGTTCAAGACAAAGCAGCACTGTAAGAATACAAAGCGTGGGAAACTACATGGCACAACAAGATTTCAGATGGGTACCATGGGTCTACATGTACAACAACACTATTGGATCTGTTGTGATGCTAGTAATGTGCATGATATGAGAAGTCAACTATATACACAATTGAAATTGAAATCAACAGAGCTATTTATAAGAGCAAACATGTTAAAGAAACATGTGTAAACATACCTGTTGTGCCATTGGAATTTCGATTGGATCCTTCAATTTAAAAATAAGTTTGTATGAGTAAATACAGTGATACAAGAGCAAAGCAGTATGCACGATAGCAATGGAATCTTAAATGAGAACAGTTGTTCTTCAGGTTTAAGCACTTGTTCTACATGAATAGAGTACAGTAAGACGCAGGCATATAGTACTTAAAAATAAAAAATGAGCTCATAGACCTTACCACATTCTTGGTTCGGGACCAGTATAGAACAAGGCGTTCCCAGTCATCATCCAGTAAATGTGTCTTAGGAGAACGTAAGGGAATTTGATAAGTTTCTTTGCCAGTGAAGTACGTTTTCTTCAGGTAATTCTGATACTGCCACCAAGCATTCTTGAAGATAGCAGAGGTATTAGCACAGGTTACCTCATCCTGAGTTTCCAAATCGGTCCTTCTCTATAGAGAAAAAATGGGAAAATTTGTTGTATTATAACCATCATGGAGGTAGAATGTATGGGACAAAGCAAAGTAATTGCCATGAATAACATTACTTACACATAACTCCTGGACAAACACCTGCAACTGGCATTTTCCTTCATCTTCAGTATAGTATTTCCATGATGGGAAGATACGCACATAGGATTTAACAACATCAATTGCGATAGATGCTAAACTACGAATGGCTGGTTGTGCTTCCTCCACAGGAATAGGTGTACTAACTGGTGGAGTTGGGGTTCGCCGTGGTAGTACTAGCGCTTTGGGCACTGGAGCTGCCTTACTAACTGCTCTTGTTTGGGAGCTCTGTGGTGGAGATGGTGCTATGTCAACAGGAACTGGGTTACTATCTGCTGGGGTTGGGGTTAGATTGGGTGAAGCTGGTTCTCTGTCCATCGCAGTAGGGGTACAATCTGCGAGAGTCTGGGTTATGTGTGGTAGGGCTGGTTCTCGGCATGTACAACCGGGGTGCTATCTCCACCAAGAGGTAACACTGTTTTATTTGAAGACCGTGTTTTTACTCCGCTAGATACTGCCATCACCCGCTCCAATTCAAATGGCTGATAAACAGGAAACATAGTTGAATGTACAGACATTGTATGAGAGATAGATGCAATAAATAGTTTGAAAAAAAGAGGGCATGAAATAGTTGACCTGTATATTGTTTCACTAAAAAGGATAGCATGACATAATTTCACATATATGATGTCTATCTAAACTAGATAGCATAGCATGACATAATTCAAAGATATGATGACTAACTAAACAGGATGGCATGAGATAATTATATGATGTCTTTAGTAAACAGGTTCGCATGACATAATTCTCATACATGTTATCTAAGTAATCAGGATCGCATGATTTAATTCACATATGTGATTTATATGCTAAGCAGATGGCATTCACATATATGATGTCTGAACTAAGAACATGGTGTTGAATATTGTGTATATGATGTCTAAACTATGCAATGCAAGACACCATATGCATGATATGAGCAGTATAACCATGCCAAGTTAGAGCATACACCTCGGTGGGGGAATAGGACTGGTCATCTATCTCTGAATCCATCTCTGTGGAGCTATCGGGACCCAGCAAGAGATCTGCTTCGACAGGTAGCACTGTCTGCTCTGAAGACCTTGTTTTCACTCCAGATTTTTCCATCACCCACTCAAATGGCTGATTCACAGGAAGAGTAGTTTAATGTACAAACATTGTCGACAAATGGAAATGTAATGAAGAAAAGGATGGGTTATCATTCAAATATATGATGCCTGGTTAAACAGGATGGCATTGCATATTTCACATATATTATGGCTAGCTAAAAGGGATGATACTGCATAATTCCCATATATGATATAGAAACTAAACAGGTGGCATTACAAAACATGTCTAAACTAAGCAGATGACATATATGATGTCGAAAGTAGGCACTGCAAGGCAACATATGCATGATACGACTAACATCATCATGCCAAGTTAAAGCAAACACCTTGGGGGGTAAATAGGAGTGGTCAGCTGCGTCTGAATCCACCTCAGAATAGATATCTTCCTCTGGATTACAATCTGGAGAGGGGGGGGGGAGGGTTTGCCATTGAACCCACCATGGAGCGGTGTCTGCATGACATAATATTGCCGCGCAAAACTCTTCTCTTTTTCTCTACATGTTCAGCATGACTGTGTACAATATCTGACATGCATACGAAAAAATATAGTGAGATTATGTAAGGAGAGCATGCAGAAATCTAGAGTGATGGTAACAACCAGTGGATGAATCCAAAAATAATGATAGCAGGTTGATGATAGCTTTAATTTAATAAAAAGACAGATGATGATTGCTTTACTATTTGTTTCCCACCCAAGATGAACAACATAGGCGTACCCTAGGTGAACCAGATAATAGACAGAGATACTATTCATTGCTGCCTCGATATGTGCCCCACAAGTAATTTTAAAACTCAAGTTTGAACATTAATTTGGACCTGACTTGGAGTCTAAGAGGTGAACAGGATAATAAAGTAGCAGGTAATATTAAGCAATGCATAACATAAGCAGAAACAAAAGAGTGTGACCTCTCTTGTGGACCCGTGTACTCCTCAGGTTCATCTGCTGAGTCGATGATGGTGATGCCGTTGCGGTGGGTGCCGGCGACAGGGAAGGAGATTTGAGGCGGCGAAAGACGGTCAGGAGTCATGATGTCTGGTTGGTGGATGCTTCTGTCGATGGAGCAGCTCAGGTGAGGTGGACGACATCGCGACAGGAGCAGGACAAACCACACAAAGTTTTCTTCGACACCTACCTGTAACCGAAGTAATTCTGTAAGGGCTTCTTTGGCTTGCAGGATTCTAAAAACGCAGGGATAGGAAAAACACCGGAATAGGATAGGAATGCATGTGGGAACCAGAGCATTTGTAAACACATGATTTTTGTCAACTTGGGTGTTTGGTTCACAGGAATTGGAAGAGCAGAGGAATGCAAAGAAACATGGCCAAATTAAAGTAAACCATATGAAAGCGTGTACAGTTAGAATGTTATTCTGCCACTAATGCACTTGGTCTTGTTTTCATGCATAGGATTTTGAAAAGTAGGTCCAGGTGGATGTTTTGCTCCATTCCTTTCAACAAAATGCATGAATACTTGAATAGTAGAGTGCCATAGGAAAATTTCCTATTGCTATGTTTTTCCTTCAGTTTTTTCCTTTGAACCAAAATAGCCCTAATGGATCGACAAGAATGTAGAGTAATAAGTGATGTGACAAGTGTACAACCTCTTTGCCGTAGCCGTGTCGACCTCGGCATCATTGGGTTTGTCGCTGAAGAAGTTGAGGCAGAGGTGGCTGTCGGAGGTGTGGAGGAAGATCTGAGGAATCTATAAACGGCATCCAGGGCACTGCTCTGTTGTGATGGATGGTTCCGTCATTGGAGCAGCTCCGACGAGCCATAAGACGTCGAGGCTGAAGCAGTACAAGACAGACATCGTTAATCTCAAGTGGGATTCTAATAGCATCTCCAATAGATGATGTAAAATACATTACCAAAAAGTGATAGATGTAAAATTTACATCACCAAAAAACACCTGACTATAACAAATGAGGTAAAAACTGTTAACTCTGAACTTAACTGTCGAAACTGAAATTTACTGTGGAATCTGAATGTTGCTATCGAAACTGAACGCACTGGTAGCAGAGAGGCACTTCACATGTAGTTTAGGCCGCTCGAGCACTAGTAGTAGAGAAACAGTGATCTAAATCAGCAGGCGATCAACGGGGAACACAGTAGCAGATATCAGCCAGAGCAGCAGCGCCTGGAGGAGCAGCGCGAACTAGAGCCAGAGCAGCAACTCGTGTAGCTGTAGCAGCCCATGTGCCAGCATCAGTAGCGCGAGCGAGAGCAAGAGCAGAGCAGCAGCACGAGCAAGGGGGAGAGCAGAGCAGCACCGCGAGCGAGAGCCGGAGCAGCAGCAGCAGATCCGGCTGGTATGGACGCCGCCGCCGAAGGGGCCTCGCACTGGGGGAGAGCCACCATAGAGATGTCGCCCACGGCGCCGGCTTCGAGGTAGCCGCGCCATGGGGGTGCGGGATGGAGCACCGTCGGCGCTGGGAGGTCGAGTTAAGGAGAAGGTGCGATGCAATAAGTGTACAACCTCTTTGGTGGTGCCGAGTAGGCCTCGGCTTCGTCCGAGGAGTCGGTGAGGATGCTGCGGTTCCGGTGGAGTAGGTTAAGGTAGCGCTGTGGGGATGGAGCAGCCGCGATAGACGAGGCGATCGTCGGAGCAGCTCCTTGGAGGTGGAGGACGGGGCGGTTGAACCGGCGGGATGACGAGATCGACGACGGATCCTCATCCGGGGAGGTGGATGAGGGACGTCGAGCTGTTGCGGTGGACGACGTCATCGGGGAAGAGGCTTCGGCTAGGCAACGGTGAGGTGGCGGACGGAGGAGGGTGGGGTTTCGCGGCTGGAGCAGAGAGGTTATGGCGGCCTGGGATTTCGAATGGCGAAAAGGAGGCGATGGGAGGGGGGAACCATGACTTAGGGACGCGCTTGTCCAAAATGTAAGGTGTGTTACAAAAGTACCCCCACCGATTTGAACTACCGGCCCTTTCGGCTAAGGGTTAGTAGGGGGATTTCGCGTGTCGGGATTTGGCAGCTGGAGGGAGTTTTCGCGTGCGTTGTAATTTTGGGATAGCAAGGCGCGGGTTGTGAAGGTGCGAGTTTTGGGAGCATGATATCTGAAATTTTGGGATATAACAAGGCACGAGTTGAATTTTAGGGACAAACCTAACATGTAATATTGTACGTACCAAATCAATTCGCACTTCCCTCAACAAAAAAAATGAAAAAAAAATAAAACTATTCACACCACACAAAGAGAGAGTCTTGTCCCGTTTTACTGTACAAATGCTATTCAAAGCTATGAATCCATGTTATGTCCAATTAAATTTTTTCGCTGGCTGTATAATGCATGTAACCTACTCATACCAACATTTTAGTGCATTCCAAATGTCTATACTACCGTTGCAATTCGAACTAAATTTGAATTCATTTCTCTATTTGAATAAGAATCTACAATAATGATTGTTGCCAACTTAAACCATCATTCGTGTATTATCTTAACAACACACCACATGATTACTATAGAGATAGATATGAACTATGTGTACTATATGAACTCGAATTCAAATTTTTGAATACACTTGATGATGATTCCAAATAATAGTACATTTGATGTACTAACTAGATCTTCATAATCTAAACCATGTTCCATACGTACACCGTGTTTATCACACAAAGTATAGTGCCCCGCCCCCTACATTATGACAATTATTTAGCCTTGAGCTGCAAAAGCCACACATTATCACAAATTATAATCAATGCTCTATATATTATATGTAGTATAACATGTTCATAACCTCACCATGCGTATCACCATTATATATATTCATTCATGCATGCGTCGGTTTAAAACACTATGATATCTTCTTCGAATATCCGAATCCACTTTTTTTATAATGAATTATGATCTCTGTTCGTATTTTACACCCACACAATCCTCTTCTCTTTGTAGCAAGCGCTAACTTTCTCTCGTGCATGCACACGCCCGCCTCCCTCTCACCCTCCCTCAGCATTCTCTAGCTCCATCGTGCATATTCGTCTTTTCACTTTAGGTCGTTCACCCACGGTGTGTGTAGGCTCCCCAGCTCCTTTCCGGCACATACCGATCGATATGCCTCTCTAGCCAGGTGTGCCTACCACAAACACAAGCTTTCCCTCTTCTCTTCTCACCGTCCATGCCTCACTCCCGCCCCTCTTTTCATCGATCTCGTACTCGCACACTCCTTCCCCCTCGATATAGTATGCCTCTTGCACCACCTCCTAGCTTCATCCCTCTCTCTCTATCCTTCTCTTCGGGCCTTATTTGCTTCTAACACATACATGCATGTATACCGATCGATCTCCCTACATATACCTAGGTCGACTTTAACTATTTTTTCACACGCATCGATCGACGTACCTCACAAGTTATGTCTCTCCTTTCTCCGACAAAGGACGATTGATCTTCCTATGTAGTTACGTCTGCTTACCACAGCCATATCGTCCCCCCTCATCATTCGTGCATGCCTCCTGACTCGTCTCTCACATGCATGTGCACAGACAGGCAAGCATCCCCTTTCTTATTGATATTGTAGGCGTGCCTTCCGTTTGTCTAGCAAGCCTCTCCCACCATTTGTGAGAAGCAACTCCACCACCAACCCCTCCGACACTCTAGCTCTGTCTCTCTCCCAACCTTATTCCTCTCCTACACATATGCATGGATGCCGATCGATCTCCCTCAATACATAAGGTAGGTCTCTCTCCTCCTCCACACATATCCAAGCCTTGTACCTCTATAGTTAGGTCTCTGCCCCCCCCCCCACCCCACCCACACACACCGATAGTCGAGCACTGTAGGTAGGTATCCATGCCACAGAGACAAACTGCACCTGTCCCCTCTCACGTTCCAGTAGGCCAGCCACCCTATATCTTTGACGTGGGCACACATAAATTCGATGGCACTCTTTATCGATCGCGCGCACACACACACACACATCATCCCTCTCTTTCGATTCTATGGATACCTCACGCCGATGATACCTCCACTCTCTTCTCGTGGATCGCCCCCTCTATATATATGATATATCCAGGCCTCTGTTTCACACACATTGCATATGTTACATTTTTTGATTGAAATATGATCGACACATATTCCCTGTCTATCTCGCACACCCCCCCAAAAAAACACTCACGAACCCACACACTATATCTCTCTACGTTTGTATCTCTCTCACACAAACCCACGTAGGTGGTGTACGTACACGAAGAGAATAGGTGCACGTACTCACGCTTCATGCCCAGCCACACCCGCGCGGGTACACGATGGAGCTCATTTCTGTACGAAATGGCAGCCCACGTGCTAATTTGAGCGCGTGTAGCGGTTGTTTACTTACGGAGGTCGTGTACCACGCGTGCACGAAACAAAGTTTGACTTGATGCGTTGGCACATTATTTTTAAATAAAGTTATATCGCTCAATGGCACGTACACAGAATATAAAACGATTTTTATGGAGAAAAAGGTAGCCCGCTCCACTATATACAATGGAGCCCGCCTGCCGGGTTTGTCTCTCTTCAGAGTATCTCACACAAGGCGGCGGTGGCCCCTCTCTCTCTCACCGTTGGTCACTGATCCGGCCGCATCCCGCCCGCTGGCGGAAAGGGAGGATGTGCATCGTTTCTCCGTTTGACGGCGCCGAGGCAGCACGTCCCGATCTGCGGTACCCGCCGTTCTCTCTGACCAAGCTCCGGCGCGGTAGGGCCTACGCCACTTGCTCGCTGCCGCAGTATGGGCAGATCCCGCCCGCCGCCGCCCTCCTAGTTACATCCCGACGACCCCCAGGTATCCCCTCCAGCCTTGCTCCACTGCCCATCTTCCCACGTCGCTGCATGTGGAAAATCTTGCATGTGGATCTTCCCTAGTTCTTTGCCCAAAACATAGCTCGTCCGGCGTACTTTCCATATTGCAATCTCGTCCTCACAGCATTTTAGATAAACACAACCGTGCTGTTATCTTCCCTGAGGACAAGGAATATGCTTCTTTTTTGTCATCGTAGGTGTCATCAACTGTTATTGGCCAGTAATTGTTTCCTTTCTAACTCTTTTTTGCAAACAGGGCTATCCATTTCACCTCGTTGCTATTGTGACCTTTTGGTGAACTGCACAAATTACTTTTTTCTTAAGAGTGTTTTGTGCAGTTGTACTAAATGTCACACGGGCAACGTCTCTACATTTCAGTGCGACTACACAAAGGGAGATTGGTTTTGCTCTATCCTCCTCATCCAACTCTGAGCCTAATCTTCTCCAACTATTTGCTTAATCTTCTCCAACTAGTTAGTCTTAAGAGAGTCTGCAAAGGTGACCGGCTTCTATTTGTGTGTTTATTGTTTCATCAACAGTCCTCTATTATTGTAATCAAACTTAATATCTTTGGAACATGGATGCTCAGCTCTATTTTAGTGGAACTGCACAAAATGACAGGAATGTTGCATGCTCCTGACAGCTACTTTTTTTCCCAACATGCCTTGTTGATTTAGACAGAGCTGGAGGGAAGTTGCTGCCAATGAAAACATGGATCAATTTTAATTTAACACCTTCTCACAACTTTGTCTTTAGTTGTGATGTAAATATTAGCTCTGATCTGCTAATCATTGAGATGCATTAGCAAGGAAGTTAGTTTTTTATTTTTTCCGAAAGAGCATGGATGGTAAGACACACGAAACAAAAGCTGAAAGCTCAGAGCATTGTACAATTTCATGTCGATGGAAAATTATTTGTATAGTATGTCAATTATGTAAACAAATGCTGGAAGCTTGATAGCATTGCTAGAAGCCTCTTCAGCATCCGGGTCCATGTGCCATGCACAAAATTATACTCCCTCCGTTCCTAAATATTTGTCTTTTTAGAAATTTCAAATGGACATATTTTAGAGTGTAGATTCACTCATTTTGCTTCATATGTAGTCACTCATTGAAATCTCTAGAAAGACAAATATTTAAGAACAGAGGGAGTAGTGCACAACCGCATGGGAGACTCAGCCCGGTCGTTGCGCCGCACTAATAGTGAGTAATGAGCAGTCAAATCATAAGCCCCACCTTTCCCACTGTAACTTGCTCGGAAGAAGCAACCATCAATACACTCTTCTTTGAATCCGCTCATACTACTCCCTTCGTCACTGTTTATAGAGCGCGCTTCAACAATCTCTGGGACCAAGGCGACTAGCGATCGGACTGAAAAATAGCATTGGTAGTTATAGCACGGCGTCTATTACTAGAGTACACACATGCATACACACATGCATGCACTGCTTCCACCCCGGGTACACACATGCATGCACTTACTCCACTCCGCGTACACACCTACATCGAGGGAAAATTCTGGACTTGATTGCGGTTACCACACCCTAATTATTTGAGCATTAAACCAAATGCGTCTAAAATCTCTCTGGTGGTGGAAATTCATGGAGAGAAATGCATGAGAATGAAGCGTGCCCTATAAACTGTGACGGAGGGAGTAGTATGAAGGTGCAAAACCAAGTACGCATATGGCCAGTCGGTCAACGCACTTCCTCTTGGCATATCACTGACATGTGGGACCGGAGTGTGAGCAAACCGATCTCAATTGACGGCAAAATGGCCAACCCGCCGTTCCTTGAGAGAGACAAGGAGCGAGAACACACAGACGAGCTCGCACGGAGGCCAAGATATATTCGAGCATGGTTGATCAATATCATCATTACATGTTCGATGTTTTTTAATAGTACTATTGGGCTGCCGTTTTCCGCACTTCTCCCGAATAAATGTGTACTTTATCAGAGATTAAAATAAAATAAGAGTACAGATGCTCCACCATGCGGTTCCTAGTACCTGTATACTAGTAGTAGTAGTAGTAGTAGTAGTAGTAGTACTCGTACTACTAAACCTTGCGCTTGGCTCTTCGCCTCTTCGAGAAGTTGAACAATGATGGTACTACAGTGTATGCCTCTGGCAATCTGACACCGAATGAACTGTTGCACGTCCACCGCCTGGGCGAGGGTAGGTTGCATTAGTCAAAAGCTTCTCCTCGTCCTGCGAGCTACCAGGCTTGAGGTAGACGGAGAGGGCGTAAGTGAGCTTCACCTTGTCCTGCAAGCTTCTCCTCGTTCTGCGAGTTGACGGGACACACCAAAAAGTAGTGCTAGTCCATACTCCCTCCTTTCCGGTTAATATGGCTTAATCTTTTTTGCGGGTAAATGAGAGAGCTTTATTCATATATATAAGCATTCTTAGGACGATCAGCCAAGAGACTGGTCACTAGGAAGCGAGGTACCCCGCAAAAAAAGAAGAAGGAAGCGAGGTGTTTCATCAAGCCAGCTCTCGGTCACATTCAAAGTGCAGCAAGCACGGTTCGCACAAAGATGCGCCGCAAGGTTTGCTGACCTGTTTACATGCTGAATAACAAAAAAAGAGAAAATATTACCGAGCGCTCCTATTTCTAACAGGATAGGAGCCAGAATTAAGCGAGAATTGTGGCGAGTGTTCCATGCAATCAACTTCCATTATCACATGAGAGAATCCTCAAAGAGAACCAAATGTGTTGAAGATTGCTTTATCATAGATTAAAATAAAATAAGAGTGCAGACACTCCACCATCCGGTTCCTAGTAGTACATACCTGTATAGTAGTACTACGTAATACTAGTACTTGGAGTAGTAAACTTTGCGCTTGGCTATTCGCCTCTTCGGGAAGTCGAACAATAATGGTACTAGTACAGTGTATGCTTCTGGCAATCTAACACCGAATTAATTGTTGCACGTTCACCGCCTGAGCGAGGGAGAGCTTGCATTAGTCAAAAGTTTCTCCTTGTCCTGCGAGCCACCGCGCGCAAGCTTCTCCCGTCCTGCAAGCTTCTCCTTGTTCGGCAAGTTGACGGGACATAGCAAAGTATGCTAGTCCATACTGCCTCCTTTCTGGTTAATATGGCTTAATTTGAAACAATATAAATACACTGTATGTCACTGTATATTTGTAAAAATACGGTCAGTGGACTTCATAATATGCTCATTGCGGTCAATATATACATTTTCCGGTGTTTATACGGTCACTAGCTCACCCTGGCTGAGTATGTGTGTGCATGCACGTGTAGGTTGAGCACTTGAGCGTGACCGTGTGTGTTCCGTCGTGTGCTCGGACATATATGCATTAGGGCGTCGCGTGCGTTTTTGCGTCCATGTGTACGTGTGACTGTTGCATGCATGCACGAGGTTGTAGTCCCTCACATTCACATGTTCATAAGTCAATGCTTTGTCAAAATGTTGCATGGAAGGTTTAATCATTCGTTGTTCATGCATGCATTCCCGATATTAATACGTTGGTAAAGACAATTTCTTGAGGAAAACGAGCCCATGAATTGAGTACAAACACTACTAGGAAAAATGCTACCAGTAGCGTAGGTTTTTTACATACCAGTATCGTGGGTTCCCGCGTTACTGCTAAGACGCTACAACTATTTTTTAGCAGTAGCACATTTTTTAGCCCGCGCTACAGCTAAAAAGTTAGTAGTAGCGCATGCAACCCACGCTACTACTATTCTGTACCTGTGCTACTACTATCTAAGTAGTAGTAGCGCACCATTTTGCCCCAACGCTACTGCTAACTTATTAGAAATTAAGAAAATAAAAATTAGATGCAATATTCGTGAATGGAAATCAAGACACGTCTAGTGCAAAGGTCACATAACCATCTTAGCTCTTGCAGCATTCATGGATGCAACATTGAACATCTCAAATCGAAGAGATCACGAGATCCCATTTAACATCAAACAACAAGACCACTTCTCTAGATGTATCTACCAAGCCTCGGAGTTCAAACTCCGGTGGACCCAAACCCTCCCTCCTCCCGGACGGTGGCGTTGGCGTCGAGGTCCTCCACCTCGGCGACCTCTGGCATCGCAATCACCTGGACGATCGTCTACGCGATGGTGGCGTGGAGGTAGTCTTGTGTTATCTCTCCTGCTTGGTCATCGTACCTGCAAAAAGGAGAGGACAATATCAACGATCCAATCAACCGGCAGCGCGCAAAAGATTTTGGTTATGACTAGTTGTTGCTGAACAAAAAATATTTGAAAATTTGAAAGCATGGATGCAATACAGTGTATGTACAATACCTGTGCGTTACAACTGAAGTTGTGACAACTGATGATGTTTGCATCACGTTCTTGCCAAATACCTCAATAGCATCCCATACTTTACCTGAACCATTGAGCAAGTAAGAGACAACTAATAATAATATGTGATGCAGCAACGGTTACGCATATCAAATCTCTTGATCTAATACAAATATAGTTCTGATCACACATTAGCTCTTAGAATTGTTTTAGACTTCTATTTAAATTCAGGCATCTTAACCCAGTGTTCTCTACAATAGTAGTACACTAAATACTTGGGATTTGCTTGGGAAGGCCCAGTAAAACATAAAATCCAAATCACAGTATGATTTCATCTTATCTGGTGGTTTCGTTATTCTCTATTAATCTGACCCGTCTATAGATCAATAAATTCCATTTTTTCGGAACAGAATCACAAACTACCTAGACCAACTCAAAAGTTCAGAAATTATTGGCAGCTCTTACAACTGTTTGACTTAAGTTAACGCATCTTAACCCAGTGCACTCTATAATACACTTAATACCTACGAATTGCTTGGGAAGGCCCAATGTTGAACATAAAAAAAATCCAAATGAAAGTATGATTTCATCCTATTTGGTGCTTTGGTGATGTGATCATTAGTCCAATCCATTTTTAGATCAATAAACTCCATTTTTATTTAGAACCGAATCACTGACAACCTAGAATTCTGACTTAAAAGTTCAGAAAATAGAGAATAACCAGAGCATTCTACTAGCTGCCTTTATATGCAAGAATACAAATAAAAAGGGTTAAACTTCATATTTGGTCAAGCGAATGTAACATGCACAACTAGTGGCAAAAGCTTACCAAATCCGTCCAATGAAGCAAGAATAACTTCACTAGGCATTAACTTGAAGAACTTCTAGGCAGGTTTGGAGTTGACCACAGTGCTCGTAATAAATCTCGAGACCTCGAGAAAACCTGAGAGGATTGAGTTTGCTACCCTGTTGGACATTTTAGTGAACCTTCTGGCCCTGCAGAAGACAGAGGAGAAATGCATAAGCCAACTGCATCGAGTAGACTGGAGGGGGCGCATAAAATTGATTACCTTAAATATTTCTATAACATGATAACAAATTAACAACCGGAAAGTTAATGAGAATTATCCCGGAACTACGGAGATTAGGATAGACCCATACCGAAAATGGACTGAGAGAGACAATGTTGGCGGCCTCCGACTGAATATATATGTGGTCACACTCTGTTTTAACTGAATATATATGTGGAAAAAACTGAAGCTTTACACTCTGTTCCTGTGTGTGAAAATATGCTCTATAGGTGAAAGAACATACATACTCAGTAAAAATATGTAACCCTTTACACTCTGTTTAAACTGAAAAAATGAACACCTACTCATATTGAGTGCCAAAACTGAATATATGCCCATACCCAGTGCAGAAACTGAATACATATGCTCGTTCCGGTGCATAAACTGAATATATATGCTCATTTCAGTGTAGAAAGTGAATATATTCAGTGCAGAAGGTGAACACTTGTTGTTTAAAGTGAACATGTATGGCATCTTTGTGTCCAAAGTCCATGTTTTACTTTGTTTGAACTGAAGAAACTGAACATTTGATCATATTCAGTGCAAAAACAGAATGTATGGTACATTCTAGTGCACAAACTGAAGATTGACTTTTTTTAAGTGCTAAACCTGAATATACGTACATGATATGTTTGTTTGCAAAACCTTAGCCTTAACTCTGTGTAATGCAACTAATGAGCATCTACTCTCTTTATGAGAAAACATTGGTTTCTGCTTCTACTTTCTAATCCATGAATTTGGCGAGGGGGCAAGCAAAAGCTAAGATGATTGCTGAAGTAGTAATCGACTCCTTGCCTAGCACTAAGGAAATAACCGCTTCAACACTCGAATTCAGCACAACAGGTTCCCAAAGTCAAATCTAAATGGCATGTGTGCTGTTGATTCCCCACCACAAATCCGTAGGATTACGGCAACACCAATTGTCTGGAACGAGAGATATGGCACAAGATTAAGCGCGACTCGTTAAACATGGCTGCACACAGTATGAGAGAGAGAGAGGGGCGGAAGGGGAGTGGCTTACCCATCGGGTTGAGGAAGATGCGCAGGGGAAGGTGGCCCCGAGGAGGAGCGCCACGGCGAGCGCGAGGACGTACGCGGCCATCACGACAACGACGGTGGCGTGATAGGGCCTCGGTGGTGGAGACGATGGTGACGGTGTGGATCCTTTCCCCTTGGCCACGGCGGCGGCCGGTGGTGCCGGGCCATGGTTGGGTTCGCACGAGGCGCGCGGGGCTTGGCCTTTCCTGCCGGCGATCGGGAATTAGGGTGGTCTCTCGTGCCTGGGCGTGCTGGTGTGTGCTTCGAGCCGGGAGGGAGGCGGCGGAGGAACCGGCGGTGGCGCGGGGGTGGGTGAGTGGCGTGGGAGAGGAGGTGGAAGGAGGCCTGCGGTGGAGGGGATCTGGATCGGGGGTTGGGTTTTTTTTTAGATAAACGGGGGCGGGTGGACGGTGGAGTGGGACGGTTGGTGGGATGGGGTGGGGTAGGAGTATACTAGTAGCGCGGGCGCCTCACCTACGCTACAGCTATCCACATAGTAGTAGCGCTGGTTTTATAACCCGCGCTACTACTATGGTCTATTCGCGGTGAACGATTGGAAATATTTACTAGTAGCGTGTTTTTTTGCCACGTGCTACCAGTAAGTAGCAGTAGCGCGGGGCAATATAGCACGCTACTAGTAAGCGTCTTTCTATAAGCTTTTCCCTAGTAGTGAAAGGGGACCAATAAGCCAGGGCGGAGGGAGTACTAGTAGTGAACCCGAAAGAGGGAGTAGGTACTAGTAGTTACTACGTAACAACGTGCAGTAACAAAATTCCTCTATGCGCATCCTGTCTACGTGTCATGCAAGAAAATAGAGATAAGTACAAGTGAGACTCAGGAACGGTCATACATGTAGGGGGAGTACGTGTAGGGGCCACTTAGGAGCAGTCGAATCACACAGTAAGTTAGTCGGAAGAAGTAACCATCATTTCACTCTTCAATGACACGTACGCAATATAAAATGGTTGATATGGAGAGAAAAAGAAAACCGCTCCACTATATATACACTAGCAGGAGCCTAAGCTACAAGCCTGCTTGCTTGGGTTGCTCTCTTCACAAGCATAGAACGATGGTGGCCACACCGCTGGTCACAGATCCGGCCTGATCCCGCCACTAGGGGAAGGGGACGATGTTCTGCATAGACGCGGTCGACAGCGGCGAGGGAGAAAACCCACTGTCGGTGCGTCCCGATCGGGGGTCCCCGCGGTATGGGCTGATGCCGCCTCCCAACCTCCCTTCTAGCTACAGCCCGATGTCCCAGGTACAAATTCCTTTTGGAGCCGGCTTGCTCCACTGCCGCAGCTCCCCACGTAGCTCCATCTCCATGTGGATCTTTCTCTACTTCTACCGGCTTCTATTTGTGATGAGTTTATGTCTCATGAACTAGTGCCAGTACTATTATTCTAATCATACTTCTTCAATATCTTTGCCAACAGGGATGCTCAACTCGATTTTAGTGGAACTGCACAAAAGCATCGTATGATCCAAGGGTGGCAGTCGTCTTTCCTTTGACAGGTTCTACCTAGCCAAGAAATTAAATCATGTTTAGGGTTTAGGGTTTTCGTTGTAGTGACCCCATCAGTAGTTTTTTTGTACACACTCTCACAACTTTTGTCTTTAGTTGTGAAGTAAATATTGGCTATGATCTGTGAATCATTGAGATGCGTGTTAGTTTTCCTTTATATTTGATGGAATGTTGTAACGGGGCAACCTTGGAGTCAGGATACATACATGAAACAAAATCATAAAGCTTCATACTCCCATCGGTCCTTTTTTGTATGCGTATAAGGCTACTCATAGTGGGGAGTATCATATACTAGTATCATGCATAAATTACATAGGGGACGGAGGTAGTATGTGAGAGTGTATGGTGGGTCATGTGGTAAAATGTACTACTACGCAAAGAAAAAAGGACCGGAGGTGTCGCACGATGTCCAAGGAATATGGTGATAGTGGGAGGTGGGCCATGTAGTCACTGGGCTACCGTGTTTCGTACTCCTCCGGTGTAAGAGTGGAGAAAGTTAGTTTTATCACATAATAAATAAATAAGAGTGTAGGCACTCTACGACGCTCTACCGCCGCAGTAATAGTGACCAATGAGCCGCCAAATCACATAGACCCGGTATAGTTATTGGACGGAAGAAGCACACCATCACTCTATCTCTCTCATGCAGTACAGTATTCTTTTCGAAACCAACGTTTCGTTTCGTTGGATGGCGCCATCGAGCAAAACCAACATTTAAATCACGTCTGTCGCGTTCGTGTCTCACCCTCCTCCACGGCTCCACCCCACACGGTCGCTCGGCATGCCACTCACCGCAAACAAAGTATACGATAACTTTCCCGCCTGCTTGTTGATGGATCGCGCCATAGAGTACTAGCACTACTGGAAGAGATTGACGAGGAGGGGGAAGACAGCTAGCTGTAGCACGGACTCCCAAGAACTTTTTACATGCATGTTGTGGCCGGCCGTGGCGACCTTTGAAAGCGGAGCAATCGCGTGCACCGGGAAGCGGCACGGGCGGCGCTCTCTCGGCCGGCGCGCCGCTTCAATGCCGGCGCCAGTGAGAGGTCGCGTCCGCTCTGGCTGGGCATGAATGCCGCACTGACCATTTCGGGCGGGAAGCACGCGCGGGTGATGAAGAGGGTTCGGGTTGGCCAGGGAGGTCAGGAGCGGGCGTGGCAGCGGTCCGCACGCCCGCAAACAAGAGATGATGTATGTAAATATTGTTGCGTATATAATTAATAACGTAAATAATGTACCAGTTGGACAAATATGATTGGAGATGGAGATGGAGATGGAATTTTACGTAAACACGGATATGCATGTCTATGTCTATGTGTGTGTGCGCGACGACTCTCGCGACTACTCGTACACACCATCGATGTCTCGTTCTCCCTACACACACATAAACTTAGTACCGCCTCATTTTGTTCCTAGGATAGGAATATCATAGTAGTAGGAAACCATATGAAGTGATATAAATGGAGTACAACGTACAAGAAGAAATGTACACGCACTCACTCTGCCTCCGAGATACCCACGAGTACACGATGGAGCGCATTTGTACACGAAGAGGCAGCTTACGTACGTAATAATTTGACCCTTTAATTTGTTCACTTAATAATGGAGGGTCGGGGACAACACGTGAGCGATACAAACTGTGACCTGGAAGCGGGGGCGTGTTTTTGATCGAGTTTTCTTTCTTGGTACGTTAAAAAATGATTTGTCCGCCAGTTTTCGTTTCTTTTTTCCGGGAACACACGTATTCTATTTAAAACAACTGCTATGGAGAGATTTTTTTACTCCATTGTATATATAGCCTCTCGTTTGATAGGGTTTCTCGCGTCTCGCTCTCTCACCCTCTCCATATCTAAACAAGATGACAGTGTCCACTCTATCTCTCTCCTCACCGGTGGTCACAGATCCGGCCGAATCCCGTCCGCTGCGGGAGGTGAGGGGGTGCAGCGTTGACGTTCTCGCCATCGGCGATGGAGGAAGCCGATGCGCACTGTCCTCTCTGAGCTGGCGCTGGCGCGGACGAAGGTCCTCCGCGCCCTTGTTCGCCGCCGTCGTGTGGGCAGATCCCGCCCGCCTAAGCAACATCTCGCGCACCTGAGGTATAACTTCTTTTGGATTTCATGCTTCATTGTACTGGTCTAGCTCCCTAGGTCGCTGCATGCGGGTTTTCTTCTATGCCACTACTCCCCAGCTCCCCATGTACAGTAGCTAGGGTTCGTCGGCTGGTCCAACATCACCTATTTTTTACTATTATAGAGGAAAGGCCACTCGAAAAGTTGTCCTAGTTTATGCCTCGGTGGAGGTATACATGTTTTATCGACAAAAAGTACATGGTGGTTGTACGGTCATTGTCCATATGCTCCTATTGCTGCTGCTAATCTAATACTATCACTGGTTAAATGAAGCAATGCCCATGTTAAAATGACGTCCCTTTTAAGTAATGCTGATGTCAATCCAGTGGCGTCGATAAATGCTTCTGTCCTGCTTTTTTTCTCGGGTATCCTGGTTTAGTTCCCATCAAGATAATCATGATGCTTCTGTTTGTTGGTGTACTTTTCATTAATTCTTATTGACAATTGAGATGTCGCTGTTAATCTTGTACCACTGCCAAAACAAAGTAACAACACTATATCCCTTTTTTATATTTTTGCAAACAGCGATGCGTATCTCCATACCCGGGCATGTCTTCCTCAATTTTAGTGGAACAGCACAAAATTGGATGGCCATTGTTGTTCCGCCTCACTGTCCTCTGCCACGTGGTTCTTTCTTCCTCGAGCTTGATTACTGAGAAGAAATAGACCACAGTGAGGATTTGTCGAACTTCATTGGTGCCTCACCCAAACTTGATGCCAAATGGATGATGCATCACCACGATGACCTATCGATGCTCATGGTTGCATCTCATGGTTGCATCGGCTGGTGAAGCTGATCGATTTTTGACGAAAAACAAGTTGTCTTCCATCAGTGCTCTTTGCTTGTTATCGACAAAGATTATATCCTTCATCAGTTCACCTTGGTTGCGTTGGAGACGTAGTCGTCTTTCACGTTGGTGCAATTTTATCACACAATTGGCTATGAACCAAATGTTTCCTCGAAGAAGCATCGACGTTGGTACTAAGAGCATAAGTTTTGTATTGATTTCTAAGCCTTCTCACAACTTTGTCTTCAGCTCCCCTGTAATTTTATTTGTCCAGCTATTAACTAAATATGTGGTCAGACTTTGATTAAAAATATGGTGTGGACTAAAAACCCGGATGGACGTAGTACCCCTCCATTTTTATTTACTCTGCATATTAGATTTGACTGAAGTCAAACTTTGAAAAGTTTGACCAAGTTTAGGCCGAACACAACAAACCATAATTATTGAGAGAGGGCAAACTGTACATACTCTCAAACCTTTCCGATAATTGAAATTAAAATTCTTTATTTGTACACACTCTCACACCTTTCCGATAATTTGGCGCGTGTGTGGTTGTTCACTTAACGGAGGGTAGTGCATTGCATGTGAAGGACAGGAAGTGCGACCAGGACGCGTGGATCATTAGTTGATCATAAGTAGTTTTCTTCACTGGTACGTTAAATAAAGAGTTTCGTTTCCTACTTACACAATTTAAAACGATTGTTATGGAGAGTAAAAGAAAACCACTCCACTATATATTAGTAGTATACACGAGTACTATATAAGCTGGAGCCTCAGCGCTTGTTCACTAGGGTTTGCACTCTCCACACTCTCGCCGCACTACATATATATATATATATATATATATATATATATATATATATATATATATATACACGCTGGAGGCTCAGCGTTCCTTTGCTAGGGTTTGCTATATTCACAGTCTCTCACCCTCTTCACCAGATCTAAACAAGACTGGGTTGGCCTCTGTCTCTCTCTCCCCCCTCACAGCTGGTGAAGGAGCCGTCCGGATCCCGTCGCACCGGGAAGGGGAGGAGGTGCAGCGTTTACTCTGTTGCCTTCGGCGAGGGAGGCAATCCACTGTCGGCTGCGTTGTTCTCTTTCACCCAGCGCCAGTGCGGGACGGCCACCGACCCCTTCTTCCTCGCTGTCGTACGTAGTGTGGGCATATCCGGCCTCCCGCCGCACGCCTAGCCACATCCCAATGACCCTAAGGTCTAACTTTCTTTGAAACCGTCATTGCTCTAGCTGCATGCGGATCTTTTTCGATTCTGTAGTCGAATCTAGGTCTTGGTTCAAAGAGGAAAGAAGGGTGGGGTGGGGTGGAGCACGAATCTAGGACGTGGTTCAATGAGGAAAGGAGGAAGGGAAAGTAGTATAGACTGGCTATCTAGCCGCTTTGTTGGTCGAAAAGAGAAAAAGGGGGTAACCCAGTACACACATCTATAAGGAACCGATCTCTTTGTTGAAAAAGGAAAGAAACTGGGGGGTCGGGTAGTTTGTGCAGGACTAGATTTGCTGCCCTCACATAGGAAAAAGGTTCAAAGAGAACAAATATGGGACCAACACAGATATGCTGCTTGGCAACATACTCCGCATCACCCATTTATACGTGTGGACGCACATGGTGTTGGCATGTCCCATGTCCCATACAACTATTTTGCTATTGTTAATCTAAGAATGCCGCTGGAAAATTGAAGCAATGCCACTGTTAAAAGTAAATTACATTTTTAGCGAATGTTGTTTTAAGAGAATGTCTCTGTTAATATGAATCAATGCAACCATTTTAGAAATGCTGCTGTCCTACTTTGTTTTCCATCAAGATAAGTTAGATGCTTCTTTTTGTCGCCGTATGTTTCATCCTCCTTTATTGGCCAGTAATTGTTTCCTTTTTTGCCTCTGTTAAAATAGGGATATCTATTCAACTTGTTGCTATAGCGAACTTAAATGTCACACCAGCGACTTTGCTTGATTTAGTTGAACTACACAAAACGAGATTGCATTTTCTATTCGTGTTGGCAGATTCGTAGGTGATCTTGACTGCATCATGAAAGGTCAGTACCTGCCTTCATCCACATGATCATGCAGTGTGCTTTGAGATGCTGTGCTACTTGTATTGGTACTGTTTTAAATAAATGTTGAATTGAAGCTATTGAATTGTTGTCTTTTCCCATTAAGTGAACTAAAATGGGACCAACCCAGACATGATGCTTGTTGCTTTGTTACAACAAACTCTGCATCATCCCCTTTATAAGTAGATGGAAGCACATGGTGTTGTTGCACCCACTCTCCCCTGGAACTGTTTATGCTTTTTGATAATCTAGTGCCACTAGTAAAATTAAGCAATGCCACTCTCAGAATTAACTACTGAATCTTAGTTCAAAACTGCAACACTTGTTAGGGATCGGCGGGAGTACCATTTCTGTTAGGGATCGGCCGGAGTACATGTTTAAGAAATGTATTGTTGAGATAATGTCTCTGTTATTATATATTAGTTACAGTGTTTTACAAATGGTACTATCCTTCTTTGTAGTTCTTTCTACATGTTTAACCAAGGTATTGTTAAGATAATGTCTCTGTTAATATGAATCAGTCGCATTGTTTTAGGAATGGTACTTTTCTGCTTTGTCGTTCTTTATACATGTTGAAACAAGGTATTGTTAAGATAATGTCTCAGTTAATATGAATGAATCACACTGTTTGAGAATTGCTACTCTCCTGCTTTGTTTCCCATTAAGATAAGGTAGATGTTTTTTCTTCTGGGAGTATAAGTCATTAACCATTATTTCTCAGTAATTGTTTCCCTTATACCTATTGTTGCATACAGGGATATCAAAAATTCTGCTCGATTCTATTTCGACTTTGATTTTAGTTGAACTGCACAAAAGGAGCCAATGTGTTTAAGGCAAACTATTGCATTATTGGGCCCAGTTGGTCTTTCCACTTTGCAGAAAGAAGCAGTCACTGTTTGCGCTACATTACACAAGGAATGATCGAGAAGCTTTACAGAGTATTAGTAGACGCTGGTGACATGACTAGTCTGCAGAGAGCATGGGCAACTCAACAACACGTGGAGTGCAAAATTCACTCCACAAGGAAAGGTATGACCAAGTCAGTTGCCGACACAGCTGTAACAAACGAGGTCAGTATCGGCCTTCATCCACATGATTGTGCTTTGTTATGTTGTGCTACTTATATTGATGTATTGTTTTGAATAAATGTTTAATTCAAGCTATTGTATTGCTATATTTTCCTGTTAAGATAATGAAGATGATTATAGTTGTAAGCGTATGTTTAATCAACTAGTACCACTATTATATTCATCACGCTTTTTCTGTATTTATGCAGACAGGGATGCTCAGCTTGATTTTAGTGGAACTGCACAAAATGTTCAGATGGTTCGTGTCCTCCATAATACTTCATCATGCACAATACATCGAATGGTTCTCTAATCATTCGTCGTCACCTTGAGCGACCGGACTATCTACTTGAATGGAGCTGCCAACGTGTTCAATGCCTTGCAACATATAAATACGAAATCCACCATGCTACGCAAGACATTGCTTGATTTCAGTGGAACTGCACAAAAAGATACGCTGGTTAATCCGGCTCCATGTGCCATTTCAACGTGCGAAATGATGACAAACCATGCACGTCTGAATGGAGCTACCAACGTCTTCATGGCAGAAGAATTCCCACAAGTTCAGGGGAAAGAACACTGTCCAGCAGAATACTACCTTTAAGAAGGGTAAGAAGAAAGACAAAAAGAGAGATGACTGCTTTACTTGTGGTTCAGAGGAACACTGGGCAAACAAGTGCCCAAACACGTACAAGAAGCTAGGACAGGACTCCAAATCTGTCAATGTCACTCTAAGCAACAATGATGGGGCATCTGGGTATGGTAATCTGTTTACTATACTTTCAGTTTGTCAGTCCACAGATTGGTGCGTTGACACTGGGGCCAATATTCATGTGTGAGCTGATGTGTCTTTGTTTTCTTGCAGCATATAAATACAAAATCCACCGTGCTACACAAGACATTGTTTGATTTCTGTTGAACTGCACAAAAAGATACGCTGGTTAATCCGGCTCCATGTGCCATTTCAATGTGCAAACTGACGACAAACCCTGCCCGTTCCACAATCATAGGCATTACATATTTTGAATGGGAAAAGCTTGTCAAAGTTTAATCATTGATGTTAGCAAGAAGACATTAGTTTAATATATTGGAATTGGAAAACCTTGTCAAATTTTGCTCATTGATGTTAGCCAGAAGACATGCATTTGATATTTTTGAGTGGGACGCCCTTTGCTGTGAGCAGCGTCGATCGTTTTTTCCTATTCCTGTGTTCTGTTCAGAAGTAAATATTTACTCTGCTGAGATGCATAGTCACATGAATGTTGACTTATGTAAGGTATTTTAAGAGTTTGTTCTGAATGTTGTCTATGTAATGCCAGGCCTTGTGAGTTTGATTGCAAAGTTGAGCTTGGCATGTTGTGGCATGCGGCATCACGAGCTGTTCACCGTGCCTCCTGAGAATAATGCTTCATATTGTTTTGCATGTTGATCTAATGCAAGTGATTTGCATGTTAAGAAGATCATCCTCTTCTGTTGTTTCTATGCTTAAGAAGTTCATCGTCTTATGTTTCATTCATAGCCTATACGACAACTCGGGTAGGTTAGAGGTGAAACCATATGATCTTCCGACCAACTCATCATCTTAGGCCGTGACTGGATCGTCGTTTTCCAACCAAAACCGCTTGTAAATAAAAGCAGATGGTTTTGGGCGAAGTGCTTGGTTGGTCAATTTCGACTAGTAAAATATACACTGGTCTCTCAAATTACAAGCGTAACTCGCCGGTTTTCGTTACAGACCTCGGGCCATCGGTTTCATTATGCCTGTATTTTACGCGTTGTTTCTGGTGATGAGTAAATTACACTTGTATCTTAATACAGGTGTGAAACAATCCAGAGCTCCCAAGCGCGGCCTTACCGTTTCATACCGGCTCAGTGTTTCGAAGGTGCTCATAGGTGTCCGATGATCCTGGCTTCCTGAATGAGCAGCGGGCGCTGTATTAGACCATCCGTAGGGCCCGCGAGGCCCTCTCCGTCGTCCTTTGAGTTGTTGCGCTCGCCGTGGCGCCGAGCATTGTCAACATGGTCAACGAACATGAGGAATCAGGAGATGACTTTACTTGGAGAGGATGACAGTAGGGACCCACCAGGGCCATAGCCGTACGTACGCAAGTTCCTCCTTATTATATACAACTATAATTATTTTCGCTTCCTCCGGGTTTCCTGACATCACGGTCCCGCACCATTGTCAACCTATATAGTCAATAAACGAGAGAATTGCACAAGGAGCGGCCGACAGTTGGGACCCAGCAGCTCGAGCAGTATTTGTTTTTTTAGGTGTAAGCGGAGTTTTTCTTGAGCGATGTTTTTGTTGTTGTTCAGAGGAGCAGGGTATCAACTGGGCAGGCTGTGGCCCATCTAGCCCAGGCTATTATTTTATGTCGAC
This sequence comes from Thinopyrum elongatum, assembly GCA_011799875.1. Classification (NCBI taxonomy): domain Eukaryota; kingdom Viridiplantae; phylum Streptophyta; class Magnoliopsida; order Poales; family Poaceae; genus Thinopyrum; species Thinopyrum elongatum. The sequence goes on along the minus strand of CM022300.1, from coordinate 578,217,893 downwards.
CAAATATCCAGCCCAGATATTATTTTTTCAAGGTGAAAATGGCTAGCCCAGCTATACTTTTTTTGCGGAATACCCAACCTGGGTCAACTTGTTATTCTCCGCCCCGCTGGGCTGTAAATCTTTCCTAGGAGGGATGCATTAGGCCTAACAAGAAAATGGGTTTAAGAAATAATAAATTGGATGTAATTATAAAAACTGGGCTGTAAATATACAAAAACGCACCAAACAGATAACAAGTTTCAAAAATATTATTTTTTGAATTTGAAAATTTTAATTTCATCACTTATTGCGCGCGTAATATTTCGTTAGATTTTTACCTAATACAAATTCATTTTGAAATTATATTTAATCTGACTCGAAATTTCGGGATAAAAATATTTCGGATCCCATCAAAATGTGGGATTTTTGGTTGAATTCTGTTTTGAGAGGTTGGTTGAAATTATTAATCGTTGTCCTATCTAGAAAATGGGATATAATTTTAAGAGACTGTAAATGGGTTGTAGTAAATTCCATTAGAATTCAAAAATGGGTTGTACATTATTACAAATCGTAAATGGGCTATATGTTCTCTGCCACAGATGTGATGCTCACTTGTGGGCCTACTATTTTTTTTTTGAGAATTATAGTCAGTGACGCGTACGGAAGGCTTGTGGGCCTACTAAGGCGTACGGAAGGCTTTGTCAACTTATAGTCAAGACACGATTCTAGCAGCAGTGGCCGTTGGATGTCCATCCAACGGCTATAGTGCATCTTCAATCCCGGATATTCTTGCTTCAGCCGCCCAAACCACCGCCGGCGGTACCGCCTGCTACCGCCTCCCATGGTCGGCTGTGCTGTCGCGCAGGCTTCACCGGCCCACCCTACTCCCAAACGCCATCCAGGCCATTCCTCTACTCACCAACACCTCCTATTCTTCTCCAGCGACGGCAGCCTCACACCGCAGCCGAACCAGTGAACCCTCGTACTCCCCTCCGCGTGGGCATCCACTATTGTGTCTTCGCCGGCTCCGGGTCGTTCCCTTCCTAGGACTCGCCATCGTTCACTGTGTTGGTTCTCTCGGCGTGGCGTGGTCAACTTTGTCAATAAACGACAGCCATCGGATGAGGCATGTACATGGTGTGGCTGACAGTAGGGACCCACATGGCCCATGGCCGCACGCAGCAAGTGCCCCCCGTATTATGCAAAAACAAATAATTTCTTCCCCTGACAGGTTTGACCCACCAGCTACATCTTCACATGCAAGGAAGTGCTTCCTTTATTACACGGAAATAAAAAGTTTCCTCTCCCTGACAGCTGGGACCCACCAGCTTTATTATGATCCTTTTCGTGAAAATATAGATTGTACCAAAGATGCTAAATTGTTTTCTTTTTATTCTAACTCAAAAAATAAGAAATTAAAAAAACCAGAAAACATCTTTGCACGCAAGGAAGTGCCACCTTACTACGCGAAAAAAAAATTGATTCCCCCTGCTAGCTGGGACCCACTAGATTTGGAGGCTGACTTGTGGGCCTACTAAGTTAACGCGTACGCAGGGCTTTGTCAACTTAGTCAATAAACGATTCTAGCTGCACTGACCGTTGGATGTTAATCCAACGGCCAAGCTGCGTCTTCAACTTCTGGTCTTCTTACTCCAGCAGCCCAAACCTGCGCCCGCCGTACCGCCTGCTCTAGCCTCCCGTGGCCGGCTGTGCTGCCACGCAGGCCTCACCGCCCGATCATACTAATACTGGCCAGGCCTTCCCTCTACTCACCCACACCCCCTGTTATTCTCCGGCGACGGCAGCCTTACACCACAGCCGAACCAGTGAACCCTCGTTCTCCCCTCCGCGTGGGCATCCACCTGCCTCGTCTTCCCTGGCTCAGCGTCGTTCCCTTCCTAGGCCTCGCCGTCATCCACCGCCTGGGTGCTGTCCGCATGGCATGGTCAACGTGGTCAACGAACGACAGCCATCGGAAGAGTAGTGTACGCGGTGAGGCTGATAGATGGACCCACCAGCTACATCTTCGCACGCAAGGAAGTGCCTCCATATTAGGCGCGAAAAAAATGTATCCTCCCCCTAACAGCTCGGACCCACCATCAATAACTTCGCACGCAAGGAAGTGCCTCCTTATCCTCCCTCACAGCCGGGACCCACCTGGTCGAAGCGTACGTAGCGTTGTCGTGAACGTGTACGTACATATTGGTCGATCGGTCTTTCTGCAACGATGAACCGTGGCCGAGCAAGCAGCGGCACGTGTAGTAGTAGAGCCCCCGACGTAGCACTTTAGGCAGTCCCTTCTAAACCATGTACACGTACGTACAGCCACATGCCAAAAAATACGGCCACGTACGTACATACGGGCGGGGTCTTGAACGCCTACTCGCGCATACGTACGGCCAGGGCTCGTGTACATGGAGAGGCAACGGACGATAGCAATGGCGTCCTGCTCATCGGGCAGCCAACCGGCTGGGTCAGAACGGAGAAACAGCGTCCTGTTCATCGGGAGGCAACAGACTGGGTCGGAATGCGTCCTGTTCAATGGGATCCAACCAGCTTGGACGGAATAGCCGAAACGGGGTTTGGCGTACCGCTGTACGGAGGAAACGGCCTTCTGTTCGACCGGCTACGGTCAAAACGGGGGTCCTGTTCATCCGGAGGGGTGTGGCGTACCGCAAAACGGAGGAAATGGACTTGTGTTGGATCGCTACAGTCGAAACGGGGGGTCCTGTTCATCGGAGGGGTGTGGTGTACCGCAAAACAGGACTCTACAGGCTACTGTTCACCCACCATCGACTTGCTTCAGCCTCCATCCGCACTGTTCATCCACTTCGTCTACCTCCTGCATCCACCAGTTACTGTTCATCCACAGGCTACTGTTCATCCAGCCCTCCATCGGCTACTGTTCAACCAGCCCTCCAGGGGTCCTGTTCATCCACCCCCAACCAGCTCGGCTGTGGCGGCCCTCCTCTCGGGGTCCTGTTCATCCAGCGGCAACGGCCTACTACTACTACCACGGGGTCCTGTTCATCCAAGCCCCATCGGGAACTGTTCATCCAACCCCAACCACGTACGTCTCGACTCGTTCAACCAACCTCCACATTCACTATTCATCAAGAGGCAGCAGGTTCGATCGGCTTCAGTTAGCAGCAGTAGCGAAGGAATCCCTCGATCGGCTTCAGTTAACAGCCAGGGATCGATCGATCGCTTGGGTTCAGTAACGCGTAGCTAGTGCAATCGCTCGGGTTCAGTAGGCGAACGCCTCGCTCGGGTTTAGTTAGAGCCCAACGCCTCGCACCCACACATGTACGTATACGAGAGAAACGTGCAATCCCTCCGTGCATCGCTCGGCCCCGACCACCCACCGTAACCGAGAACTCCCCGAAATTTTTTTCGCCCTCGCTTCTACCACGATTTTTCCGTCGTGGACGGCTCAAAGAATGTCATGCAGGTGCGTCTTCGGCCCGCCCAGGATGAAAAGCCCATTTTTTGTCATGATTTTTTGTCATAGAAGTAGGAGCCCACCACATCTATGATGATACCGGGTTTTGTCACAATTATCGTCATAGAAGTGTCATAAGCATGACAGAAAAAAATTCGTTCGGCCCAAAATGTCACGGATGTGTCTTTTTTTTGCAGTGATACCTACCATTAAAGCTCAAGGGTCCGACTCGACACTGGCTAAATAGCCTCCCCGAAGACTCCATAGGATGTTGAGAGGAGCTCGAGGACGCCTTTCGAGCCAACTTTCAGGGCACTTATGTCCGGCCCCCGGATGCCGATGACCGAAGCCACCTAATCCAACAGCCCGGCGAGTCAGCACGGCAATTCTGGAACCGATTTTTGACCAAGAAGAACCAAATCATCGACTATCCGGACGCTGAAGCTATAGCCGCCTTCATGCACAGTATTCGAGATGAATGGATAGCACGGCAGGTCGGCCAGGACAAACCGAAGACAATGGCGGCGCTTACCTCCCTCATGACCCATTTCTGTGGCAGGGAGGATAGCTGGTTGGCTCGTAGAAGCACCCACCTGGAAGCCCCCAGCACCTCTGAGGTCCAAGACAAGAATGGAAAGCCACGGTGCAGCAAGAACAAGCGTCACCACAACGACGCGAAACCGACTGGATGGCAGTAAATGCTGGATTCCGTAATCCGAAGTCCGGGTCACGGAAAAAGCCTTCTAAAGGCAATCAGGATGGACCAACTAAATTGGACGCAATCCTGGACAGGCCCTGCTAGATTCGTGGCACCGCCGAAAAACCCGCTAACCACACCAACCGTAAATGTTGGGTGATAAAGCAAGCCGGCAAACTCACAGCCGAAGACTCGGGCAAAAGCGCACGAAGCGAGGACGATGATGAGCCCCGCAGGCCGAACAGTGGAGGCCAAAAACCCTTCCCTTTTGAGGTCAAGATGGTGAATATGATCTATGCCACCCATATACCAAGGAAGGAGAGGAAGCGTGCACTGCGGGATGTGTATGCCGTCGAGCCTGTAGCGCCGAAGTTCAACCCATGGTCGGCTTGCCCGGTCACCTTTGACTGCAAGGACCATCCGACCAGTATCCGTCATGGAGGATCAGTGGCCCTGGTACTTGACCCCATTATCGATGGGTACCACCTCACGAGAGTCCTAATGGACGGAGGCAGTAGCCTCAATCTGATTTATGCAGACACAGTGAGGAAAATGGGGATCCATCCGTCAAGGATCAAACCCAGCAACACCACCTTCAAGGGGGTTATTCCGGGCGTAGAGGCCCACTGCTTAGGCATGGTAACGCTGGAAGTGGTATTCGGCTCACCGGACAACTTCTGATCCGAAGACTTGACCTTTGATATCTCCCCATTCCGCAGTGGCTATCATGCCCTCCTCGGCCGAACGCGTTTGCCAAGTTCAATGTTGTCCCACATTACGCATACCTCAAGCTAAAGATGCCTTGTCCTACGGGCGTCATAACAATAAATGACAACACAGAGCACTCACTCCAGACTGAGGAACACACTGCGGCCTTGGCAGCCGAAGATCAGCCCGTCGCTAATAGGCCAAGGTATTAGCCCGCCGTAAAGGCAAAAGGTACACTCAAACGGGCTCGAGCCCGGTCCCCATCATGGGAACCCGCCTGCGTTCGCCGCAAATAGGGATACGCTCCCCATGGTACGCCCGCCCTCACCATGCGTTACGTGCCTCGTCAGCACAACTTCGCGCCCAAGATACCATGGGCGGCCGTGGGGGCTTATAACACCATGTGTTCGGCTCAACCGAACTATGGCATCACCACGTCCTTGGACGACAACGGGTAGGACTCCGGACTCGCTCAGCATCAAGCTATAATGGCAGGACTACATCTCAAGGTCCCTATTGAAGGCACCCCTCGCCAGCACACGGCGGTCTAAATGGATGTCCAATTCACTCCCCTCCACCTCGCAGAAGGAAAGGCGCAGATATGCAGCAGGGCACAGTTGGCCCACACATCAAGGCCTTGTGTAAACCTTCCTCAGTAAAATTTTCTTTTCTCCATTATTATAAACACTTCAGCAGTTCGAATTGTACGGATAGATGTCCAGAGCTTATGGAAAATAGAAACATCTTTTACGGTGTTTGGGCATCCGCATTATTATGCCCTCTTTCTTTCCTTTTTTTTCCCGCTCTTCGAACAGCTGGGTATGCACATGTTGTGTAATAAATCGGTTACTTGACCAAAGGCTAATTTTCCGTCAGCTCTACATATTAAGTCCGGCACCACCTCGCGTCGGGTGTCCGGCGTCTCGGATATTGCACTATATGCATTAGTTCCGAACTATGTCTTGGGTCAATAGTTGGGTTGCTCAGCTCCTGTGTTTGCCCTCTTATGTTCCGCACGTTCGGCTAAGAAGTTAAAGGGAGAACCCCTGCGATTGTGCTTATGGCTAGTTCAGTCAAGCAGCTCAGGGGAGAAAGCCGAAAACTGACCGTCATAGTAAGCGAGAACTGGTCAACGATCTGACGACAAGTGTTAAACTAAGAAATTGTTGGCGATTTATCCATGTCATACGCAGGGTTCGTCCTAGCACAAACCATGTGACTACAAAGGCATGCCTCGGCTCCCGCGTACATCACAAAAACCTGGGCGCTAGTCACTAGCCCCCACCGTCAAGCCCCTATGGCTAACTGAAAGTGATAAAGCAGTATAGTCCGATTACCTAGTCTATCTCTTGCACTATCGCCTTCGGGTACCGAGACGTCGACTAAGGGTAACAGTGAGGAGACGAAACACCCCTCATAACATTTACTTGGGGGTTGAAGCCGACGACTGGTAACTTTCAGAATAATAAACGGCCGCACAGGAGTCAAAATAAACACACCATAATACCCAAGCGAACCGCATTATAAAACAAAGGAGTTCGATCGACAATTATATATATCTTCATTCAATGATTACATCCTTGGAACACTGGCCCTCTATCGCCTGAGCACCATCCATAACCGGTGCAAAATATAGTTCGGGTCGACGGTGCTCCTTGCCAACTGATGGACGACCAGTGGCCATGTCCATCGGCTTGATCTTCGGCCAATGCACCATGGTCTTCACGAAGGCCAGCCTCGCCCCTTCAAGGCATGCGGAACGCTTCACGGTGTCGATCCGCGATGATGCGTCGCGCAGCCTCTGCACCAAGCCAAAATAGCTATCCGAAATAGGCTCAGCGGGCCACAGCCGGACACACTGATCCTTCAGGACTGGCTCGGCCATCCAATGCAGCTCCATCAGCTGCTTTATATGGTTGCTGAGGAGAGGAGGGCGTTTGGGCGCTGGGAACTGCGACCAGAAAAGCCGCTGTTCAGAGTCGACCTCCCGCATCGCATAGTGCTCCACCGCAGCCGCCGCACTCTTCGGGAGCATGACAAAGACGTCTGCGGAGCGCCAGACCCGCGTCAGCAAGGCAAACCTGTTGCCGCCAAAAACACTCTACAGTAAGTACTTCTTACCATCGGCGATTTGCTTTACTTGACGGAGCTCCTCCCGGACACCCCACACCTCCATCCTCGCCTCCTGGAGTTCCTTGTCCGCCTTGGACAGCTTGGAGGACTATTCCTTCTATTTCTGCTCAAGGGCCTCACATTTTGTGACATCATCCTTGAGCTCCACTTGCACTTCGGCCACTTGAGCCTCGTGCTTCTCACCGGCAGTCTTTGCCGTTTCCAGTTCAGCCACCGCCTTTTCGGCAACCGCCTTCTTCTCGGCCGCCTAGGCCTCGGCTTTCTTAAGCACCGCCTTGAGGCTCTGCTACTTCTTGAGCTTGTGTTGGTTTTTCCCTTGAAGAGGAAAGGGTGATGCAGCAAAGTAGAGATAAGTATTTCCCTCAGTTTGAGAACCAAGGTATCAATCCAGTAGGAGAAGAGCGCGCAAATCACCAATACCTGCACAAACAATCAAACACTTGCACCCAACACGATAAAGGGGTTGTCAATCCATCACGGTCACTTGCAAAATTGAGATATGATAGAGATAGATAAACAAAAGATAAAATATTTGTGGCTTTTTGATTTATAGATCTGAAAATAAAAGATTGCAAAATAGGAGATCGGAAACTAATATGATGGAAAATAGTAGATCAGAAACTAATATGATGGAAAATAGACCCGGGCGCCATAGGTTTCACTAGAGGCTTCTCTCATGAAGGTAAATAATACGGTGGGTGAACAAATTACTGTCGAGCAATTGATAGAAAAGCGCAAAGTTATGGCGATATCCAAGGCAATGATTATGCAATATAGGCATCACGTCAGTATCAAGTAGACCAACTCCTGCCTGCATCTACTACTATTACTCCACACATCAACCGACTCCTGCCTGCATCTAGAGTATTAAGTTCATAAAGAACAGAGTAACGCATTAAGTAAGATGACATGATGTAGAGGAATAAACTCAAGCAATATGATGTAAACCCCATCTTTTTATCCTCGATGGCAACAATACAATACGTGCCTCGCTACCCCTACTTTGTCACTGGGTGAGGACACCGCAAGATTGAACCCAAAGCTAAGCACCTCTCCCATTGCAAGAAAAACCAATCTAGTTGGCCAAACCAAACCGATAATTCGAAGAGAAATACAAAGATACCCAATCATGCATATAAGAATTCAGAGGAGATTCAAATAATATTCATAGATAAGCTGATCATAAATCCACAATTCGTCGGATCTTGACAAACACACCGCAAAAGAGTATTACATCGGATAGATCTCCAAGAACATCAAGGAGAACATGGTATTGAGAATCAAAGAGAGAGAAGAAGCCATCTAGCTACTAGCTATGGACCCATAGGTCTGAGGTGGACTACTCACGCTTCATCGAAAGGGCAATAGAGCTGATGTAGATGCCCTTCGTGATCGAATCCCCATCTGGCAGGGTGCCGGAAAAGGCCCCAAGATGGGATCTCATGGGAACAGAAGGTTGCGGCGGTGGAAAAGTGTTTTCGTGGATGCTTCTGGTGGTTTGGGAATATATGTGAATATATAGGAGGAAGATCTAGGTCAGGGGCTCACCAAGGGGCCCACAAGGTACTTCTGACTTTAACTCCAAGTCTCCTGGGTGTCTTCTGGTCCAAGAAAAATCACCGTGAAGTTTTATTCCGTTTGGTATTCCTTTTCTGCGAAGCTCAAAAACAAGGAAAAAACAGAAACTGGCACTGGGCTCTAGGTTAATAGGTTAGTCCCAAAATTAATGTAAAATAGCATATTAATGCATATAAAACATCCAAAACAGATAATATAATAGCATGGAACAATAAAAAATTATAGATACGTTGGAGACGTATCAAGCATCCCCAAGCTTAATTCCTACTCGTCCTCGAGTAGGTAAATGATAAAAAGAGAAATTTCGATGTGGAATGCTACCTAACATATTTATCCATGTAATTTTATTTATTGTGGAATGAATGTTCAGATCCATAGGATTCAAAACAAAAGTTTCATATTGACATAAAAATGTTAATACTTTAAGCATACTAATAAAGCAATCATGTCTTCTCAAAATAACATGGCCAAAGAAAGCTATCCCTACAAAATCATATAGTCTGGCTATGCTCCATCTTCATCACACAAAATATTCAAATCATGCACAACCCCGATGACAAGCCAAGCAATTGTTTCATACTTTTGATGTTCTCAAACCTTTTCAACTTTCACGCAATACATGAGCGTGAGCCATGGACATAGCACTATAGGTGGAATAGAATATGGTGGTTGTGGAGAAGACAAAAAGAAGGAGATAGTCTCACATCAACTAGGCGTATCAACGGGCTATGGAGATGCCCATCAATAGATATCAATGTGAGTGAGTAGGGATTGCCATGCAACGGATGCACTAGAGCTATAAGTTTATGAAAGCTCAAAAAGAAACTAAGTGGGTGTGCATCCAACTCGCTTGCTCATGAAGACCTAGGGCAATTTGAGGAAGCCCATCATTGGAATATACAAGCCAAGTTCTATAATGAAAAATTCCCACTAGTATATGAAAGTGACAAAATAGGAGACTCTCTATCATGAAGATCATGGTGCTACTTTGAAGCACAAGTGTGGAAAAAGGATAGTAACATTGCCCCTTCTCTCTTTTTCTCTCATTTTTTTTCAATGGCTTCTTTGGCCTCTTTTTTTATTTAGGCTTCATTGGCCTCTCTTTTTTTTCCTCACATGGGACAATGTTCTAATAATGATGATCATCACACTTTTATTTACTTACAACTCAAGAATTACAACTCGATACTTAGAACAAAATATGACTCTATATGAATGCCTCCGGCGGTGTACCGGGATGTGCAATGACTCAAGAGTGACATGTATGAAAATTATGAACGGTGGCTTTGCCACAAATACTATGTCAACTACATGATCATGCAAAGCAATATGACAATGATGAAGCGTGTCATAATAAACGGAACGGTGGAAAGTTGCATGGAAATATATCTTGGAATGGCTATGGAAATGCCATAATAGGTAGGTATGGTGGCTGTTTTGAGGAAGGTATATGGTGGGTGTATGGTACCGGGGAAAGTTGCGCGGTACTAGAGAGGTTAGCAATGGTGGAAGGGTGAGAGTGCGTATAATCCATGGACTCAACATTAGTCATAAAGAACTCAATACTTATTGCAAAAATCTATTAGTCATCGAAGCAAAGTACTACGCGCATGCCCCTAGGAGGATAGCTTGGTAGGAAAAGACCATCGCTCGTCCCCGACCGCCACTCATAAGGAAGACAATCAATAAATAAATAATGCTCCAACTTCGTTACATAACGGTTCACCATATGTGCATGCTACAGGAATCACAAACCTCAACACAAGTATTTCTACAATACACAATTACTCCACTAGCATGACTCTAATATCACCATCCTCATATCTCAAAACAATCATAAGGAACCAAACTGCTCATAGTATTCAATGCACTTTATATGAAAGTTTTTATTATAACCCTCTTGGATGCCCATCATATTAGGACTAAATTCATAACCTAAGCAAATTACCATGCTGTTTAGAGAGACTCTCAAAATAATATAAGTGAATTATGAGAGTTCAACAATTTCAATAAAATAAAACCACCGCCGTGCTCTAAAAAGATATAAGTGAAGTACTAGAGCAAAATTGCCTAGCTCAAAAGATATAAGTGAAGCACATAGAATATTCTAATAAATCATGATTCATGTGTGTCCCTCTCAAAAGGTGTGTACAGCAAGGATGATTGTGGCAAACTAAAAATCAAAGACTCAAATCATACAAGACGCTCCAAGCAAAACACATATCATGTGGTGAATAAAAATATAGCCTCAAGTAAATTTACCGACAGACGAAGACGAAAGAGGGGATGCCTTCCGGGACATCCCCAAGCTTAGGCTCTTGGTTGTCCTTGAATATTACCTTGGGGTGCCTTGGGCATCCCCAAGCTTTAGGCTCTTGCCACTCCTTATTCCATAGTCCATCAAATCCTTACCCAAAACTTGAAAACTTCACAACACAAAACTCAACAGAAAATCTTATGAGATCCGTTAGTATAAGAAAATAAATCACCACTTTATGGTACTGTTGTTAACTCATTATTTATTTATATTGGTGTAATATCTAATGTATTCCAACTTATCCTAGGTTCATACCCCCGATACTACCCATAGATCCATCAAAATAAGCAAACAACACAAAGAAAACAGAATCTGTTAAAAACAGAATAGTCTGCATAGATCTGAATTGTTCTAATACTTCTGTAACTCCAAAAATTCTGAAAAATTAGGAAAATAGAGGAAATTTGTATATCATTCCTGTCTAAAATATTCAGGGTTTTTCCACGCTCCAGTGAATTTAAATCAACTATCACCGTAAGCCATCCCAAAGGTCTTACTTGGCACAAACACTAATTTAAACACCAAAACACAATTACTACAGAGGTAATAATGTGTATTCTCTCAAAAACAGAAAATAAAAATATTGGGTTGTCTCCCAACAAGCACTTTTCTTTAAAGCCTTTTAGCTAGGCGTTGATAATTTTGATGATGCTCACATGAAAGACAAAGAAGTGAAGCATAAAGAGAGCATCATAAAGCATGTGAAAAACACATCTAAGTCTAACATACTTCCTATGCATAGGCATTTTAGAGGCAAACAAATTATCAAGGAAAGCAAAAATTAGCATATGCAAGGAAGAAGAAAGAAGCAATAGCAATCTCAACATAACAAGAGGTAATACATGAAAATTTCTACGACCATATCTTCCTCTCTCATAATAATTACATGTAGGATCATAATTAGATTCAACAATATAACTATCACATAAAATATTCTCAACATGATCCACATGCATGCAAAGTTGACACTCTTTCAAAATAGTGGGACTATCATCAAATAAAGTCATGACCTCTCCAAACCCACTTTTATCAAAAATTTCGTAAGACTTATCAATCTCCAAAGTAGTGGGATCATTATTTCCTAAAGTTGACAGTCTTCCAAACCCACTTTCAATATTATTGCTTAAATAAATTTTCAAGATCATAAGAAGCATTATCACCCCAATCATGATCATTGCAATAAGTAGTGGACATAGCAAAACTAGCATCCCCAAGCTTGGGGTTTTGCATATCATTAGCACAATTGACATTAATAGAATTTATAATAACATCATTGCAATCGTGCTTTTGATTCAAGGAACTATCAAGTATGGGTGCAATAGCAACAATCTCATGTTTAACATACGAAACTATAGCAAATTCATCTCCATAAATATTGGCATCATGGCCATAAGAATAGCAAGCATCATGTTCATCAAGGGATATTTCAATCAAATCATCAGAATCATAATTATCTATAGATTCACGCATATCATTATTTTCTTCCAAAGCAACGGTCATTCTCTCAATAATTTCTTTGACATAGACATTATGAGCATAGTTTTCATAGCAATATTTAAGTATGTCAAAATTTTCAGATTTGTAGAGAGTAATATCATACTTTTCAATCAAAGAAGCAACTTCATAAGCACCCTTAAAAGCACCAAATTCTTCAATTTGTTCGTTATCATAGTAACTGTAAACACCCTTTTCATAAGAAGATAAGATTTCATTATCATTAAACTCACATAGGTAGGGAAGGTGTTTTTTTAGGGTTCTTAGAGCAACAAGTAAAATCACAAAGTTCACAAAGATTCCAAGCATAACATAGCAAACAATTTATTCGATTCCATAAGAGTCTCCCTTTTTCAGACAAACGGTGACGTGCAAAATGAGCATGCTCATCTAAAGATTTTCCCTCAACTAAACTAGTTGGGGTTTCAGCACGAGCACATATGGATCGAAGATGATCCAAGTAGAAAACTTTGAGTGGATCCATATCAATAGATTTTTAGCAAGCAAAGATGCAAGCAAAATAGAAGGCACATGGAAGCACAAGCAAACATAAGATCGAACGAGAAAAAGGGCGAACGAAAAAAGGCAAATCTTTTGAAAATCATTTTAGAAGTGGGTGAGAGGAAAACGAGAGGCAAATGGCAAATAATGTAATGCAAGAGATGAGATTTTTATGATGGGTACTTGGTATGTCTTGACTTGGCGTAGATCTCCCCGGCAACGGCGCCAGAAAATCTTCCTGCTACTTCTTGAGCTTGCGTTGGTTTTTCCCTTGAAGAGGAAAGGGTGATGCAACAAAGTAGAGATAAGTATTTACCTCAGTTTGAGAACCAAGGTATCAATCCAGTAGGAGAAGAACGCGCAAATCACCAATATCTACACAAACAATCAAACACTTGCACCCAACGCGATAAAGGGGTTGTCAATCCCTTCACGGTCACTTGCAAAAGTGAGATCTGATAGAGATAGATAAACAAAAGATAAAATATTTTTGGGTTTTTCATATATAGATCTGAAAATAAAAGATTGCAAAATAGTAGATCAGAAACTAATATGATGGAAAATAGTAGATTGGAAACTAATATGATGGAAAATAGACCCGGGGGCCATAGGTTTCACTAGAGGCTTCTCTCATGAAGGCAAATAATACGGTCGGTGAACAAATACTATTGGCAATTGATAGAAAAGCGCAAAGTTAGGACGATATCCAAGGCAATGATTATGCAATATAGGCATGACGTCCGTACCAAGTAGACCGACTCCTACCTGCATCTACTACTATTACTCCACACATTGACCGACTCCTGCCTGCATCTAGAGTATTAAGTTCATAAAGAACAGAGTAACGCATTAAGTAAGATGACATGATGTAGAGGAATAAACTCAAGCAATATGATGTAAACCCCATCTTTTTATCCTCGATGGCAACAATACAATACGTGCCTCGCTACCCCTACTTTGTCACTGGGTGAGGACACCGCAAGATTGAACCCAAAGCTAAGCACCTCTCCCATTGCAAGAAAAACCAATCTAGTTGGCCAAACCAAACCGATAATTCGAAGAGAAATACAAAGATACCAAATCATGCATATAAGAATTCAGAGGAAATTCAAATAATATTCATAGATAAGCTGATCATAAATCCACAATTCGTCGGATCTCGACAAACACACCGTAAAAGAGTATTACATCGGATAGATCTCCAAGAACATCAAGGAGAACATGGTATTGAGAATCAAAGAGAGAGAAGAAGCCATCTAGCTACTAGCTATGGACCCGTAGGTCTGAGGTGGACTACTCACGCTTCATTGGAAGGGCAATAGAGTTGATGTAGATGCCCTCCGTGATCGAATCCCCCTCCGACAGGGTGCCGGAAAAGGCCCCAAGATGGGATCTCACGGGAACAGAAGGTTGCGGCGGTGGAAAAGTGTTTTCGTGGATGCTTCTGGTGTTTTGGGAATATATGTGAATATATAGGAGGAAGATCTGGGTCAGGGGGTCACCGTGGTGCCCACAAGGTAGGGGGGGGCGCCCTACCCCCATGGGCGCGCCCTCCACCCTTGTCGCCGCCTCGTGGCTCTTCTGACTTCAACTCCAAGTCTCCTGGGTGTCTTCTGGTCCAAGAAAAATCATCGTGAAGTTTTATTCCGTTTGGTATTCCTTTTCTGCGAAGCTCAAAAACAAGGAAAAAACAGAAACTGGAACTGGGCTCTAGGTTAATAGGTTAGTCCCAAATATAATATAAAATAGCATATTAATGCATATAAAACATCCAAAACAGATAATATAATAGCATGAAACAATAAGAAATTATAGATACATTGGAGACGTATCAGGCTCTCAACCTCCGCGGCAGCAGCTGTAGTCACAAAATAATAGGGGCTCATTATACAATCCGGAACGTTGGTATTCGGCAGTATTAGCTATGTATTTCAACACGAGCTTACCTTGTGCCTCATCAAGCCGCTTGTTGACGAGGTCAAGCTCTTCATCGGAGCATTTTAGCTTCCGATCCATCTCCTCCAGAGCAGCGGCATTATCAGCCGCGGCCAAGGATGATGCCTGTGATGTCAAATCAATCACCAAACCTTATAAGCTGGCCTATGGGTATTGACCCTCTATAAGGCTTTTGCAATCCTTACAGAGTCTCGGGGGCTGGCATATATATGTCCGGCCTACTCAAGCTCCGGCTAACAAGGGAAAAACCATCCTTATGGGAAAAGAGTATTACTTGACTCACCTCAAAGCCTGTTAGAAGGCCTTGGACGGCGTCATTCAGTACGGATTGGACCGAGCAAACACCCTGTAGAACCGCACCCATAAGGGCGCAATGCCCATCAACGATGATGGAGTTGTTCACCAGCTCCTTTAGTGTGCCCGACCAGCCCGTCACTGCCTGGCGGCTAGTGTCCGGCGCGGGCGGTGGGACCTCAACCCCTCCCCATGGGAGGGCGGGCTCGACACCTATGAAGGCCTCGGGGGCTCTGGTGTGGCCGGCTGGGAGGGTCCGGACGGACCGGATCCTCCCCCCACATTAGCCAGGAGGGACACATCCTCCTGGTCTTCGGTAACCGAGGTGTTAGCCTCGGCCATGGTGGCATCGCTCTCCTCCCCCGTGTCCGGGGCCCTTCGAGACAGGACTTCCCCGACCTCTTCGCGAATCTGGGAAGGTGCAGAGTGTGACACGGAGCCGCTGTCTGCTAATTCGGCGGGTGGAGATGTCCCCTCCAAGGTCGGCTCGGCGGGGTGGCCGTGCGGTGGGCTGTGATATCACACAAATCAGTTTTCGTCGGTAAGGGATTAGTGAAAATAAAACAGGGAGTGTCGAAGTTCCTACCTTGTGGCAGGGGGCTTGACCCTGCGGTCCTTCTCCGGGACCTCTTCGGATGCAGTGGACTCCTCATCGGAGTCCGAGCTATCACGCAGGACCACCTTGGGCCTGCACTGCCTCTTCGGGGCCCGAGGAGGTTGCTCCTCCTCGATGTCTTTGGACGCCGCCCTCTTCTTGGAGTGAGAGGAGGCACTTTCCTCCTCTTCTTCATCCTCCTCCCCGTCTTGGGAAGACAAGTCCGCTGCATCACCGGCCTTGGTGGCCGGACGTTCCCTCAAGTGGAGACCTCCCCGGGCCTCCAGCGGACCCTCTTTCTTCTTCTTCTCCTTCTTTTTTGGCGCCCTGTACGGCGCCTCGACTAGTAGCTCCCCCAGCTGAGCCGATTGCGGCTCTTCAGGCAGTGGAGCCGAACAGCTGATCTTCTTGGCCTTCTAGAGCCAGCCCTGTTAAAGCAACAAAGCGAGGCTTAGACCAAACTTTGGACAGTATGTGCGCCCGAATACACGATAGGCAAAGAGTTAATTACCTTCCTCGGAGGGTTTGCAGCATCAAGACCGATGTCTTCTTTCTCAGCCGGCCACTCCTTCTGAGGCTTGAACAGCAGACTCCACACCTTGTCATGGTAGGTGCCAAAGAGGTGCTGCACAGTGGCCGGGTCTTTGGGTTTATAAGCCCACATCGGACTCGCCCTCTGCTGGCAAGGTAGGAGACGGCGATGGAGCATTATCTGGACTACATTGGTCAGTTTGGCCCCGGTCTCCATCACGTTGGACACGTGCTTCTGCAGCGCCTTCACCTCGTCGACGGATCCCCAATCGAGACCTTTCTTGGTCCACATGGTCAACCTCGCTGGAGGTCCGGATCTAAACTCGAGGGTTGCCGTCCAGGCCGCCTCCCTTGGTTCCGTGATGTAGAACCACTCCTTTTGCCACACCTTAACGGTGTCAATAAACCGACCCTCCGGCCATTGCACTCGGGTCAGCTTACTGATCATGGCTCCGCTGCAGTCCGCCTGGTCGCCGCTGACCACCTTAGGCTTGACATTGAACACCTTCAGCCACAGGCCGAAGTGCGGCTGAACCCGCAGGAGGGCCTCACAGACAAGCATAAAGGCCGAAATATGGAGGAGGGAGTTGGGGGCTAGATCATGGAAATCTAGGGTGCAGAGGAAATCCCAGCCCCTAGATAAAATGGGGAAGGAATACTACCCTTTCGCCCGGCTTGGGCGTGGGGATGATTTGGCCCTTCTCAGGGGCCCGATGGGCGATGTCGGCCGATAAGTAGCCGGCCCGCTTCAGCTCCACGATGTCGTCATTGGTAACGATGGAGGTGCCCCAGTTGCCCTTGGCGCCAGATCCGGCCATGGCTGGGGCTAGGGAGGAGCTGAAAGGGAATTGCCGCGGAGTGGCAAAGAAGGGTGCTAGAGCTCTGGAGATTGCAAAGGCAACGGTGGGAGGTGGGAGAGGGCGTGAGGCATTAACTGTAGCCGATTCCCCTCTTTATAGGACACGGAGGAGCCAAGGGTTCCCCTTTTCACGCCGTGGGCTTCTCCACTTGCCGATATACTCGCGAAGTTATGCGCGGGTGGAAGAATCAAAATCATTGATCATATCCCGTAAAAAGGGGGCACGATTTCTGTTTTGATGAGACATGTCATTGGAAGGGTGGCCTCGAGCCGCGCATCAAGAACTGCCAGCCATTCGACGTTATGACTGGCTGCGACCCTTTGCTAAAAGTTGTCAGGCGTGGGCACTGTTCACACTCGAGCACTTTGGCCTTCAAGGCTAAGTAAAGTAGACGCTTCAGATTTCGAACACCACTCAAGCTCCGAATATGCACAGGATAAAACAAAGAACTCGCCTCGCAAGCCGAAGACCATGATATGTGCGGACGCCAGATACAAGCCCTGGCGTTGGAGGCTAGTTCGGGGGCTACTGAGGGAGTCCTGGACTAAGGGGTCCCCGGGCTGTCGACCTATTACATATGGCCCGAACTGATGGGCCGCTATGGGGCCAAGCTAGAGTGCGGACCCGAGACCGAACAAGAGATCTTCGGAGTCGTGGTGTGCCCTCCAAGTCAAGATTAGCGTGATCTTCCCTTCATTGTAACTGATCGAATGTAACCCTAACCCTACTAGTGTCTATATAAAGCAGAGGGTTTAGGGCCTTAGGGAGAGAGCTACATCCATCACCTCATCACCTTAGAGTTTAGCTCGTTTGATCTCGAGGTAGATCTACTCTGTAACCATACCATACATCAAATACAATCAAGCAAGACGTAGGGTTTTACCTCTTCGAGAGGGCCCGAACCTGGGTAAACACTGTGTTCATCGTCCCTTGTTCCTCATCGATCCTAGATCCACAACTCGGGACCCACTACCCGAGATCTGCCGGTTTTGACACTGACACCCGCCACAAGCATGAGCCCGCAGCCCGCCATCACCCCCCACGTCCAGCCCCCGCCGCTGCGCGCAAACCCCGCACGCACGCCGGGGCGCCACCTTCCACCTACGAGCTCCGCCTAGACAAGGTCCACGGCCCAGGACCTCGCAGCCGCCGCGCGGCCAGCCCTTGTGCCTGACTCCGCCTCCCGCCGCACAGTGCACACCGCCGCCACCCGCCCCTGCCGCCGCGCCACCGGTGCCACGAAAGCACAGTGTCCCCATCCAGCAAGCCTACCTGCGTCAGCCCAGCGCTGAATCGAGGAGGGAGAGTTGCCCGTCAGCACCGATGCCACCAGGCTTGGCCGATGGCGCTTGCCGGAGGCGGCGGGGGAGAGGGAGGGAGTTGCCGGCAGCTAGGGTTGCCCCTCTCGGTCGCCCGCGGGGGTGACGCGAGAGGAGAGGGGAAAAGTCCAGCTGCAGCAGCCATTCCGAATTTAGTCGGTATACATATGAATGAAAATTAGCATGGCATCTACCGATAAACCCTTAATCCATTTATGACAACATGGAAATCTGATCGACATACATATGGACGGAAACTATCATGACTTGTTGCTGAAGATGACGGTGGTGAGTCGAGGAAGTAGCGGATGAAGATGAAGTCACATAAGTAGTGGATCTAGACGAAGTTGAGAAAGAAGGGTGAAGCAGTCGTGTGAGAACTTCCCAGAAACGTTAGCACCCGGCTACCTATGCAGGTCGCCGATCGCCGGGGTATGTCTTAAGACGAATGATGTTTCATCGTCGCGCTGCATGATAGGGAGAGGAGCGGTGAGACTCAATGGCAGTGGGTGCAAAAGGGAACACAAGGATAGTGTTTTGATTAGTGACTTTTGTGATGCCCCGACTTAATCATGCACTAATCATACACACAAATGCGCATGATCAAGATCAGAGACTCACGGGAGGATATCCCAACACAACTCTAGACACAAATAAAATAATACAAGCTTTATATTACAAGCCGGGGGCCTCGAGGGCTTGAATACATAAGCTCGAATACAAACGAGTCAGCGGAAGCAACAATATCTGAGTACAAACATAAGGTAAACAAGTCTGCCTTAAGAATGCTAGCACAAACATCAATGTGGATCGAAAAGGCAAGGTCTCCTGCGTGTGAGCCTCCTAACTACTCCTGGTAGTCGGCGGCCTCCACGTAGTAGTAGGCACCATCGAGGTAGTAGTAGTCGTCGATGGCAGCATCTGGCTCCTGGGATCCGTCATCTGATCGCAACAATCGGGTATGGGGAAAAAGAGGTAGCAAAGCAACCATGAGTACTCATCCGAAGTACTCGCAAGACTTACATCAGATCTATGCCAAGTATGCATCAGTATCAAAGGAATGGGGCTGTATCTGTGGACTGGACTGCAGAAATGCCAGAAGAGAAGGGAAAGCCTAACCTATCAAAGACTACCATCTTGAAACATCTCGCAGCAAGAGAAGAGAGTAGAGTAACATATCATAAGTAATAAGTATGTTGTAGCATCTAGGCCTAGAGTTCCTTTCTCGACTCCCTTCGAGAAAGCAATCGCAGAACCATCATATCCATTTCACATCTCCAGTATCCAGTTCTAGTTGTATCGATTGTGATACAACTACGAGCGTTCATTACCGTGGACACGACTATTTGAATAGATATACTTCCCTGCAGGGGTGCACAAACTTACCCAGCATGCTCGATTAATTCTGGTCGAAAACACCATCAGATCATACTCGGCCTTGGCTAATCGATATGCCGTAGTACTACCTAGGCTCAAAAGAGAGGCCATCACGCCAGTCTACATCCTAAGCGCACAGGGGTCTTGGGCCCATCGCCCTTTGCACTCTTGCACGTTGCGTACGCGGCCTCGAGAAGACCCACCCCCTTATACAAGCACAGGTCGTTCCCGTCTAACCGGGTGCGCGTTGCTCAGTCGCTGACGTCCGAAGAGCTGTCGGAGAATCGTACAATGCAGAGTGCCCATACTTATTCCCACGTGGTGGTTAGTGCGAAATGGCTAGAGGCCTAGTCGGATCGCATGTCCAAACTGTTAGTGTCTTGGGAGCGCACGGAGATGATCAATGATCCACGATATGTGGTCCTGTCGCCCCGTCTCATGGACTTAGGCAAGGGCTAAGAATGCTCGGCCGTGCCGTGTAGTTATCTCGCGGGTACCCTCCAGGTTAACCCGACTGCACATCACTCGCGGGTACCCTCATGGTCAACCCGACTTCACATTTCTCTTACGGGTACCCCTCGGGGCCGACCCGACTTCAGTAACTCTCGCTGGTACCCTTAGGGCTGACCCGACTTCAACATGGTTCTGGGGGTATAGTCAAAGTAACCGTGTGTCCAAAACATCAAGGGGGAAATTCCGAGGAATCACCCTCGATGGATTTCCACTCGATGGTCCATAACACCAAGGGGGAATCTGAGGAAATAGCCTCGATAGATTCCAGTTGATGTAACCGTCAAGGTGAACTTGGAGGAATCACCCTCGAAGGGTTCACACTTGAGGTGTTGCACGACAGAGTCGTTATCGGGAGTGGTGAAGGAGGAATCACCCTCCGAAGACCACAACCGATTAGCTACACTACAGAGATCTCATCAGAAGTGCTATACGAGGTATCATCCTCGGCACTCGATGGTAGCTCTGTAGAGTCATACAACTAAGGGGGGTGTGATGTGATGTATCGGGCTCTAGACGTCGATCACGTTGACCAAGTCATCGGTCATAAAGCGGGGGCAACTAGAACAAGGTGAGGGGTCACTGGTGGATCACTACCAACCTATACTAAGCATATAGGATAAGCAAGTAAGGTACAAAAGCAGGCTATGGATTAGAATAGGAGCAATCATTTACAGTAGCAAAATCTAATGCAAGCATGAGAGAGAATGGAATGGGCGATATATGAATGATCGAGAGGTCACTGGTGGATCACTCGGACCCTCGACGGTGAAGTAGTAGGTCACCAGATCAACAACGGTCTCGGGGTCAACCAGAGAGAAGAGGGGGAAGAAACAATAAATATAAAGCAAACAAGTGCATCATGATGCATGACATGGTAATATGGAGTGCTAGGGGTGACCTAACGTAGTACTACATGTTACAGACTAAGCGAGAAAACATCTGGGAATGTTTTCCCATCATTTGGCATTTTTTGGACAGATGAATTGGAGGGGAAGGATCCATGTTCATCATGCTAGAGGCATGTGACAGATGAACGGATAGCATATTCAGATTCATTACATTATTCTGAGCAACTTTCTTATATAAATTATTTTCATCTGAGTTATAGATTATTTTATATGATTTTTCAAAGATTTAAACAATTTCTAGAATTAAAATTATTTTGAAATTAAATGGATAAATGCTATGTGCACCCAGCAGAGTGCACACAGCAGTGTACACTGTGGCTGACAGTGGGTCCCTGCTGACTACACAGCAGTCAACTGCGGGCTTTGACTAGTCAAACTGACCCATGGGGCCCACCTGTCATTGACTCATTTCTCTAAACAATGTGTAATTAAACTAACAATGTTAATTAGGCGTTGGGCCCGTCTTACAGTGACTTTAAGTTTTAATTTTAATTAGCATGTAACTAATTAACTGACTGCCTGGGCCCACGCATCAGTGACCCAGGGGCTAGAGTGGTTAGTGGGTAAGCTGGCAGGGGGTCCACCCGGTGGGACCCAGCCATGTTTAAACGTGGTGGCATGCCGACAGCAGCCACGAGAGACGATGGCAACTCGCGGGATTCACCCACAGGTAACTAAAATGAGCGCGGGTAGTCGCGTTCGAGCGCAGGCTCAATGCCGCATTGAATGGTGGCGGCAGTTTGGCCGGAGATGGCCTGTGGCGACAGCGGCGGCAAGCGGAGTGGGGGCTAGAGCTTCGGACTTCGCCGGGATCATGGTTGGGGAAACCTAGGAGCTAGCTAGGGGCTGGGCTCGTCGTAGCAGACACACTGGAGTGCGCTAGTGCCTCGCGCGAGTGCTGGGGAGCACGCACGGCTCGCGTGCTACGGCCATGACGGCGTCGGAGCTCAGGCTCGGGGAAAATCTAGCTAGGGGGTGCTTGCGAGCAAATAAGCAAAGGGGAAAAATGGCAGAGCTCACACCGGTGATGAGGAGCAGCTCCGGGCAGCCGGAGGTGGTCGGGGTCGACTCGAATCGGCGATGGCACGCGACGGCCGTATCGGATGAAGAAGACGCGGGCATCGCTGGTGTTGATCCTCGGCTCCGATCCGGTGGCATGGGCAACATGGTAGAGGACGGCGGTCCTCCCGGACATCTTCACGTGGCGCGGGGTGGCTGGTGGCTGCGGGATCAACGGCGGTGTGTCGACGATCGCGCTCGGGCAAAGAAGAAATCGAGAGAGAGAGAGAGAGAGAGAGAGAGAGGCTGGGGAAGAGATTGGCTCGGGTTAGGGGAGGGAGGGAGAGAGAGAGAGCAGGGGGATTGCTCTTATCGATCCGCGGGGCTGCAGTCGCGAGGGGGTTCCGGGCGCAGTGGCCATGGTGTCTGGCCCTTCCCTGTAGTTGGCGGGAGGTAAGGGAAAGGCCAGCGTGCACGGGTTGGGCCGCACTGTGGCTTCCTAAGGCCGAGTGCAATAGTAGTTCTAGGTATTTTTTTTTCTTTTCTGTTTTCTTTTTAGTTTCAAATTATTTTAGTTTTATAAAATATAAAACTAGTACCTAATTTAGAGTTATAAATTAAGTCACTGCCACAAAAAGTTTGACACTTGAATAAATTAGTTTGCAAATTTTTATTATTTAAAAATCATTTAAATAAATGTTTTGGCCGCTGTTTTAATTATTTCAGGGCACTTAAACACTTCATAAAATGTTGGTTTCTCCACCATAATTATTTATGGATTATTTGTCACATTAAGAACATTTTAGTTTTCATGTTTGTGAATTTCTTTGTTCACTTATTATTTGAATTTGACTTGAATTTTGATCAAGTGCCAACTGGATTAGCAAAAAGGTGATGACATGGCACTATTAGGGGGAGATTGTTGTAGCTTGACACTGGGGGTGTTACAAATCTCCTCCACTACAAGAAATCTTGTCCCGAGATATTAAGAGGTGGAGTAAGGGGAAAGTTCTGGTTACGAAATTCTAACGGATCTTCTCGTCCTTGGTTGCTCTTGTCGAAGAAGTTGATCCCTCTCGTTGATGTATTCATTACTCTACATCAATGCATCATGATGAAGTTGTCATCCTTCCTTCAGGATCTTCACCGTACTTATGAAAGGATAAGAGGGGAAACTCTATAAGGACGGATTTTAACAAGATTGAGTATCGGATGGTTAACTCATGGGAAGAAGCATAAAGTATCTCTCGATTTTATTACATGAAACACATCGAGAGCATTATAAGAGGGTACAAAAGTTTCAAACGGGTAAGTGATGTCTACTACGTAAATTTATTCTTGTAGACTCATGTTGGGCCTCCAAGCGCAGAGTTTTGTAGGACAGTAGCAATTTTCCCTCAAGTGGATGACCTAAGGTTTATCAATCCGTGGGAGGCGTAGAATGAAGATGGTCTCTCCCAAACAACCCTGCAACCAAATAACAAAGAGTCTCTTGTGTCCCCCAACGCACCAAATACAATGGTAAATTGTATAGGTGATACAAGTGTAATATGGATAGTAGATATAGGTTTCTGCAATAGGAACAATAAAAAATAGCAAGGTAGCAAGTAACAAAAGTGAGCACAAACGGTATTGCAATGCTTGAAAATGAGGCCTAGGGTTCATACTTTCGCTAGTGCAATCTCTCAACAATGCTAATATAATTGGATCATATAACCATCCCTCAAAGTGCGACGAAGAATCACTCCAAAGTTCTTATCTAGCGGAGAACATAAGAAGAAATTGTTTGTAGGGTACGAAACCACCTCAAAGTTATCCTTTCCGATCGATCTATCGAGCTATCCCTATAAGTGACACAAACAGCCCAAGAGTTCATACTAAAATAACACCATATGATACACATCAACCAATTCTAATGTCACCTAGATACTCCAATGTCACCACGAGTATCCATGAGTTGATTATATGATATGCATCAAACAATTTCAGATTCATAATACTCAATCCAACACAAAGAACCTCAAAGAGCGCCCCAAGATTTCTACCGGAGAAACAAGGACGAAAACATGCATCAACCCCTATGCATAGATTACCCCAATGTCACCTCGGGAATCCGCGAGTTGAGTGCCAAAACATATATCAAGTGAATCAATATGATACCCCATTGTCACCACGGGTATTCATAGTAAGACATACATAAAGTGCTCTCAAATCCATAAAAGTATTCAATCCGATAATAACGAAATCTCAAAGGGAAAACTCAATTCATCACAACAAGATAGAGAGGGAGAAACACCATATGATCCAACTATATTAACAAAGCTCGCGATATATCAAGATCATGCCAAATCAATAACACGAGAGAGAGAGAGAGAGATCAAACACATAGCTACTAGTACAAACCCTCAGCCCCAAGGGTTTACTAGTCCCTCCTCATCATGGTGGCCGCTGGGATGATGAAGATGGCCTTCGGTGATGATTTCCCCCTCCGACAGGGTGCCGGAACAGGGTCTACATTGGTTTTTCGTGGCTACAGAGGCTTGCAGAGGCGGAACTTCCGATCTAGGGTTATTTCTGGAGGTTTCTGTATTTATAGGATTTTTGGCGTTGGTCTCACGCTGAGATGGGCCTCGAGGAGCCCACTACCCACCAGGGCGCGCCAGAGCAGGGCGGCGCACCCTGGTGCCTAGTGGACAGCAGCCCCCTCCATTGGTTCTTTGCTCAAATATTCTTCATTTGTTCCATAAAAATCTCCAAAAGTTTCGTTCAATTCTGAGAACTTTTATTTCTGTACAAAAAACAACGCCACAGTAGTTCTGCTGAAAACAGCGTCAGTTCGGGTTAGTTCCATTCAAATCATACCAAAGCCATATAAAATTGTTGTAAACATGGCATGAATACTTCATAAATAATAGATACGTTGGAGACATATCAGTAAACAATCGTTCGATGCCTGAAGTAGGGTGTGAAGGGGGTTCAGAGCAACGGAATAAGTATTGCGGCTGAAACCAGAATATATCATCTCTATGAAGGTGGCTCGTGATCTACATACGAAGCCAAGTGATACGTCCATTTTGCATCATGTTTTATGTTGATAATTATTGCATTATGGGTTGTTATTACACTTTATGGTGCAATTCTCATACCTTTTCTCTCTTATTTTACAAGATTCACATGAAGAGGGAGAATGCCGGCAGCTGGAATTCAGGACTGGAAAGGTGCAAATTTGAGATCCCTATTCTGCACAACTCCAAATATCCTGAAACTTTACGGAGAATTATTTTGGAATATATAAAAAATACTGGGCGAAGAAATACCAGGAGGGGACCCACCAGGTGGCCACAAGCTTGGGGGCGCGCCCTACCCCCCAGGGCGCGCCCCCTGAGCTTGTGGGCCCCCTAGCCAGCCTCCGATGCCCATCTTCTGCTATATGAAGTGTTTTGACCTAGAAAAAAAGAAGAGAAGACTTTCGGGACAAAGTGCCGCCGTCTTGAGGAGGAACCTGGGCAGAAGCAATCTAGGGATCCGGCGGAGCGATTCCCCCGGGAAACTTCCCTCTAGGAGGGGGAAATCGAAGCAATCGTCATCACCAACGATCCTCTCATCGTGAGAGGACCAATCTTCATCAATATCTTCACCAGCACCATCTCATCTCAAACCCTAGTTCATCTCTTGTATTCAATCTTTGCCTCAAAACCTTATATTGGTACCTGTGGGTTGTTAGTAGTGTTGATTACTCTTTGTAGTTGATGCTAGTTGGTTTATTTGGTGGAAGATCATATGTTCAGATCCTTAATGATATTCAATACCCCTCTAATCTTGAACATGAACATACTTTGTGAGTAGTTACTTTTGTTCCCGAGGACATGGGAGAAGTCTGGTTATAAGTAATCATGTGACTTTGGTATTCGTTCGATATTTTGATGAGATGTATGTTGTCTTTCCTCTAGTGGTGTTATGTGAACGTCGACTACATGACACTTCACCATGATTTGGGCCTATGGGAAGGCATAGGGAAGTAGCAAGTAGATGATGGGTTGCTAGAGTGACAGAAGCTTAAACCCTAGTTTATGCGTTGCTTCGTAAGGGGCTGATTTGGATCCACATGTTTAATGCTATGTTAGATTTATCTTAATTCTTCTTTCGTAATTGCGGATGCTTGCGAGAGGGGTTAATCGTAAGTGGGAGGCTTGTCCAAGTAAGGACAGCACCGAAGCACCGGTCCACCCACATATCAAATCATCAAAGTAGCGAACGCGAATCATATGAGCAAGATGAAAACTAACTTGATGATAATTCCCATCTGTCCTCGGGAGCGCTTTGCTTTATATAAGAGTTCGTCCAGGCTTGTCCTTTTTTATAAAAAGGATTGGCCCACCTTGCTCCACCTTTGTTTCACTTGTTACTTGTTACCCATTACGAATTACCTTGCTACCAAACTATTTGTTACCGATAATTTCAGTGCTTGCAGAGAATACCTTGCTGAAAACCGCTTGTCATTTCCTTCTGCTCCTCGTTGGGTTTGACACTCTTACTTATCAAAAGGACTATGATTTATACCCTATACTTGTGGGTCATCAATACTCTTTTCTGGCGCCGTTGCCGGGGAGTGAAGCACCTTTGGTGAGTAGAATTTGGTAAGGAAACATTTATATTACGTGCTGAAATTTACTTCTAGTTGTCACTATGGAAAACCATCCTTTGAGGGGTTTGTTCGGGGTATCTTCACCTCGACCAGAAGCACTAAGAGTCGCTCCTCAACCTACTGCACCTACTGCAAATATTTATTATGAAATTCCTTCGGGTATGATAGAGAAACTGCTAGCTAATCCTTATACAGGAGATGGGACATTGCATCCTGATATATGTGGATGAAATCTGTGGATTGTTTAAGCTTGCAGGTTTACCTGGAGATGAAGTTAAGAAGAAGGTTTTCCCTTTATCTTTGGAGGGAAAAGCATTGACTTGGTATAGGCTATGTGACGATATTGGAACATGGGACTGGAACCGATTGAAATTGGAATTTCATCAAAAGTTTTATCCTATGCATCTGCTTCATCGTGATCGGAATTATATATATAATTTTTGGCCTCGTGAAGGAGAAAGTATCGCTCAAGCTTGGGGGATGCTTAAGTCAATGTTGTATTCATGCCCCAATCATGAGCTCTCAAGAGAAATTATTATACAAAAATTGTTTGCTCGGCTTTCTTGTGATGATCAATCCATGCTCGATACTTCTTGTATTGGTTCTTTTATGAAGAAGCTATTGAATTCAGATGGGATCCTTTGGAAATAATTAAATGCAACTCTAAAGATTGGGAACTCGATGAAGGTAAAGAGTCGGGTATAAAGCTTGAGTTTGATTGTGTTAAAACTTTTATGGATACCGATGCTTTTCATAATTTTAGCACTAAGTATGAACTTGACTCTGAGATAGTAGCTTCTTTCTGTTGATCATTTGCTACTCATGTTGATCTCCCCAAGGATAAGTGGTTTAAATATCATACACCTATTGAAGTAGAAGTAGAAGAACCTACTAAAGATGAAGAGGAAATTATTACTTA
Organism: Thinopyrum elongatum; assembly: GCA_011799875.1. Taxonomy (NCBI): domain Eukaryota; kingdom Viridiplantae; phylum Streptophyta; class Magnoliopsida; order Poales; family Poaceae; genus Thinopyrum; species Thinopyrum elongatum. Next base: position 578,190,128 of record CM022300.1, on the reverse strand, counting down.
TAGTGTTAATCCAGTTATTCCTACTGCTTATATTGAGAAACCCCCTTTTCCTGTGAGGATAAAAGAACATGCTAAGGTTTCAACTGTGGTCCGCGAAAGTTATATAAGAACACCTACACCCTCTAAACAAATTAAAGATAAACCTAATGTTGCTATGGTTAAAGATCTCTTGGTTGATAATATCGATGGGCATGTTATTTATTTCTGTGGTGAAGCTGCTAGAATTGCTAAACCCAATGATAAAGATAAAAATATACCTGTTGTTGGCATGCCTGTTGTCTATGTTAAAATAGGAGATCATTGTTATCATGGCTTATTTTATTTGGGTGCTAGTGTTAGTGCTATCCTGTTCACCTTATATCAAGAAATTATGAATGATATTGCACCTGCTGAGATAGAAGACATTAATGTTACTATTAAGCTTGCTAATACAGATACTATCATACCACTTGGGATTGTTAGAGATGTTGAAGTCTTGTGTGGGAAAATAAAATACCCTACTGATTTTCTAGTTCTTGGTTCCCCATAAGAAGATTTTTGTCCCATTATATTTGGTAGACCTTTCCTGAATACGATTAATGCTAAGATTGATTGCACTAAGGAAACTGTTAGTGTTAATTTTAGTGATGTGTCTCATGAGTTTAATTTCTCCAAATTCCGTAGACAACCTCGTGATAAAGAATTACCTAGTAAGTATGAAATTATTGGTCTTCCTTCTATTTATGTGCCTCCTACTGATCCGTTAGAATAATATTTTCTAAACCACGAAAATGACATGCATATGAATGAAAGAAACGAAATAGATGAGATATTTTTTAAACAAATGCCTGTTTTGAAACACAATTTGCTTGTTGAGGCTCTTGGAGATCCTATTCCAACCAAGAGTGATCCCGTGTTTGAGCTTAAGCAATTGCCTGATACATTGAAATATGCTTACCTTGATGAAAAGGAAATATATCCTATTATTATTAGTGCTAACCTTTCAGAGCATGAAGAAAATAGGTTATTGAAAACTCTGAGGAAGCACAGTGCCGCTATTGGATATACTCTTGATGATCTTAAGGGCATTAGTCCCACTCTATGTCAGCACAAAATTAATATGGAGCCTGATGCTAAGCCAGTTGTTGATCACCAGTGACGATTAAATCGTAAGATGAAGGAAGTGGTAAGAAATGAAATATGAAAGCTTCTGGAAGCAGGTATAATTTATCCTATAGCTGATAGTAGATGGGTAATTCCTGTTCATTATGTCCCTAAGAAGGGAGGTATTATTGTTGTCCTTAATGATAAAAATGAACTTATCCCACAAAGAATTATAACATGTTATAGGATGGTAATTGATTTTAGAAAACTAAACAAAGCTACTAGGAAAGATCATTACCCTCTACCATTTATTAATCAAATGCTAGAAAGATTATCAAAACATACACATTTCTGTTTTCTAGATGGATACTCTGGTTTTTCCCAAATACCTATGTCACAAGAGGATCAAGAAAAAAGTACCTTTACATGCCCTTTTGGTACTTTTGCTTATAGATGTCTGCCTTTCGGTTTATGCAATGCACCTACTACCTTTCAAAGATGTATGACTGCTATATTCTCTGACTTTTGTGAAAAGATTGTTGAGGTTTTCATGGACGACCTTTCCGTTTATGGAACTTCTTTTGACGATTGCTTGAGCAACCTTGATCGAGTTTTGCAGAGATGTGAAGAAACTAATCTTGTCTTGAATTGGGAGAAGTGACACTTTATGGTGAATGAAGGTATTGTCTTGGGGCATAAAATTTCCGAAAGAGGCATTGAAGTTGATAAAGCTAAAGTTGATGCAATTGAGAAAATGCCATGTCCTAAAGATATCAAAGGTATAAGAAGTTTCCTTGGTCATGCTGGTTTCTATAGGAGATTTATTAGAGACTTCTCTAAAATTTCTAGGCCTCTTACTAATCTCTTGCAAAAAGATGTTCCATTCGTTTTTTATGATGATCGTGTAGAAGCATTTGAAACACTTAAGAAAGCCTTCATATCTGCACCTATTGTTCAATCACCTGATTGGAACCTACCCTTTGAAATTATGTGTGATGCTAGTGATTATGCTGTTGGTGCTATTCTAGGACAAATAGTTGATAAAAAATTAAATGTGTATGAAGTGGGAGAATGCCAGCAGGTGGAATTCTGGACCGAAAAGAAGCAAATCTGAGATCCCTATTCTGCACAACTCCAAATGTCCTGAAACTTTACGGAGAATTATTTTGGAATATATAAAAATACTGGGCGAAGAAATACCAGCAGGGGACCCACCAGGTGGCCACAAGCCTGGGGAGCGTGCCTCCTAAGCTTGTGGGCCCCCTGGCCAGTCTCCGGTGCCCATCTTCTGCTATATGAAGTGTTTTGTCCTAGAAAAAAAGAAGAGAAGACTTTCAGGACGAAGCGCCGCCGTCTCGAGGCGGAACCTGGGTAGAAGCAATCTAGGGCTCCGGCGGAGCAATTCCGCTGGGGAAACTTCCCTCCGGGAGGGGGAAATCGAAGCCATCGTCATCACCAACGATCCTCTCATCGTGGGAGGACCAATCTTCATCAACATCTTCACCAGCACCATCTCATCTCAAACCCTAGTTCATCTCTTGTATTCAATCTTTGCCTCAAAACCTCAGATTGGTACATGTGGGTTGCTAGTAGTGTTGATTACTCTTTGTAGTTGATGCTAGTTGGTTTATTTGGTGGAAGATCATATGTTCGGATCCTTAATGATATTCAATACCCCTCTGATCTTGAACATGAACATGCTTTGTGAGTAGTTACTTTTGTTCCCGAGGACATGGGAGAAGTCTTGTTATAAGTAATCATGTGAATTTTGTATTTTGACGAGATGTATGTTGTCTTTCCTCTAGTGGTGTTATGTAAACATCGACTATATGACACTTTACCATGATTTGGGCCTAGGGGAAGGCATTGGGAAGTAGCAAGTAGATGATGGGTTGCTAGAGTGACAGAAGCTTAAACCCTAGTTTGTGCGTTGCTTCGTAAGGGGCTGATTTGGATCCACATGTTTAATGATATGGTTAGATTTATCTTAATTCTTCTTTCGTAGTTGAGGATGCTTACGAGAGGGGTTAATCATAAGTGGGAGGCTTGTCCAAGAAGGGCAGCACCCAAGCACCGGTCCACCCACATATCAAATTATCAAAGTAGCGAACATGAATCATATGAGCATGATGAAAACTAACTTGATGATAATTCCCATGTGTGCTCGGGAGTGCTTTGCTTTATATAAGAGTTCGTCAAGGCTTGTCTTTTGCTATAAAAAGGATTGGGCCACCTTGCTACACATTTGTTACACTTGTTACTTGTTACCCGTTATGACTTACGTTCCTACCAAACTATTTGTTACGGATAATTTCAGTGCTTGTAGAGAATACCATGCTGAAAACCGCTTGCCATTTCCTTCTGCTCCTCGTTGGGTTCGACACTCTTACTTATCGAAAGGACTACAATTGATCCCCTATACTTGTGTGTCATCACCAAGCGTGTGGGATAACTTTAGAAACATGGGTGTACAGGAGAGTCGGGTTTCGATCCTGTGGAACTGTGGGTTATGGGCCCACCATGTGGGTTAAAAGTAGGAAGGGTGCTGACATCTTGCACGGTCATGATAGCAAGGCAGGTCAGAGGATAGCCTGTCAGTTATGTTGGCAACAACGTCAGTACCAAGGGCGAGGGACAAAGAGAACCATTTTCCTGCTCGTTAAGACGAGGCGGACCAATAGGCAAAGTTCTCGTCCATCGGTGGTTACCGGAATGTCATTAAGAATAGTAACAGGGTCTTACTGACAGAGTTGTACACCGAGGTGCTTACTTAAGTGGGGATTTGTTACTGCTTATAACATAGATCACAAGAAGGGTTAAACAAACCAATGGAAAGGAAAAGTGATCATCATATTTAAATAGAACAATGGAAAGGAAAATGTGTATACACGAGTATTAGGTGTATCTCCTTCCCAAGAGCAAGTAGAGCGGGATAATCATGACAGGACTGCAAGTAGATAACCATCTAATGAAAGGGGCGAGGAAACTCATGATATTACCCATACAATGGTGTTTGGATAATTGATCAAGAAACATTTAGCATTATGCTTCCAATGTTCTTGTTGATGTTTGAGTACCATAGTCATGCTTCGGGATAGCATTGACATGGTCATCAGGTAAAGGTCAGACTTTGGATACACAAAGGGTCCATCAGGAACAACTTATAAAATAAGTCATATAATTTCAGCAAGGAAAAGATGAGGATGTGGCCGACGGGCTCAACAACAATTCATCGAGATTTCCATAAACATGGAATTCCACAATTAAGTGAACAAGGTGATAGTATTGGACATACCAAAGTATATAATGAAGCATGTTCGAGGAGAACATCCACAGTTAAACATTGATCAAAAAGTGCACCTGGGAATATGGACTAAGTAGCACGATCAATGTTAGAATGGTGATTCAATAACCAAAAGACTTGGAATGAAACTGTCGATCATTCACTTCAAAGCAATAGAGTTGCTAGAAGTTTTAAATTCACACATCATAGTTCAATTGTCGGTATTCCGGTTAGAAACAACACAGGGGCCAAGAAATGAACGGAGATGGCGAGAAGTATTACTTTATCAAGAATTCTTAAGAGGTGGAGCAATTCTCGCAATATTCTTGACATAAAACATGGTAATACTCCAAGGGGGAACATAACATAAGCTGGATAGCAAGGAACTCAAGGAGCAAAACAGAACATGAACAAGTTTGTGTTGGAAAGAAGGTAAGGATGTTGTCGATGACAGCACAAATTACCAAAGGACAAGGATGGTAATTCTCATCATGAATTTGATGCACAAATTGGAAGAAGTCAAATTGTTGACGATGATCATGACACATTTGTCGAGAGGTTTCTTGAAAATGTAATCGATCATCGACGACATCAAGCAAAAGGAATGATGAAGCGAAAGGTTATCGGAACCACAGATAAGATTTCAAGCTCAGAGTCGCAATTGCCTTTCAAGACAACCAACATGATGCTGAAAGCTTGATGTAAGCTTAGTGTATTGTTTGAATTGTGTTCTCGGGATGAAGGACATAGATAGCATGGTCAAGCTTCAGCATGACGATGATGATTTAGACAATCGACTGGGAATGACATGATCCAGTACAAACTCATAAGAAATGAAGATTACTAAGAGTTGTTGAATCACAGTGCGGACTCGATTCAATTATCAGTGTCCTTGAGTGTCTAACAACTCAGAACCCTGGGGAAAATTGGAATCGGTGAGAAATTTTAGTTGATGGAGAACTCATAAGAAGTTATGTAGTTCCGTGATATTCTCGAGATACCATAGGGTAATACTCAAAGGCGGATCAGAATAGAGGTTGAAGCGGTGTATTTATCTGCACAAGACGAGTGCTTAACTTGTCCGAGAAATGGGATAAAAAAAGAACAATATGGTCAGGACCACGATTGCAAATGACCAAACCACAGATACAAGATGAACTTATAACAAGGGGGTAATTATTTGTATGAGAAGCTTCCATGATAAGATCTGCATCGTGTCCATGGGCATGAACGTAAAGTTCAAGGTCGACTCCCACTTCTCCAACACACAACTTCTCATTCATTGCTCTCTATTAAAAATGTTTAGAGTTTGAAAGTTTAACTGGTGGAATACAAGAAGGGTATGTCCCATTAAGACTTTTGGGTTCTCATAGATAGCGAAGGCATAGACACAACCCATAGGGTCATTTTAGGAATCTATACCACTCACTTATAGAAGCAACAGATAACATCTCAAAGTAGAATATAGATGGCAAGAATTAAATGATACCACATTGCCGAAGGCATTTGTAACAGGGGAAGAACTCACAAGGATTTTGAATATGCGGAACTGTCGGGTAATAATCCACCAATGGATCTAGCGGACCACAAAGGATCTGATGTGAGTATCGGTACTCAATCCGAGGAAGAAAGAAAGTAAAGGCATCGGATCATAGATACATCTAAATAATCCAACGCTTAAATACAAAGGTGATTTCCAAAGCGAAGGACCAGAAGCAGACGATCTGATCAAGGATGGATAAGTAGAATAGACTTAGGGGCACAATCGATGGCAATTTGATTGGCCGAGAACCAGCTCATGTTTGGAAAGATGTCAGAGCTGGAAACATAATTTATAAGGACCAACTGATGATTGCGTGCATTCATACACATGTTGAATCAATAGCATCAGAATAACAATCACAAAGTATTTTCATGAATATTGCTAGACATATGGAATTAATCATAATGGAAGCAGGTAAGGAAGATCAAGGGCAATAGGCTGCTGAGGATTTCAGAAGATCGAATGGCATTTCGAAGAATTTCGTGAAACACACGAACAGCTGGCGGTGAATGGATCCTTGGTATGTGTGAGGAAATGATCATAGATGTATTCATGCATGAAGAAGCTACAAGGAAATAGGCATAATGGATTCTCGGAATATCAAAGAGTATCTCGGGGTATCTTGTATTAACAAGAGCAACTAGGAATGATTGTATGAATGACAAGTGTATGTTGTTATCCATATGGATATATCGGTGGTAGGGAATTGCAACGACGAAGGGCATAAGGGTCTCGAGAAAACATCGGAGAGTATCTTCGGAATCTTCTGGTGCACCAACCGATCATCTGGAATGAGGGGCTCTCTGGGAGGAAGTAGTTATGAGAACCTAGAGTTAGAGTTAGCAAAATCATTTAACCCAAGTAGAAGAGAGATCAGAGTCCTAGAGTAAAGACGAGGAATAAAAGATCCTAATACCACCCAATTATGATGTGGGCCCGTAAGCCACACAACAATGTTAGTAAAAGTTTTCCAAAGACTAGATTCAACTTCGGCCAAGGAGTTGGAAAGGGGGCTACCTACAGGCAGTCGGCTCTGATACCAAGTTGTGACGCCCCGACTTAATCGTGCACTAATCATACACGCAAATGCGCATGATCAAGATCAGAGACTCACGGGAGGATATCACAACACAACTCTAGACACAAATAAAATAATACAAGCTTTATATTAAAACCCGGGGGCCTCGAGGGCTCGAATACATAATCTCGGAAGCAACAATATCTGAGTACAGACATAAGGTAAACAAGTCTGCCTTAAGAAGGCTAGCACAAACATCAACGTGGATCAAAAAGGCAAGGCCTCCTGCCTGGGAGCCTCCTAACTACTACTGGTCGTCTGCGGCCTCCACGTAGTTGTAGGCACCCTCGGGGTAGTAGTCGTCAGTGGCGGCATCTGGCTCCTCGGATCCGTCATCTGATCACAACAATTGGGTATGGGGGAAAAGAGGTAGCAAAGCAATCGTGAGTACTCATCTGAAGTACTCGCAAGACTTACATCAGATCTATGCTAAGTATGAATCAGTATCAAAGTAATGGGGCTGTATCTGTGGACTAGACTGCAGAAATGCCAGAAGAGAAGGGAAAGCCTAGCCTATCGAAGACTAGCATCCTGAAGCATCTCGCAACAACAGAAGAGAGTAGAATAACATAGCATAAGTAATAAGTATGTTGTAGCATCCCCGCCCAAGGATCCTTTCTCGACTCCCTGCGAGAAAGCAATCCCGGAGCCATCATATCCATTTCACATCTCCAGTATCCAGTTCTAGTTGTGTCGATCGGGATACAACTCTGAGTGTCCGTTACCGTGGACACGACTATTTGAATAGATATACTTCCCTGCAGGGGTGCACAAACTTACCCAACACGCTCGATTAACTCCGGCCGGGCACACCATCAGATCATACCCAGCCTCTGCTGATCGACACGCCGTAGTACTACCTAGGCTCAAAAGAGAGGCCAGCACGCCAGTCTACATCCTAAGTGCATAGGGGTCTTGGGCCCATTGCCCTTTGCACTCCTGCACATTGAGTACGCGGCCTCGAGCAGACCCACCACCTTATACAAGCGCAGGTGGTTCCCGTCCAATCAGGTGCACGCCGCTCAGTCGCTAACGTCTGAATAGATTTCAGAGAATCATAGGTAGCAGAGTGCCCATACTTATTCCTGCATGGTGGTTAGTGTGAAAAGGCCAGTGGCCTACTTGGATCACATATCCAAACCGTTAATGTCTCGGGAGCGCGCGGAGACGAACATTGATCCACGATCTGTGGTCCCGTCACCCCATCTCACGGACTTACGGCAAGGGCTAAGAATGCCCGGCCGTGCTGCATAGTTATCTCGCGGGTACCCTCCAGGTCAACCCGACTCCACATCACTCCCGGGTATCCTCACGGTCAACCCGACTTCACATTTCTCTCGCAGGTACCCCTCGGGGCCGACCAGACTTCAGTAACTCTTGCGAGTACCCCTCAGGGCCGACCCGACTTCAACATGGTTCTAGGTAACACCCCCAGTGTCAAGCTACAGTAATCTCCCCCTAATGGTGCTATGTCATCACCTTTTTGCTAATCCATTTGGCACTTGATCAAAATTCAAATTCAAATAATAAGTGAAATAAAGATATTCACAAACATGAAAACTAAAATGTTCTTAATATGACAAATAATTCATAAATAATTATGGTGGATAAACCAACATTTTATGAAGTGTTTAAGTGCCCTAAAATAATTAAAACAGGGGCCAAACCATTTATTTAAATGCTTTTTAAATAATAAAAATTTGCAAACTAATTTATTCAAGTGTCAAACTTTTTGTGGCAGTGACTTAATTTATAAATCTAAATTAGGTGCTAGTTTTATATTTTATAAACTAAAATAATTTGAAACTAAAAAGAAAACAGAAAACAAATAAAAGAAAAAAAAACTAGAACTACTGTTGCACTAGGCCTTGGGAAGCCACAGTGCGGCCTCGCCCGTGCACGCTGGCCTTTCCCTTACATCCCGCCAGCGACAGCGAAGGGCCGGACGCCATGCCACTGCGCCCGAAACCCCCTCGCCACTTCAGCCCTGCGACTGGATAAGAGCAACCCCCTACTCTCTCTCTCTTCCTCCCATAACCCTAGCTAATCCCCTCCCTACCCCCCTCGCCCGCTCTCTCTCTCTCTCTCTCTCTCAGTTTCTTCTTTACCCGAGCCAAAGAATAGGGGATCGCAAGAGTTTTCGAGGGTAGAGTATTCAACCCAAATTTATTGATTCGACACAAGGGGAGCCAAAGAATATTCACGAGTATTAGCAGTTGAGTTGTCAATTCAACCACACCTGAAAGTTTTAATATCTGCAGCAAAGTATTTAGTAGAAAAGTAGTATGATAGTAACGGTAACAGTGGCAATAGTAACAGTAGTAGTTTTGTAGTGATTGTAACAGCAGCAACAGCAAAAGTAACTTAGCAAAGATCAATATGTGAAAAGCTCGTAGGCATTGCATCAGCGATGGATAATTGTGTTGGATAATATTCATCATGTAGCAGTCATAACATAGGGCGACACAGAACTGGCTCCAATTCATCAATGTAATGTAGGCATGTATTCCGTATATAGTCATACGTGCTTATGGAAAAGAACTTGCATGACATCTTTTGTCCTACCATCCCGTGGCAGCGGGGTCCATAAGGAAACTAAGGGATATTAAGGCCTCCTTTTAATAGAGAACCGGAACAAAGCATTAGAACTTAGTGAATACATGAACTCTTCAAACTATGGTAATCACCGGAACGAATCCCAATTATTGTCACCATGGGGTATGCGGATCATAACTCATAATAGGTGTCTACAACTTGCAAGATAGGATCAAGAACATATATATATTCATGAAAACATAATAGGTTCAGATCTGAAATCATGGCACTCGGGCCCTAGTGACAAGCATTAAGCATAGCAAAGTCATAGCAACATCAATCTCAGAACATAGTGGATTCTAGGGATCAAGCCCTAACAAAACTAACTTAATTACATGATAAATCTCATCCAACCCATCAACGTCCAGCAAGCCTATGAAGGAATTACTCACTCCGGCGGTGAGCATCATGAAATTGGCGATGGAGGAAGGTTGATGATGACGACGGCGATGGATTCCACCCTCCGGAGCACCGAATGGACTCCAGATCAGCCCCCCCCCCCCCCCGATGAAGAACAGGAGGTGGCGGCGGCTCCGTATCGTAAAACACGATGAATCCTTCTCTCTGATTTTTTTTCTCCGTGAATAGGTATATATGGAATTGGACTTAGGGTTGCCGGAGCTCCAGGGGGCCCACAAGCCTTGGAGGCGCGCCCTGGGGGGTAGGCGCGCCCCCAGAGCTTGTGGCTCCTGGGTGGCCCCCCTCTGGTATCTTTTTCCGCCAGTATTTTTTATATATTCCACAAAAATTCTCCATAAATTTTTAGGTCAATCCGAGAATTTTGATTTCTGCACAAAAATAACACCATGGCAATTCTGCTGAAAACAACATCAGTCCGGGTTAGTTCCATTCAAATCATGCAAATTAGAGTCTTAAACAAGGCAAAAGAGTTTGAAAAAGTAGATACGATGGAGACGTATCAACTCCCCCAAGCTTAACCCATTGCTTGTCCTCAAGCAATTTAGTTAACAAACTGAAAGTGACAAAGAAAAACCTTTACAAACTCTGTTTGATCTTGTTGTTGCAAATATGTCTAAGCAATGTTCTGGTTTTCAGCAAAGATTATGAACTAACCATATTCACAATAACACTTAGGTCTCACATTTACTCATATCAATAGCATAATCAACTAGACAGCAACAATAAGATATCTCGGATGACAACACTTATTCAAAACAATCATGATATAATATGATATAATGGTATCTCGCTAGCCCTTTCTGAGACCGCAAAACATAAATGCAGAGCACCCCTGAAGTTCAAGCACTGACTAGATATTATAATTCATGGCAAAAGAGATCCAGTCACACTCATACTCAACATCAATTAAAAACAAAGCATATAAATGACAGAAGTGCTCTCCAGCTAGTGCTTTAATAAGAAGATGATGACTCAACAATAAAAGTAAATGGATAGGCCCTTTGCAGGAGGAAGCAGGAATTTGCAGAGGTGCCAGAGCTCGAAGCTTTTAAAACAGAGATGAATATAATTTTGAGAGGTATGCTTTTATTATCAACATATAAGAACCGAGAGATCTCACTATCTTCCATGCTAGACACATTATAGGCGGTTCCCAAACAGAATGGTAAAGTTTTACTCCCCCTCCACCAACAAACACAAGCCATGGCTAGCCGAATCCTCGGGTACCCTCCATACCAACAACAATCCGGGGGAGTTTTGTTTCATTATAATATTTTGATTTTGATTTTGATCATGGAACTGGGCATCCCAATTACCAGCCACTTTCTAGTGAATGACAAGCGAATAAACATTCATCATGAGAATAACCCACCTAGCATGGAAGATACTGACAGCCCCCTGTCGCTACATAAGCGATTCGGGCATACAAAATAGATTATTATTTGAAGATTTAGAGTTTGGCACATGCAAATTTACTTGGAACAGCAGGTAATTACCGCATATAGGTAGGTATGGTGGACTCATATGGAACAACTTTGGGTTTAAGGGAAGTGGATGCATAAGCATTATTCCCGCTTAGTACAAGTGAAGGCTAGCAAAAAGAATGAGGAGCGACCAACTAGAGAGCGACAACGGTCATAAACATGCATTGAGATTAATGAACATTGAATGCAAGCATGAGTAGGATATAAATCACCATGAACATAAATATCGTGGAGGCTATGTTGATTTTGATTCAACTACATGTGTGAACATGTGCCAAGTCAAGCCACTTGAATTATTCAGAGGAGGATACCATCCTATCATACTACATCACAACAATTTTAAATGCATGTTGACACACATGATAAACCATTATCCACTCCTAGCTATTTAAGCATGGCATGAGCAACTATGATCTCTAATTATCATTGCAAACATGTTCATTCATAATAGGCTGAATCAAGAATGATGAGCAAATCATATTTACAAAAACAAAATAGGTAGAGTTCATACTAGCTTTTCTTCATCTCAATCATTTCATCAAATCTCGTCATTATTGCTTTCACTTGCATGACTGAATGATTTGAATAATAATAAGAGTGCATGTGTTGTGGACTAGGCTGGAATATGCAACCATTTATTCAAAGGAGAAGACAAGGTAATATGGGCTCTTTGTTAGATCAACAATAATGCATATGAGAGCCACTCAACATTTTCATCGTGGTCTTCTCCTTACGACCCAAAGAAAAGAAAAGAATTTCAAAGAAACACACAGAAATATTTTTGGAGTTTTTGTTTTTCTCTTGAAGAAAGCAAATTAACGAAAGAAAGAAAATGAAAACGAGAAAAACTATATACACGGGAAAGCTCCCAACAAGTAAAAGAAGAACGAGAAAACTTTTTGGGTTTTCTTTTAATACCGCACCTAAATTAAACTACAAAGAAAAACTAAAAAGAAGCGAGAAATATTTTTGGATTTTATCAAAGTTTTTCAAACACGCAAGAAGAAAGTGAGAAAAATAAACTAACATGGATTATACAATGAAAAAGGATGATCACCAACAATTGGAATGAATGTGTGATGCATGAATGTAATGTCGGTGAGAGATACGTACTCCCCCAAGCTTAGGCTTTGGGCCTAAGTTGGTCTAGGGTCACGGCTGACCGGGGTAATATCCAAAGTCATAGTTGCCGTTGAACTGGATTGCGGCTGCCACCGCTTGGAGGGTTGCCTCGTTGAGGCGAGCGGTCTCCCTCTCCCTCTCATACTCCTCTGCCTCCTCTCTAAGTATGAAGTATCTTTGTTTTACCTGAAAGTCAAAGAAGGAAGGAGTGGGAAGCGTAATATGGAAGATGCGCTCCCTGTCAAAGATTAGTCTGTACTGAAAAGGCAAGTCGCTCCTCTCTAGAAAGTGAAAACGCTCCATAGCAGCATAATCAAGAAAAGCAGGTGGTAACTGAGTATCATCAACTCTTATAGGTACCTCAAGTTAATTAGCTGAATGAGTGGCCTAAATCCCACCAAATAAATCTCCATCTAAAGCATTATTATGTAACCGCCTTGCAACAATAGCCCCCAAGTTATATCGTTTATCATCCATTACCCCGCTCTTGAGAACACTTAAATCAGGAGGGCAAAGGTGGCTATGGTCATGTTTCCCATTAATGCATCTACCTATAAAGAGAGCAAAATAATGTAAAGCAGGAAAGTGAATGCTCCCTATAGTAGCTTGTGTAATGCTTCTAGTTTCTCCCTTGGTAATGCTAGCAAGGAATTCAACGCAATCATATTTACGAGGTTCAATAATGCCCCATTGCAGAATTTTGCATGCTTCATTAAATTCTTCAAGGTCCTTGCGAAGTGATTTATCATAGAGATCAAATAAAATAGAATGTGTATTGCGATGGAGTGAATACTCAAATCTCCGCACAAAGGAATCAGTAAGATTGTAGTATTGCAAGCACTTATCTGACAAGAAATCCGTCGGGCCGGCGTTATGCACGTACAAATCAAATTCTTCCTTGAAACCTGTGCGAGTCATGAAATGATCCCACTGCCATTCACAAGGTCGCACTAGAGCTTCCCGCGGTGGTTCAAGGGCCGGCTCCCGTATCAAGAGCCTTGGGGATTTCTTCTTCGAGGAACCACCTTGGAACATCTTCCTAAACATTTCTTCCTTTGAAAATTTCTGAATTTTTTAGTGACTCAAAATAAAAGTGAACCAAACTCAACAAAATTGAAAGCAACTACTCCTACAAGTGTCTAGAGGCCATATCATGCAACAAAACTACTTTGAACCATATAAATTTGACATGCAAGCTCAAGAACATGGTCACCACAGCAGCAAAAATTTGCAATATATAAAGCATTATAGCAAAAACTAATTGGACCAACGAAGGAGTCACGTACCGATGAACAATCCCCTAAAACAATTTCGGAAATGGAGCTCCGAGCAAAGAGATCGAAAATGGCAGCAAGATGAGCAAGAACACGGGTTTGAGCAATGGTGCGATTTTTTCTGGAGGAAGACGAAGTGCATGGGTGGCTGGAATAAGTGAGGGGGCCTTCGTGAGCCCCACAAGACTGCATGGCGCGCCCAGGGGGTGGGCGCGCCCTGTGAGCTTGTGGCTCACAGGTGCACCCCCCCTGGGGTGTGTTCAGTGCCAAAAAATTTCAAATATTACAGAAAAAAATCATATAAAATTTTCAGGGCATTTGGAGAACTTTTATTTTCTGGTCATTTTTATTGCATTTCTACTTTATTAACTCTAAATAGTATAAAGTAAAAAGTGCATACAAAAAGTTGTGTTTACTAAATTTATCCATCACATGCCCATCAAAAGGAATCCATTAATATGGTTGATCAAGTCTTATTAACAAACTTCTTCCGAATGACATGAAACCGGAGAATCTTCGTATAGCACTAGGTTATCTCAACGGGGATATGCATGTCCCCAACAATAAGAATTTCATATTTCTTTTTGATAGTAGGAATAGGGAATTTAAATCCTCCAATAGTAATTGTTGAGATTTCTCCAATATAATTGATACTATTCACTTCAGGTTGTTTCTTCGGAAAGTGTATTAAATGCTCATTACCATTAACATGAAAAGTGACATTGCCCTTATTGCAATAAATAACAGCCCCTGCAGTGTTCAAAAAGGGTCTACCAAGGATGATCGACATACTGTCGTCCTCGGGTACATCAAGAATAACAAAGTCCGTTAAGATGGTAACATTTGCAACTACGACAGGCACATCCTCACAAATACCGATGGGTATAACAGTTGATTTATCAGCCATTTGCAAAGAGATTTCAGTTGGTGTCAACTTATTCAAATCAAGTCTACGATATAAAGAGAAGGGCATAACACTAACACCGTCTCCTAGATCACATAAAGCAGTTTTAACATAGTTTCTTTTAATGGAGCATGGTATAGTTGGTATTCCTGGATCTCCTAGTTTCTTTGGTATTCCACCTTTAAATGTATAATTAGCAAGCATGGTGGAAATTTCAGCTTCCGGTATCTTTCTTTTATTTGTGACAATATCTTTCATATACTTAGCATAAGGAGACATTTCCAGAATATCAGTCAAATGAAGACGCAAAAAGACAGGTCTAAGCATTTCAACAAAGCGCTCAAATTCTTCATCATCTTTATTCTTTGAAGCTTTAGGAGGAAAGGGCATGGGTTTCTGAACCCAAGGTTCCCTTTCTTTACCATGTTTTCTAGCAATGAAGTCTCTCTTATCATATCTTTTATTCATAGGTTGTGGGTTATCAAGATCAACAGCAGGTTCTATCTCCACATCATTATCATTACTAGGTTGAGCATCAACATGGACATCATTATTATTAGGTTCATGTTCATCACCAGATTGTGTTTCAGCATCAGAAATAGAAATATCATTTCGATTCTCAGGTGTGTCTACAGCAGGTTCACTAGAGGCATGCAAAGTCCTATCATCTTTCTTTTTATTTTCGGATGGACTTGGTGCATCGGCATTAATTCTCTAAGAATCTTGTTCAATTCTCTTAGGGTGACCTTCAGGATACAAATGTTCCTGAGTCATTTTACCACCCCTAGTCACAACAATAACAGCATGATCATTCATCTTATTGTTCATTTCATTAAGCAAATCATTATGTGCTTTGAGGACTTGTTCTACTTGAGTTTTTACCATGGAAGCATGTTTACTCACACCCTTGAGATCATTAATAGTTCTAAGCATATTGTCACTCAAGCGTTCAATCATATAAGCATTTTGTTTCAATTGTCTACTAACATATGCATTGAAGTTTTCTTGTTTAACAATAAAGTTATCAAATTCATCCAAGCATTGAATAACAGACTTAGTATAAGGAATATAACCTTCATCAAATCTATAGAGAGAAATTACCTCTACCACCTGTGTCGGGGTATTAAGACAATGTATTTCTTCAATCGGTGGTAATTCTTAACATCTTCGGCTTTAATACATTTTCCTTTCATAGATTTCTTTGCCTCTTGCATATCTTCAAGACTGAGAAATAGAATACCCCTCTTTTTTGGAGTTGGTTTATGCGGTGGTTCAGGAAGAGTCCAGTCATTATCATTACTCAATATATTATTCAATAATTCTTCAGCTTGCTAAATAGTTCGTTCCCTGAAAACACAACCAGCACAACTATCTAGGTGGTCCCTAGAAGCATCGGTTCGTCCATTATAAAAGATATCAAGTATTTCATTTTCTTGAGAGGATGATCAGGCAAAGCATTAAGTAATTGGAGAAGCCTCCCCCAAGCTTGTGGGAGACTCTCATCTTCAATTTGCACAAAGTTAAATATTTCCTGTAAAGCAGCTTGTTTCTTATGAGCAGAAAAATATTTTTTAGAGAAGTAATATATCATATCTTGGGGACTACGCACATAACCAGGAGCAAGAGAATTATACCAGATCTTAGCATCACCCTTTAATGAGAAAGGAAACAACTTAAGAATATAGTAGTAGCGAATTTTTTCCTCATGAGCAAATAGGGTGGTTATATCATTTAATTTAGTAAGATGTGCCACAACAGTTTCAGATTCATAACCATGGAAAGGATCAAATTCAACCAAAGTAATTAACTCAGGATCGACAGAGAATTCATAATCCTTATCAGTAACAAAGATGGGTGAAGTAGCAAACTTAGGATCATATTTCATTCTAGCATTCAAAGATTTTTCTTTCAACTTGACTAGCAATTTCTTAAGATCATCTCTATCCTTACAAGCAAGAAAATCCCTAGCTACCTCTCCATCCATAACATAAACTTCAGGTATATCAGGCAATTCATATCTAGGAGTGCTAGATCTAATAGGTGTTTCAAAGTTTTCAGTTTCAATAATTTCATCAGTTTCAGAAATATCATTAGTTTCAGCATTCTCAATTTCATTAACCCTAGCAAGTTATTCATCAAGAAATTCACCCAGTGGCATAGTATTATCAAGCAAAGTACTAGTATCATCATAAGCATCATTCATAGCAGAAGTAGCATCATCAATTACTTGCGATATATCAGGATTAATAGCAGGTGTAGGTGTCGCAAGCTTCCTTAAAACAGAGGGTGAATCAAGTGCAGAGCTAGATGGCAGTTCCTTACCTCCCCTCGTCCTAGAGGGAACAATCTTAGTTCTGGTATCTTTCAGATTCTTCATAGTGATCAACAGATATAAATCCCAAGTGACTCAGCAAATATAGCTATGCTCCCAGGAAACGGTGCCAGAAAAAGGTCTTGATAACCCACAAGTATAGGGGATCGCAACAGTTTTCGAGCTAGAGTATTCAACCCAAATTTATTGATTCGACACAAGGGGAGCCAAAGAATATTCAAGAGTATTAGCAATTGAGTTGTCAATTCAACCACACCTGAAAGACTTAATATCTGCAGCAAAGTATTTAGTAGCAAAGTAGTCTGATAGTAACGGTAAAAATGGCAATAGTAACAATAGCAGTTTTGTAGTGATTGTAATAGGAGTAACAACAAAAGTAACTTAGCAAAGATCAATATGTGAAAAGCTCGTAGGCATTGGATCATCGATGGATAATTGTGTTGGATAATATTCATCATGTAGCAGTCATAACATAGGGCGACACAGAACTAGCTCCAATTCATCAATGTAATGTAGGCATGTATTCCGTATATAGTCATATGTGCTTATGGGAAAGAACTTGCATGAAATCTTTTGTCCTACCCTCCCGTGGCAGCGGGGTCCATAAGGAAACTAAGGGATATTAAGGCCTCCTTTTAATAGAGAACCAGAACAAAGCATTAGCACTTAATGAATACATGAACTCCTCAAACTACGGTAATCACCGGAAAGAATCCCAATTATTGTCACCTTGGGGTATGCGGATCATAACTCGTAATAGGTGTCTACAACTTGCAAGATAGGATCAAGAACACACATATATTAATGAAAACATAATAGGTTCAGATCTGAAATCATGGCACTCGGGCCCTAGTGACAAGCATTAAGCATAGCAAAGTCATAGCAACATCAATCTTAGAACATAGTGGATACTAGGGATCAAGCCATAACAAAACTAACTCGATTACATGATAAATCTCATCCAACCCATCACCGTATAGCAAGCCTACGAAGGAACTACTCACTCCCGGCGGTGAGCATCATGAAATTGGCAATGCAGGAAGGTTGATGATGACGACGGCGACGGATTCCACCCTCCGGAGCCCTGAACAGACTCAAGATCAGCCCTCCCGATGAAGAGCAGGAGGTGGCGGTGGCTCCGTATCGTAAAACGCGATGAATCCTTCTCTCTAATTTTTTTCTCCGTGAATAGGTATATATGGAGTTGGACTTCGGGTTACCGGAGCTCCAGGGGGCCCACAAGCCTGGGAGGCGCGCCCTGGGCGGGTAGGCGCGCCCCTAGAGCTTGTGGCTCCTAGGTGGCCCCCCTCTGGTATCTTTTTCCGCCAGTATTTTTAATATATTCCACAAAAATACTTCGTAAATTTTCAGGTCAATCCGAGAACCTTGATTTCTGCACAAAAATAACACCATGGCAATTCTGCTGGAAACAACGTTAGTCTGGGTTAGTTCCATTCAAATCATGCAAATTAGAGTCCAAAACAAGGGCAAAAGAGTTTGAAAAAGTAGATACGATGGAGACGTATCAGCCACCGTCGATATCGTGGCCACCAGCCACCATCCTTTACCACGTCGCACATGCGTCTTCTTCCACGGAGCCAGGGATCAACACCAGTGATGCCCGCGTCTTCTTCCTCTGATATGGCCGCCGCGCGCCATCGCCGATTCTCGTCGACCCCGACCACCTCCTCATCACCAGTGTGAGCTCCACCATTTTTCCCCTCTGCTTATTTGCTCGCGAGCGCCCCCTAGCTAGCTTTTCCCCGAGCCCGAGCTCCGCCGCCGTCATGGCCGTAGCATGCGAGTTGTGCGTGCTCCCCAGCACTCGCTACAACGAGCCCAGCCATTAGCTAGCCCCCTAGGTTTCCTCAACCATTATCCCCGCAAAGTCTGAAGCTCTGGCCCCGCCCTGCTTGCCCCCGCCGCCGCCATGGGCCACCTCCAGCCAAACCGCCGCCACCATTCGATGCGGCATCAAGCCCACGCTCGAACGCTACTAGCCACGCTAGTTTTAGTCGCATGTGGGAGAATCCCGTGAGTTGCCGCTGATACGTCTCCAATGTATCTATAATTTATGAAGTATTCATGCCATGTTTATAACAATTTTACATGGTTTTGGTATGATTTTATTAGAACTAACCCGGACTGACGCTGTTTTCAGCAGAACTACCGTGGTGTCATTTTTTGTGCAGAAATAAAAGTTCTCGGAATGAGCTGAAAATTTACGGAGAATATTTTTGGAAAATATAAAAAATATTGGAGTGAAAAGATACCAGAGAGGAGTCCCGAGGTGACCACAAGGGTGGGAGGCGCCCCCCCCCCCCAGGGCGCGCCCCCCTGCCTTGCCGCCGCCTCGTGGACCCCCTTGACTTGTCCCCGACGCCAAAAACTCCTATAAATACAGAAACCCCCAGAAATAAACCTAGATTGGGAGTTCCGCCGCCGCAAGCCTCTGTAGCCACGAAAAACCAATCGGGAGCCCGTTCCGGCACACTGCCGAAGGGGGAAACCATCACCGGTGGCCATCTTCATCATCCCGGCGGTCTCCATGATGAGGAGGGAGTAGTTCACCCTCGGGGCTGGGGGTATGTACCAGTAGCTATGTGTTTGATCTCTCTCTCTCTCTCTCTCGTGTTCTTGATTTGGCACAATCTTGATGTACCGCGAGCTTTGTTATTATAGTTGAATCACATGGTGTTTCTCCCCCTCTACCTTCTTGTGATGAATTGAGTCTTGCTCTTTGAGGTTTTGTTATGTTGGATTGAGTATTGGATTTGAGAACACTTGATGTATGTCTTGCGATGGGATATCTGTGGTGACAATGGGATGTTCTATTGATTCACTTGATGTATGTTTTGGCACTCAACTCGTGGATTCCCGAGGTGACATTGGGGTAATCTATGCATAGGGGTTGATGCATGTTTTCATCCTATGTTCTCCAATAGAAACTTTGGAGTGATTCTTTGTTGCACGTTGAGGGATTGTTATATGATCCAATTATGTTATCATTGTTGAGAGAATTTGGACTAGTGAAAGTATGAAGCCTAGGCCTTGTTTCTAAGCATTGAATACCGTTTTTGCTCACTTTTGTTACTAGTTACCTTGCTGTTTTTATATTTTCAGATTACAAAAACCTATATCTACCATCCATATTACACTTGTATCACCATCTCTTCGCCGAACTAGTGCACCTATACAATTTACCATTGTATTGGGTGTGTTGGGGACACAAGAGACTCTTTGTTATTTGGTTGCAGGGTTGTTTGAGAGAGACCATCTTCATCCTACGCCTCCCACGGATTGATAAATCTTAGGTCATCCACTTGAGGGAAATTCGCTACTGTCCTACAAAACTCTGTGCTTGGAGGCCCAACACGAGTCTACAAGAAGAAGGTTGTGTAGTAGACATTGATACGTCTCCAACGTATCTACAATTTTTTATTGTTCCATGCTATTATATTATCTGTTTTGGATGTTTTATATGCATTAATATGCTATTTTATATTATTTTTGGGACTAACCTATTAACCTAGAGCCCAGTGCCAGTTTCTGTTTTTTCCTTGTTTTTGAGCTTCGCAGAAAAGGAATACCAAACGGAATCCAAACGGGATAAAACTTCACAATGATTTTTCTTGGACCAGAAGACACCCAGGAGACTTGGAGTTGAAATCAGAAGAGCCGCGAGGTGGCAACAAGGGTGGAGGGCGCGCTGTCGGTGCAACAAACCCTGGGTCCGTTGCCCAGACTGTGCACAGGCACAAGAGCAGGACCATAGCACCAAGGTTAGATTGGAGCACAAAGGGTCAGTTCTTCGAAGGACCAACATGCAGCACAAGAAGACCAAGACTAGCCAGAGAAGCAAGATACTGCTAAGAAAGATACCTCCCTTGAAGGACAGGCGAGCCTGGCAAGGATGGGGTTACCCCCGGAAGCAAGCCTTCAGGGCATCCCGGCAGGCCTGCCGGGGCCTGCGGAAGCACGACACTCCGCCAAGACTCCACCGCACCACCTCATCACGACGCAAGTCATCGATCGGTGAGGTGTCAAGCCGCAAAGTTACTAAGTGGCTGCTATATACCACATGGCAGCCTCTTCCTACAGAAAATACCTACAAGCGACACCTGTCCTGCGACGTGTCAAGCGAGCAGGCGCAAAGCTGGCGAAGCAGCCCAGCAGGGCTTGCCGGGCAAGCTATGATGTGATGTTGGGCGGCACATTTAATGCGCCCTGTTAGCCTACAGAGTTAGGTATGTTAGCACTATTTGCTATCTAATCAGTGCATAATGACTGGTTTGCCACTGTGGTGACCCCTTGATCTATAAAAGGAGGCCCAGGGCAACCATAGAAGGGGTTGGCTGATTCGTACCCTTGTACACCCGTACGCGCGTAGCCGTTCTCGCCCCAAGGCAACCCTGCAGGGCAAGAACGCTGCGCTTTTCCACCACAATCCACCATCAATCCACCAAAGCAGGAGTAGGGTCTTATGCCTCACGGCGGCCCGAACCTGGGTAAAGACTGCCCGTGCGATCTCTGCCGTGCTGTCTCATGCACCTCTGCTCTTTGTGCAACGTGCCATCCCCCCTCCGAACCAGCAAGGGACCGTTGGTCCCATAGGTGGCCGTGGTTTCCCGCGACATCTTTGGCGCGCCAGGTAGGGGGATCACTTGCGTGAACCTGAAAGCGTGAGCAGCGCGTCATCTTCATCGCCATTTTCATCACCGATGGCGCCATCGACTATGGCGCCCAAGAAGAAACCCGGTGCTTCAGCTCAGCTGTCCACCTCGAAGGCTCCCCCGCCCGCGGCCACCAACACCGTGGGAGATACGGAGGCGCACGAGGGTGTGGGCGTTGCGGGGGATGCGGTCTGCGCAGGCGGCATTGTCACCACCTCCCCCGCAACCGAAGCAGGAACGGGAGGCCCCGGAGGAGAGCAGCATCCCAGTGGCCATGCTCCACGAGGTACGAGCGGAGGGGTTATTCCATCTATACCTCCTCCCCTCACCGAAGGGCACAGTCACAGTGGTGGTGCCCGATCCGGGGCGAATCGCCGCCCTCCGGCCACCCCCGCCACGGGCGCAACCGCAGCGCGTGCGCCTCCCCCGGAGCGGGTTGACCCAACCATCGTGCCCAATGGAGCCGCTGGCCCACCAGCGCCCTCACCATGTCAACATGCCATCCAAGTGGCCGGCTCGCAACAGCGAGGGCGTGACGCTGCCGCCACCGGCACTATCAGAAGCTGAGCGACGGTGCGATCTACATCATCATCTCCAATGCCGAGCACCGCTACTGAGGCCATGGCGCTGGCCCAACTGTTGTTGAGGTTCCGACCGGCGGCCGATTAGATGGATGAGTGGAGAGCCACCATCCAGAGTCTGATTGGCTTCGCCGAGGCTGGGGGCTCACAACAAGCTGGCCTGCCGCGGCCTCCCCAAGCGGCAACAACGGCGCGCGCTGCTGGTCGTACGGAAGGGGCCACCCCTACGGTGCAGTCTCCGCCACGGCAACCAGCGCAGGCACAGCAGAATCAGGAACCTGATGACGTCTCGATGGCCTCTTCCGACCATTGAGCACGTCCAGGCCAACGGCGAGCCTCGGAGGACAGGCGGAAGGGAGACGCGTGCATCGTCATCGAGCGACGCCGCGATGACCGCCGTCGGATCAATGGGTGTGATGGTCCTGACATCGACGAGCCTGTGCTCGAGGACGGCGGGTGCCTACCTTTCGATGTTGGGTGCCCTGCCTTTACTCGTGAGCTGCGGCAAGTCCGTTGGCCATCCGCTCGCACGTTCAAGCCAGAGATACCCGAGAAGTATGATGGGAGGCTGAACCTGGCAGAGTTCTTGAGCATCTACACCATCGCTGTTCAAGCTGCCGGAGGAAGAGATGAGAAGGTGTTTGCCAACTACTTCCCGTTGGCACTCAAATCCAACGTGAGGTCTTGGCTGATGCACCTGCCAGAGAAATCCATTTCGTCATGGGCGGACATGTGCCATGAATTCATCGGCGCCTTCACCGGCGGCCATCAAGAACCAGGATGGCCCAGCGACTTGCAGCTTCTCCAACAGAAAGAAGGAGAGACTCTCCGTAAGTATTTGTAGAGATTCAGCAAAGTCCACAGAAATATCCCAAATATCCACCCGGCAGCTATGATAGCTGCCTTCCAATCCAATGTGCGCAACTACAGGATTCATTCCAAGATGAACGTGCGGTTGCCCAAGACTGTGAAGGAGCTTTACACCTTGGTGGACAAGTGCGCTCTGGTGGAGGAGGGAATGAAACTCCCTGGAGAGGATGATTGCGTCGACATCGACTCAGAGGATGATGATGAATCCACCAGTCAGAAGAAGAAGAGCAGAAAGCGCAACAAGAGGCGCAATGATAAGGCAGTGATGACCGTCGAAAGATCGGGCACGCTTAGTACCGGCAAGAAGGCTAATGTAACACCCCAAAAATATTCTTCTGGATTTTAAAATCTTTCCTTTAAAAAAAATTCTTTGAAATCCATTTGAAAGCCTTTTAAATTTTAATTGGGTTTCAAATTTTCTTTAATGATTCTATTTTGAAAGGTTTAAAATTATTTGGATAATTAATTTGGAGGTTTTCAAACAATTTTCATTCAGAAAAGTTTTGGGAATAATTAAATTTTCAAAGGAAATGACTTTTTCACTTCCTTTTAGCCCTTCTAAAGTCTTCCAATAATTTTTCTTCCACTCCAAATTTATCCCACAAGTCAAGCACATCTCATAGGACAGTATCCAACTCCTTTCCACCTCACAAAAATATTCTTTCAATATTTATAAATTCCAAAGTTGGAATTTATATTATTCATTATCCCTTTGGTTTACAAAGAACCACAACTTCAACAAGGATTCTACCTCCAGCAAAATTATCTCAGCAAATATATGGTACCCACAACCCATTTCTCCAAAAACATGGGGTGCCACAGTTCAAAATTTTCAAATTCTCTTCTGTTCAAATTTGGACCAGATTCAATCTTTCTGATACAAGTCTATTTTTAATAGCTCCAAAAATTCCAAAACTTTGCCAGGCCCTCTCATATGCATCAACACATCACCACAAAAATTCCTCAAAATTCTAAAAATCCCTAGCACTCTCTGCCATAGGATCATATGAGTGTCTGTGCACTGTTCATAGCTGAAAGAAATTCAGTTAACTGAATTTGTTTTTCAGTGGCAGAGATGATCGGCGCCGTGCACTCCACTCCATCTCGTTCCCTCCTCGTCCACGCCTCCTTGTTCTTCAATGCGTCACCCACCGGGACCCTCCCCGTCAGCGACTCACCGCCGGCTGGCCGGTGGCAGGCCGGTGAAACAGCCACCATGCTCGGCCACGGCAGGCCGAGCGGATCAGGTCGCGCCACCGGCCATCAATCACTCCGCCGCTCCTTCTCCACCTACCAGCTCCACGCGTCGCCCCTCTCTGCGCCATCGCCGCACCGCCCAAGCTTCTGGACCCCTCTTGCCAGTCGCCGGAGCTGGGCGGCGTCCGCCATGGCCGTACCAGAGCCACCCCGTGGATAAGCTTGAGGAGCTCGAGCCCGTCCACGCCGAGCCTTCCGGAGTTCTCCACCGCCCTCATTACTTCCTCGCCGCCCTTGACCACCGCCCCTAACCACCTCCGGCGGCCGGAGTAACTCCGGCGTCGCCCGCAAGCTTCTGACCACCTCGGGATAACCTATATAAAGGCCCCCGAGCTCCACTCGTTCCACCCATCGCCTCCACCACCTCCTAATCGCCCGCTCGCCACCTCCCTGACCTCGAGGAGGTCTCCTCCCTCCTCTCACGTCACCGCTCCGCCGCCTCTGTCTGCGATCAGTTCATCACCATTACCCCACCTCCACGGCTCAAACTTCACCAGTAGCCATCTCATCCACCAAACGATCGATCCCGCGCTCCAATTCCGTTCCCCGAGCCCTCTCCAACGAGGTCCATCTCCACCGAAGCCACCGTCCGCCGGCGTTGAGCTCACCGTCGTTCAGGTGCTCGCCGGCGTCCATCTCTACCCCTCACCGACGCGGCAGTCCACACTGAGCACGTTTGCATCACCGCCGGCCGCTGAAACCCCGGCGATCGTCGCCGGCGATCGCCGCATCTCCTCTGTCCTCGCGCGCGCATTCAAACTTTTGAACCTGACGGGTGCACCCCACCCCGCGCGCTCTTTTTCTTTTTCTCTGTTTTAATCGAAGGCGTATTCCCTGTTTTGCGCCTTCCACGCTGAAAAGCGTATTTTTGCCCGAAGCATTTTCTTTATAAACGCACAGGGGCTGGATTTTTTACAGAAACACCCCTGGTTTTGAAAGTTTAATAACTTTTCAACCACAACTCTGTTTGAGTTGAATCTTTTTTTGAAATTCTTATTTTTCTCTCTAGTTTTTTTTAGTATTTATTTAAAAATGTTTTGAGAAAACTTTTTGCACTGTTGCCAATTTTTTTAATTTGAGTTGAATTTGAATATTTTTCAGAAAAAGAAGAGGGAAACCTTGCCGAGAATTTTGAAGGGTTTTCACCTGACTACTTTGGACAAGGCAAGCATTATTGAACTTGGGATATGGTGATTGCATTTTGCATGTTTGCATCGGTTGGAATTGCACCACATATATCACAAGTGCATGCATGTTTGGTCATATCACTTCTTATGCTTGTCTTGCACTTCACTCAAACAAGAAAACTTACTGACTTGGTATAGCTGTGAGATATTCAGGAGAGTGTCTCCTACCTTGGACGTGCCGGTGGGCACGGGCCATTATTTTTGACGCGGTGGTGTCACATGACGTATGTGGAATATACCGGTGAAGATAATTAACACCTACTGAGTCGGCCTAGATCGAGTCTTGTTCCGTTACACCTAGATGGATACCATACCGCCATGAGTCCTTCCGCAAGGAAGGTACAGCTGAGTAAGTTGTTAACCCCTGTCCATGTACACACCGTACAGAGGGCCACGATGAGGGTTTCTAGGGCCTTGGACTAAATCCTGTCATCGGGTCAGGGGGCATGGGTGTTTCCGGTTGTAAACGAGAGGGGGGCACCCCTTGGAATCCGCGCGTATTAATAGTGATCCCATGCAGGACGTTGCTCTCTCCGTCTTAGAGTTTTTCTTGAACGATGCTTTGGGTGATTCCTGGCATCCGGAAAGTTAATCTGGTGTGTGCTGGTCAGGTGTGTTTTCAACCCAATGACCGTAATGGGAATCAGTCAGTCTCACGGTACTGACTAAAGAAATCCTTTACTTGTGGGTAAAGAGTACACCCTCTGCAGAGTTTAAACCTATTCGAATAGCTGTTGTCCACGGTCAAGGGCGTTAGCTGGGTGGGTCAAGTGTCGGTCCCGGTGTCGGTCTTCGGAGGAAATAATTTTAATATGCCTGAAATATTTTGCAGGATAATTATTGACACCCTGATGCTACCATGAATATTTTATGCATGTTAAATATTATTATGGTTATGCATATTATTGAGGACTAACCCGTTTCTCTTATTTTTGAATTTCCTGAGTGTCTCAGGGGCTGGCTAGACTACCCCGGGCACTCAACTTTATTTTCAAGACCTCTCGTGGCGTCCCTCGAGTTTACAGGCGGTTCCGCCACTACTCTTGTGGACACCCGATTGGCATTTCTCTTCAAGTCTGCCACAAAGTAGTGGCGGAACCGCCTGTAAACTCGAGGGACGCCACGAGAGGTCTTGAAAATAAAGTTGAGTGCCCGGGGTAGTCTAGCCAGCCCCTGAGACACTCAGGAAATTCAAAAATAAGAGAAACGGGTTAGTCCTCAATAATATGCATAACCATAATAATATTTAACATGCATAAAATATTCATGGTAGCATCAGGGTGTCAATAATTATCCTGCAAAATATTTCAGGCATATTAAAATTATTTCCTCCGAAGACCGACACCGGGACCGACACTTGACCCACCCAGCTAACGCCCTTGACCGTGGACAACAGCTATTCGAATAGGTTTAAACTCTGCAGAGGGTGTACTCTTTACCCACAAGTAAAGGATTTCTTTAGTCAGTACCGTGAGACTGACTGATTCCCATTACGGTCATTGGGTTGAAAACACACCTGACCAGCACACACCAGATTAACTTTCCGGATGCCAGGAATCACCCAAAGCATCGTTCAAGAAAAACTCTAAGACGGAGAGAGCAACGTCCTGCATGGGATCACTATTAATACGCGCGGATTCCAAGGGGTGCCCCCCTCTCGTTTACAACCGGAAACACCCATGCCCCCTGACCCGATGACAGGATTTAGTCCAAGGCCCTAGAAACCCTCATCGTGGCCCTCTGTACGGTGTGTACATGGACAGGGGTTAACAACTTACTCAGCTGTACCTTCCTTGCGGAAGGACTCATGGCGGTATGGTATCCATCTAGGTGTAACGGAACAAGACTCGATCTAGGCCGACTCAGTAGGTGTTAATTATCTTCACCGGTATATTCCACATACGTCATGTGACACCACCGCGTCAAAAATAATGGCCCGTGCCCACCGGCACGTCCAAGGTAGGAGACACTCTCCTGAATATCTCACAGCTATACCAAGTCAGTAAGTTTTCTTGTTTGAGTGAAGTGCAAGACAAGCATAAGAAGTGATATGACCAAACATGCATGCACTTGTGATATATGTGGTGCAATTCCAACCGATGCAAACATGCAAAATGCAATCACCATATCCCAAGTTCAATAATGCTTGCCTTGTCCAAAGTAGTCAGGTGAAAACCCTTCAAAATTCTCGGCAAGGTTTCCCTCTTCTTTTTCTGAAAAATATTCAAATTCAACTCAAATTAAAAAAATTGGCAACAGTGCAAAAAGTTTTCTCAAAACATTTTTAAATAAATACTAAAAAAAACTAGAGAGAAAAATAAGAATTTCAAAAAAAGATTCAACTCAAACAGAGTTGTGGTTGAAAAGTTATTAAACTTTCAAAACCAGGGGTGTTTCTGTAAAAAATCCAGCCCCTGTGCGTTTATAAAGAAAATGCTTCGGGCAAAAATACGCTTTTCAGCGTGGAAGGCGCAAAACAGGGAATACGCCTTCGATTAAAACAGAGAAAAAGAAAAAGAGCGCGCGGGGTGGGGTGCACCCGTCAGGTTCAAAAGTTTGAATGCGCGCGCGAGGACAGAGGAGATGCGGCGATCGCCGGCGACGATCGCCGGGGTTTCAGCGGCCGGCGGTGATGCAAACGTGCTCAGTGTGGACTGCCGCGTCGGTGAGGGGTAGAGATGGACGCCGGCGAGCACCTGAACGACGGTGAGCTCAACGCCGGCGGACGGTGGCTTCGGTGGAGATGGACCTCGTTGGAGAGGGCTCGGGGAACGGAATTGGAGCGCGGGATCGATCGTTTGGTGGATGAGATGGCTACTGGTGAAGTTTGAGCCGTGGAGGTGGGGTAATGGTGATGAACTGATCGCAGACAGAGGCGGCGGAGCGGTGACGTGAGAGGAGGGAGGAGACCTCCTCGAGGTCAGGGAGGTGGCGAGCGGGCGATTAGGAGGTGGTGGAGGCGATGGGTGGAACGAGTGGAGCTCGGGGGCCTTTATATAGGTTATCCCGAGGTGGTCAGAAGCTTGCGGGCGACGCCGGAGTTACTCCGGCCGCCGGAGGTGGTTAGGGGCGGTGGTCAAGGGCGGCGAGGAAGTAATGAGGGCGGTGGAGAACTCCGGAAGGCTCGGCGTGGACGGGCTCGAGCTCCTCAAGCTTATCCACGGGGTGGCTCTGGTACGGCCATGGCGGACGCCGCCCAGCTCCGGCGACTGGCAAGAGGGGTCCAGAAGCTTGGGCGGTGCGGCGATGGCGCAGAGAGGGGCGACGCGTGGAGCTGGTAGGTGGAGAAGGAGCGGCGGAGTGATTGATGGCCGGTGGCGCGACCTGATCCGCTCGGCCTGCCGTGGCCGAGCATGGTGGCTGTTTCACCGGCCTGCCACCGGCCAGCCGGCGGTGAGTCGCTGACGGGGAGGGTCCCGGTGGGTGACGCATTGAAGAACAAGGAGGCGTGGACGAGGAGGGAACGAGATGGAGTGGAGTGCACGGCGCCGATCATCTCTGCCACTGAAAAACAAATTCAGTTAACTGAATTTCTTTCAGCTATGAACAGTGCACAGACACTCATATGATCCTATG